>JAHZTW010000002.1:105017007-105066550 GCA_020283515.1 Alliaria petiolata | reverse complement strand
TCTTCCTTCTCACAATGAGCACGAAAAGATAAGCCTTGGTGTAACAAGTATCTACAAACATCTATCGAAGCACTCAAACGAATTCGATAATCATTTTTCATAACATCAGTTTGCTTATGTAAAACATGTATGATAGACTAACCTTGTCTCATCAAATCTTCGCATTTATTTTTGGCATTGCTGTGAAAACTAGTATGATCACCCACATGATTATTGAAGCTATCAGCCTTATTCCAACTAGAAAGGCCCGTCGATACAAAAGCATCACTTCCACCTTGTTTTCCAACTTGAACTCTGAACAAGTAAAAATACAAGCAAAAAGCCTTTTCTTCTTCCACACTATATTCTAGCCAATCAGAATACTGATCAAACCAATGCGGATTAAAGCGTCGTAATATAATTCCGATTGACTTTTGTTTAAAAGTATGACCTCGAGGTTGACAAGGTCCTCTACTCAAGTATTTGCGTCGTACCTCGTCTCTTTGATTCGGGTGATAATCTTGAATGTTTTTTCGCTTTGCTGGATCACATGGTAAATCATTCAAATCGATATTAGATGGTGGAGATTTTCTTTTTAAAAATCGATCCATTGCTTTTGACCCTACATACACAAATACAACAAACAAAAATACGCATAAGAATAATAAAGTATTCAACAAGTAAAGGAAAAAAATAAAATATAGGTGAGTTACTTGAAATTTTTACTTTGCAGAGAAATACCACTTACAAGTTGAATTAGGGATTTGGAGAAAAGAGAAGAAGAGCAGATACGCTGCTGCCGTCGTATTCACAAATCACAATCGTGAATTAGAAAGATTTTTTTTCTTTCTTTTTTTTAATAATAGAAATAAACTTAGTTAGTTAATGAACTTCCTTATTAAAATTATCTGTGATGTTTATTGTCTCTTATTGGGCCAACATTTTTAAATATTTTATTATATTTATTGAACTATAATTAAACTAAAATTTTATATGGGTCAATGATAATTTTAGATATGGGTCAATTAAAAAAACTTAAAAAAATTTAGTTATTTTTTAAAAATCCATGTGGGTCAATTGACCACCCTTCTAATACACTACCTCCCCCACTGTGTAATATACAAGGCAATCGCTTGAGCACACTATTAGGGTTTTGATTGTGTATGATGGTTACACGAAATTGCAACGTTGAAAGATGCTTGAAGAATATGCTGAAAAGTGATGATTTTTATAGGATAAGACTTCCATCAAATAGGCGATTAGGCAGCCCCCAAACCCTAGTCGCCGCCGGTGAGCGTGGTGATAATTTATCTTCTTTGTCTCTCTCCTTTTCTTTTCTGATGTATGTTCCTCCTTCTGTGTTTGTTTTGTCTAAGCCCCCTCCAGATCCGGTTGTCACTTCGCCCAGTCCCCCTCCTCTTTTTGTGTCGTCGGCAGTGGCTGGCCGACCATAGCCGAATCCCTTGTTTCCGATCCTCCAATCCCTCCTGACCCGCTGGATCTAGCTTCCTTCCTTGCCCGATTTGTGTCTCATGTTTCCTCTCCTTCGCTGTCCCGTTTCATCTTCAGCTTCTCGTTGCCGCTCTCCTCGTCGCCTCACCGTCACTCGCCCACTTAGTCGCCTTAAGGCTGCTTGCTCTCCCCCGCTGGATCTAGCGTTTGGTCGCGGGTGAGTCTTCCTCTCTGTCCCGCAAGGCAGCACCGTACTGTAGGTTTTTGCTATCCAAAGGTTCTCCCTCTGCATCTCGGCTTGGAGATACTGAAGCTCGCCTCTATTTCGACAACCGCTATGACCACCTCTTTGAGAGCGGTTAATCGGATGCTGTCCGAGTGGGTGCCTCGGTTCTGGTGGAATTTGGATTTAGTTTGCTCGGTCCCAATGGGCTTAGTTCCCTTCGGCTCCACTGTTGTGCCCATTAGTGGCTTCCATGTCACCTCGATGCGATCCTTTACTCTTTTATGCAGTCCCGTTACTGCTTTATGCAGTTGGTTTATTGTATTCAATCCGGCTTTTGGTGCGGTGAGTTTGTTTTATCCTTCTTGGTGGCAGGTTGAAGGAAAACTAATTGCTATGTCCCTCCCGGTGAATCTGGTTATGCCTAACTCCTATATGGAGCAGGTTTTCTTCCCAAAATTTCCTTCTATGTGGAGTGATTTGGGTAATCAAGCGTCGCCGGTATTGCAAGGATCTTCCTCCCGGCTGATGGTCTTCCCTGCCTTGGGTGCAGTGTTTGTAACCCCTCGGGTCGCAGTGGATGCGGTCATTCAAGAAGCTCACGAGATCGTTCTAATTGTTCGACTTCTTATGGTCTATTTTTATGACTTGTACCGACAATCTATCTTTCGTTTAACCACCGTTCGGTGGTCGTCTTTGGCACTTTTGGCCTTACTTTGTGTTTTGCCCTTTTGTTGGCTGTAATTTCTACTCTTGTGATAGAGTTTTAAGCTTAATGAAATCATCGTTCGTCCAAAAAAAAAAAAAAAGAAGGAGAAATATTTAATTTTTTGTACATTTAAATCATCTGCTTAACTCAAATTGTTTTGCCGTTAAAAAACAAAAATTAAAAATTCGAAGTAATCACACATGTTTAAAAAATATATATATCGATATATCTAATTCCTCATATGTCTTTCAACACGTATTCATCATCGCTTCTAGTCTTCTATATGTATATTTTCTATAGATCATTAGTTAATACGTGTTGTTTCCATCAGTTTGATTTTTTTTGTACGATTGATTCAATATCGATCTTCGTGTCTTTAAGTTTTCCATATTTCGATTGAACGTATATAAGGTCAACTCATATTCTTCTTCTTTTTCTAAGAAAAAAAAAAATTTAGCTAGCTGGTCCCAAAGGCCAAAGGTGGTAAATGCGTAGAAGCGGACGTCATCCATAACTAAATTTAGATTGCCAATTTATCTCGAAAGTCTTAAACGCAGCGTTAAGAGGTGGTCTTTCCTTAATCTCTCAATCAAAATCTTCCTCTCATTTGATCTTTGACTCTTCTCTCCTATATATATTGAACCAAAATCCAGATTTTTTTTTTTTTAAAACACATAACGAAACACAACATATCATCATGGTTATGTACAAAGAGGTTTGTCTTAATCTCTCTCTCTCTCTCTCTCTCTCTTTTTCTCAATTATGAATTTCCTTATTATATTCATCAAGCGTGCTCTCTGTATGTAAAACCAAGATTTCATCGTGCAAATTATTGTTTTTTTTTAACAGAGATATTAAAATTGGATCTTGTTTTGTTAGGATTATGTGGTGAACTCACGAGGAATGAAGCTATTCACGTGTTCATGGAAACCAGAGAACCAGCAAGAAACAAAGGCTTTGATCTTTTTATGTCACGGCTACGGAATGGAATCAAGCATCACCATGAACAGTTCCGTCTCTATTAAATTTTATGATTAATCATCATCAATATTCATAGCCAAATTAATACATTAATCATTATTATATATAACCACCGTTGATTAAACCATATGATTAAATCAGGCACTGCAGTGAGGCTGACGAAGGCCGGTTTCGCGGTCTACGGGATGGACTACGAAGGCCACGGTAAATCCGGGGGATTAAATGGTTTCATAAAAAACTTTGATGAACTCGTTCATGACGTCTCTTCTCATTACTCTTCAATTTGTGGTAATAATTCATTGTCTGATCTCTCTTAATTAGTTTATCTTCTTTTTTTTCTTCTCCATATGAAAATAGTAACAATTTATATATGTTTTTGGAAATGGTGAATGCGAAGAGAGAGAAGAGAATATAGGGAAGATGAGGTTTCTAATGGGAGAATCCATGGGAGGAGCAGTCGTGTTACTGTTAGCAAGAAAGAAACCCGATTTTTGGGACGGTGCCGTTTTAGTCGCTCCCATGTGTAAGGTACTACGTATTCTTTTTTTTTTTTTTTTGACATCGACAAGTACGTATTCTTCATTTTTAATATACATATTTTTTTTATTATCTATGAATTTATTGAAATTTTGAGTCGAAACCCTGCCTGATTAATCGTGTGATTTAAGATTGAATTTATCTTTACTATAAAAGAGTTGACTTCAAAACTTAAAATTGATTTTTTCATACGATATTATGCATACCTCGTTATTTTTTAACTAGATTATATCTCTATATGATATGAACAAAAAAAAGATATAAAGTGTTAAAAATAAGTTTAAGATTACCAGATAATGTTTTTAGAAGAATGATGATCATGATATAGAAAATTAATTAGTTTAAAAAAAATATTTGGCAAAACCGTTAAACTTATCTATATTTTTGAGAAAAATGGTAAAAGTATATATGGCATGGCATAAGCTAATTAGCTGATTTGGTATAAAAAGTTCCTTTCATCGTCTTAATTTGGTTTAGTAGTAGATATGAAAGTTATTGTGAATAGCTTACCGTTTTTTTTTCTATAACAAAGAGTTTAATTAACACAAAACCTAAACAGTTATAAACACTTCTAAATGCAAACAACAATGACTTTTTCTTTCTTCTTGCGTACAGCTAGCAGAAGAGATAAAGCCACATCCAATGGTGATCTCATTTCTCACAAAGCTAACTCGGTTTATTCCAACTTGGAAGATAGTTCCTAGCAACGATATTATTGACGTCGCATTTAAAGAATCCCACATAAGAAAACAGGTTTAACATATATATTGATTATCATCCTTTTTTTTTTAATATAGTTTTAGACGTTTCTTTAATGAAAGAAAAAAAAAATTGATTTTGAAGGTAAGGGAAAACGAGTATTGCTACAAGGGGAGGCCCCGCTTGAAGACCGCTCATCAACTCTTAATGGTTAGCTTGGATCTTGAGAAGAATCTTGACCAGGTTTAGTTCTCACATTTTTCTTTTTATATATATATCGATCGCCTTGATAATCCAAGATTTGATTTTATAACCCAACGAAATTTGTGGATAAACATAAAAGGGTTGAATTTAAACAGGTATCGATGCCATTTATTGTCCTTCACGGAGAGGACGATAAAGTTACAGACAAAGACGTAAGCAAGCTACTATACGAGGTTTCTTCGAGTTCGGACAAGACTTTCAAGTTATACCCGAAGATGTGGCATGGGCTTTTATACGGAGAATCTCCTGAGAATTTGGAGATTGTGTTTAGGGATATTATAAGATGGTTAGACGAGAGAGCTTCTGTTATAAACCAAAGGTTAGAGACTGAGTTAAAGCATATGAATGATGATGGGTCTTCTATGCATAAATAACTACTGTGTTGTGACTGAAACGCTGAGGTTGATGTATTACTACTATAACAGTGTTGTAACTTATATGTACAATACAAGCCATGATGTTTGGCATATAATTCTCAAATCAAAAAAAGTGTGGTACGTGGTACTCCCTCTGTTTCACAAAAAGTGTCATTCTGACATTTTTCACATAAATTAAGAAAAACTTGTAAATCTCTTTTCTACCCTTTATTAATACATTAAATCAATTTTTCTCTCTAATTAATATGTTAAAATAGTAGGGATAAAACTGAGATTTAGTTTTAAAAACTGCATTGAAAACATAAAATGACACTCTTTGTGAAACAAAAATCAAAAGTTAAAATGACATTCTTTGTGAAAAGGAGTGAGTATAAGATTAAGAATATATATATGCATTGGATGTTTTAGCAAAAGAGTCGAATAGTGTGGTACGTGGTATAAGATTCATAACAAAATTTCAGAAAATTTCCAATTCCAGCTTGAATAGTGAATTCGACTTCTAAATTCTAAGAGCATCTTTATTGCACTGTTTTTTAAGAGTTCTTAACTAGAAAAATAAAGAAAAAAAATATGATGTGTAGAAGAGGCGGAAGAATAAGGGGAAGCTCGACACGTGTCGAGATCCGATTCGTCGATTTTTTTTTTTGAAAATCTTTTTTTTTGTTGATATTAAAAAATGTTAAAGAGCCCATGAGGGTCTGATGCTCTTACAACCCATAATGACTCAAAGCCTCCAATTTTTGTTCAACTTAAAATGCTGAACCCAAAAACTTTTGTTGATTTGACGTAGTTTTGAAGCATTAAATTAAAAAGTAACTAGAAAAAAACTCAAAGTTATATTGAAAACGTAACTTGTCAAGAATAGTTATAAATTTTTTTTTTGCTTCTCTAATACCCAAAGATGATTCGCACAATCTACTCTGCGTGATCCAACACAAACTCGTATTATATTTACGAATATCCCGTAAAAGAAATATAACTGTTTAAAACCTTAAATGAAACTCCTCAGTTTGAAAAAGGTGAGATTGAAAACATTGCTTTAAATTTTGCTTGCAAATCCATATTATAATATGACATTTCATCAATGAAGTAATGTACCCACGAAGGGTGGTTACTCAATCAGTATTATCGTTTGAAATTGCACATCGAGGTTTCATATTAAAATTTAGATCCCCAAATATTTTGGATAGTTTAGGATTTGATGTCAAGACAAAAACGATTAGAATCATCTCACTACTGCAAAATTCATGTCATTGATTCAATGTATGTTTAGAATTAGTTACTAAATTATTTAGGACCTCAAGCTAAATTTTCAGATGCAAAATCCATGTCACTGATTCAAAAATCATGTTTAGAAACAATTACTAAATTATTTAAGATCTCACCCCAAATTGTCAGGTGTCTTCATAAACCTAAAGTAACCAACCTTCTTTGTTAGTAGACATAATTGTGCATCATTATTGTGAAGTTACAATGTAACTTAACTAAAATGACGTTTAAGAGGAAAAAAAACTTATCCCGTCATTAGTGCTTACTTTTGGGTTATGAAATTGCTAAATTTAAGTCACCCCTAAAAAATTAGTAAAAGTTCTTGCGAGCGAAGAAAAAGGACAATACACTATTGCCTGATTCAACCCTATTCAGATAGTTTCTTCTTCCACAAGAAACAACAACCTAACCATATATTCTGTTATGTTTTAATTGCTACTCTCTCCTTACATTTTTTGGGATTAGATATGGTTAGTTTTGTTCTTCTTCTTTCGCTTACAATTATATATATATATACACAGTATGTGATTTGACTTTGTCATTTACAGGCTCAAATTGATGGACAAGTCGGATATAGCGAGGTAAACTTCATTACTCCATTTCAAGATTCATATTGTTTTTATTATCCATATGATGAACACGTCCATGATTCTGATTTTCATTGCTTTAGGAATTCTTCGAGAATTCAAGGGGAATACAACTCTTAACCTGCAAATGGTTTCCAGTAAATCAAGAACCAAGAGCTCTTATCTTCTTTTGCCATGGCTATGCAATTGATTGCAGCACCACATTTAAAGGTATCTATATATAGACATAGATATATATATATATATATATATATATATATATATATGCACCCATTGAAGAATGATGAGCAAAGAGGTGAATGTGAATTAAATTTACCTGCAGATGTTGCATCTAAGTTTGCAAAAGAAGGTTTTAGTGTGTATGGAATTGAGTATGAAGGGCATGGAAGATCAGGCGGCCTCTCTGTCTACATTGATAACTTCGATCTTCTCATCGATGATGTCTTTTCACATTTCTCCAAAATATCTGGTCCATCTCTTCTTTCTTGACCTCATGATTAAACATTGACACTTTTGATGTCATAACATTAGATCTAAGTTTCAAATCCAATTTCTGCGTTTACTTTGCATTTACATGAGAAAATATATCGTATTTAAAACATAACAAATCTTCAGTTTCTTATAATATATGTTTGGAAAGTGCAAATAAACGAAAGATATATCTTCTATTTGAGTTGACGTTTGCAGTTGCAATTAACAAAGGAGCTTGCATAAATGCTTAAAGTTTTGGAGTCATTTGAAAGAATATACACTATAAGTCTATAACGCAAACGAAAGCTGGTGGCTATATATAAATACACTTCAATGGTTTGAGTGTCTAATGAGTATGATTTGTATAGTCGTATCAAATTATTTGAAGTTTTATTGCAAATCTATAGTAATGTCCCACGCCATGCGTGGAAATATAACTTTAATAAAAAAAAACTAGAGATTTTGGGTTAAACATATCCAAATTTTCTTTAGCACTTAGATTATTTGAAATGAGAAGTCTCGAGTGATGCACCAACTGTCCGTTCTACTAAATGGCGCGATCTGGATTTTGTTTGTTTCGCACGGCAGAGATGGGTGAGAACACAAAGAATAAGAAGTTTTTGATGGGAGAGTCGATGGGAGGAGCCGTAGTTCTTCTCTTGCACCGCAAGAAACCTGAGTTTTGGGATGGAGGAATCCTTATAGCTCCAATGTGTAAGGTGAAGAGATTCAAATATATCATTACCAATTTATTTTATATCTTATTAGAATATAATCATGTATAAATTACAAATGTGATGAGAGACAGCTTGCTGAAGAGATGAAGCCACCAAAAATGGTTATATCTCTGATGAATTTGGTCACACATCTGATCCCATCATGGAAGTCGCTACTTTCGGGACCTGATATCATCAATCTCGCAATTAAACTGCCTCAAAAGAGACAAGAGGTACTCTACTTTCCTTTTCTCTATACAATCCATAGTTTCTCCGGACAAGAGATATTCACTGACCTTTATAAAATAAAATATAAAAAAAAACAGATAAGAGAGAATCCAAATTGCTACAATGGGAGGCCTCGTATGAAGACGATGAGCGAGCTATATAGAATCAGCCTCGATCTAGAGAATCGGTTGAACGAGGTAATATATAGAATCAAAGTTATGTTGCAATTTTTCCAAATGGTAATTTATACTTCTGTGTTTATTATATATATTGAGATGTTAATGTAAAGCGTTTGATTTGGGGATATATATATATATGCATGTGAGTAGGTGACAATGCCGTTCATAGTATTGCATGGAGAAGATGATAAAGTGACGGATAAAGGAGCTAGCAAACTGCTTTACGAGGTGGCTTCGTCTAATGACAAGACTTTGAAGCTGTATCCAGAAATGTGGCATAGCCTTCTTTTTGGGGAGCCTTTGGAGAAATCAGAAATTGTGTTCAATGACATTGTCCAATGGATGGAGACAAGATTCACTACTCTTCATGTGAAAGCTAATAACAACAATTAAGCAATATCTCAAATCTGATTTAATCTTATTCGGTTTAGACTATATATAACTATATAATTCTTCTTGTTTTGTTTTAAGTGCAACAAAATATTTTTTTCCCCCAATATTTAAGAAAAAAACAAAAAAAATATTGGATCACATGAGGCATTGTATGCAGAGGCGGACCCACGTGAGAGGAAGGGGGTCACTTGAACCGGGTTGAATTATAAAGTTAAGATTTGCAGGCTTGGTTACATTGTTTAGCTTACCTAATTTGACTAAAGTTTACATGACCCCTCGACCCAAGTTCAATTCTCACATAGTTCATATTTTTAGACTTTAATTTTTATTTTCGATAGTTTACTATATATTATGACACTGGTAAAATTATTTTCTGGGATCGCCACTGATTGTATGGTGTATTAGTATAACTTAGAGAGTCCCACACTGTATAGATACATCTCCGGAGTAAGCAAGCAAGTCTACAGCAGCAAGATGGGCTAGGGCTTTGGAGAAGCATTGAAACTGTAACAAGGACTTGATGATAGCTTTTTGCTGGAAAAGGAGAAACAAGGAAGTAGAAGAGAAAACTAAAGGTTTTCCGAATTTAGGTGAACTTGGCCATTCTCGTCGACAATGGATAGATTTGGCAGATTATGGCGAAGAAGGAAACGAATAAACCCTAGAGCTCAGCTAACTATTACCGCCATAGCTCGTAGCTGGACCAAGGGAGTGACGTTCCACCTCAACACAAACGGCGGAGAATTAATCTGGCCCATTTCTCGGAACAAACAGGCCCAAATAGTTTCGTCTAAGCCCGTATAGCAATATAGGGGAAATAAATAAAGGCCATGGAGTAAGTAGCACAATTTGATTACTTAATAAAGAAACTAGAGGATTAGTTAAAATCAATTGCTCAACTAAAGCAACGATAAGAAAGCAACGACAACAACAACTACACTCCATCATCGATCTCATGATCTTCCAAGGTTCCTATATAAACAAACCCCTTAGGCCATATATAAAATAAACACACAAAAAAACCCAAAACCTAAACAAAGAAGCACAATGGCCAAAGCTCCTAGCTTAACGATCTTGCTCTTCCTTTTGATAGCCTCAAATGTACACTCCACTAGACTTCTCGATGAGGTCGAAACTCAGCCACAACTAGTCTCCGGCACCCAAACCCCCGCCATACCGGAAGAAGACGATGATAATCCAGCAGCCGCAACAACAACACAACCTCCATTACCAATTCCCCTTCCTGGACCAGCCACAAGCGGACACGAGCCAGTCCTGGAATTCTTTATGCATGACGTGCTAGGCGGGTCACACCCGTCAGCACGTGTGGTCACGGGGATAGTAGCACAAACGGAAGTGAATGGAATACCATTCTCTAAATCCAACAACAACATCTTCCCAGTAGATAACGGTGTACCGCTTGTGAACGCAAACAACATCAACAATATAATCAACCCGAACACCGCTCCACTCCTCACAGGACTAAGTGGCTCTCAAGCCAACACCG
Source organism: Alliaria petiolata (assembly GCA_020283515.1). Lineage (NCBI taxonomy): Eukaryota > Viridiplantae > Streptophyta > Magnoliopsida > Brassicales > Brassicaceae > Alliaria > Alliaria petiolata. Next base: position 105,055,979 of record JAHZTW010000002.1, on the reverse strand, counting down.
TCATCCAAAACACTAACGGAAACTCCCAAGGATCCCTAAGCTCCAACAACCTCCCTTTCGTAACCGCGGGCCAACTCCCTCCCGCAGCTGCACTCCAGCAGCTCATATTTGGCACCATCACCGTGGTTGATGATGAGCTCACTGAGGACCATGAGCTGGGCTCTGCGGTTATTGGCAGAGCACAAGGGTTTTATCTAGCTAGTTCTTTGGACGGAACTAGCCAGACACTTTCCTTGACCGTGTTGTTCCACGGAGAGCATGATCATCATGACACCCTCGACGATGCCATCAGCTTCTTCGGGGTCCACCGAACCGCTTCTCACGCCTCGAACATCGCTGTTGTGGGTGGGACCGGGAAGTTCGAGCATGCTAAAGGGTATGCTGTCGTGGAGACTCTGCACAACCAGGAGAACCAACATGTCACTGATGGTCGTGATACCATTCTCCATTTCAGCATTTATCTTACATACTACAAAGTTTGAAGAGTAATTGTTATTGTCTCTTATCGAAAACTTTTCTTTATTTTATATGTATGTTCTTGTTTAGTACTTTCATGTGTGGCCTTCGTTTGTGTTGTGCACGTTTATAATGTATAAAAATGGTTAAATGAGAATCTTTGTTTTTCCAATCAAAATTGTGTTTTTTTCTTGGCAAATACTTAATTTTTGCATTTCGTAGAATAATTTTCTGTCTAGTTACACAAAAGGCTTGTGGAAACACTATGAGGTTATCGTCCGACTCAAATCTCAAAAGTTTAGAGCTCGAGATAAAGGAACTATATCATGAGAACTCTATGTTGACCGGTTTTTTTAATCGATTTGGCTAACTGAAACGTGGCTGCCTAGGCGACATGACTTAGAACAGAGCAAGGTAAACTTGTAAGCATATGGAAACCATGATGATAAGTAATTTTCAAGAATGCCAATGATTTTGAAGGTGGCCAAGACCATAAATAAACAATTTATTTGGATATATACATATATACGCCACACGATCGATCGATATGTATGAGCGTCCGTTTCCTATCATCATTAATTATACAAAGGAAATGTGGACCACGTACGTATAACGTAGTAACGTACCAAAAGGAGCGTCATCACTCATTTTTTGCTGTCTTTCTTGTTGGACCGATGCGAATAGAGAAGAAAAATGATATACATATAAACATGCATGCGTCAGAGAGAAATCGTTTTCATGAGATTCATATATATATGGTTTTTAAGATCTAACGAACATCGCGATCAGTCGTCGGATTCTTTAGATGAATCTGAGATTATCTTCTGGATCATCTGGTTTGTCTCTTCCTCCGACATTTGCTCTTGTTTGCTTTGCCTCTCCTCATACGCCTTGAAGAATTCCTTGTTCTCTTTCTCCAGCTCCTTCCAAACTGTAATTTTCTATTTCAATTAATTCTGATATAAAAGTGGAAAACATATTTAAAATTAAGGACGAACAATTTTTGTTTTTGGGTATATGAATTGTAGCTCTCATGTTAAAGGCAGTCTACTCTTTTTTTTTTTTTTGTAAAAGGCAGTTTATTACTAATCGTTAGATTATGCATGAGCACTTATATGAATAGAAAACATCCAGGATCGACGATTGACGGAAGATCACATATGTAGGTTATATATATATGATATATCGAAAGATTAAATCCTATATGATGGAAATGTTCAAAAAAAAAAAAAATTCTATATGATGGTATTATGTAGTATATATATATATATATGATATATCGCAAGATCAAATTCTATATGACGGTATAATTATACGTTGATATCATATATTCATATGTCCATAATTTACACATATATATATATATATACTATCCCGTTAGAGAGTACATGTATAGGTATGTACATATGTTTGTATGCTTAGAGGAGAGAGAGAGAGATAGATAGAGAGAGAGAGAGAGAGAGAGAGAGAGAGAGAGAGAGAAGAAAACCAGTAGAGGTGATGACGGGAGTGATGTTTGCACGCTTAGAGAGAGCTTCCATACACTCTTCTTTGCTCATGTGGAAGATCAAACATTTCTCTATCATGTGCTGCACCTATACATACATAAACACATGATCCATAGATATTGGGGTATACATAATAGAGAAATAGAATCACTCATCCAAACGAAAAAGTACATGGAGATCATATATAATTAATATTACCATGTGAATGTAAGAAGCAGAAGACGAACCAGCCATTAGTAATGGAAACCCTAAAAATTAACACCCAAACTCAAAAGAGAGCCTTCTCTAAAAGCCACTTGTGGAGATAAAGACACTTAGACACTCATATATAGAAGAAGATCACGCAAAAGAAGAAGAAGAAGATGACAAAAGAGTAAATAGTTGAAAGGTGATATGCATGCATGGGGCCAGAAGCCCCACGTGGGAGATTGATCATAATTGGCTGAGAAAGGATTAGAGGAGATTTGTAAAATCACTCTTTCTCTCTTCTCCCTTCGTTTTTTTCATTTCCATCCCACGCTTTATCCACGTGATCCATGGCCCCCTCTCTCTACTATTTTTTGCAAAAAAACACCTAGTCATGTTTTCATTTCCATATAATATTCTTCTAGAAATCTATACTTTTCTTGTTGTCAATGATTAAATTTAGATATTAAAAAATTAATGAACTTTATAGAGGTTATAATATTTGCTCTAAGCCATGATTACATAAAAGCAGGTGTCACAAAAAAAATACGGAATTTTAGAGGAGTGCTCAAATAAGTAAATCACTTGAGAAATTGTTCAGGCTTCCGCCAAGAATTCTTGAAATAATATAATCTATAGTGTAAAATCTATAATTTTAATTATAAATCTTTACGCTTTTCTTAAGCTTCCACCAAGAAAAAAACTGATGTAAGATTCTATATATGTATAGCTACGATTACTACCGTCTTGGGTTCGACTTTCAAATTATTAATTAATACATATATAAGAGGAAAAATGAAAAATCGAATTAACAGACCACGGATATTTAAAGTTGATACATATGACGTTGAATCTGTTGATTGTTATTTTCATAGAAGCACTCAAGAGTGCATTTGTATTGATATGTGATTTTCCTAATTTCTTGTATGGAGTTATGTATTAGTTATTGTATTTTAATATAAACATGTATATTGTTTTTATTTTCATAAATACAATTGCAGGGTTTAAGTCTAACAACATACTCAGCCTACCTAATTACCAGATTACCGTTGAACTAGTTGGTCACTGAGGTGCATCACATACTCGAGCAGTTAAGACCACCTCATTGAATCGGATTGTTTTACACACTTGATTAATTTTTAAATCAAAGCGTATCTCAGATGAAAAGTCGCACAACTGTATAGCAAAAGGTTGTGGAAGACTATTGTCCAAGTGGTTCGTTTATCACTAATTAGTAATTAGTTTCATCCTGGCTTTTTAATTATTAATTTTTGGTCTAAGAAGCTCTCTATTCTCAAATTGAAGCTTGTTTTAGTAATATATTCACATCATATAAAAGAAAAATGCAATGGCCACTCTATGCTAGGTCTACGAACTAGATTATGTTTTTGATGCCTACTATAGAGTCTATAGGTCTATAACTACTCAAAAATTGTTGACTCTCAAGGTTTTTTCTCTTTTTGGTGTTGTGGTTAATATTTTTAAAGAATTAAATTAAATTGTCTACTCTTAAGTTATGCCTAATATAAACCCAAAATTGTTGACTCTTTAGTATTTTTTCTTCCTTCTTTTTGGTATTGTAGCTAATATTTTTAAATAATCAAACTAAATTGTCTACTCTTAAGTTAAGGCAAGAGAGAAAAGAGATACATATGAATTGGATCATATATTTTTATACTATGTTAGTTGTAGCTATGTGATAATCCATACGTTAATAAACTTAATTATGCCGTATAGTTTGAATCATAAAAGAACCAACGACTTTTTACAAGATATGTTATAAATGAATGGGTACACATGCATATGACACCTTAACAGTTATATATGATCCTCTCTTTTTTTTTGTTAAAGTCAGTTATGTATGATCCTCCTAATTAAGTCCTAACCATGTGAACATATTTATTATAACTTAAAATATAAACAGAGTTTAGAGGAATATATATTGAGATCGGTAAAAGACCATATATAAAATAATCTCATATACGAGTTAAGATAGCAAAAAAAAAAGTTAAGATAGCATAAAAGACAAAATTGTGCTCCATCTCATAACTGATATAATTCATGATGTATACAGATTAGCGAAAAACATCACATCTAATATCAACAAAAACATTACATCTTAGGTTCACTATATGAAATTCCTGTCTAATCTCAAACTTAATTAGTAACATCTTTCATTTTATTTTGTAAATTTTGTGTTTTTACTAATAACACCAACCAAATGTCATCGACTCATCGATCTCTTATAATTCACTCAAAATCCATTCGGGTATATAGTTGTATAGACCACCATGACATGTGTAGTGTACGTTACGATGATGGAAGGCTAAATAGAAGAAGAAAACAAAAATAGAAAAAAAAAAGCAAAGTGATCAATAGTTTTCTGGTTGGGTAAGCGGGAGATTAAAGTTTTTGATTCGAGACCAATGAGATGAAGACACGTCACGCATAACAATCTACATTGAGATCAAATAATCGCAACTGGCAGAACCAGCTGAGTGACGTGGCGCAAATGGACATGCAAGAGAAAGAAAGAGAGAGAGAGAGAGAGAGAGAGAGAGAATTTACAAAGGTTACGTAAAGAACCCACAGACAAACACATTGGGGGTGTTTTGTCGAAATCTAAGGTTTCAGTAGGATCCATCAAATTCAGACATTTAATTTAATTATACATTCCTCATCATGTGGACCTCTCATTTTGAGTCCTGAAACAGCAACTATTCTCTCGAATCAAATTCAAAACCCTATTCATCACTTTCTCTCTCTCTCTCTCTCTGTCTCTCTCTCTCTCTCATTCCTTCTCATCGACAAGATTACAAACAACTAAACAAGACGCCTATTCTCTCTCGTCCACTTATTCATTTAGCTAGATATTTCCTTATCCGACTCTTACAATTATGATATCATTTTCATTTGAATCCGTATGATCGATGAATCAGTAGTTACTACTTATACGAGTGTATTTCATTTGTAACGAAATTGAAAAAGATTGATGTGTTTTAAAAAACAATTTATGTATAGCATACATGCTTTTTATGCTTCGAAAAATTATAGCGGTATCTAACAGACCAGTATATAATAGTATGTCCGTTCTTAATAAAAGAAGAGTCTAGTTCAGTTCCAAAAAGGCAATTTATTTAATTAGGATTAGGAATAGCTTTTTTTTGGTCGAAAGGATTAGGAATATTTTGAATCATAAATAAGTCTTAATTAAACAAACAAAAAATCTGAAAATAGCAAAATTAAGAAGGGAAAGTGAACAAACAAACAAGTTTTGGTTTAATGACCAGATTAAAATCTAATTAGGCAGACATATAGCCCAACTTTTTCCGAACCCGATATTTTTTTTTTGCTTAGCCCTATTTTGTTTTGGGCTAGTTAGAGTCGGACATATATCGGATTAATTTTACTTAAGAGGCACTTCTAGTAAATTATAAATTCAATTACGGTAAAATATGAACATTTTTTCCAGCATTACATATGAACTTTCTATTTATAACGTTCATACCAATAAAATAATGAAAGCAAATCATAACCACTTTTAACTTCTTTTTGTTGTTATGCTTGGCATCTTTTGGTCGTAGAAGTTGAGTCTTATATACGAGTTCATATTTTCCCTTTTCCTATATCAACTCTTAAACATTGGCTTTAAAAACATGTTAAATCTGGTTATTATTCTCTTGCAACGCCATTCATGATTATTCCATGTTTTGGATCACATTTTTTTGTCCCAATTGAGAAGCCATCAAGAATTATTGAGTTTTCTCTATACCCATTTTGAATCTCTACGTTCGACTGTTCTCGAGAATGTAAAAATTTGGTAGGGTTTCTGATGAAATACTATTTAAGTGCATTAATAGAAAAAAAATAGAAATATATGAAATATCAGTGGAGACGAGACAGAAGATATAGACAACAGTTGCAAAAAGAGACAAAGGTGGTGGCAGTAGAGTGCTATTATTTGCCATTAACTCAATTTTCAAACCAAAAGCTCTCAAAAAGCAAACCCAAATTTGTCGCAAAGACAAGTGGAGATTCTATTGACCACTTGATTTTTCTTCCTTGTAAGCCAATTGCAGTTTCAATTGTTTTTTTGTTTTGTTAAAGTGTACGATGTGATTGAATTCCTTTTATCCAATGAGAGCATGCCCTGTCAGCAAAACGGAATAAGTTTGTTGTATTTTTTCCTCTGAGCCAAAACAAGTGAAAGACGTTTGATAAATATATATATATTTTTTTGAAAAAGAAAACTAATAACGTATGATATTTTCGGGGCATAGCTATTCAATTATTACAAGGTGTGTCTCGTTTTTTGACTAGCTGGTAACCTAAAACGATATGAGATTTTTACCGGTAAACTAGATCTTTTAGCGATAAACTGAAATAGATAAATACTTATGAAATAGTTAAAAACTGTAAAAAAGAGCTGTAAATAAAAGCGGTACAAAAAAGTTGAGTGTAATACTGTTGGTAACGCTTTGTATACCGCTTTTATGATAGTAATTATTAAAATAGTATAAGTCTTATAAAAAGTTTTATGGTAAATTTTTTTGTTACCATTCTAACCCGTTATTTTAACACATCTGAGCTATTTGGTTGTATGTACCATTTAGATCACGAGTAGAAAAAGAAAAGATTCGGTTCGATTAGTTGGTATTAACCGTTTAAATGATATTCTATATGTCAATGTAAAAAAAGTGATTTTGTTTTGTCGATGTAAGAAAATGATATTTTTTGTTTCAAAATAGCAAATTTTAATTAACATATTAGAAAAAGGCCTTATTAGTTTGGTTAAAAAAAAAATTCTAGATAACAGAAATAAAATGGAACAAAGAAATAAATTTGTTCTTTCTATCTAAAAATATGCTAAAAATAAATTAAACGTTATAGTTTCAAGTAGGGCTGGAAAAAAATTATTAAAATTTTGATGAGGTCGCAGACCGATTACAAAACCGGCGGTCATAAGACGGTACAGGTTATAGAATTCCTTAAAGCGAAGCGATCCACCAAAGCCCATTAAGGAAAGCGAGGTGATCAATCAAAAGCCCATAAAATATTATAGCCTGTTATTGACATTAGGATGTTTGTTATATACAGTTGTTATTGTTACATTTTTTATTTTTTTTTATTTGAATAGAGAGAAGTTGCAATGGAGAAGATAACGTATATAAAGATGAGGTTAAGATTATCCATCAGCTGCTTAAATAAAAAAAAGCTTCCATTTTCACAGCCATGGTGGTTGTCACCCACATCTCCACTTCCTTCCACCAAGTCTCCCCTTCCTTCCTCCATCTCCGCCTCCGCGTCCCCGCCACGTCCCCTGTTTCCTCTCGCCCCAAACGCGGAGGATACGGCGGTTTCGCCTTGTCAATCCGAGCTTACATAGAGAAGCCCAACTCCTTCTCCAGCTTCGCCAACACAGTCATCGGCTCGCTTCCGGTTATCGGACTCCTCGCCAGGATTCTCAGCGATGAAGGCGGCGTCGGAAGAGATCTCGTCGATTTCGCCGAGTTTCGGAAACGAGTTGGGAATAAATGCACCCCTGATGATTCTAGGGCTTTCTACGAGTTCCAACAGCGGAGAGGCAAGGTGATTTCTCTTCTTAGCTATCCAAATCTCAGTGATTACGGGATTGAGCATAGATGATTCCTCAGCAATTTCATAGATTAAACGATCATAGAATCGGTTGAACAATAAAAGCTATACCTATGGTTATGCAGGATTTGACACCAATCAAGCAAATCCTTTAGGATTTTCTGTTGATTTTCAGATAATTTATGGTTGAATTGTTATGTGCATGAAAAGAGTTTCATTGCCTTTTGTTGGGTGTTGATGTGTGATCAGTTTTGAAGTGGCTTGTTGCTTTGTTTTGGTAGGCAGGAGAACCATTGTATGTGCTTCTTTGCTGTTGGGTTGCTGCAGTAGGTGCAGGTCTTCTGAAATCCGAAGAGATCCTTGAAGGTGTTACGAGGGTTAGCATTTCAAATGATCTCGAGTTCGAAGAACAGAATTTCATTGCTTTGATGACTGAAGCTAGACAGGTTGGTTTGTTGAATCTTCAATCAGTTTGGTTTTTTTTCTTCATTTAACAGTTGAATCTTCAGAGCAAACAGAGTTTCTATGCTGATGAGTTTTAGTAGTCAAAATTTGGGTTTTTGGTCCACTGAAAGCCACTCATACCCAAATGGCACATCTCTTTAGCCTCGATCGTAAGAGTCTTTGCTTCAGAGAGGTTGATCATTTTCCTGTAATGCAGAGAAGGGCAAAGTTGAATGTTGCTGCGCCAACAATCCCTATGGAATTAAGAGTCGAAAAGGCTCTTGAAGGTATATATGCTTGTTGCTTCAGGAGGGGAGCTATCGAAGAGGAAGATGAGAAGCTTCTTCAAGTGATGCTAACCGCTGTTTTCCCATCGGTTGAGAAGCCTGAGATAGAGAGAATCATCAAGGAGAAGGCCACAAGAGTCGCCGAAGGAGGAGAAGAAGATAATCTCATGGCCGAGAAACGGCTGCCTAAAGAAGCTATTCAAATGCAAATGAAGGATCTTGAGTTCCTTCAACAACAAAGCATAGAATCTTAACAATGGCCAACCATGTTTTTCTTTCGGTTCGGATAAATAAGAAAAAATGTAATAACTCTCTGTGTATCCATATTTTGTTACTTCATTCAAGAATTAAGCAGTTCATAGTATCTAGGAGATATGCATGATCTGATTCAACAAAGTACTTTGATACTAAGAAACGAGTTTAAAGTTTCTGTCAACCAAAAAGTTCGATTCAATAAATGATGAAATTCAAATTTCTAAAAATGGAAATTACTTTTGACATTTTAAAAAAATGGATTGGACCAAAATTGATGAATTTTTCTCTTTTTATATTTCATGAATTTTTTAAGTGTTTGTTGAAGAAAACGACGTTGTAGACAGAGGAAAAAAGTAACCTTTCGAGTTAAGAACATGTTTCCACCGAACTAACTGAAACATGATGACTTTCGATGTTCGTGTAATAAAATCGAAGCAGGAAAAGAAAAAAAGGCCAAAAAATAGAAGAGTATGAGAACTATGAACCTCCCCGATTAAAGTTCTATCATCTCATGTGAATATCGGCGAGTCGTTGACCCACACTCTCTCAACAAAAAAATGGCACCGAATCTTCTTCATACCCTTTTGATATTCCTCTCTCTATCTATCTCTCTGTCATCGCCGTCGCCGGTGACTGTTCACCAAGACTCTCCTCCTTATATATGGCCGTTGCCGGCGGAATTTTCCTCCGGAGACGATACCCTCTCGGTGGATCCCGCCATTTCTCTAATCGTAGCTGGAAATGGCGGCGGATCGCCGATTGTTAGAGCCGCGTTTGAAAGGTATATGGGCATAATCTTCAAGCACACTTTCGGTAGAGCTTCTTCTCTCTTGGCGCGAATTAGATTCCTGAGAATGGTTGAGTACGATATTACTTCTTTGAAGATCGTTGTTCACTCGGATTCTGAGGAGGTATATATAATATAAAAAAAACAAATCTTGATAGTGGCAAGATTAGATTGGTTAATTTTTGGTTTGTTTTTTCTTTGTTCGAATTCTTCAGCTTCAATTGGGTGTGGATGAGAGTTATACATTGATGGTGTCGAAGAAGAATGAGCAATCGATTGTAGGAGCTGCCACTATCGAGGTTTGACTTTCACGCACTGGCTTTTGCCTTTCACATATGCGACTTTTGATTCTCTTCTTATTTCTCTCTCTCTCTCTCTTTTGGTTTCAGGCTAATACAGTTTATGGTGCTCTTAGAGGATTGGAGGTGTGTAAGCATTAGAGTATAATGATCCATTTGTTATTTAATTTCTCGATGATTAGTCTATACGTTTCTCATTCTCCTTTTCACTTTGGTTTAATTGGGTGGATTGAAATGTTAGAAATGAGTTTCTCCATCTTGATTATTGGGATTAAAACGTAGTCTATACACTGTTCTTTTTTTTCTTCATTTGTTTGCTTAACAGCTTTATTTGTGCTTGTTTTTGAATGAATCTTTGCTAATTATGTGTACTTTTCTGAAAATCCTGCAGACATTTAGCCAATTGTGCGCCTTTGATTATTTAACCAAATCTGTGCAAATATATAAAGCACCATGGTTTATTCAAGATAAACCTAGATTCCAATACCGTGGTTTGCTGATAGGTAATCCTCCGTCATCTCTCTCGTATTCATTCTCCATGGCACGGAAAGAGAATGATATTTACTTACTACTTATTCCGTTTTTTTTGCAGATACATCAAGACATTATTTACCAATTGATGTTATTAAGCAAATCATTGAATCTATGTCCTTTGCTAAACTAGTAAGAAACCATTCTTGTTTTTTTTTTTTCCGTGAATACACGAAGTTGAGCTGCATCTAATACAAATCCCCTTCTTATGTCCCGTAGAACGTCCTGCACTGGCACATTGTAGACGAGCAATCATTTCCTCTTGAAACACCTTCATATCCTAATTTGTGGAAAGGAGCTTATTCGAGATGGGAGCGTTATACAGTTGAGGATGCCTCTGAAATCGTCAGGTAATTTGCAAGAAGTAGCTTATTTATTCCAAGTCCTCCATATGCATATTTTGATCGTTTGAGTGAGTGAATGCATCAACTATTCTTTCTACTTACTAATATTCTTTGTTCTATTTTGTGATCTCCAACGTGAAGGTTTGCCAAAATGAGAGGTACTTTCTTAACTAACTCTGGAGCCTAACATGATTGTTATGGCAAGCAACTCCTTAATAGTCTAAGCTGAGAATGATTTTAAACGGATTATTTTTTTGTTAGTGATTTCTATTTTGAGCACATACTTCTAATGGTTGAGGTATATATTGTAGGTATTAACGTCATGGCTGAAGTAGATGTCCCTGGCCATGCGGAATCATGGTACGAATATTTAATCCCGTTCCTCTCTCTTAATGTCACACTGTTATTAGTAATACACAGGTTAATATCCTAGCAGCATATGGTCTTAATTCTTAAGCTTCTAAGATCTGGAAAAAGAAAAGTGGATGTACTTTATGTTACTATACTCCTAATGCTCAAGAATAAGTTATGGTGTACATAGGTTAGAGAGCTTGAGCTATAATTTTCTGGGTGGTTTATAATTTCTTTAATGACACAAGTATCCTTTTTGAGAAAGTATTGTTTGGTTTCAATGCAGGGGAACTGGATACCCTGATCTCTGGCCCTCTTTGTCTTGCCGAGAGCCCCTTGACGTTACTAAAAACTTTACGTTCGATGTGATTTCTGGCATTTTGGCAGGTCTGCTTCAACTAGTTAGCTCCTTTTCTAGTTTTCTAATCCAGGTTGTATTAATCTTGTTAAGCAAAAAGTTATGCTTTGAGAGATGCGGCAATTAAAGTCATTAGGAAATCTTGATCCAGCTAACATCATATCTCATGTCTTGCATCTGAATCTGTGTATTGTTATCTGTATGTCCTGTTTTTGATTCTCATGTTTTTTTTTTCTCTCGCATCTCGGTTTGTAACAGATATGAGAAAGATATTCCCATTTGAGCTTTTCCACTTGGGCGGTGATGAAGTTAATACAGGTTTTGTTTGTTTAAAACCTCAAATCTCTACTTCCGTTTCATTTGGTTATTTGTTTTAATACTTTAGTCACTCGCTTCTCTTGAAGATTAATGGTTTCATGTTTTGGCAGGTTGCTGGAAAAATACAACTCATGTCAAGGAATGGTACAGTCATTATAACAGACTCTTTTAAGCTTTTTACAATTGGGAAAGTCCAAAACATAATTTCTCTTTTTTGTATTTTTGCTTGATGTGTTCATCATTATAAACTGCAGGCTCCAGGGTCGCAATTTCACAACTAAGGACGCATATAAATACTTTGTACTCCGAGCGCAACAGATAGCAATATCGAAAAACTGGACACCCGTCAACTGGTAAAATCTTTGACAAAAAATTGCAAAAAATTTGTAGCTTAAGTTGCATTATGATGTGTCAAGCTCTCTGCTTCTCCAAACTTATAGAAATCTGATAAAAATGGAAAAGAGGTTCCAATTCTATTTTGTTTGGCGTCGAAAAGAAAAGACTGACAACAGAATAATGTGGTGGTTATGAATAATTCCAGGGAAGAAACCTTCAGTTCCTTTGGAAAAGATCTTGATCCCCGGACCGTGGTGCAAAACTGGTAAGATCATACAGTCTTGCACATGAGTCTTGGTTTTTCTTTGGTATCATATATCTCACAAAAACGCCTCTCTAATCTCGTTGCAGGCTAGTGTCTGACATATGTCAAAAGGCGGTAGCAAAAGGATTCAGATGCATCTTCAGTAACCAAGGATATTGGTACCTCGACCATCTAGATGTCCAGTGGGACAAGGTTTACAAGACCGAGCCTCTAGATGGGATCGAGGATCCTTCTCTCCAAAAGCTTGTCATTGGAGGAGAAGTCTGCATGTGGGGTGAAACAGCTGATACATCCGTTGTACTTCAGACGATCTGGCCCCGAGCTGCAGCAGCTGCAGGTAAACTCTAAACTGATCTTTAGCACGTTTCAGTTCGGGTTTGGTTTGGTTTTGTTTGAATGCTCAAAACTCTACTTTTGCCTCTCTCTCTTTTTTTTTTTGCCCCTGAATTGTTGATGAAACAGAACGGATGTGGAGCACGAGAGAGGCTGTGTCAAAGGGAAACATAACGTTAACCGCATTGCCGCGTCTGCACTACTTCAGATGTCTACTGAATAACCGCGGGGTTGCAGCAGCTCCGGTCGATAACTGGTACGCACGGAGACCGCCCTCTGGACCTGGCTCTTGCTATGCTCAGTGATTCAAAATCATATCTTCTCTCATTGTAATTTGTACTCTATATCTATATATATGTAATGTCTCTTGTCAAAAAACTGGTTTTTGCATTTGCTTTCATTTGTTTGTTTGTTGTTTAAATAATAATCATATCTTCTTCACGGTTTTTTCTGTTTTTTTTTCTGGCAACAATAATCAATCATGAGATCTGAAATTACGATCTAGCTACCTTACCACATTGCTAATTGCCATAAGGACATAAAACTTTGGTTTACATTAGAAAAAAAAAACGTTGAGATCTTTCTTTATCCTGCAAAACGTTGCTACCCTTTATATCATCCCTGTGTACAACCTTTATCGCAGACCCTTCATGAAGAAATGCTATCCCTCTAGGCTCTAGCTATGCCCAAGCAAATCTTCTACTGTGTTGGCCATTCTAATTTTATTATGGAACTCTCTCATCCTTTCCTGCAAAATAAATTCACAGAGATATTTAGCATTCATGTCACCGGATAGTTTTTGGCGATCGAAAAGTTACCAAATAGTGCACGAGATAGAGAGTTGTTCACCAAATACTCATAGACCAATATCAGTTGCTTGATTTCAACGCAAGATCCATATATAGTTTAACGGAGATTTGGATGTTGCAGAGATGAGATCACCCCTATCTCATTCAGAAACTCTCGGCTTCCTTGACTGGAATTTGAAGACAGTTTTTTTTAACTGCAATCATTTTCCCCTTTGCCAACACACCCCTTGCACCAAGAGAAAAGCCGCTTTATTTATGCATCCTTAGTTTGATTGTAAGAGTTTTTTTTTTTTTAATATAGTAGAAAATTGAGGGATAACCTTGTAAACAGGGCCATAATTAACCACCTTCACCGATCTTGTTTGCTGGATTAAAATTATCAGTGGCTGCCTTTATATGCTGGAGAGTGAAACTTTCAGTCTGAAGATCTAAACCTCTCAGCTCTGTTTGGTCATAGACAACTCAAATTAAAGCCTTTGGTCAGTACACATAAAGAAGTATTTACATTCAAAAGCAAAAATGGATGATTATTAATTTAAAAAATATAAATAAAAGATAAGCAAAACATAAGGAAAACATAAGCAAAATATAAGTAAAATATAAGCAAAACATAAACAATGCAGAAGCAAAACATAAGCAAAATATAAGCAAAACAAAAGAGCAAGGAAGTTATATGTCTTGATTGTTTATAAATTTTAGAATAGTTTTTGGTTTTTGATTTTTGATTTTTGAAAATCTAATTTTTTTTATCCAATCAAGTTTTTAGAAAAATAGATTCCTAAATTTTAAGAAATTTATGTAACTTTTATAGACAATGCTTACTAGAGCTGGTTGTTCTAAAGCTAGGCTCAGATTACTTAAAAGAGGAAGCAATGCTGATGTTGAACGTGGCGCTGTGTGCACTAACACGTCCTCGGCGCTAAGGCCAGAAATGTGGCAGGTGGTGAGTCTCATCGAGGAGAAGACTGCGATGCAAGACCTGTTGTCAGACCCAAAATTCTACACAGTTAACCCGAAACTGAAGGCCTTAAGGAATGATTTTTGGGAGAGCGAGGCCTCCACAAGCGGACTTTGTACCATTGGCTCTATTGATGCTGAGGAGAACACATTAGAAGATGAAATATCAGAGGAAGTGGAATTTGAGTTTGACTAGTTTCTAGTTTTAAGCAAATGAGATATCATCCATATCCCAAACCTGGTTTCCAAAAATGCTTATATGTTTGTTTTTTTTTTTTTTTTTTATAACTAACCGTCTTCTTCTCTATTGCTCAAATCAAAGTCGGGTTCTGATTTTCTTGCAACAATATAATAATCAATCATGAGAACATCTGAATTTACGATCTAGATACCTTACCACATTGTTAATTATCATACAGACATAAGACTTTGGTTTAGATTAGAAGTAAAAAAAAAGGTGCTGAAAACAAACCTCACTGCTGTAATATTTGGTTGTGGTCTGGTCTTATAGAATAAGATGTTAAAATTTTGAAATATGAACTAGCAAAACAACAAGAACCTATGGAAATGTAGTGATGTTTAAACATAGCTACAACTTTGATTTGTGTCGATGTCTTTAGGTTGTGATTGTTATATATTTACATTTTAAAATATTGTGTTCTAATTCATTTACGAATTTAGTTTTAGAAAATGGTTAAATCTTAAAACATTAAATATTATAGCTCCGTGTGAAAATAAACGTGTTATTTTCTATATATATAAAGTTAACTTTTCTCTCTTCTCATGCTGCCACCTCAGCAATCATTTTATTAATTAATTTATTAACTTAAAATTGTTTATTTTATTTATTATGTTTTCTGTTATTCAATTTAATTCTTATAATAATTAACATGCATTAACATTAGAATTTGAAAAGACATATATTTATAAAACATATGTTTATAATTAAAATAAATAATAAAAAGTTTTTTTTAAATGGTTATCCTAATATATTTCAACTTTTATAAATATCTAATTAGGTTAAGTTGAATCGTTAATATTATAAAAAAACTACGATATCAAAAAATTCTCAACAATTAAAAATATAAATTATCGTAGAGCTAAATTTATAAAGAAAAATATAAATTTCTAAATCTTAACATCTAATAAAAAGATAAATAAATAAAATTAAGGTATACTTGAAGCAACAACTGAAAATTTAATACACATTTTTAATGAATATTTAATACACATACTAATTATATATTTTATTTTAACATTATAAAAAGAATTTCAAAAGACATCATTTATATTTTAAATTAAACCAAACATTTATATGAATATAATTCAAACAAATAATAAAAAAGTTTTTTAAAATGGTTATTCTAATATATTTCAACTTTTATAAATATTTAATTAGGTTAAGTTGTATCGTTAATATTATAAAAAAACTACGATATCAAAAAATTCTCAACAATTAAAAATATAAATTATCGTAGAGCTAAATTTATAAAGAAAAATATAAATTTCTAAATCTTAACATCTAATAAAAAGATAAATAAATAAAATTAAGGTATACTTGAAGCAACAACTGAAAATTTAATACACATTTTTAATGAATATTTAATACACATACTAATTATATATTTTATTTTAACATTATAAAAAGAATTTCAAAAGACATCATTTATATTTTAAATTAAACCAAACATTTATATGAATATAATTCAAACAAATAATAAAAAAGTTTTTTAAAATGGTTATTCTAATATATTTCAACTTTTATAAATATTTAATTAGGTTAAGTAGTATCGGTAATATTATAAAAAAAACTATGATATCAAAAAAATCGTAACAATTAAAAATATAAGCTATCCTATAACTAAATTTATAAAGAAAAATATAATTTTCTAAATCTTAACATCTAATAAAAAGATAAATAAGTAAAATTAATGTATAAATAAGTAAAATTAAGTTGTTAAAAATACCGTACTTTAATAAAAATATGTATAGAATGAAACGTCAAATTAGTAAAATTTATGTATGATTAGTTAATTTTCAAAAAACTAATTAAAAAAAATAAAATGGAGTAATCATGCTTATTATTCCTCACTTCTCCTTGTACCTCATCCTCTTACATTTGACAACACATAATTGGGATAAATTTCAATATCAACCTCACTCAGCCCAATTTAAAATCACTCTGACTTCTTCTTCCGTCGTAATCTCCGCTTCTTTCTACAGCCATGGAGGTCCTTCTCGATAGCATCACGGTTCCGCCATGTAATATTAATAGAAGTTGTCATCTAAAATCTTTTTTCTCAAATTCATAGACTATTAATTACTTTTAATTTATAGACCTTGCAAATATGCAGGAGAAAATAAAAATTTGACTACAACTTTAGCTGAACACAAAATTAACTGCAGAAGATAGCACAACCTGATCTGGCTCCCTTCTTCAAGTGATTAAATACGGTTCAAGTATAGTTATATAAGGATAGGGCAATTGAAAGTTGGTTGGGGATAAGAGATTTGATTTGGGTCCGGAGTATCGTCTTAATTGTTGACGGTTGAGAAGTTGTATCCATTGATTATCATCATGCGTGAAGTGGATGACCTTCTTGGTCTTCATTTGCTTCTCGCTCGGTCTCTGGGAATTGAATTCAACTCATTGGGTCGAAATTCATGTTCTTTTCAGGCAATTACGAGCCCAAACAAAACTGGGTTCAATTAATGATCAATTGTTGGGTTTCTTACGCTATTGGGCTACACAAGGGGCTATAAGCATAAAACAAGAATTGTGACCGGTTATTAATTTTAAAAATAACTCATGCATTACAATGATTGCCCCTTAGCAGAAAGGGAAAACAAAATTAATACAAACACTTTTCAACGTTCGCTTAAAAATTAACACGAACTCTACCTGAAAAAATATGCAAATTCATTTTCATATAATTTAAGTAACACAACACAATGAGTAACAAAATAAATCAAAACATGGCCATAACATCAAACACATACGAATATTCGAGAATTATCAAGTATTAAATAACATTAAAAACAAAAAATAAGTAATTAATATATATGTAAAAAATCCTGCTGCAAAATGAAAGTAAGAAAGTATAGATCAAGATTTGACGTGAGCGAATATTATAAGAATTAAAAGATATATTCAAAGAATATAGAATGTATAATGAACCAACACAATAATTAAATAATTATACTATAGAAAAAATACAACTAAAGATTAGTGACAAAAAACTTCCGCGCGGAGCGCGGACCAATCCCTAGTATTATATAAACGTAAGTATATAAGCTCAATTACGAACTCAGTCAAGTCCATAATAATACTAATACAACATGCTGTATAGTCCCGGCCTCTTCTTAATATATTAAATGATTTTCGTAGAGATATCTATTGCATTGACGTCGATGTGTAGGTTACAATTATTGACCAAAGAACATTATCTATAGCGACTGCGTCCTTCAATTCTCAAGAAAATCCAACGTTATATTACATCACATTAAAATTATCTGGCTTTGACTAGTTCTCCTCCTATCTTTTCAACATTAAATTCTACTAATTCGCTTTCCAATAGTTTAAAGTCGTTGTGCGTGCCTGCGTTCATGGATTGGTGTATTATCGGTATCCATAAAGTAAGAGATTATAGAGAAATTCTAAAATTTATAAATTTAATGTTTCGTATATATAAGTATTATAAAAAAAAGGACAAAGAGTATGTTATTCGTCATATATCCAACATTTTTTTTTCAAAAGATCAAACACTACTTTTATTAGTTTTTATTTTATTCTCGAACAACACCATTACTTTTCTTTAGTCTAGTAATATTATGTGTTTCTTTAAACAAACGAATATTCAAAGACGTGCATGTAACTTTAGAGAACTCGCTCTTTGATCAATCTATAAGTTATTGCAATCTGGTTCAGTTTTGGTAAAATCATGGTTCAATTCACTAAAAACAACCAATTGCACATGTTGAAAAAAGTAACGATAAATTTGTGAGTACACTAACAGAGAAAAGCTCACAGTTTTGTGTAGCAAAAAAAAAGAGACTGGAGATGATGATTGGAGAGAAACTACGTTCGTTCATTAACTTAGCTTAAGGGTCCGTCCAAAAAGATTGTTTTGTGTGTTTATGCTGGTTTTAAAACACTCAGTTTCAATATAAGCCTCAACAGTTTCAATTAGTATGTTTCAAATATTATGTTTTAGAGTTTTAATTAATTTTTGAAAATTTTACAGAAAAAAATTTTTAGTCCACACGTAGAAAATGTCAAAGCTTAATAGTAATATATAGGAGATGAGCATTTCATGCGTAACAAAAAAAATCGTACATCATTTAAGGTAATTGTACAATTGATGCCTAAAACATGTGATTATACGTTGACCAATGAGCAGTTTTTGGAAAGAAAATAAATTACTGCACACGACCTGGTCAGCAAAAGAACTTGTCCGCTTTACGTTTCAAAACTATTTTTTTTTGTTTACGTCTACTTTTCACTAATTATTATGTTATATAAACCACTAACATCATGATTTCGGAATTTCGAGTGGTGATTTGTTAGAACTTAGAAGTGATATAAAATATTTTTGGATAAAACTGGCATAATTAAAAAAGTAGCGATAGATTAAAGCGATAGAGACTATTAGATAAAATGATTAACTTTACTACTTAACGTTACAGCGGTTGGATCGAGTTTTAGAATTCATTTTTTTTTAGTTAGCTAGTGTTCAAATTTGTTCATACAACACTTTGAACGTCAGAAAAATGTAATAATGCAGATCGAATATTAATCAAGGTCATTGCATGCAATTATGCAACATATATACAATAGCAATATTTTTTGTTTCCGTTTCAAAAAAAAATATATATATATTTTTTGTTTTATTGGTCACCACAATAGCTTATCGTTCTAAACATGATTGATAGCACAATCGTATTCATTACCACCGGACGTGTCAATATTAATAAATGTGGTTACTATATAAGCTACGTAGTAGTTAGAAATTAAATTATTATGTGAGAAATCTTTTCTTTTTAATTTGGTGAGAAATTTTCCTTTTGTTTTCTCCGAATGACAACAAATTAATATTGCAAACAAGACAAAAATAAAGAATAAACAAAACAACAATCATGACTTTCAATTATCACAGGGGAAAATTTATTAAAAATTGTCTACGAATGAGAGATATCATCATGCTTTTTAGTTCTTGCAATTCATCAAGATTTATTAGTCTTGTTAATAAATTTGTAGTAAAATTCAAAATGAATCAATTACAGTATTTTTTTTTTCTTCTATAACGTTACTATAAAAAACTCAGATATAAATTTCGACATAGAAAAAGAATAAGATTGTATCAACAGACGCAACAGAATTAAAACTTACCCAAACTTAAATCGTATCATGGGCTTGGTAAAATAGAAAAAGAAAAAAAATCTGAAATCAGAAATCATTTGATTTGTGTGTTTAAAACTCCCAAACCCCAAAATTAAATGTAGAAGCTAAAAACGCGAGGGAACTAATTTATATCTTTTGACAAGCAATAAATGAGATACTGACAAATTGGTTTCAACGCGTTTCTATAAGAATTCAATTTCGTGCAGCTAATCAGGAGAAAATGGGTTTAATCAAATTAATCGTTACTTTATAATACATTAATTAAAAAATTACTGCTTCCTCCCACTTCCCATCTTTCCTTTTGTGTTCTTCTTCTCTGCGCTTTAGCCCCAATCTCTCTCTCTCTCTCTCTCTCTCTCTCTCTCTACGGAAGAAAAATAAAAGATCCATCTTTGACGGCTCTCTCAATCTTCCTCACTCCGTAAGTTCCAAATCTCTCTTTCTCTCTCCCAATTAATATCGTCCGACGAAAACCCAGGTGAATTGCTCAAGCCCTTTTGGTTTATCACCTTATCAGATTCTAGATTTCTGTTTCGAGTCTACGTCTCCTTTTTAAGGTTGTATTGTCCTTTCTCGTGGTATTTCTGGTCTAATTTGAATTTGCTTATGCTACTGTTTTTTTTTTCTTTCTTTTTTTGTTCCGGAATCATTTCGTCGCTTGAAATCGTATGGTCACACTGTTCGTTGTTGTTAGCTCTTTCTCGATAAATTGGCTAATTCTGATGTTTGTATTCGTTTTCTTCTTCTGCAGTTTGGCTTTGTCGTGTTTGATCTGATACTGGGTTCTTCTCGCTTCCTGCTTCATATCCCTGTTTTGGTATGTTTTAGGGTTTTAGTCGGAATAGACTGATGGATTCGTGGGAGCTTGATGGCTATTGTTAGATGAGATGTGGAATTGAGCCATCACTGAAGTAAAGAGTATATGGAAGAAGCAAAGATCCGTTTCAACAATTTTTAGGTTACAGTAGATGTTGTGAGGAAAAAGTAGCAGTTTTGTTGGATTTTTGGGGATAAGAAGTGAAGTCTTCGCGTGTGTAATCTGAGATAAAGATTGGATGGTGGGAAGAGGGGATGCGGTGGGGAATGATGAGGCTCCTCCTGGCTCTAAGAGAATGTTTTGGCGGTCTGCGTCTTGGTCTGCTTCACGTACTGCATCACAAGTTCCTGAGAGTGAGCAGCAACATCTGAACATTCCGTGTGCTAATAGTTCTGGGCCGAGTCGAAGATGCCCAGCTGCTCCTTTGACACCTCGGTCACATCAGAACAGCAAGGCTAGAGCTTGTTTGCCGCCACTGCAGCCACTTTCCATTTCCAGAAGGAGCTTAGACGAGTGGCCCAAGGCGGGCTCGGATGATGTAGGTGAGTGGCCTCATCCACCGACACCTAGCGGGAACAAAACCGGGGAGCGGTTGAAGCTCGATTTATCATCAACGCAGCAGCGGGTCCCAGATAAGAGCTCTGGTCTAGCTAAGAGGGAGAAGATTGCTTACTTTGATAAAGAATGTTCAAAGGTCGCTGATCATATATATGTGGGCGGAGATGCTGTAGCGAAAGACAAGAACATATTGAAAAAGAATGGAATCACACATATCCTGAACTGCGTTGGTTTTATCTGTCCGGAATATTTCAAGTCTGATTTCTGCTACCGGTCATTGTGGTTACAGGATAGTCCTTCAGAGGATATAACTAGTATTCTTTACGATGTGTTTGACTACTTTGAAGATGTTAGGGAGCAAAGTGGGAGGATCTTTGTTCACTGTTGTCAAGGGGTTTCATGGTCTACCTCATTGGTAATAGCATATCTAATGTGGAGAGAAGGGCAGAGTTTTGATGATGCTTTTCAGTATGTGAAGTTTGCTAGAGGTATTGCTGATCCTAACATGGGCTTTGCTTGCCAATTGTTACAGTGCCAAAAGAGGGTTCATGCGTTCCCGCTTAGCCCTACTTCCTTACTTAGAATGTACAAAATGTCTCCGCACTCCCCTTATGATCCTTTGCATCTTGTTCCAAAACTGTTGAATGATCCATGCCCGTCTTCTCTGGATTCAAGAGGTGCATTCATCATTCAGCTGCCTTCTGCAATTTACATATGGGTTGGTAGGCAATGTGAAACCATCATGGAAAGAGATGCAAAAGCTGCTGTTTGTCAGATTGCTCGATATGAGAAAGTCGAAGCACCTATTATGGTGGTCAGAGAAGGCGAGGAGCCTACTTATTACTGGGACGCTTTTGCAAGCATTTTGCCTATGATTGGGGATTCGGTTGTTAAAATCCAACCAGGTGACAGGAAGGTCGACGCGTATAATCTTGATTTTGAGATTTTCCAGAAAGCAATCGATGGAGGTTTTGTGCCAACTCTAGCATCATCCAACAACGAACACGAGACTCATCTTCCTGCAAGGGAAAACAGTTGGAGTTCACTAAAATGCAAGTTTGCATCAAGGTTTGAGAGGGGTTTTCGTTCTGTCTCCAAAACGCCACTTTCTAGGGTCTATTCTGATTCGATGATGATCGTGCATGCATCAGGCTCACCTTCATCAACAACTTCATCATCATCATCTGCTTCGCCTCCTTTTCTATCTCCTGATTCGGTATGCCCAACAAATTCAAGTAATAGCCTAAAGAGTTTCTCACAAACTTCTGGGCTCTCGTCGTTGAGACCTTCTTCTTCTATTCCACCATCTTTGATACTGCCTATATTTTCCAGCCTATCTCTCCTCCCTTCCCAATCTTCTCCTAACGAATCTCTTGGTGTCAGTAATTTTCCACAGCCTTTCATTGAACCGTCACCAAATAGAAAGGTTTCACCTTCTCTTGCAGAGCGTAGAGGCAGCCTGAAAAGGTCTCTGAAGCTGCCAGGTTTAGCTGATTCCAACAGAGGCACAACTGGTTTTTCTTTACACCCGGATGATAGTAATGACATTGTCTTCAACTTGGAGGGTGTTAGAAAAGGTGATCTAAATCCATTAAGTGATTGCGAGGGGACAATACCTTCTGGCAGAATTGTTGATTCAGATTTGCCACAGAAGGAAATGACATCCTTAATGAGTTGCAGTAAATCTGTTAAACATGAATCAGGATATGGCGACTTGGGCCATCCTTTAGCATGTCGTTGGCCAAGTATGGAGTTGATTACAGATCTGAGCAGAGCTAGCTTAGATTCAGAATCTGTTATAGCAATTCCGTTGGCAAGTGATGATGTAGGAGAAACCGGTAGTAGGACTTTGTACATTTGGATAGGAAAGTCATTCTCTTTCGATAACAACTCTTCTCTGTTAGATAGCAACAAAGCGGTAGACACTGTGGAGAATCTTGATTGGGTACAAATTGGTGAAGCCATTTTGTCTCAGATGGACTTGCCAAAAGATACCCCTATAAAGGTAATAGCTGGAATTTTGGGCTGCTCTGATACTTTTACTAGTTGTTAGTCTTGCCGTAATAAATTCGAAACTGGAAATTTCATTGTTGGGGTTGTCAAAACTTGGCTCGTATATTAATGTAATTGTGGTCTATCATAAGCTAGATTATATGTCCAGAGAAGTCGAATCCTAATGTAATATTATTTCAGGAAGTGTATTTTGCTTACTGTTTTGCATAGTGTAGTGGTTTATTGTTTAGTGCTTGCGTGGTGCCAACTTGTATATTGTGGTTCTCATAGTGTTATGGTCCTTTGATTTGTGATAAGTTGCTTCTCCTTTTTGTTCACAGATAGTTAGGGAAGCTGAGGATCAGACAGAATTTCTTGCACTGCTGAGTGCGCTTTAACATCCACCCACAAGTTCTACACATTTACTCTTCTTCTTCTTCCTTTTTTTTTTTGTTTTTTTCTTTTTCTTTCACAGATTCCTTGGACTCAACACTTTTCCATTTTCAGTCAGAGTATTCAGCTCAGGTGAGAAGTTCTCTAAACGCAAACCATATTACTTTTTGTCTTTATTTTCCAATAAAACCCATTTCAATCGTCCCTCAAGAGCTTTAGATGACCGGTTTTACCAAATTCTAATAAATCATATTGTACATTTGGTTTGCAGATGACTGGTTATGGAAGTTGATGTTGGGAAAACAGCTCTCTTGTACAGTTGGGAGAAGATGTTCTACCACATTGTATCCTCAAGGGCCATTATATAACCGTTATCAGATAAAAATTGTAAGATTAGGGCTCTTAAGAGGATTTTAGATAATGGACTTTCTTACGATGTTTACATATTACTACTCATCACAATAGATTTTTGTTATCACCACCAGTTGGTAAACTTCCCTTTACGGTGTTCAAGTAAAGTACTACTAGTAGCAGGTTTTGTTTCTTCTGTTGAAGCCTAATCGAAGATTTAGTTAATTACAGTCTTAACTCTTTAGCGGTTCAGTTGACTGTTTTGTGAAAATTTCACATTTTTATCTCTTCAAAACATTAGAAAACCAAACAAAGGTGGCATTTCTGTCTCTCCTTAACTTAAGATGTGGAATGCTTACAAATTGGTTATATACACTACTCTACTCTTCATGTAGTTTTTCTTATCACTCTAGGGATTTGTTTGGTACAATTGAGCAATTTACGATGATTCGGGCTGACATGTTTTTTACTCAAAATTCGTATCCAAAACCTAAATCACTCTGCGTATATTTCCACTAATTCACTATACATAGTAAATGTTTCTTCTTCAAGGTATATATATATACACGCTCACATAAATATAAAATATTGCGTTGCTTACTATTAGTGGATGTGCGCATTCAGGAGTCATAAATCTATGCGTAAATAAAACTAACCACCACTCTTATCAGACTGATATTATTCAAAAAACTGTATCATGTGATGAAATTTATTTAACTTAGTTACAAAATGGGCTTAGTAGATAGAGGAAGCCCACTACATTTAGTCAAGGCCCAGAAGGCATCGGATCTAGGGTTTTAGTCTTGTGTTTTCATTTTCACTTCCCTACAATAAATAAAACCTCCAGCCACTTTAAGCTGATCTAGGGTTTCCGTTTCGCCGCTCAGGTTCGTCCTTCTCCCCATCTTCCTCTTGCCTTCTTCTGAGCTTCAATTGCTTTCTTCGTTTTCTTGGTATGGATTGATGTCGTTAACTGTCGTCTCTAGAGAGGCTTGATTTTCTGTCATTTTTTTATCGGGAAAAGAAGATGAGGTCCCAACTGGGACAAAACTCAGATTTTTTTTTTTTTGATTTGTCGTTGATTGATTACCTCCGATGATTTGAAGCTTTGTTTTGATTTTCTGAGCTAGGCTCGCTGCAATTGCTTTAGAAACTGATTTGCTTCTCTGGGTTTAGCAGGTTTTGTGGAAAGGACCTCTCTCTCTCTCTTTTAGCAATGGCTCCAGCTAAAGGTACGGCTTTTCCATTGATATCTGATCTGCTTTGAACCACATCGTCTTATAGTATATGCTACTCTCTCTTGTTTGCTATTCATTTGTTGAGAATTTTGTGGGTATTAGTGTATCAGAAAATTTACTTTATCTTACCCCTAAATAGGTTTCTCAAGTGTATGTTACAATTAGAATCTTGCCTGAATCTTTTCATGTGCTTAGTGTGGCTATTTGCTATGTGTTGGACCTTTTCATCTTACTATGAGCTGGTTTTACATTTGCCAAGGAACGAAGTTTTCTTAGATGAGATGAATCCGAAATTGAGCGTTTATTGCGTAGTGTTTACTGTAGAGAACTCTTGAATATGTCCTGTAACTTTGTGGAAATTGCTAATAATGGTTGTTGATTCGTTTATAGTTTTGCATTTGAATGAGTTTTGCTTGCATGCCTTGTCCCTGTAAATCATAAAATCGTTTTTAATGCTCGAGTTTTAATTGCATTTGAACTGTAGACAAGTATAATTCTGCTGTCGAAGCCTCTCTAAATTGATTCAACTCTCTGTTTCTCTTTTTTTTTTTTTTGCGCAGTTGATGTCGCTAAGAAAGCTGACCCAAAGGCTAAGGCCTTGAAAGCTGCTAAAGCAGTGAAATCAGGCCAATCCTTTAAGAAGAAGGATAAGAAGATAAGGACAAAGGTGACATTCCACAGGCCAAAGACATTGACAAAGCTTAGGGATCCAAAGTATCCACGTATCAGTGCAACTCCACGGAACAAGCTCGATCATTACGCGATCCTGAAGTATCCTCTCACTACCGAGTCAGCCATGAAGAAGATCGAAGACAACAACACTTTAGTCTTCATTGTCGACATCCGTGCTGACAAGAAGAAGATCAAAGCTGCCGTGAAGAAGATGTATGACATCCAGACCAAAAAAGTCAATACCCTCATCAGGTACACGCTTGTAAAAACAAAACTTCACTTTGAGTTTTCTTTTCCTCGTTATTGAAAATTTGAGAGATGTGTTTATAGTCTACAAAAACGTGGATGATGATTGAAATCTTTTATTTATTTATTTAATTTTCTGTTTTTCAGGCCCGATGGAACGAAGAAGGCGTATGTGAGATTGACTCCTGATTACGATGCTTTGGATGTGGCTAACAAAATCGGGATCATCTAATCGACCATCTTTGCTATGCCATTTTACTTTTGGAGTTCAAACAGACTTCTGGTTTTTGTCTTTCCATAGTCTCAGTTTTGCTAGAGAATTAACATCTTTCTTGTGCTTTATCGTTTTTCAAAAGATTATATGTTTGTTATTTTCTGGATGCGTTACTATTTTCTTATCTTGTTCCAATTACTGTTTCGTTGCGGCCTCTCTAATCCCTGTTAAATCGTGCCTAATCGTTCTCATAATTGAGTAATTGTGCCCAATCGGTGTTTAATAAATCCTAACTAGTGTATTCAATGAATAGTTCCAACCGTCGATTACAGTTGACAATGGAGAAAAATATCCTATCAATTAATTATTCTTTTCTCTCTTATATAATTATATATGAAATTTATATGTCACCGTCCCACGTGAAACTCGTGATTTCAAAAATCTTTTATAGTAAAGGGAGAGGAGTTATTTTGACTAGTTTCCAAAAAAAGGAAGCAAAACTAATCTTCTTGCATCGGATCTAATAGTTGACAATAAAGGAAATTAAAAAATCGGATATATATCAGAAAACCCAACTAGTTACAGGCAGGGAATCAGGTACAGATTTTGATTGGCACGTTAAATTGTCGTTTTGGTCGGAGACAAGGCTTTATATCTAAACTGTGTTATGGGCTTCTCCTTCCTCGCTGAAACCACACCAGAGAAATAATATGAGCAATCGTCAAACTGTGAGCTATATCTTTCCTTTTCTTTATGCAAATTTATCAATTAAGGTTTTTGAATACGTCCCTATAACTTGATGCTTGAGATCTCTCTCATCTTTAATTTGATTTGCGTTATCTTTTCTCATCGTTTGATTCCATGGAATCTCTCATTCAATAATATGTTTCTGTCTTTTAAATCTGAAATCACTTTTGGTTTATTTGTATCTTTCAATGGGAGAGAAGCAGGTGTTGAAGCAACTGGAGCCATGGTGTGAGCTTAAAGACAAAGTGGTTCTTGTGACGGGAGCTTCCTCTGGTATAGGTCGAGAGATCTGTCTTGATCTGGGCAAAGCTGGCTGTAAGATTATCGCAGCAGCTCGTCGCGTCGATCGTCTCACATCTCTCTGCTCCGAAATCAACAGCTTCAGTTCAACCGGAATCCAACTAGCCGCACCTCTCGAGCTAGACGTTTCATCAGACGCAGCCACCATTGAAAAAGCGGTCAAGGAAGCCTGGGAAGCCTTTGGGAAGATCGATGTGTTGATCAACAATGCTGGAATCAGAGGCACTGTCAAGTCGAGCTTGGAACTGTCGGAAGACGAGTGGGACAGAGTCTTCAGGACCAACTTAACCGGACCTTGGCTAGTCTCCAAATACGTCTGCCTTCTAATGCGCGACGCTAACCGCGGTGGCTCGGTGATAAACATCTCATCGATCGCCGGGCTCCACCGCGGTATGTTGCCCGGTGGCATCGCGTACGCTAGTTCCAAGGTCGGTGTTGACACCATGGCGAGGATGATGGCTTTGGAGTTGGGTGTTTACAAGATCAGAGTCAACACGATCGCGCCTGGGCTTTTGAAGTCAGAGATCACGGAAGGTCTTTTGCAGAAAGAGTGGCTCAAGAACGTTACCGAGCGGACCATCCCGTTGAAGGTGCAACAGACAGTGGATCCGGGGATGACCTCTCTCGTTCGCTATCTCATTCACGACTCTTCTCGATATGTCTCTGGGAATACATACATTGTCGATTCCGGAGCTACAATTCCCGGTCTCCCCATTTTTTCTTCTCTTTGAAACTCTCATATACTGTGTGTTTTTATTTTTATTATTTTTATTTATTTTTTTTTTTTTTTTTTATATATTTTTTTTTATTTTCTTTTTTTTACATACTTTTTTTGTTTAATATGTTTTATAGTAATTAAATTAAAAAAAACAGCCTCTGAAAACCTTCTGATTGAATAAACAAAATCGATATACCTTGGAGAACGAAGCAATGACCATGACCTACTCTGATACTTCGTCTCCAAAAAAAAAAAAAAGAATAAGCAGCTTCAACACCGTGGAAATCTTCTACATCTATACCCGTGGTTGTATAGTATTTTTTTTTTTTTCCTTAAGAGCATCTCGTTCCAAACTCTATATCAGTCGATGTTGGCGTAGACCTTTACCGAAATGTGGTTGCATCAAACGGACATACAATCCTTTCTTTGCTGCTAGAGAATCGTGTGTACCTTCCTCTACTATTCTCCCTCCATTGAGAACCACAATGTTATCCACTTTTCTCATCATAGCCGCTCTATGTGCTATCAGAATCGTTGTTTTGTTCCCCATTATCAATGTGTCAAGAGCCTCCTGCACAACCCGACTTGATTCCGATTCGATAGCCGAGCTTGCTTCGTCTATTAAGATGATGGGAGCATTCTTCAGCACTACCCGTGCTATCGCTATCCTCTGTTTCTGTCCTGGGGTAAGTTCTACTCCTCTCATCCCGATATGTGTGTCGTAACCGTGAGGTAAGCTGCTGATGAAGTGGTGAGCATTTGCTATCCTTGCCGCTTCTTTCATCTCAGCCTCACTCGCATTGTGCCTTGCATATATTATATTCTCTCTGATCGTCGTGGAAAATATTATGGGTTCTTGTTGAACCAAACCCATGTGGCTTCTCAACCATCTCAAATTGTATAACTTTAAGTCTCTGCCATCTAGTATGACTTGACCAGCAACTGGGTCGTAGTATCTCTCTACCAGTGAGATTATTGTGCTCTTTCCAGAACCCGAAACGCCAACCACAGCTACCGTTTGCCCTCCACTGACTTTAAGACTGAAGTTGCTCAGCACTAACACTTCCGGTCGAGTTGGGTAGCAGAAGTCGATGTTTTTCAACTCGATGCTTCCGTAGACATTAGGCGGTTTGAGAGCAGAGTTATCATCTGGTTCAATCCTAGGGACTCGATCTATGATTTCAAATACTGATACGAGAGACTTACGGCGCTTGAGAATATACGGTGCTAATCCAAATGGCTCAACAAGGGCAAATGTAGCAAAAGAGAAAACCATGTACTCCGTTATAGCTGTGGATAACTTCATATAGCCACGGTGAACAGATAGTGCAGCGCACCACAGGAGGAGAGCGTTGCAGGCGAAAAGAAGAAACTGTGAGAAACCAAACGCAAAACCAATAGCCATCCCATGGATAAAGCTCTGTCTCAGTATCCGCTGGAGTTGCATCCTGTATAGTTCCATCACCTTGTTACCAGCACAGAAAGCAACAACAGTGTAGATGTTTCTAACAGCATCCTCAAGGACTAAAGATGCCTTTCTATGCATGTCCTGGATGCCTTTTGAGAATCCAGCTAGCCATAGTTTCTGCAAATTCGTTTTGAGGGTGATTAAAATGATGTGTCAGCTGAATAATCAAACATTTCTGAGCTACGCGCATGAGTATGAGATGGCAAAAAAAACAACGAAGCATATGCTAATAAACGGAATTGACTAAAATATTGATATAAGAAGTTAAATATCTCTATATTCTAGAAAAAAACGATGCATACCTGAGCAATGGCAGAAAGAGTGAGTATTGGCAGAGTTGCCAATGCAACAAGGGCCAAACGCCAACCAAGCAGCAACCCAATAAGAAGAGCAACGATAATAGCAAAACTATCTTGAATAAATATCGAAAGTCTGTTGCTGAAGGCAGCTCTGACAAAAGTAGCATCATTTGCTAAACGCATGGATAACGTATCTGGACTGTGCTCTTCATCATCGAACCATCCAACTTCATTACGCAGCATTGCTGTAACATCAGGGAAAAATTAATTAACTGAGGCATGTGAAAGTAGTTAAAATGTGGTGGATGTAAATTATAATGAATAAAAATTTCTGGTACCTGAGAACATCATCCTCCGAACTCTCTCCGTCATTTTCTCCCCCATTATACCAAAGTAGAAGTGCTGCAAGAAATTGGCAACAACTGTCACTATCCCCATGCAGGCAATGATCAAACACCATTTGTCAACCTCCTCGCGCAGGTGACCTCCTTTGCTCTTATAATATGTCGTCACTACCAATGCCATGACATAAGACAGAAGAGGATTGAAAGAACCAAAGATGGCAGCACCAAGACTCCCTAATACAGCATAAAGCCACTCTGGGAAACTAAGCTGTGCCAACCTCCAAAATGAAGGTGACTCCTTGTGTTGAGCATCCTTTGCTGCCTTACTATTTGCTGTAGTGTCATCAGAAGAATTAAGAGGACGGCTAAACGTCTGAGAATGGGAACGCTCGTTTTTAGGATCTGATGTCAAAAGGGGTGAAACAGGGGACTCTGGATCTGACCCGTTTGATTTCTGCTGTGGACACTGAACGTCAATTTTAGGAAGTTCAGGCAACCTCATCTCGAAACTATCTTGCCTTTTCATAGTTGGCTCTTTATCAGCATCGTCCACAGGCAAGCCATTTTCCCCCATTCTCTCAGGCACAGGGCTACGGTCATTAGGTGATTCTTCAGTATTGAAACATAGTTCCTGGGGACGGAACACGCCATTACCTCTTTGAAGAGACGGAGATTTGATCATTTTGGGTGATGATTGTTCTTGGACGCCACAGCCAGCTGAAGGGTCCCTCTCAACCTGAAACACCGCAGACTCCTTGTAGTTCCTAACTGGCATCCTGGATGAACAAACAGGTTCCTTAAACAAGTATAATCACCAAAAAATCTACCCTTCTAGAGATCATAAAAACAGAAAACGAATTCCCAAACATATTTTCTACCACATGACTAACTGGTTAAGTTCTAAGCTATCATACCTTCTCGGAAGCTTTGTTGCTTCTTCACACTTCAGAAGCTCAGCATACAGCCCACCAAGAGCTATCAGTTCATCGTGTGTACCCATTTCAACGAGCTGACCCTCCTCCATCACAGCAATATAGTCAGCATTTCTTATCAAACTTAGCCGTCGGGCTATTATTATGGTTGAACGTCCCAACATCAGAAGATCAAGAGCTTCCTGAACAATTCTTTCAGCTTCGAAGTCTAGTCCTCCAGTTACTTCATCAAGCAGAAGAATTGTTGGATTCAAAAGCACAGCTCTAGCTATCGAAAGTTTTATTTTCTGCTCCTCAGTCAATGCTATTCCGGCTCTTCCGACCTGGAAGACAATCAAGGCATTTCCCACTTCAAGGTTGAATACCAACTGACAAAACAGGATTTCATAACAAAC
The DNA here is from genome assembly GCA_020283515.1 of Alliaria petiolata. Classification (NCBI taxonomy): domain Eukaryota; kingdom Viridiplantae; phylum Streptophyta; class Magnoliopsida; order Brassicales; family Brassicaceae; genus Alliaria; species Alliaria petiolata. The sequence goes on along the minus strand of JAHZTW010000002.1, from coordinate 105,024,475 downwards.
TTTTCAAATAATGTCTACCTGAGTTTCGTATCCTTTTTCAAGTGAGCTGATAAATGTGTGTGCATGCGCAATTTTAGCTGCCTCCTCTATCTGATCAAGAGTAGCATGACGACCATATGCAATATTTTCTCTTATGCTCAAGCTTAGCAGAGCAGGCTCTTGTGTAACCAGGCCTATTTGGCTTCTCAGCCACTCCGGTTTTAAATTTTTAATATTTTCTCCATCAAGAAGAACTTCTCCTGCATAAGCGAAAACCACAATGTAGTCAGCTTATAATTGTCTCCATGAACAGGTGAGTGGTGTGGTGCATCTTAAATCACAAGTCATACCTAATGTTGGATCATAAAATCGTTCCATTAGAGGAATGATGCTGCTTTTTCCAGAACCATTTCTACCAACAAGTGCAACTGCTTTTTTAGCAGGAACCGTAAGGTAAAATCCACTCAAGATTGGAATTTCAGGTCGTGACAAATAGCTGAAATACACATTCCGGAACTCAATATTTCCTTGAACAGAAGCCAGCACAGCTCCCTCTTGATTAGCCACAGAGGACGAATGAGTTATTAAATCAAAAAGTCTATAAGCAGCAATCCTTCCCTGATCAAATGAATAGAAGTTCGTAGCAGCTTGATTTAAACCCCTGCCCAACAGAATATGCATAATCAAGACAAATTATCTAAATATGTATGGGAAAAAAAAGAAGAGAGAGACTATGAAGATATATCTATGTAATAGAGGCTGAGGAGGTAGATAAAGACAACATCAGTAGAATCTGAAGCTTACAGGCCACTTAAAATAACAGCAAAAAGAGCTGCTATGATTTCTCCACCATTTGCTCTTCCATTGGTAACAAAGAATCGTCCAATCCAAAGTTGCAGCGCACACGAGCATATAGCAAGCCCATAAGTAAATCCAAGTCCAAGGCCTTGCACAAGACTTATCAATATACCGTATCTCAGGGTTGCTTGAAGGGAGGTTGCATATGAATATTTTGCAAGAGTTTCATTTGTAAAGGCATATAAAGTCCTGATGTAAGAGATCGCCTGCACATTTACGATAAATCCTTCTAAGAGTTAGAATATTCACACCAGGTTCTAACCGAGGCAGAAAACTAACTTCGGAAGGGAGCACTAGAAAATGGGACCTGTAGGGTACACATTACAAAACCACTTGTAACCATGCAGAGATTATTGAGTGTGATTACTACGCATTCCCAGTGATGCAATATCTAATTCAAACATGTTCAGAACTAAACATGCATCCTGGCATAACATGAAACTAGGAGAAATTTAACTGATTCTTGATTGCAGTAAACCTCATTGAGTCTAGTGAAGTAATCTAGATTCGTGCCTGATTACAATCTTAACCATCTTGGATTCTGTCTACCATTTTCTGAACTTTAAGACAAGAATATTAATTAAATAATAGCAAATGCAAGAACAGATGTTGAACTTTGTAAGCATAACTCTACGTCAAATAAGCAGGAAAAGAAATCTCCAGGCCAATGAGTAACATATGTCTATAAGAAAATTGATTCATTTCAGATTTTGTAAAAGTTTAGTTTTTCGCTTCCAGTTTTCATAGTTCAAGAGTTCACCGATCAAATCGCCACCAACAGAATTCAAGTTTTGAATTGCGGTGAAGAGAAAATCGTGATGCTAACACCATAATCTCCCAATGAACCTAGCAATCGTAATACCTGTTCAGCAATGCCGGCTGCTTCAGCATATGCATCTTGTATGTTCTCGGCAAGTCTGTGGAGAAATATATTCGATATCCCTCCTGCAGCAACGATGAAAGGGCCAGTGGCAAGTGTAATCAGTGCAATTTCCCAGCAGTTGACAAATGCAACAACAAGTCCACTGATAAACGTAGCCATGTTATGGATATAATTTCCAACCTGCAAAGTCCAGGATCAAGAAAGAAGATTAGAGAAATAGCAAAGACGTGAATAAGAAAACTAGAAACCAGAGTCTAACATGATTGGAGCTGGACATACTTTTTCGCTTAAAGCTGACTGAATGAGTAAGACATCGCTCAGCACTTGGCTCACAATATCCCCGTTATTACCATAAGTATCAAAGAAACTCATATCCTGATTCAATAGTACTTGCACATACTTGGACCTGATTACAGCAGTCTGCCTCTCTCCAGTCAGTATCCAGCAAGACACCTCTATTATAAGGAAGATTTAGTAATAGTGGATGTACACAGTTAGCATTGACATGTATTTTTTTAGCAAAAACTGACTTACCAATCCAACCAGAAATGAAAACACCCCCAGCAATGTACACGATCGTCAGCGAAAGCTGCACAAAACAGCATAAGTAACTTAATCGAAAGATGCCTTTGTTCGCATCAAGAAATGAAAGTTTTAACTGTTGAAAACACTCTCTCTCCAGCTAAGTCAACAATAGCTGAGCACTCGACCTTCTAAATCCAGCAAATTACAAACACACATAAAACCTATTTCACAGCTCGTTTTTCAACCTCTAATAAGCTTTAAACTAACCTCGACGAGTCGGTCAAACTGATCCTCAGATCTCTGCAGAGCCGAGTCATTGGGGAAAGCAAGGACCTCGACGATCTTTGCGAAGTAGTGCAAGTAGACGATAAGCGCAGTACCGTGTGCGGCAGCAGCTACGGAGCCGACGATCATAAGCACCCAATCGAACCGGTCGGCGCAAGCGAAGAGCTGAGAGAAAGGAACAGCTGCGGGAGGCGGCTCGACCTCATCGGGCTCCTCCATCTCCTCATCAGCCTCGGCCTGCGCCGCCGTGGCCGTGCCGCCGGTCTCGTTTGGGTCGGGGTAGGGAGACGGTGACTCGGGAGGTTCGGAGACCTCAGAGACTGGGGTTAACGGCTGCATATGAGGCGGAGACCATCCGAACAAACCTCTAGAGATCATCATCTTCGTGGAGTCTCACAAGGAGAATCCTCCTGTGTATTAAAAAACCCTAGATTTCTCTAGTGGTTTTTGCCGCTTTTGCTAAATTCAGCGGATCTGCTAAAATTTTGTAGAGGAAGAAGGAAGAATCGTAGCAGAAAATAGTTTCCGCCTTTTTTAACTTGATTTTATTTTTCCAATGATTTTGTTGATCTTCCTTGTGTTGCCGTTGCTGTGTTTAATCATGTGTTTTTACTTTTTAGGTGAAAGAAGAACTAAAGAGAATAGTGCGCATTACCTACCGCTAACGGTCACACGACGACTGCGAGTTTTCTTAACTAATTTCTGGTAAACTGATTATCATCAACTCTAATATGATTCTTCACCATTTATGTATATGTATATGCAACAGCAAACATAGTTAGAATTTGATCAAGTCCACGAGATTGGTTTAAGTGTAAATTTGATGCTGCTGCTTACGATCCGAATACAAAAAGTGGTCATTGCTGGTTGGATTGTTAAAAGATCATTTTGGTACTGCTTAGATATTTGGGTTTAGTTTCTCTTCTCTTGTCGAAGTTTCTTCACCTTTAGAAGCCGAAGCTAAAGCACTTTTCTGCCTTTTTTCGTAGCTGTAAACATCACGAATTATAAATTACAATTTATAAGCCCGTTTTGGTTAATAATCGATCGTGATAGGAGGATCAAGTTTGACCAAACTATATATATATATATATATATATATATATGTTGTGAAAAATGATGATAGGTTAAGAAGAATAGGCAAGTCAGAGTATTGAATCTCTCTCTTGCTGGAGAAGAAAAATGAAGAAAGAAAAAACAAGAAATGGGCTTTTCTCACTAAAGTAACCAAACCAAACATGATATATATTTTGTTCAAACAGTGATCTTGAAGGAATCTACCACTGTGTGAAGCCTGTCTTTCATCTTTTCCCACCTCCTCTCATTAGCTCCGGTCGTCAATGTGTAGAATTTTCCTGGAACAGCAAAAAACACCATTTACGGATGAATCTTTTAGAAACTCAGCGATGAGCTCTTGAAAAAATTAGATTATAATTGTGAGTAGTTGATGGAGATGATAGTTAGTACCATTGAAAACCGTGATTGTACCCAGGGCATGGCGTGTGTAGTTTCTAGCCTGAGCAGTGAACTCAAACTGATAATAAGTCTTCCCGTCGACTTCGTGCTGCATCAGTTGAAACAAACCAAACAATCAAAACCACTCTCTCTCTCTCTCTTACATATTATGCAAATAGAAGGAAATGAGCAGACCTCTGATGCATCGATGAGGGTTGTTTTCTGATTTGGAGGGGCCAAAACTTTCTTTATCAGTGTCTCAGCGATCTGTGACCATATCACACCAGGTTCAAATAATTTCCATTCGAGGAAAGAATTGTTACAGCATGACAATCTAATGAACATACCTGCTTCGGAGGGCCGAACTCTTTGATAGTCTGTTTGCTGGTCGGGATCAAATTCACACTGACGCTTTCTAACGGCTCAATCACGTCTTTGTACACCTTGTCTTGACCCTCAATCACGACTTCCTGAACAAGGAGGAGACATTGACATTGTTCTAAGTCTTTGCAAATTGTCTGGATGGCCAGGGAGAAAGAAAGACAGAGATCAAATGATGATACCTGCCACCCAAACGGATAGAGAAACGAATACGCATCCTTGTTGTCGGAGACAGCGAGGAATCCTTTTTTGCTTTCTGCAGCAACTGAGCCATATCAGGATGATATCAGCAATAACAACATTTTCTAATTGAGCAAAATCTGAAAACTAAGATTTAAGGATAGAAACGAGACTTTACATGATGCTGGAGCTCTACTAAGCAATGAGATCCAAGGAGCAACAACACCGAATGTTACCACCAGACGCCTCTCACATTTATCTGGAAACAAACAAACACAAAAATTTCAAACAAAAGGAACATCTAAAATTTCCTCCAAGGCAAACTCTTATGAATAGAATCGAACTCTAATTGTTGGCGACCCATTGAGATCATCAAGGACAAAGGGTTCCAAAAGGAAGCATACAGATTTTTTTCTTTTTTCTTTTTATCTCTCGTAATCGAATTTAGGGAAGATATAAAATTGGAATAGTACAAAGTAAGAGAAAACGCAGACCCTGAAGATCAGAAGAGGAAGACGGAGATTGCTCAGACCGAACAAGAAATGAAACTCCTCTCCTACAGCAAGGAACACCAACAAATCCGATGCTCTGTAATCACAAACCCTAAGGTTAGGTTCTTGTTAGACATAGAAACAAAATGCAATTCGCGTAATTGGCACTTGAAGAAGAAGAAGAAGAAGAAGAGAGAACCTTAGGGATGGAGATTGGCGAAGAAGATGAAAGCTTCAGAGAAGCCATTGGAGACGTGTGGAGAAAGAGTGGAGACTGATAGTCTTGTGTTTTGTGTTTCTTTGAATATGTATGTGGTGGTAGAGACGAGAGAGGGATAGAGAGATCTTCTCCCTTTATGGATTCGGTTCTTCCTCAATTTATCCACTTTGAAATTTGCTGACCTTTTAAAAAAAATTGTTAGACGAGAAAAAAAATAAAAACCCAAAAATAAAAGTGAAATTTGCAAATAATACCCCTCAAAATAACTAGTCTTTGCAAGATAACCCATGATTCACGTAAGCTCAACTAGCCCAATATGAATTCTGTAATTGTTATGAATAACTTGTATTCTGTGTATTATTATTGAGGACCAATGGTCTCTTTATATAGTGGTTACATCAAGGAGAGAAAAGGAAATTGTCATTTTACTACTCATACAAGGAATAGGAAAACTTCTACTAAACCTATTGGTATTAGCAAAAGGAAATCCTATCTCTAATAGGACTTGGTCTTCACGCCTAGACTAGACCACGAATGTGCCTTATGAACTGAGCCGGTTATGGACATCCAAACCTCAATGGTTTATAACACTCCCCCTTGGATGACATAACCGTATGTGATGATGATGGGATCTCAGTAATACGCTTGGGGAATGCTGCCTCATTAAAACCTTACCAAGGAAAAACCCAGTGGGACAAAACCTTAGTGAAGGAAAAAGAGTACAGCACGTATTACTCCCCCTGAAATGAACATCACTGAAGGTCCTTCAATTGGCGCATGTCAATCTGATGCATAAGCTTCTTGAGCGTGGAGGTTGGAAACGACTTTGTGAAGAGGTCGGCTGAGTTGTCACTTGAGCGGACTTGCAGCACCTAGAGTTCACCGGCCTTCTGTAGGTCGTGAGTGAAAAAAAACTTTGGCAATATGTGCTTCGTCCGATCTCCTTTAATGTATTCATCCTTCAACTGAGCTATGCATGCGGCATTGACTTCGTACATGCTGGTCGGTTCTTCTTTCCCTTCTGTCATCCCACAATCACGTCTAATGTGTTGAGTCATTGACCGTTGTGTGGATCCGAAAGGTAACCTGCATCAGCAAAACCAACTAATCCTTCTTTGTTAAGGTTAGTATAAAATAGACCCATGTCTTTCGTCCCTTTCAGGTAACGAAATATGTGTTTAATCCCGTTCCAGTGCCTTTGGGTCGGACAAGAACTAAATTTTGATAGGAGGTTCACGGCAAAACATATGTCTGGTCTAGTATGACTAGTCAAATACAATAACGCTCCTATAGTACTCAGATATGGCACTTCGGGACCAAGGACCTTTTCGTCCTTCTTTACTGGACCGAATGGCTCGCTGTCCAGGCCAAAGCTTCTCGCCATCATTGGGCTAGTCAGTGGGTAAGCTTGGTCCATATTAAATCGCTTGAATACCTTTTCGCGATAATTACGAATCCCTTATCGAATTTCTTTATGAATATGCATGGGATCGTCTTTATAACCCTCTTTCACTAAGTACTCGCTTAGTCTATTGTTTCAATCCATAGAGCGATTTATTCAGCTTAATACAATGCTGGTCTCGAGAACTTCTTTTATCTTTCAGCTCTATTTCGTTATCCAGTGGACCATAAGCTGCTTACTATATCAATTTGATTTCTTTCTTATGTGTCCAGACTTTCGAGTTTGTAGCAGCACCCACCACATTTGGAGTAAATCTCCTTATAATTTATTCCTTAGTCTCTGTGAGTATCCTTATGTAACAAAGCTATCTCGAAATGCTTGTAAAACATGAACACTTTAGATCATGTGGTCTCACGATTTTCTTTTCTTCACAGGACTTATTTATCCACTGGTTTAATCATCTGATGGCGCTTTCTTATGTGGTCAATACGCCTATCACTTTCATAATCCCACGTTTCCTTTTATCTTATGAATGCATTCTTATTTGTGGGTTCTGATCCTCGCTTGTTTCTTTATTGTTCAAGTGCTACTATCTTGTACGTGCTTTCTTATACATTTTGGTGTTAACACTCTTGTGTAGTTCCTATTTTGATCCAGACATGATTTGATCGATCTGAGATTTCATAATCCAGGACCTTTATTACATTGCAGCTTGGCGTCCCAAGCTACATGGTTTGGTACCTTAGATGTTCAGCTGGCCAGCCTTATATCTCTATGTCTGGACTGGTTTCCTTAATAAACCCGGATTT
>JAHZTW010000002.1:104988352-105014356 GCA_020283515.1 Alliaria petiolata | reverse complement strand
GATTATGACATGTAATGCTATCATGCGGTTTTAAACATCAAATAAACAAGCTAGATAAACGGTTTTAATCACGCAAGCAAGTTCCTCAAGCAAACTGAATTTTAGGGTTTGATATATGTTTAAGTCAAATTTCGATTTTTAGGTTTTAATGAGATCAAACAAGTTTAAACACACAAACCGATTTTAGGTCTTGTCTTTAGTTTAGATTCAAATTCAAGTATAGGTTTTAACAAGACCAAACAAGTTTATAAGAGAATCAGTTTTTAGGGTTTAGGTTTATTAAGATCCAATTCGATTTTCTTTGTTCTTAGTTTAGGGTTTTACCTTGATCTCCTTTTGGGGTTGACTGGATTGGAACCGGGAGCTAAAGACCTCGAAATCAAACTCGGAACCTCAAGCTAGATCGGAAAACTCCTTTGTTGAAAGCGGCGGCTAGGCGGCGGCAATCCAAAGGCGGCGGCGGTGGTTTGAGTTCGGCGGCTAGGGTTTCTCCAGAGCAAGCTCGTGCTGATAACGTGTTATGAATAACTTGTATTCTGTGTATTATTATTGAGGACCAATGGTCTCTTTATATAGTAGTTACATCAAGGAGAGAAAAAGAAATTGTCCTTTTACTACTCATACAAGGAATAGGAAAACTTCTACTTATCCTATTGATATTAGTAAAAGGAAATCCTATCTCTAATAGGACTTGGTCTTCACGCCTAGACTAGACCACGAATGGGCCTTATGGACTGAGCCGGTTATGGACATCCAAACCTCAATGGTTTATAACAGTAATCCAATTTTTGTAACTTTTTAAAAATTGCTTCTTTTACCTGTGTTAGGTATTTGCCATTTTCTATATAAAAAAAAAAAAAAAAATGGCGACAACTTGTTAATATGCATCTCTTCTTTGAGTCAGTCCCTTCAAATTATTTTTTATAACAAGCTCCGATTGGTAACTATGTAATATTAAAATTGAGTTGAAGTTAATGTTATAATTCGTTGCAGTTGATGTTATAAACTTATACATGTAATTGTATTGCGATCATATTAACTAATGTCCATATTTTTACGGTAGGCCATTTCAATATCAGTGTCCAAAAAAACATGAGGTATTTGTCATGTGGAGGGTCTACGTTTTGCAAGACGGGGAAATGCTGCTTGACGTTGATGTGCACTGCCACTAAGGTGAAGGTGATAAATTTTTTATATTTGTTAAATATAATATTAGTCTCTTCGTTCATATCAGCAATCGAATATCATTAGAAATAAAAATAACAACCGCTAAAAGCATACGACAAAAATCAAATTTGCAAAACGTTGTTATACGATCACAATTTGATTGATTTTGCACCCAACAAAAATAAAATAAAAATCAATTAACCTTGATATATAACATTATCCTGACATGAGTATTTTATCTTACTCTTATTACATGTCAAACATATATATATATATAAAAAAAAAAAAAAAGACTCCCACAGTTCCCCCTTATTTATTTAATTAGTAAAATAATATTTTGGTTTTTGTTGAAAAAAGTGGTTTAGCAATGCTATTATAGTAAAACTTAGCAATAAGAATCACAATCGCAATTAAGATTGCCTGTATTGCGACGACAATGACAATTGAAAACATTAGTTTCATTTCTTAGCTTCTTAAAAGCTTTTATGCACAGAGCATTAACGTCACCGTAGCATTCGTCATGAAAGTCACCAGACTTCTTGCACACCCTCCTCTTTGCCTCCATCTCTATTATTTTATATAAGAATCACAAAGATAATTTTAATAAAACAATTGCAAACTCATCACGCAACAAATTTTAAAAATTGTAAACTCTTTTCCTTTTAAACTTTCTTATTGCAATATTATTTTTACTAATCAAAATCCTAAATTCTGTGTAACAAATCCAAAAAGAAAAAATATATATTAATTATATATTACCTGGAACTTGATTCAAAACGAGGAACATGATAACATCAAAAAGAAAGAGTAACCTGACCTCATAACTTTAAAAATTGATAAAAGATTATTTTCGTTTTGTTGTATTGGCTTAATTAATCTCGTATGTATAACACATGGTAAAAAATTTTGGTTCGATTAAAAGACAATAGTGGAGCCAAAAGTCAACACCACTATTTGCGATTACTAATGATAGATGTATATCAAATTTTATAAATAATCAATTAACAAGACTCTGTGATGTAAATTTGTACACATGGATATAAAAGCGAGCAACGTGGTGAGGGATACCAATCTCTTGACTTTTGTTTGACAAAGGTGAACGATGATGAAAACACAGACAATATTATATATGGCCTTTTTATTACTAACTAATGAGTTCCAACTTCCAAGTAGAATTCTGAAGAGAAATCATTTTTCTTGATATTCTTGTGTTGTATATATATTAGCATATTTCAGAGGTGGTTCCCGAATACAGGATGCACAAATAAACTCTTTTTATGAAAAAATGATTCAAACATTTTCGGACTCTTTTATGAACCAGTAAACTCTTTTTTAAAGCCCACAAAATTAAAAAAGAAGCAGATTTTTGGGTCAGTGTTCCTAATACAGCCCACCATAAACCTGAAGCCCAACGAAGCCCAAACATAGGTCGTATCAAAATCATCCCATTAGGGTTTTTGGCGGTCTGGAGACTCCTCAGGTTTTGGTTTTCACTTTGATGAATCAGTGAAGATGGTGCTGTCGAACAAGAAGCTGAAGCAGAAGATTCGAGAAGATTTGGTTAGTTCTCTATCGGTCGCCGTAGCCGAAACCAATCCAGACTCCGTCTCGAACTTGCAGTCTCAATCTCTGAAAGAGCTCCTTGATTCAGCCAGCCACAAACCCAGATTGTCAAAGAGAGAGAAACGAAGAGACAGCGATACTTGCGCAAGAGAAGACGAGCCCAATGGAGGCATCCGAGTCAAGGAAGTGGAGGGTGACGTTGAGAAAACTGATCAAAGGATTAGAAATAAGAGGAAGAGAGACGATACTGTGGAAGGCGAATTAGGTGAAGAAGGAGAAGGTGATGAAGGCACTAAGGAAGGGGAGGAATCACAGCAGAAGAAGAAGAAGAAGAAGAATAAGAAGAAGAAAAAGAAGAAAAAGGCAAACAAAATGCCCAAGAAGGCTGATGAAGACAATGTAGAAGACAAGGTTAAGGCAGAAGAGATTCAAGTTGATACAGAGAGGTGAGTTTGTTCGATCGACTTCGTTTTACGCTCTGATGTTGCGATTATACCTCCGCTATGTATTTTGACTGCGTCTTCTTCATGTTTGTTTTCAGTAAAGAAGAAGATGGGGTTGTTCCTAAGAAGGTATATGTTGGTGGTATTCCTTATCAGAGTACAGAAGATGAGATTCGTAGCTACTTCAGAAGCTGTGGGGTCATCACAAAAGTTGACTGCAAGATGCGTCCTGAAGATGGGGCATTCAGTGGTATTGCTTTCATCACCTTCGAAGTAAGTTTTCTATAAAACATTGATGTTTCTATTGCGTTATGTTGCTTTCGAGTCATGTTGAGTTGTGTAGGACATTGACATGCTGCAGCATTTGTATTCAAGAACACAAGTCTCTTTGTTTTGGGGTTTAGGGTCATTTGAGTTTCAGAGAAATCATCAATGCTTCTTTTAAATATTAGCAGATGAACTTTCCGGAGATAAGACATTGGTTAAATGGGGACTGTGTATTAGATTATAGCTGTATTGATATCATTTTTTTTATTTGTATCTTTTTCTTACAGACTGAAGATGGCGCTAATCGTGCTTTGGCTTTTGATAGAGCTGCAATGTAAGTAATCTATAGTCGTTACTGGAATATATAGGACTTGGTTGTACACAATTGATATGGTTTTAAGTAACGGTTACAACTTTACTTCCAGGGGTGATCGATTTTTGACAATCCAGCAATACGTGAAAACCACCCCTTCCATTCCCAGAAGAAGAACATCTTCTGGCTTCGTCCCAGAAATGGTGGATGGTTATAACAGGGTATACATTGGGAATTTAGCTTGGGACACAACAGAGCGTAACATACGAAAACTCTTCTCTGACTGCGTAATCAACTCAGTGCGGTTGGGCAAAAACAAAGAAACAGGGGAGTTTAAAGGGTACGCGCATGTGGATTTCAAGGATAGCGTGTCTGTGGCCATGGCGCTTAAGCTGGATCAGCAGGTTATCTGCGGAAGACCTGTCAAGATTTGCTGTGCTCTTAAAGAGAGAGCAGCAGGGGATAATCCAACACCTGATGAAACGAACAATGTTGATTCGTACAGCATGGAAGAGACTTATGCTGCTGCTGATCCAATACCGGCTTTGGGCGTGCCTAGAGAAGTTAATGACGGAAACTACTTTGCAACCACTGTGAGCAGCGGTAAGATCAAAAGGAGGGTCTGCTATGAGTGTGGAGAAAAGGGTCATCTTTCTACAGCTTGTCCCAAGAAGCTTCAAAGTGCTCATGATCAGGCAAACGCAAAGATGGATCAAGAGACTGTTAACGCAAGACCGGCAATGCTAGGCTATGGTTTTCAAAATAACAATGGTGGTTCTTACATGAGCGAGGCATACACCGCTACAAATGAAGCTCATAGTGAAAGCATAGCATCTGCGGTTAGCATTGGTAAGATCAAGAGGCGGGTATGTTACGAGTGTGGAGAAAAGGGTCATCTTTCAACAGCTTGTCCCAAGAAGCTTCAAAACACTGATCACACAAACTCTAAGCTGGATCACCAGACTGTTGAGGCAGGACCGATTCAGGTAACAAGCTGTAATCTTGGCGGTTCAGGAGATACCGATAACAATGGCGGTTCATACATGGACGAGACATATGCTGCTGATCCGATACCTGTTGCTGCCACAAATGGAGCACCCGCGGCTAGCATTGGTAAGATCAAAAGGAGAAAATGTTTCGAGTGTGGAGAAAAGGGTCATCTTTCTTCAGCTTGTCCTAAGAAGCAGCAAAAATAGAGGTGTGTGAACCCAATGAAATGTTTCAATTTTTACTTTTCAAAGGAACATGTAAAGGACTTGGACCACTTGGTAGGTGAGTGGAGTTTTTTGGTCCTCTGTTTAGATTATTCTGTATTTGTTTTATCATCTTATAGATTGCTCCAAACCAAAAGCTACTTTTTTCCATAATTTTGTGGTGGATTTGTTACCGTGTTACTTTTTTTACAAATTATTTTATAATATTTAAACGGTTTTTTTTATGAATATATATTTAATCATCAAAGTCTATATTTCAATAAAGTTTTTAGTGAACTATTTGGATATATATATATGCTTTCGAAAAAATATAATTTATATTTTTACAACACTTTATGTATGTATGTATAACACCACATACAGTAACAGGTCGAATCCAAAATAGTTTTGCAATCATGTATTGCAATAACGTAACAATTCGATTGTAGGAGTAGGTCAAAAATACGATATACCCGCGACAATTCGATTGGATTTTTCACCTTAGACTAATTTTTAACTCAAGATGAAAATACATTACTTGGATGATTTCATAAAGATTTATATATAAGTTTGGTCCAGGGCTTTTAGTTTTCAAACCAAGAGGCCACCACGGCCACGTTATTAGCTTAATTAAATAACCCAAAAATCTCGCTTCTTTGAACTTTGAATCTCTCTCTCTCTCTCTCTCTCTCTCTGTTGCATGCTTAAGCACGAAACCCAACACACACAAATCTTTACTACTCTTTGAGTCTTCGACAGTTACCCAAACTTCATCTATTGATTGAGTTTCGTCTTTTGGGGGATTCGATGGGACCTATCAAAGCGATAAAGAAGAAGAAGAGATCAGCGGAGAAGAAGGTTGATCGGAACGTCTTGCTCGCTGCTGCTGCCGCCGCCTCCTCCGCCGCCGCTCTTCACAGCGACGATTCATCTCAGCCGTTGGATTGGTGGGATGGATTCTCTCGCCGTATTTCTGGTATATGGGCTTTATTGTAAATCTCGTTACTCTGTCTGTTTCTTGGTTGTGTGGCATTGGCTTCGTTTATGCATTTCTCCGAATCTCATCGTCGGTTTCGGATTTACGGATGTTAGCATACGTTATCTTGATTCGTCGTTTATCTATCGATTACATAGAACTTGCCGTTTCACTCTTGGACAACGATAAGAGCAATTTGACTGATGTGGGTTTTTTTAATTTTGAGGATAATTGTAAAATTCACTTTTGAGGAATGTGTATATGATTGGTACTGTAGACAGACAAGAGATGTTCCTCAATCTTTTACTTTTGACTCTACAACTTTTGTGGTTTCGATCTATTGATCTGACTAGTTTCTGGGTTTGTAACTTCTCCTTGTTCTATTGATTGAGACTGGTTTCTGGGTTTGGACTAAATGATATCTCTCCCCTGTTACTAAAACTAGCAGACTCTGACACTAGAAACTTGTGTTTCTGTTTATCATTTTCTGACAATGACATTATTAACTCGCCTTGAAGACTCAGCTACATAATTCCATCTCTCTGTAACTCATATTGTGATTTGTAAAAAAGTTGAACTAGTGATTATCGGTTTTTGCATTGTCGATGATAACCACTTGATCAGCTCCTCTGGTTTTAGCTTGACGTTGTTGATCCTTGTTACTATGAGACTGTCCTGATTTTTGCTCTTCTTTCTAGGTCCATTTCTGGGCTCAACGGATCCAAAGACATTCGAGTCGGTTTTCAAAGTATCAAGGAAGACATTTGACTACATTTGCTCTCTGGTGAAGGACGATTTCACAGCGAAGCCTGCAAATTTCAGCGACTCAACTGGGAAACCGCTGTCTCTCAACGACCGCGTGGCAGTGGCGCTTAGGCTGTCTCTTATACACATCTAGATGTGTATAAGAGACAGAGGCAGGACCGATTCAGGTAACAAGCTGTAATCTTGGCGGTTCAGGAGATACCGATAACAATGGTGGTTCATACATGGACGAGACATATGCTGCTGATCCGATACCTGTTGCTGCCACAAATGGAGCACCGGCGGTTAGCATTGGTAAGATCAAAAGGAGAAAATGTTTCGAGTGTGGAGAAAAGGGTCATCTTTCTTCAGCTTGTCCTAAGAAGCAGCAAAAATAGAGGTGTGTGAACCCAATGAAATGTTTCAATTTTTACTTTTCAAAGGAACATGTAAAGGACTTGGACCACTTGGTAGGTGAGTGGAGTTTTTTGGTCCTCTGTTTAGATTATTCTGTATTTGTTTTATCATCTTATAGATTGCTCCAAACCAAAAGCTACTTTTTTCCATAATTTTGTGGTGGATTTGTTACCGTGTTACTTTTTTTACAAATTATTTTATAATATTTAAACGGTTTTTTTTATGAATATATATTTAATCATCAAAGTCTATATTTCAATAAAGTTTTTAGTGAACTATTTGGATATATATATATGCTTTCGAAAAAATATAATTTATATTTTTACAACACTTTATGTATGTATGTATAACACCACATACAGTAACAGGTCGAATCCAAAATAGTTTTGCAATCATGTATTGCAATAACGTAACAATTCGATTGTAGGAGTAGGTCAAAAATACGATATACCCGCGACAATTCGATTGGATTTTTCACCTTAGACTAATTTTTAACTCAAGATGAAAATACATTACTTGGATGATTTCATAAAGATTTATATATAAGTTTGGTCCAGGGCTTTTAGTTTTCAAACCAAGAGGCCACCACGGCCACGTTATTAGCTTAATTAAATAACCCAAAAATCTCGCTTCTTTGAACTTTGAATCTCTCTCTCTCTCTCTCTCTCTCTCTGTTGCATGCTTAAGCACGAAACCCAACACACACAAATCTTTACTACTCTTTGAGTCTTCGACAGTTACCCAAACTTCNAAGCTACAGGCATTGGTTAAGTGAAAACTAAATGGTTTTGGTTGGTTTATATGTTTTTAATGGAATGGCATTGTTCATTTGTTTGTTTTTTTTAGTCCATTTCGAAAGGTAAAAACGTTATAGCAGACAGTTTTTGTGTGTTTGTGATTGACTTGCTATGCTGATACAATGGAGGATTTGATTTGCCTGAGAAACAATAAAAGAAGCACATTTCTAAATCTCTAAACTTAAAAAAACATTTTGAAACAAAAGGAATAAACAAAGTTATTGTATAACCAATACAGAGAAACCAAAGATCTTCTCAAATCTCTTTTTCAACCTTATTTGAGAGCTTTAACTGATAAACGAAGGTCATAACAATGGCTTTACTAAAGGAATGGAGGTAATATCACCCATCTTCTTGGATACTTTGGTTTTCCATCTTTTCCATCAAATATCTGCAATACCAAAACATCAACAATCCACAGTAAGAACCACAGAATCAAGCCAAATTGAGCTTCTTCAGTTCTGAAAAAAAATCGTATGTGCTACCTTTCTGAGACGGCTGTGCTTTCCAAGAGCCCAATTGGTCATGATCAGAGCGGCGACAGCGAGGAAAACATATCCTGCAATGGTCTGAGTAGCGATATTGAATCCTAGCCATTGGTAAATCTCGGTCGTGTAATTGGCACATGTAACAATGTTGAAGAGGAAACCGCGTGGGATCTGGTAGCCTCCAGACCCATTGGGGTCTCTAAGATTCTTCAGCAGAATGTGGCAGTAAAAGTTTGCGACTTGGCAAACCAAACCAAACCCGAAACCAATCTTCATCTGAAGGTCACTGACCGGTGTGTACAAGGGATGGTTGACGTAGTAAGCAATGAAAGCACCAAAGCTCCAGTAATAAGCACAGTTCCTGAACACATTCCCGATCGGTGAAGTCGCGTGGCTGAACCGGTGGACGAAAAACGTTTCTAGGATACGTTTGAAGTAGTGGAAGCACCAGTAGTACATAGCGTACGTCTGGACCGGATGGATCACACGGTCCTCTCCATAGCCGAGGAATTTGTAAACAGGGAGATAGTAAAAGAGCGGGTAGATTAAGAGCGGGCCGAGATACTCGAAGAAGAAGAGCGTGCGGTAGGAAACTTGTGCCCCCAAGTCTTTGAAGACTACAGTTAAGGAGTCGGTGTTCCCATCACAGTACTCTTTGAGTGATTTCTTGCTGTTGAGGACCACAGGTTTGTCCTTGGATCCAGGAGCCACAGGAAGAGTCAGTCTTTGCCTCGACGGGTAAAACTTCTTAGCTGTTACAAATCAGCAAAACCCAAAGTACACCATCCACTTAATACCAATAAATTAAGACTTCAAGCTCTCTGGTTGATACAAATACTCAAGAGAAATTCGACCAGACTAAGATACTCGAAGAAGAAGAGCGTGCGGTAAGAAGATTTTCAGATAGTTTCTTTTGAAGGCATGCAAGTCATACCAAAGTTTTAACTTAGGATCAATCTAAAGTGGAAGCATTTGAGCCTAAAAGGGACAGATCCATTAATGAGAAAAGGTTGTGACTTGTAATGATTAATCCAAAACCCCAAACTGGGATTTACAAGCTTATATAATCTTCATAGAACATTATCAAATCTAAATAATCCATAAGCTTCCCAACAGATCTTGATTAGAACCCATAAGCATCAGATTCTGAAGGAGAAACTCAACACGATAAGATCAAACTACTGCATGAACATACTTCACATGAAACTAACACTAGCTTTATACACTCCCTTAGTTAGTTTATCAGATTAGATCAATTTCAACATTCTCCAAGTCAATTTACTAGTAAACCAAAAAAAAAACAAAAAAAAATGAAAGCTTTAGAAACTTTACCTCTCTTATGAAACGCTTCCTGGAGATCAGCAACAGTCGCCTGCGAAGATCAAAAACACACGAAAGTACCCAACAAAGGAATCGAATCAACAACCCCAAAATCACTCGCATTCAGAAACTAAATCAGAAGAAGAAGAAGAAAAACAGAGCCAGGAAACAGATCAACGAGAAAGTACCGAATCGGGGAGGTCGAGGGGACCCTTGAGGACTTCTCTGCCGCTGCGAGAGACGACGGTGACCTTCATGGCTTAAGCGGAGAAAACGAGGAAGACCCAGATGAGGAGACTGAGAGAGAGAGAGAGAGAGGGGAAGGAAAATTAAATAGAGAGGAAGAGGATGAGATTGGGCATTGAAGTTGTGTAGTTGGGAGTAGGAGAACAAACTAACTATCTCCCAACTTACGAAATTGGACCCATTTTGTTGCTCCCATCATTTTTTTTTTTTGTTTTCTAGTCCAAAAACATTTGTTGCAAACAACAATGGTGATGGACTAATCCGAATCCGCATGCGGATAAAACCGCTTTGGATTAGTCCATCCAATTTGTAGACGGATTAATCCACTCCGTTCGATGAACAATTTGTAGGCAGTATCATATGTATTAGCTGGTATCGCAATGTAATTACTTAGTGATTGGTACAAAGCTCCATCTATCATCATATGTGTGGAATTAAAAAGAAAAATTTATGGCAAAGCCGATAATTTGGTTGAATGTATAGTTTGTACTCGAATACATTCAAGGGTCATCAAACAAAGTAGTCAATTTTAAAAAACAAAAACAAAAACATTAAAGTGTAAGGTGAGAGATTGTTGTTGGTTGGAAGTGGAAGTATGTTCTTTCAATTTTCGACCCATGAATCAAAATATACATCATTTTAATAGAAGATGTAAACCAGGTGTCGTAAATTTAATGTTTGATTGTTGAGTTTTGTTACAAACATGATCAAGTTGAAACATTATGAATATGATTTGGAACGTGTTATACTATTATCTAATACGTCATCCGTTTTAATGCAAGGGTTGACACTTTTCACATTAATTAAGAAACCAATTATATGTACTATTACGCATCTACAAAGACATATATAACTCTTGAACATGCATATGCGAAAGATAGAGGCATGGCACATTTGAACACTAATAGCCATTGATTCCATATTTTTAGGGAAACTCTATTTTGAGCCTCTTAATCACAGCAGCCGCATGCACAACAGAAAGAAGATGATGTACAAAAAGTTGAATTGCATGCATGCGCATGTATCCTCGTAAGTCGTAATACAGAAAAGTCTTGGTAACCTCAAGACTTAACTCAAAGATGTAGTCTCTTGCAATGGTGAGTGTACGTATTAAAAAACAGAGTGTGTCTATTTGGATATGGTCAGTATAAACTCGTGGTTACGTGTGGATTCTGGTAAAAACTAGTCTTTTTTTTTTTTTTTTTTTTTTTTTGAAACCGGTTTGGTAAAGACTAGTCTTGGTGTGATCATAATTATGCATCATGGTTAAGTGAGGATTCTGGTAAGCTCTTGTGGCTAAGTGTGGATTCTGGTAAAAACTCAACTTGTTGAACAAATAAAAATTAGGATTTAGTCGGGATAAATTAGATTAATTACAATATATAAGATCAATTAAGAGAATGATGTGTAATCCTTGGCAATACTCCAAACTATCCTATTTACAAATATACCAAGACGACAACATGCAATCAAACTGCATAATATGTAGAATGAATCAAATATCACTAACCATAATTTTTTTTTTAAAAAATTCTCTTCACAAAGAGAGAGTGTTTTTAAATGAGCACTAGGTACAACATTCTTATGAAAACACTTTTTTCCACTGTCAAATTTATCTGGCCCTGAGTCCGTCTAAGGGCAAACTCATGGTTGCGACACTATTTTTATATATAAAATTTTTGGCCCTCAATTCATGGAAATTTTTTTTAATCTAGTTGTAGGTGATGCTTTTTTATTCCTATAGTTCATGGGTTCAAATCACAAATATGCAAAACATTTTTTTAATAAACCGAACCAATCCATTTTTAATTTAGACTTGCGCCATTCAAAATCTCAGGACCCCTATAGGTACAACATTCTTATGGAAACACTTTTTTCCACTGTCAAATTTATCCAATCTACCACAACTTGATCATATTAATCTACAAACAAGTATAACTTTTAAAATAGGTGTACAATTGGCAGCAACAGTTCTAGCACAAAAGCAGTAATCAGGAAGTTGTATGCCAGTTAAATAGATTATGGTATCTTTTCGACTATGATATATCAAATACTGCAGCCAAACCAAAAAAGAAAAAAAAATATTGCAGCGTTTCTCTTATAAAATGGAAATGCGCATGTTCTTGTTGGAATCTAGGAATCTTCTACTAAAGAATGGCACGTGACAACGATTTCCATCTGATGCTATATCGATTTTTCCCACTTAGAAAAATCTTGGAAACTAAGATCAAATTATATGAGGACATATTTGTATCAGGTTAATCGATAATATAATATATATTGTGTGCAGATGTGGAATATGGATGCAGAAAAGCTGCAAAGAAGGTGTTGCTTTATTACCATGGGCTCATGAGATGAACACTACAGTTAAGAGAAGATCCTTTTTAGTTGCATGAAAATGAGTTATTAATAAAGTAAACACATGAACACTTCTAGAAATACGAACTTCTTTTAAATAATATAGAATTCTGTAGAAAATATATGTTCAAATGGCTGGTCCAATATTTCTCGAAATTTTTTGCTGATTTTGCTTGGTTTTTTTCCTTTTGATTCAAAGCTGATTTATAGTCTAATCTAACATATCCTTTAAGAGAGAATAAAAAAACAATGAGAAGGCTTGTTTTTTTTTATTATCAGGAATTTATGTGCCAAATTCAGTAATTCCACAGATCCGGAAAATTTTACGTGCTGCTAAATAAGATTTGTGTTCTTTGAGTTGAAGAACCTCTCGTATAGTGCGGATTGGAGTCACCCATTCTACTACGTAATATAAAAATAGTGTGAACTTTTTCTCCCTATAGCTTTTATATTGATAAATTATATATCATCATTAGATATTTTTTTTTTTATTCTAGCGATGTTTGCCTGTTATGTGTCCTCATAGTATGGTCCATTAAAAAGAAGGTCTGATATCAAATTTGGACCACAAATCTTTCTTTTAGAAACCGCGGACTGGGACACCTTCCTACAACATGTCCGTCTTTCCTAATCTTACGTACCCCTCGCATTTGTGAACATAAACCATCAAATAATATAATAGATTGATATTTATAATTCGAAATCTTGTTTTCTTTCCTGTCTATATAATATATATATTGAGCAATTTTATCGGTAAATTATATTAGGGTGTATACAAGCTAGGCTCACATCAAGTCTCATGAAAGAAAAAAGAAACATCCCTGTCGAATCATCATGATTTGATTTGCTGGCTTTTGCTTCCTGGTTTTAATTTTTGTGTTGCAAATTACCCAAATTAGCGAGAGTTCTGTATCATTTTAGCGAGAGCTAGCAATGAATTAATCAAATTAGCGAGAGCTAGCAAATTACCCAACTTATATATAATTGTATCATTTTTGTTTCTCTTCTATTATCTCTGGTAACATCTTTCTTAGCAAGACATTATTTATTTTGATTAATTCATTTGGAGATTTTGGCAAACCAAACTTTATTGGATTAACATGATGTAAAAGCATGTTATTGGATCACAGAATCTTAAAAAAACACTCTCTTTCAAATCATCTCCTCTATTAGACTATTAGTAATTTTACTAGAAATTTGAAGGAAATTACAAAGATTCATAAGATTTTCTAACTCGAAAATCTCTCCATGCATATGTAATTATTTTTATATGACAAAAACCACAATGACAATAATGTTAAGAATAATAACTATAAATACTATGTAGAACGAAACTTGGGTCCTACCTGAGGAAAACAAAGGTACACTCGATTGTGACAACTCCACCAAAGACCACCCCACTACCAATTCACCTTTATTTGTTTCTTTATTAATTCAAAATCTTTTTTATTTTTTAATTAATCTAATTATTCGCCTCCTTCGTTGTTTTTTTGACCTTTTTAATATAAAAATGAAGGGAGGTACCTAGGGTTTCTCTCTCTGCATGGCCACTCTCGCTCTTCACATCTCTTTTTGGGCACCACTGTTAACGTATGCGAAAAAAAGCTTACATGCTAAGAAAACTCTCTGTCCTTATCGTTTTCTCTCATAGAATAAATCTATTTTACATCATGTATTCATGTTAATCCAATAAATATCCTTGCTGATGCAATACAATAATTTTTCTTTCTTCCTAAGAAAATATGTAAAGATATACTCTATTGTAGGAATTGGGATCGCATCGGACAAGGAGTGAGTTATCTTCGAGAATACCAACTTAGATTTCACTTGTCTTTTGCTAGCTGATTGACAAGGAAATACACACAAATACACAATACATGACATAAATTGTTTTTGTTTGGCTTCAACCAATTGTTATAGTGAAGTGATTTGATCAACTGATGAATAGAGACTATCCCCTGATATATCTCTACATTCTTAACTAATCACAGTAAATTCATCTAATTAACAGGACCCAAAATATTTTTTGGTTAGGTAAATTAATATACATAATATCTTACTATAGTTTGAGATGTTTATGTTTTTGTAAAATATAATATGTAAAGTACCTTTCTAGCAAAAATGTCTACAATATCATCAATGTTTTTAAATTAAAATTTATAAGAATCTATTAAAAACGAGGATAAAACAAATATTTGGTCAAATAGTTATATATTTAATATACTAGATATAAATATTTCTTGATAAATTTTTTTATATAATAACACGATACATTTATAATGGTAATAAATATAAAAATCTTCATAGAAAATTTCATATATAAATTTGTATGTCTATGATCTCATCAATAAATCTAAAAATGAAACCAATTCATATAAATTTTTAGATATTAGTCTTTATAACAAACACACGTATTCGTCATCAATTTAGGATTTTTGACATATATATACTGATATATATATATACACATAGTTGTATATATAAATGATACTGTATATTAACATCTTTTACTATTAAAAAAACAGAATTATATATGCAGAGATCAATGTAGCCTAATAGTATATGCATTAATTACCACTCGAATTTAAAATCGCTTGATATATTGTTTTTTCTCGAACATAATTTATGTATATTGTTGACAAGAAAAAAAAATTATATCACTAATCATTTTTAAATCCGCAATAGATATTGTTGAAAAAAATTTTACTCAAATAAAATTTGATTAGTATCACAGATATCATGTTCATATACAAGAAAAGATTTAAACATATTTTATAAGTGATATAATTTACCACCTTAAGCAGCGTGCGATTTTAAGATCAGTATAATGAATGAAACCATGCATATACAGTGATACAATCAAGAAACAATGACGTACATAGATACTTGACTTGGAAAAATAAGCAAAGTAAAACTTGTTCAAATCGACACTTAATTCCAAAAAGGTTAACAATAAATAAGAAGGTTTTTGATGAAAACAAAAAGAAACAAAGAGCGTAAGGGCTGTCTCTTATACACATCTAGATGTGTATAAGAGACAGGTTTTATATCATCATTAGATATATTTTTTTTATTCTAGCGATGTTTGCCTGTTATGTGTCCTCATAGTATGGTCCATTAAAAAGAAGGTCTGATATCAAATTTGGACCACAAATCTTTCTTTTAGAAACCGCGGACTGGGACACCTTCCTACAACATGTCCGTCTTTCCTAATCTTACGTACCCCTCGCATTTGTGAACATAAACCATCAAATAATATAATAGATTGATATTTATAATTCGAAATCTTGTTTTCTTTCCTGTCTATATAATATATATATTGAGCAATTTTATCGGTAAATTATATTAGGGTGTATACAAGCTAGGCTCACATCAAGTCTCATGAAAGAAAAAAGAAACATCCCTGTCGAATCATCATGATTTGATTTGCTGGCTTTTGCTTCCTGGTTTTAATTTTTGTGTTGCAAATTACCCAAATTAGCGAGAGTTCTGTATCATTTTAGCGAGAGCTAGCAATGAATTAATCAAATTAGCGAGAGCTAGCAAATTACCCAACTTATATATAATTGTATCATTTTTGTTTCTCTTCTATTATCTCTGGTAACATCTTTCTTAGCAAGACATTATTTATTTTGATTAATTCATTTGGAGATTTTGGCAAACCAAACTTTATTGGATTAACATGATGTAAAAGCATGTTATTGGATCACAGAATCTTAAAAAAACACTCTCTTTCAAATCATCTCCTCTATTAGACTATTAGTAATTTTACTAGAAATTTGAAGGAAATTACAAAGATTCATAAGATTTTCTAACTCGAAAATCTCTCCATGCATATGTAATTATTTTTATATGACAAAAACCACAATGACAATAATGTTAAGAATAATAACTATAAATACTATGTAGAACGAAACTTGGGTCCTACCTGAGGAAAACAAAGGTACACTCGATTGTGACAACTCCACCAAAGACCACCCCACTACCAATTCACCTTTATTATTTGTTTCTTTATTAATTCAAAATCTTTTTTATTTTTTAATTAATCTAATTATTCGCCTCCTTCGTTGTTTTTTTGACCTTTTTAATATAAAAATGAAAGGAGGTACCTAGGGTTTCTCTCTCTGCATGGCCACTCTCGCTCTTCACATCTCTTTTTGGGCACCACTGTTAACGTATGCGAAAAAAGCTTACATGCTAAGAAAACTCTCTGTCCTTATCGTTTCTCTCATAAAATAAATCTATTTTACATCATGTTAATCCAATAAATATCCTTGCTGATGCAATACTATAATTTTTCTTTCTTCCTAAGAAAATATATAAAGATATACTCTATTGTAGGAATTGGGATCGCATCGGACAAGGAGTGAGTTATCTTCGAGAATACCAACTTAGATTTCACTTGTCTTTTNGGCTTTCGGAGGAACAAGAGAAGCAAATCCAACGGCGGTGGGAGATCGAAATCTACGGTCGTGGTCTCGGCTGATAGCAACAATACTACTACTTCGTGGCTTTCTTCTCACCCAAGTTACTCAAACCCTAGCAAGTTCCTTAGCTACGGCCAAATCCCGGGGTTTACTTCCAACTTGCCCATATTGTCTCCTTTCCAAAGCCTTGGAGATTACAATTCAAGCAACACTGGATTGGATTTCGGCGGAATTCAGATAGGCAACGCGATGAGCGGGACGAGCTCTAGTGGTGGGGTCTTGGATCCATGGAGAATATCTTCGTTGCAACAAGCTCAGCAATTCCCTTTCTTGACCAACAATACAGGCTTGGAGCAATGTTCAAATGTGTTGTATCCATTACTAGAAGGCAATGAAGGTGTTGATCAAGCTAATCCTCAACAAGAGAGTAGTGATTATTCCAATCAGCTAAGGTCTAAATCCTTGATGGGTATGGCTTCAAGCGGGGATGGGGCCGCACAACCGAGAAATGTGAAGGCGGAAGAGAAAGATCAGGATCCGGATAGGGATGGGAACGGAGTGATTAATAGCTTATCGAGAAACTTTTTGGGGAATATTAACATAAATTCCGCGGGGAACGATGAATACACAACATGGGGAGGCAATAGCAGCATTAATAGTTCTTGGACCGGTTTCACCTCCAACAACTCAACAGGCCATCTCTCGTTCTAAGGACTCGTGAGCACTATATTCTTGATGATTCTTTTGTTGGTTGGGTTATACATGGATCGCTCGTCATGGGAGTTATATATTACTGAGGAGAGATCAAATCATGGAGCTATATATATACATGATCCAAGTGTTAATTTTGGGGCTCAAGGGAAAGGTATGGTTATCAACTTATCTTTTTCATCTTTTTAGAAGATCTTTAAAGTGTGAGTATGTTAATTGGTAGGCTTCTGGTGACATTTATGTCTTGTCAGAATTTGGTGTTATTGGCTATATATAGAGATGTGTGGGTTATGTATGAATTACGGAACTGATAATGGAAACTTTTTGGTGTGTTCACTGAATAATCGATCGAGTTCTCAATTTCTTGGAAACCCTTTATGATATGTAGAGCATGTGATATGTTAAACGTAATCAAGTCGACTTTCATGAACAAAATAAATAAATTATGTCGATTATATATATGCCAATAATACCTACAGTATGTTGATATGAGGATATTGGTTAATTACTTTGTTTGGTCCAACTTATATTCTGATTCTTTATCTTCCTAAAGATTGTCCTCTTTTTCCTTTTTCCTTTGCAGAGAAATCATTTAAATTTTCAAAACCCACGAGAAACTCCTTGTTATCTTACTCATGGAACGGATCCAATGTAGTAATACAATATAGGACTAAATTCTGAAACGCAATTTTTTTTTTATTATTGCATTTGCATCTATTTATGAATACAATAAAGATTTTTTTATTCAGTTTGTGTTTAGCTATTGCGTTTATATTATTTACAACCAAGTTTTCATTAGAACAATAAAAATTGTAGGTTCATGCATTGAAAGAAGACATGCAATTATAACATATATATATATAAGCTGTATTATAACATATGGTGTTAATTTACTCAACTCACTAAGGATGTTTAGATAGCTAGATGGGTCATTATTTGTTTTCCTAGCTAGGGTTCTTCGGTTCCTAGCCACAAAGGCATGAGACGATAATTATAAACTAATAAGTTAAAAACGTGAACAAAGAGTATCGCTCGCTACTCCCTCTATGCATCATTTCTAAAACTTTTTAACACTAATTAAGGGGTGCCAAATTATTCTATATAAATATGCTTTTTTGAACGTAGAGATATGTCGCCATTCATCTGGATATATCATACTATATTATATACGACGGCTTTCTAACCTCCTTGCAATTATATATGTTTGTCTTTTTTTGTTGGGGGCAAAAAAAAAAAACGAGGTTAAAAAAAAAGGATGCAAAATTCGGTTATAAGGAATTCTGGGATTTTTTGTCGCGAGGGACGAAACTAAACATAAGAGTACCATCACGCAAATCTATGAGTCAAAAGCACGGACATATATAGGCACATACATCCATATACACACTTATACAACGCATTCCTACAGAGAAAGAGACAATCATACGTACTTAATTTTTATTTTTCACTATATTTTTTTTTTTTTGCCATCTATGAATACAAATTTGTGATATTAAATTTTACGAGTTTTAGGAAGACAATCAACTGTTAGATATAGTGAAGTCATAAGGTAAAGAGATTAAAAGTTTACTGATTGAAGATTATGAAATCAATTTCCGTAAAAAAAAAGAAACACTCCACATTTTATGAAAATAGAGAAAACAAGTTCAAATTGATGTTATAATGAATGGAAACAATATGCGGCAGGGCGGGAAAAATAGTAACAAAATTCTTCACATATACTATAATTTTTGTTATTATTTCGTCGGCATCACACTTTTCATAGCCTTCATCACACTGTCTCTATTCGGAACCTGGTTTTATTTGTTTTGATTGATTAAAGTAAACTGAAATGATAATGAGTGGTAGCATAATGAGTGGCATTCTCCAAGGGATTGTGGAATCTGGGCCTTTTGAATGTGCTTTTGCAATAACCAATGCCCTCAAATAAAGTGTTTCTTTCCCAAAATCATATCGCTCTCTTTCCCATCCATATTAGCACTAGGTGTAAAGAAATAATAAAATCATACACTTATTCCAATATATGCAAAACATAAGATATCCTCTCTTTTATATCCCATATATATTATTAACGAGATATATCTGCCAATAAACTATCCGTCACTGAAAGCCCTTTTTATTATAAAAAAAAAAAAAAAAAAAATCTATTCGTCAGAGGAATATTTGTAGATATGCCCTTTCATAATTTGAGTTGCAAATTTTCATACCGAAAAGTTGAAGCTAATTAGTATTTGTCGTATCTCTTCGACGAAGTTTGATGAAAAACATCTCTGTTGTGCCAGTGCACCGTTAGATCTCGACGAGCATTCCAATGATATATAAACATGTCGCAATTTAGGGTGAGGCAAACAAAACAACATCTCATTTTCAAAATGGCTAATAGTATTATTGTGTATGATTGCAAATTATTGCAATAATCTAACAAATCTAACGTAACTACGTATAATAACTACACTGGTTATAGCCTTTTCAAAAAAAAAAAACTACACTGGTTATTGACTCAAAAATAGATATTTACATTGATAATTATTTTTAGTTTTTTTATTCACGTATTATGTGTATCATAATTAAGTATTGTATAAAAAAAAACATAAAATACTATTTATATTATTAGAAAATAATCTGCATGGTATACGATTAAAATATATAGAAAAATTTGTTGATGAATATTTTTAAAAAGATAATCCTCGTAATCATGATATGTCTAATTAGATTTTAGATTAAGATCCATATTTAATTATGTAAAATTTGCTTCTTGTCAACCGCAATGAAAAATATTTATAACTCATCCAAATTAACCTAAAATTTGAAAGACAACCCCTCTAAATGAATGATGTTTTTTTTAAACAGATTTCAAATTTTATATAACTAAATCTAATTGATATATAAACATCAATTAAAAAAATCAGAAACATAAATACTCTTGCATAACTTTTATAATGAACCTATTCACTATTGTAGGGAAACATTTAGACGTATAAACTTTAAATTTGAAAAAAAATAATTTTTACATGAAATGAAAACATATATTTTCTAAGACAATAATGAATTATTATGTAAAAGCTATCATCAACACAATATAACGCATATACATTATCATATAAATTATTATAAAATTTAAGGACGTATAATGTTATATAATATATAGTATAGAGAGAGAGAGGATTATGCTTTATATAATAAATTTTATTTTATATGTTATGAATTTTATTTTATTTTATAGTTTCTATTGTTTTAATTTTAATTTTATTTTTCGTTCTTACTTTACTTATATATATTTTAGCCAAAAACTTCATGTTTTATTTATCTTTTGGTTGTTTTAAAAATTTAATATTTATAGCTGAAATATTTTTTTTTTAAAGATAACAAAACCCTTATAAAACATAAAAACAGAAGAAAAAACATTTTAGGAAACAATTTTGTTTCTTTCTATTATGAGTTATAATTATTAACAAAAATGTATTATAATTTCTATACGTCATATCTAAATTAACAAATACACATGTCCAAATCTAATGAGTTAAAATTATTTTATATGCCATGGTCAATTGCTAATATTGACACGTGTAATTTGATATAATAAAAATTAAGATATTCAGTTTTTTTATAATATTTAAGCATGCATGACATGTGTTATATAGTTACCAAATTATGACATAGATAAAAAACTTATTTATTTAATAAAAATAATATATATGTATATTAAAAATAAAACTTATTAAAAAGTAAAAATAAAATTAAGACGACTAAAATATTCAAATCCAAAATATAAGATATATGAGAATCAATATGAACTATTCCAAAAACAGGTTATCTATTCTGACTTGTAAGACCATGATCAGTATATTTTTTATTTAAAAAAATTAATGTTATTAAAAAAATTAATGTTATCAAAAAAAATAATGTTATTAAAAAAACTAATGTTATTAAAAAAATTAATGATATGATTGTGTATCTAATTTTAGAGGAGAGTTTCCTGTTTTTTTATTCTTTTCATTCACAACAATTTCCATTTTATTTTAAATCAGGAAAAAAACAATTTTCTCAAAAAAATATAAAAGACACCGCCCTTTTTATTTCCCTGAAACAACCCTAAAAGTAGTAATTTTTAGACGGTTTCTCTACCATCTATATCAACAAATCCTTGGCTCCCTCATCTTCCTCCCCGAATCTAGTTCTCTCTCACTTTCCCTCTCTATCGCCGGTGGCTTACGATGTCAAAGAACCAAGCAAGCCTTCTTCTGCAGAAGCAGCTCAAAGGTCTCTTTGTTCGATTCGTCTAGGGTTTTTGTTTCGCTGTTCTTTCTCGATCTGGGTTCTTATGATTTTGAATTTGCTCTCGCGTTTTGATTGATTGGTTTGATTTTGCGACTGGGTCTCTCATGTATTGAGCTGAATTTCGTTTTTGGATTAGCTAATTCTGTTGGTTTCTTTCAGATCTGTGCAAGAATCCAGTTGATGGTTTCTCTGCTGGGCTCGTTGATGAGAATAACGTTTTCCAGTGGAGCGTCTCGATCATTGGTCCGCCTGATACCTTGTAGTGAGTTTTTTTTCTAACTTCTCTTGATTTTCACCAATTTTTGTATCTGTTGAAATTCTTAGCTACTTGCTTCTTGATTCAGCATGTTCCTCTGTTTTTTTATGTTATAGCAATAGAGCATAGACTCTCGATGTAAGCCTGCTTTGATAACTGTGTGTTTCTATTTGATTCTTTCGAAATCCGTATTGTCTCGAATTGTGCATTGATTTTTTGGTAATTCTTTAGATCAAACTGTAGCTTATGACATCAAAATCTTTGTATTCCATTGCTTAGCTGATTCATTATTGCGATATTTGTTTGGTTCTAATATTTGTGACATCAATCTTTGTTTTGCATTGGCTTAGCTGATTCATTATTGCGGTTTTTGATTTGTTGTATTGTGCTTTACCTGTTCCTTTTCCTCGTCTGTTCCTATAGACGTGAGCTTTAGATTTAGGGTTGTTTTGATGAATTGTTGTGTTGCCAAATTCCAAACCGTATTGGCATTGAAACCTTTTTTTATTTTCTCTGATTGCAGTGAAGGGGGTTTTTTCAATGCAATAATGTCGTTTCCAGATGATTATCCGAATCTCCCACCAACTGTTCAGTTCACCTCGGAGATGTGGCATCCTAATGGTGAGTGCTTATTCTGAGAAACAACACTCTCCATTCTCGAGCTTTTAGATTGAGTCTTCTGATGGTTTTTATACCCTTGAATTCAGTTTATTCTGATGGGAAAGTTTGCATATCTATTCTTCATCCTCCTGGTGACGATCCCAATGGATACGAGCTTGCCTCAGAACGTTGGACCCCTGTCCATACGGTAAGTGATTCATTCATTTTTCGTTCACAATTTAGCTTCAGTAGTACACTGGTAATTTCTTAGCAGGGCTGAGTAATTTACGGGTTTGAATTTACTATAGAACTTGGCATTCTTCGAATACAACATAGCTTTCCCTTGTATATGAAGAGGTCAGAGAAAGAGACTGGTTTTGTTTGATTTTGAGCTTATACTCTGCATTGTGGTGCGGGGATATTAGATTGAACCTCTTTAGTAAGACTGCTCGAGTGGGGATACGATTGAATATGAACTACTTTCCTCATTCATAGTGTTTTGAGCTAATGGATGATGATTAAGGAGCTAATGGGTTATGTATGATGCAGGTAGAAAGCATTGTGTTGAGTATCATATCGATGCTCTCGGGTCCCAACGATGAGTCACCGGCGAATGTGGAAGCTGCAAAGGAATGGAGAGACAACAGAGGAGAGTTTAGGAAGAAAGTGAGTCGCTGTGTGAGAAGATCGCAAGAGATGCTATGAAGAGACCTCTCCTGCGTTTTCGTGTTGTAGAAATTTCGATTCTAATCTAAGAAAGAGGGAGAGAGAGAGCGTACGAAGAACCATCTTGAAGCAGCACAGATGAAAATATCTCGTCTGTCGAAAGCTTTTTATTTTAGTTTTTTTTTGGTTTTGGGTTGTCTTTTAAGGCTTTTGGAATATGGTGGTGGAATCAAATCCAGTCCACATTTTAGGATTTATTTCTTCTCTTTATACACTCGTTAATGGATTCGTTTTCTTATTCCCTCTTGATTTTGTTTTGATCTGATATTTAACTCTCGGCTATATTTATTTATTCTGGTTTTCCGTTACGAAATACTTGCCACGTCGGCATGCCACTATCTTAATTTAAATTTTAACGTAGGGTAATTCTGTTTTTAACTGCAAAATGTCTGAATTTTAAATTCGAAAACAAGACTTCAGTTTTGTTATTTTGTTGGTATGGTGTCATTGTCCCGATTTTGTTTTGCAATCTACTCACTCATTCTCTAATATATTCAGTAGTTAAACCAAATTTGGTCGAAATCAAATACTCGTTTTTAATTATAAGAGGTTTTAGAGTTTTACACACAAATTAAGAAAGCTTGCAAAATATCTGTTTTAACCTTTTTTTAATTGTTTCTTTGATAATTACTCCATCTTTAATGAGTCAAAAGATTAAAAATAGAAGGGCAAAATAAGTCATTTTATGCCAACTTTTGCATAGAAATCTGAAAACATCAGATATTTTTGAACAAAAATTTATCTCTAAAACCTCTTATAATTAAAAACGGAGGGAGTACAACTTTTCAGCTGTCAACAATCACTATGTACAGTATATCTTTTTTATATAGTTTTCAAAAATGAATGTTCAACCAAAATTTGAAGTGTAATTGTTTCCGTTAATAATGCAACTGTGGTCAGAGAAAACAAAACCCTAACTCGAACCATTTGATGTCTGCAAGGATTGCGACGCATGCTCATTAGTCATTACCGTATTGTGAAGCATCAAAAAAAAAAAAAAAAGACGTGTGTGTAGAAGAAAAGAGGATTTCGTCATAACGATGAGGTAACATTTTTACCATATGAAGAAGTATATGAATGAACATAAGTGTTTCTTCTGCATTTTATATATATACATTTTTAAACGATCCATCCGTATCCAAAGCTAAAACCCTAGACAGTATTCAACAATCCTGTAAGTAAACAAAACAATAGGTGACCAAAAATATTTGAACATTTTGGTTTGGTTTATCGTTAATTCCCATGAAAAGGAGTGTGGAGGAATGGCTCGAACGTCATTTTCACACTTTCGTTAACGACTCCGGCATTGATTGCCCAAACAGTTTCTCTTACAAACATTTAAAGTGAGACAAAAAGTTTGGATTTATTGCCTTTGTGTACCTAATCCATTCTTTGAAAATAATAATAAAACAAATATTGCCTTCTTTAATGATTTAGTCAGAAATGTCTAGTATAATGTGAAAACCGGGTTTCAAATCTTTCAAAATGCAGTGTCTGTCTCGACCTCACCCGTTTGGTCGAATCGATCTGACCACACTACTAAAAAAAAGCTCATTTGCATTAATTATTTGGGACCGTTACAACGTTTATTATTTTGTTTGAAATAAAAATAAAATTATAGTTAAAATTCTATGGAAAACTTTACAAACAACAAACTATTATAAGCGTATACACAGTTGATTTGGTTATCTAAAAGATTTATACACATATATACTTTTTCTATATGAATACAATTTATACTTTATATATCTTTAATAAAAAATATATATACTATCTCATAATTTAACAGATTATAAAGAAAAATAAATGATATACGATCACACTTGTAGATTCCCGAACTTTT
The DNA here is from genome assembly GCA_020283515.1 of Alliaria petiolata. Classification (NCBI taxonomy): domain Eukaryota; kingdom Viridiplantae; phylum Streptophyta; class Magnoliopsida; order Brassicales; family Brassicaceae; genus Alliaria; species Alliaria petiolata. The sequence continues at coordinate 104,989,223 of JAHZTW010000002.1, read as the reverse complement.
ATTGGTAAGTCGTGAAGTTTTTTTTTTTTTGGTTGCTAACCGGTAAGTCGTGAAGTTGTAGAATAGTTCCACGATTTCGAAGGTCTATACCAATCACAATTTTTCTTACCATTCCAATACTACAAGATTAATAACTTGAAAAAGAACAATGCCATTTCACAAGTTTTCAGTGTGGTCAAGTTTATAAGCTTTCTTCATTCCATTTCAGAATTTATATTTTTTTTGGTCCACAAAGTATTACCAAATCATTTACATACTAATCCGTAAGATAATCTTGTTGTTTCTTTCTGTTTGCTTTAGAATTTTTAAGATACACTTCCGTTCGTAAAAAGAATTTCATTTTTCGTCCGAAAGGGCCATTGCAACTAACCGAATCACGAACATTAAACCGGCCGGTTATCAAACACACAGACACACACACACACTCTCTCTCTCCTTTCTCTTTTTGCATCACTTTCCCTCTCATTCTTCTTTTCTTATCTCTCTCCCTCATGGCTCGTGACTCCTTCCAAAGCACTTTAAAACCGCCGCACTTCTCATGAGTCTGCGTCTCTCTTCTTCTTCTTCCTCCTCCTCTTCTTCATCACTGTTAACCACAATCCATCTCCTCCGCCATGCGCTCGCCGCATGCCTTCCGTAACGGCGAATCTCCGACCTCGCGGGACCGCACTCACTTCCACTCCACCGTCGCAGCTCAGAAGCTCCGCCGCTTCAACTCCCTGATCCTCCTCCTCCGCCTCGCCTCTTTCTCCTTCTCACTCGCCTCCGCCGTCTTCATGCTCACCAATTCCCGCGGCTCCGGCTCACCTCACTGGTACGATTTCGACGCTTTCAGGTTCGATTCTCCTTCTTCGCTGCTCAATTTCAAAAA
>JAHZTW010000002.1:104936075-104982850 GCA_020283515.1 Alliaria petiolata | reverse complement strand
TTTTTTTTTGTAGTTAAGAAACCTATCGTGTTGGCGAGATGTGCATTGACGATTTTTATAAAGCGGTCTTCTGAATAGTCCCCATCGTTTCCAAATTCCACCTCCCGGAGGAAGAAGTACCTCACAGCGTCTGGCCCAAATTTCTGAACCAACTCAAAAGGTTCTAGAGTATTCCCCAACGATTTTCCCATCTTCATTCCATCCTATACTTTGATAAAACCATAGAAGCAATGATATCAGAAAAGACAAATCCAATATCCCTCACATGTAAATATGCCTAAAGGAAGTTGGCAAGAGCAAGAACTCTTTGATTTAACATTAACTAAACCAGTACCTTTGTCAGAAATCCATGGCCAAACACCATCTTTGGAAGGTTCAGACCAGCAGACATTAGCATGGCAGGCCAATAGACGGCATGGAATCGTAGAATATCCTGGTATGATCAAATAGAGGAATATAAAATCATGAATCTGGAAACAGATGTGTAAAGAAGGATGTATTACTTGCCGCCATCCAGACAAAGATATAAGCTAGAAACAAACGGTTGCCCCCTAATCATTAAATCTACTCTATTTCATTTCATTTTATTGAATAGAAAGATACACAACGAACCAAATATTGAAGGTGAATCCGTTTAATATCAGTAGAGTTGATAATGAGTATAACCTATACCTTTCCGATCAAATGCAATGAAGCAGGCCAGCCTAATGTAACTGCAGTTTCTAGATTTTGTTGCTCACTGTCCTCTGTTAGAGCTGATATGTAACTGTAATGAAACAAGAAGAAAATTAACACTCAAACTTAATCTCACAATTTGATACAAAAATTTTGAGAAGAGAAGAAAATTAACACTCAAACTTAATCTCACAATTTACCCCAATAAAGCGTCAAACCAAACATATATGGTTTGTTTGTCGTCATCAGGAACAGGAATTCCCCACTCTACTAATGCTCGTGAAATGGAAAAATCCCTTAAGCCACTCTTTATCCAACTTTGCACCTATAAACAAGCCTATTAGAAAAGGACTACAATAGAAATGAGCTATATACACAACAAATCTCCGTTCTATTCTGAAAAACCTCTATCACCAAAAGGTCCACAAGCACTACTTGAATGATACAAGGAAGAGAAAATCGAAGATTGCGTCTCACCTCGTTTAGACGATACGAAGGCTGCACAAAACGAGGATTCTGGGACAAAATTTCTTCAAGAGGTTTCTGATATTTCGATAGAGCAAAGAAGTAGTTATCTTCTTTCCTTGCAACACATGGCATCTGATGGACAGGGCAACAATTGTGTTCAAGCAGCTCTTTCTCATCCTGCAGAATTCGAAACAAACCAAATCTTTATAAACTTGTGCCACAGACCAGAAAGTAAAAAAAAAACCTCTTCTCCTAATTTAAAGAAACAAACCTTATATTCCTCGCAGTTAACACAGTAAAGTCCTTCATAATCAGCTCTGTATATATCACCGTTTGCGAAAACTCGAGCGTAGAACTCTTTTACGATTGCTTCATGCTTAGGATCAGTGGTTCTGATGAACTTGTCATACGCTATATCGAGTTCTTTCCAAAGAGTTCTGTAAGACTGAGAAATGAGGTCGCAATGCTCGGCGGGATTGCGTCCACTAGCAGCTGCTGAGGTAGCTATCTTCTCACCATGCTCATCTGTTCCTGTGATGAAGATAACCTTCTTGCCAAGCAGCCTCTACGCAATCAAGAACCACCACAGAATTAATCATTCAACGGAAACAAAAGAAACTTGACTTCTGGAGAAAAAAAATTGAAACTTTCGAAGAACCCTGGAGATAGAGAGAGGTCAGAGACTAGTTGAGAAACACACCTGGAAACGGGCGATGGAATCGGCGGCGATAGTGGTGTAAGCACTGCCCATGTGAGGAGGGGCATTTACGTAATAAAGGGGAGTGGTGAGGACGAATGTCTCGGCTCCATCGACGCCATTTTCATGATTTCCCAGGCTGGAAGTGCAATAGAGGGCTCTGTTCCTGGAGGAAGATTGGGAATAATAAGGGAGCTTTTTGGAAAATCTGAAGCTATGTCTAGAAGAAGAGAATGGTTTTGTACCGAGGGGAGTATTGAACGGGTTTAACAAACAGAAGGCGTTATGAAACGAAGTGTTCAACCTCGCCGCCATTGATGGAAAGACTTTCGCCGGAGAAGCAGAGGGAAGGAGATGGAAGTGGACTGGCCAATTTAGGTCTTTATCGGTAGACAAAGGCGAGTGAACAAAACCGGTTCAATTGAGTAAATTTTCAGAGTGATTTCTGTATATACCGAATCAAAATGTAAACCGGTCCTTTGCAAACCTTGAGCAGCATCGACCGCTATCTTTTAGTCTTACTTTCCCAGCTTAGCACAGAGACACCTGTATATATTAACAAGTTCAAGAATGTCAAATTCGTCATAAAGATGGTATAAAGCCACTACTGTCCATAGTAAATTCGTACACAAATCTCCATTATCCATGTATTCGTCGTATATGAGTGCCAAATGGGCACTGGTCATCACAATACCAAACAAGACTAACCAGATTTGTGTGGTGTGAAATAGTATAATACTATAACATCCATCAACGATTAATTTGGGAATTGATCATATTGTTATAAAAAGTAGAGAATATTACAAAGAAACCCACTTTTATCGATTTTCATTACAGAAAAAAGGCACTTCTTTCTACCCTCTAACTACTAAGTTAACAAGACCTAAAGTCCTTTTTCTCTTATCTCTCTACTTCTTTGCTATGTGATATTCGCTTCACTTTTCCTCTATAATTAATTAGTGCCTAAAGGCCCAGAAAGCTATGTTTATCGTCCTTCCCAAAAATTTCCACTTTATTATTTCTATTTTCGGAAGGAAAGTGAAGAAAAAATCATGGATGAAGACGACAAAGACCGTGATGATAGAGCTTGGCCAACAAACGGGTTTATTAAAAGTGTCTTTTTAATTCTGCATAGAAAGTGAAGTTTTTGAGATCCAAATCAGGAATACTGCATGAAAATTGAAGTTTTTGGGTTCTAGTAAAGATTCTCATATATGGTCATGACGAGTGCTTGTGTAAATTGTTTTCCACGTTAATCTGTACATCAAAAACTGTCCATGGTATCATGTCTATGACACAACTGTTACAAACCGGATGATACAAAAACTATTAAAGTCAAGACCATTTTTTATCATCCATATGGATAACGTACTTTGTAAATGCTAATTTTGTCTATAATATCATGTCCATAAAACTATCCATCCATGATCCATCCATCAGAATCACAAATTTCCATAATCATGGATAGCAAACTATGGACACAATCAAGGATAGCAATCGGTCAACATAATACCCATCCATAGGTATCCACCCAAATGCATCCACAATTGTACCGGTTTCATGCTTCGTGTTTGTTGATGCATCTCATACCATGTTTGTTGACGAATATCCATCCATACGCATAAAATCTGTCCACATATGCACAACATCCATGATTAGTTGTCCGTATTAAATGTATTTTTAACCAGTTTTCGTATCCATATTTATCTGTCCACAAAATTGAAATCTCACATCTACAAAAGCATTCGTTTCATATTTTATCGATCCACAAAAAGATGTATTTTTACATCCATACCTAAAGTTATCTCTCTAACATCGCGTCCACAAGTTTATCCATGAATTCAAAACATACACTTTGTCCACAAGCACATGTCCACCAACTTACTACATTGATTTACAGAGGCACTTACTAAGCAATCGTATCCACATTTTTCTGTCCACACCTCTACTACAGTACATTTGGGCCCAAACTCGGATCACTAAATCTCAACCATTTATTTGAGGATACATTTACTACAATCCAAGGGTTGAGAATTAAAGAGTTTATTAAAAATGTCTAACCAATTAACTCTTTTCTTAACCAAACACTTAAACAACTTCCTTGTCCTCGGCCACGTCCATGTCCACAACCTCAACCACGGTTTTCGCATCCGCGTACATGTTCTTTCCAATTATTATAACTGGATGATGCAATTTTTCGTTTTTGAGAATTGTTCCAATCCAGTTGGACGGTTTTGATTGTTCATTATCAATAATTGTTTTTGGATCAGAAGCCCAACATATGATTTGAGAAATATTCTGATAGTTTTCAAAATATCACACTTGTTCTTGAACCACATAATTGAAAGAAAAAAGAAGATAAATAACAAAAAAACAAAATAGCATACAAAAAAGAAATGAAGTGGTTTCATTTATAGGACTAAAGACAAATTTTATAGACAAGTACACACTTTCAATGTTCCAAAAAAACATTTTGAAAGATGTGGAAATAAAAGAAAAAAAATGATATTTAACATTTTAGATCAAGAAAAAATAAAAACTGTCAAATATCCGGAGTATAAAATAGAATCGAGGCGGTAGATACGAGAAGATACTCTCAAAGGAACTCAAGCAGTGGAAAGTGGGGTGGTGGGAGCTGGGGCGGAAACGGGTGAGGCCGGGGTGGCAGCGACGAGGGAAACTAGAGGGGTGTGAACGGCGAGAACAGGTGGAGTCGGGGTGGTAGGGGAAACTGGAGGGGTGCTGACAGCGAGAGCGGGGGGGAGACGGAGTGGTGGGAACGGGGGAAACGGGAGGGGCGGGGGGGAGGGNGGGAGGGGCGGGGGTGAGGGGAGGTGTGACCGTGGGGACGTGGCAGAAAGGAGGAGCTGGGAGGGTGGGAGGGTGATGGGAAGGACCGTCGTCCTCAAACCAGCGCGTGAGGAGGTAAGAAAACCAAGATCGGACCTGGAAAATCAAACAATTTAAATAAAGAATTATATATATATATATATATATATATATATATATATGGGAAAGAAAACAAAAAAATTGCAAAAGAAAACGAAAAAGCAAAAATTCTGTAAAAAGAAAAATTCGATATTCAAATTTCAGACAAATGGAGATGGCCACTGTTTGTTGCCGTTTTACTTATGGGTGAAGTTAGGTCTTTCTGATTTTTGCTATTACATTTTATTAAAATGGATATTGATCAATTACATTAGAATCAACGTTATTTTCCCCTAATCTTTTTAGGTGACCATCGTGGCCATGTCCATTTGTCTGTGTTATTTTTGTACTAAATTTGAATATTGATTTTTTCTGAGTTATTTGTCTAATGAAATTGTAAACTCTAAAAAAAAAACTACTTCAAAATCTATTTTTTTTTTTTTTGTATTCTCTTAAAATCAATCATCCAATACCACACTTAAGATTTTGTTCTTCACAATTTTTATTGAACTTTTATTAAATTCTTTTGAAATGACACTAACCATGAATACCACATGATATTGAATAACACTGACATTTAATAAAATTGAAATTTCAATACATTGGATAACACTAGAATTTTAAAAAAATATAAAATGATTTGTTGAATAACACTAGAATTTTATAAAAACTTAAATTTTATCTAATTCACTTAAATTCCTTTATTGAATAAGCCCACCTAAATTTAAAAGCTTCTCTTCTTTTTTAATACATTTAAACAATTTTTAATTACACGTGGACAAATGACAATCAGATAAACTTTTATGAACTATAATAACATTTGTCTTTTTTAACAAGCAAAGCGAAAATCAAAAGCTGTAATTCTTGAGTATAAAATTTGTAACGAATCTATTGTTTATATAACAAAACTCGAAAAATCTTTAGCAACAAAAAAAAAATTCCAAAAATCCAGCTTAATAAAATAGTAATACGTGTGTATGTGTAACACACAGCTTGGGAGAAACGCCACTTTGACCGCCGAGAAAACTGGACTTTGGACAAAAGACTCTTTTTGGGACGGCGTTTCAAACGAGCGGGGGCCACCATTCACCGAGCCACAACACCCTCCAAAGTCCAACCATTTATTTATCCTAAATAAATAAATTATTATTCACATAACACTCAAAATGATTATTATTCACATAACTCTGGCTGTGACTTGTAAAATCCATTTTAGCAGAAAAATATATTCAGCAAATCATTACAACCTTCTCTTTTCGTTATAAACGTTTTTCAATATATGGTAGTTGTTTGACATTTCTTCCATAGAAAAATATCTTAAATTCCATATATATTAATGAGTAATTTCCTTAGTACACACCTATATATACTTTGCATAAATAAGAACCATATTCCATCACAATAATGGCGTTATCATTTATATAGAAGAAAAAGGGGAAGAAAAGTAACCCTCCTCCTCCTCCTCCTTCCTCTTACTTTTCCTCCGGTCTTCTCTTCCGCCTCCAGGTACTCTTCGGCTTTCGAACTCGCTTCTTCTCGATCGGAGATTTATTAAGCCTTCTTCATCCCACATTTATTCTCTTTCAAACAACAGATCTATCATTCTGCTGTTATTTTGCTTCTCGAAACCGATTTTCCTCATCATATTCGCAGATTTTTTTCTACTGTTTTGATCCTGGATTGTGTGAGAGTTTTCTACTTTTTTTATTCGATTATGGAGTCGAATCTTGATTTGTCGATTTTCTCTACGCTGTCTCAGAATATGATTCGGTAGATTGTTAGGAAAAAAATATATTCTCTGCGCATACGTCATTAGGTATCTGAGTCTGTCTTTGATGATTCTCGTTTTTCCTTAAGCCGCCATTGACGGGTGTTTGCTTGTTTATTTTCAGTGGAGAACGGCGATTTTTGAATGCGTTATTGTGGTTCCAAGGATATTATTAGGTATTGAAGTTGAAGCGTGGGTTTTTTTATCTGCTGAAAATGGTGTGGTTTCGATCTGGTTCGAGTGTAACAAAGCTTGCTGTGAGGAGGATTCTGAATCAGAGCGCTTCGTATGCGACAAGGACACGGTCCCTTCCTTCTCAAAATCGTTGCTTTCACTCAACTGTTTACAGACCAAATGCTCAGAGTGCTCCAGTTCCTCGAGCTGTGCCTCTTTCTAAGCTGACCGATAGTTTCTTAGATGGGACGAGCAGTGTCTACCTCGAGGAGCTGCAAAGGGCTTGGGAGTCTGATCCCAACAGTGTTGATGAGTCTTGGGATAATTTCTTTAGGAACTTTGTCGGTCAGGCTGCCACGTCTCCTGGCATCTCCGGTCAGACGATTCAGGAGAGTATGCGGCTTTTGTTGCTTGTAAGGGCTTATCAGGTGAATGGTCACATGAAAGCAAAGTTGGATCCATTAGGTCTGGAACAGCGGGAGATCCCCGAGGATCTAGACCTGGCTCTATATGGGTTCACGGAGGCTGATCTTGACAGAGAGTTCTTCTTGGGAGTGTGGCAGATGTCAGGATTCATGTCTGAGAACCGACCTGTGCAGACCCTCCGTTCCATATTGACTAGGCTCGAACAGGCCTACTGTGGGAATATTGGGTTCGAGTATATGCACATTGCAGATCGGGATAAATGTAACTGGTTGAGAGAAAAGATTGAAACACCAACTCCTTGGCGGTACAACAGGGAGCGCCGTGAGGTGATTCTTGATCGGCTTGCGTGGAGTACTCAGTTTGAGAATTTCTTAGCTACTAAGTGGACAACAGCTAAGAGATTCGGGCTTGAAGGTGGAGAATCATTGATTCCAGGCATGAAGGAGATGTTTGACAGGGCAGCAGATCTTGGAGTAGAGAGCATTGTTATTGGTATGTCTCATAGAGGGAGATTGAATGTTCTTGGTAATGTTGTTCGGAAGCCACTCCGTCAAATATTTAGTGAGTTCAGCGGTGGTATTAGGCCAGTAGACGAAGTTGGCTACACTGGAACTGGTGATGTTAAATATCATTTGGGAACCTCTTATGATCGACCTACAAGAGGTGGGAAGAAAATCCATCTCTCATTGGTTGCAAATCCTAGTCACTTGGAAGCTGCGGATTCAGTTGTTGTTGGAAAAACCAGAGCAAAACAATACTACTCCAAGGATTTAGACAGGACCAAGAATTTGGGTATTTTGATTCATGGAGATGGTAGCTTTGCTGGACAAGGAGTAGTTTACGAAACTCTGCATCTCAGCGCTCTTCCAAACTACACCACCGGAGGTACCATACATATTGTTGTGAACAACCAAGTGGCTTTCACCACTGATCCAAGGGCTGGGAGATCTTCCCAGTATTGTACTGATGTTGCTAAGGCTTTGAGTGCTCCCATCTTCCATGTTAATGGGGATGATGTTGAGGCTGTTGTTCATGCCTGCGAGCTTGCTGCTGAGTGGCGTCAAACTTTTCATTCTGATGTTGTTGTTGATTTGGTCTGCTACCGTAGGTTCGGGCATAATGAGATAGATGAACCATCTTTCACCCAGCCAAAAATGTACAAGGTTGGTGACATCTTTTTCCTTATATGTAACCCAAAAAAGTATCTGCCATGGATTTATGACTAATTGCAGTATTCTAATCCTGCGAATTCCCTTGTCGCTTTTCAATTTGACAGGTTATCAAAAATCACCCCTCAACGCTTCAAATCTACCACAAAAAGCTCTTGGAGTGTGGTGAAGTGTCACAACAGGATATCGACCGGATACAGGAAAAGGTTAACACCATCCTCAATGAAGAATTTGTTGCTAGTAAGGACTATCTACCTAAGAAACGAGACTGGCTTTCAACCAATTGGGCTGGATTTAAGTCTCCTGAGCAGATCTCACGTGTTAGAAACACTGGGTGAGTAGGGTTTGTCCTTTTCTTTTCTTTACTTTTTTCCTTTTTCTCTTGTTCTATTGTCGCTTAAACTTTACACACTTCTGCAGCGTCAAACCAGAGATACTTAAGACTGTTGGCAAGGCAATTTCATCGCTTCCAGAAAACTTCAAGCCTCACAGAGCGGTGAAGAAAGTTTATGAACAACGTGCTCAAATGATTGAATCAGGAGAAGGAATTGACTGGGCACTCGCAGAAGCTCTTGCTTTTGCTACCTTAGTTGTGGAAGGCAACCATGTCCGCTTGAGTGGTCAGGATGTCGAAAGAGGAACCTTTAGTCATCGTCATTCTGTCCTTCATGACCAGGAAACTGGAGAAGAGTATTGTCCTCTAGATCATCTCATCATGAACCAAGACCCTGAGATGTTTACTGTCAGCAACAGGTACTTTTAGCTCCATCCTTTTTCTCAAAGATTATAGTGGTCCTAGCTTGTTTTGACAAGAAACTGGTTAACTCGGATTAAGCTGACTTCAGCTTGTTGTTCTTTCTGTGTATAATGGAGATTGACTATATATTTATGGCCAACTGTATTTTTTCATTTCTCCCGAAACGGGTTCTTACATTTTGAGAGAAATCCCCTGTGTTTTTTCCTTGCAAATCAGCATTCTTCTTGTAAAAGATTTACTAAGAAGTTTTGCTTTGTTGTATGCAGTTCTCTTTCAGAATTTGGCGTCCTTGGATTCGAATTGGGTTACTCAATGGAAAGCCCAAACTCGTTGGTACTATGGGAAGCTCAGTTTGGTGATTTTGCCAATGGAGCTCAGGTTATATTTGATCAGTTCATCAGCAGTGGAGAAGCCAAGTGGCTGCGTCAAACCGGGCTTGTTGTGCTGCTTCCCCATGGTTATGATGGTCAGGGCCCTGAACATTCAAGTGCGAGGTTGGAACGTTACCTTCAGGTAAACTCCGTTCTAAACTTTATTACATCTTATGGGGTTACGATGTTGAATTAAAAATGTTATCTCATTTGTATCTTAGCTCTAAAATGTCTTCCTGACTCTAATTAATGCTTATGAACTACTGTTGCAGATGAGTGATGATAATCCCTATGTCATACCAGACATGGAACCAACAATGCGAAAGCAAATCCAAGAATGTAATTGGCAGATTGTCAATGCCACCACTCCTGCCAACTATTTCCATGTCCTGCGTCGACAGGTAAGAGTTATTTTTTGGTTATTGTTTTCACCTGTTTTCAAAGCGTTGTTTCCGTTTTACAATGTCTCAATGTCACTCGCGTTGCAGTTACACAGAGACTTCCGTAAGCCTCTGATTGTAATGGCACCAAAGAACTTACTCCGTCACAAAGACTGCAAATCAAATCTCTCAGAGTTTGATGATGTTCAAGGCCACCCAGGTTTTGACAAGCAAGGAACTCGATTCAAGCGATTAATCAAGGATCAAAACGATCACTCTGATCTTGAAGAAGGCATCAGAAGATTGGTACTTTGCTCTGGAAAGGTATGCAAGCTTTGTTCATACTTCATTTTATAAGATGAATCTTGCTGGCCCAAGATTGGCAAAGACATTAGAATCATTCTTGGCTATGCTTCTTTGCAGGTTTATTATGAGCTGGATGATGAGAGGAAGAAGGCAGGCGCGAGCGATGTTGCTATTTGTAGAGTGGAACAGCTTTGTCCTTTCCCATATGATCTCATTCAGCGTGAGCTCAAGAGATATCCAAGTAAGCATCTCGGATTAGTTTGGTCTTACACAACGATTCGGTATCGTTTATCCTGTTTTGCTGACATCTTTGTGGTTTCAATTTGATTTTTGCTTTGATCTAAAAAAAGATGCGGAGATAGTGTGGTGCCAAGAAGAGGCGATGAACATGGGAGCGTTCAGCTACATATCTCCGAGGCTATGGACCGCAATGAGAAGCCTAGGCAGAGGAGATATGGAAGACATTAAGTACGTTGGTCGTGGTCCCTCTGCTGCTACTGCCACTGGTTTCTACACTTTCCATGTCAAAGAGCAAGCCGGGCTCGTCCAGAAAGCCATCGGAAAGGAACCCATCAATTAAAAAAACTCTTCCCTTTTTTAATGGATTCTCAGACTGAAAAGAAAAGGGAGAAAGACTTTAAATAAGAAACTTTGGGTGATGCAAAGTGATAAACAACACTGACAAAAATCCTCTGTTTCTTTGTTTTTTTTTTGGTCCCATTGATTTTGAGCCTGTTTCGTGTTACAGGTAATACACATCATTTGATTTTTGATAAAAGTTTTGTTTTTCCTCTTCATTTTTTCTTCTTTGATACATATTTTGCTTTTGTCATAAAGAAAACGTCTCAAGACTTTGGATGTTCAATTGTAATCACAATACAAACCGAAATTGGTATACGTCTGTGTAGTACAATTTTCGTTTTAGGAAAGGTTAAGATTTTGTTTCCTATCAAACTTACTTAGATCTTTCATTTGCAACATAAGGAAACATAAAACATTTGACCAAAGAAAGAAAACATATATTGTAGATTTCAATATATCCGAAGAAGCAAAAATTCCAATTTCCAATGATCAAAAGTAAAACTCTAGTACCAATTTTCTCATCATATCCGAAGAAAAAAGTAAAAAAAAATTATTAGTAATTCACAGGAATGCATCATTCACCGATCTATGTTTTCCTCTGAAAAAACATGACCATCCATCTAGACGGAGAAATAACCGGTTGTTAAAATGGCCTAAAAACGTCTTGCCGGAAAATTTTACGACGACGGCGGACTTCAGCGGCCGATTATGGAGATCAGACATCCTACCTCGGACAATCATGCACCACCAATTCTTTAGACTAATCCAACCCAGTTCGGCTTCCATCACCCCACTCCACCCCTTGAAGAGGGTCGAAAGTGTATTTTTCATTTTCCTCCTAAAATACATTAATGGATAAGAAAACATAAAACATTTGACGAAAGAAAGAAAACATATATTGTAGATTTCAATATATCCGAAGAAGCAAAAATTCCAATTTCCAATGATCAGAATTAAAACTCTACGTACCAATTTTCCCAACATATCCGAAGAAAAAAAAAAAAAAAAGTTATTAGTAATTCACAGTGAGATTGCAAACGCCTAAACGAAGATAGTTTTGTTCAATCTTCAACCTTCTCCGCCATAACTTCATCCACCCACTTAAAAAAATTATAATTTGATTTAGGATAATATAAAGTATATGATGGTATATATGACATGTCACATATATCATCGTACTCGTATGATAGTTGAGTGTATCAGATTTGAGAATCGAATCTCGCTCGCTGCCTCCTAATCACCTAGTTTCTCAAATATCATACGATGATATATGTGACATGTAATATACTACCATCATAAACTTTATATTATCCGAAATCTGAAATAATAAATCGAGGACACCTTTTGATAATGCATCACTTTAGAATAAAGCAAAATTGTGGAGCCACTCCAATTGCTGCTGCGAAAAATATGCTTTTAATGGATGCACTCATACCTGTCATGTGTGAGAGACATTTGGTACCATCATTACCAGCTTCACCATCAAATCTTTATCCCTTTTTCATTCTTAATTTTTAGTTTTTATTGAAATAAATATCCATCACACAAAATTCTGTAAATCACGCTTAGTCGCTTGTTCTCTCTCTCTTTCTCTCTCTCTCTCTCTCTCTCTCTCTCTCTCTCTCTCTCTCTCTCCATACATAATTACGCTTCAACTTACGGTGAAGACAGAATTATCACATATCATAAACTTCATTGCAATATCGTAAAAACAAAACAAAACTGCTGCAAACTTTTTTTTGTGTTGGTAAAAACAAATTAACAATGAAAAAAAAATGCTGCAAACTTTTCACTATGTTGTTCCAAACTAGTTAGTTAATAGGTACTGCGGTTGTTTATCAATTGAAACATATTCAGTAACGTTAAAAGTCAATTTTTCCTTGACGGTGCAAGCCAATAATTTGATGAGACATAAAAGGGGGATTGACTAGTCTTTGCATGTAATTGATGTGATTATTATCATACTAGGAGGGGATCAAGACTTCACCTAAATACATTTAAGTATTTAAGCAATCCACCAAACAAAACCTTCTTTGAAAAAAAAAACATATACTCTCCAATCTCCATCATTTAAAATACAACTAAGACTACTTTGTTGTTTTGTACGATGTTTATACAAGCATTATGCTATTTGTGGGATTTGATTATAACACTTATATGATGATATCCAGTTAAGATATTAAAGAATAAACAAAAAAAATATGAAAGAAATATATTATTTAAAAAAGATTATTACAATTTCATCTTACAATTTACCTAAGCTAATATACAATTTTCAAACAAAAAAATATCCTAAAACGAGATTTTTGGTTATACGGAAGGAATATATTATATTTTGGGAATTCTAGTTGGATCATTTTCTGATAATATTGTTTTATCTTAGTATAAAAATTGAAATGATGATTTATATATTTTTTATTTATGGAAACGTCATTGATATCAGATTGTATTCGTTTAGTTTCTACAAGATAAACAAATGTTGGAGGGGGTGAGCTACATGTTTGTATTCGCTCGTAGTGTCGGCAATAGTAGGGAGAAACTGTAAATATTATATATAACTGAAAGCTACTATCGGGAATGTTATCAAAAATGTTTATAGTGTTGTTACTTCAGTTGGAAACACTTTTGTGATTTTATTTGGTTTCATACGTATTGTTTAGTAGATACGGTTTTGCAGACAATTATCATGAAGAGTCAAAGAATTTGTAAAGTTATTACATGCATGTTTGTGATCTCTAGTCTTAACTATAGATCGCCATGTTTTTTGTTCTTTTCATTTTATTTTGATCGCAATCAATGTTCACCTCTTCGATTTTTTTGTTTTGGTTTGTATTTATACAACTATTCGGTTTAGTGAATAATTTATCAGAACATAATCTCTCTATCTAGTGCCAGAGATACCGTAAATAAACCTATTTACGTGTTGTTCTTTTTTTTATGTGTGTGCTAAATTCACGTGTTGTTCTTGTTGATAAAAAAAAAAAACATATATTACCATCGAAATTAACTCAAAAAGCCATAAAATGTGGAGACATGAAAAAAGAAAAACTGTACAAATCGCATTTAATGTATTGATGTCTAAACAAACTTTCCAATTAAACTGACTCGGAACCTGTCTCATGACGTTGTAATAATAATATTACAAAATCAAGAAACAACATAATTCGGAAAAATCAAAAAGAAAGACAGAGAGAGAGAGAGAGAGAGAGAGGCTCAATCAAAAGCACCAACCAAAGTTACTTAACTTCTCATCACAAACAAAAAAACAAAGAGAAAGAAGAAGAAGAAATAAAGAAACAGAGCAACGGCCATGGAAGAGAAAGAGAAGAAAAGCAAGAAGAAGAAGAAGAAAGACAGCAAATCCTCGCCGGACATCTCCTTCAAATCTTCATCGGACGTCAAAGGCCTCAAATTCGGCGGCCAGATAATCGTCAAATCATTCACAATCCGGCGGGCCAGAACACTCGAGCTCCTAAAACTCCTCTCCCTCCCTGCTTCATCGTCGCCGCCGCTTCTTTCCACGGCGGCGTATCTTCCGACGAACTTCACGATCTTAGCCCACCACGCTTGGCACACACTAACCCTCGGGCTAGGTACGAGGAAATCCAAAGTGGTGGTTTTCGTGTTCGAATCGGAGGCGATGAAGACGGCGGTTGCAGCGCCGGAGGGAGGAATCTGGCCGCCGGAGATTCCGCTCGGAGATGTGAACAAGAAGATGATCAGAAGATTGAAGAATTGGGAGATGGAACGGTTCAAATTCAGGAAAGGTTGCATAACGTTTTACGTCTACGCCGTGAGAAACGCCGGAAATGAAGGATTCGCGGCGGCGGAGGACTTAAAGGTAATTTTACAGGCGGTGGTGGCTTTAAAAGACTTCATGGATCACACCGCAATGTTGGTAATGCCCCACCAGAAAGCTATTAATTACACTTCTTGCCCTCCTTTTGCCATGGCTCACTAAGTAAAAACTGGAGTGGCCCTCTTCTTTTTTCCTTTTTTTGACTCCTTTTATTTATATGAAAAACAAAAAAATAGTTCTGATTATTATTAATTTTTGGTTCCCTTGTTATTAATATCTTGTTTTTTTTTTGTGTGGGAGATTGGTATGAATAAGATCAAACTGTTTTTTTTTATTTTTTTATAACAAGATCAAACTGTTTGTCTTGGATTGTTTCAGTTAATATATCAGAAGCTGAATATTACTTAGAACTCTTTCAGCAACAACTTGAAACTCTCAAGTAAGTCGAAAACAAAAAAAAAAACAAAAACATGTTGGTGAAGAATATGACGATCGAAGAGTTGCAAGATTTTTTTCGTGCAATTTCTTTGATCTCCTTTATCATTTTAAGAGTAGCTCTCGTGATTTTGGGTCTGTTTCGATTGTATGTGGTATAGTTTATCGAAAACAAGTTCCACTATTTGTTTACTTGCTTCTACATTGTGTGACCAGTCAAATATGATTCGAATGAGATCGAAACTCATTAATGCATATCATCAGTTAATTTTATATTTGTGACTAAGAAACATGTTTATATATTTGACCAGCAAAAATGTTAATAATTCTATATTAGCAATGTCAATATCATGCTATGTTAACGTTGCAATATCATCATTGTAAAATGCCATTGCCAATGTGATTTTAGCCACTTTTTAAAATGCATTTTCCTCATGTTTGACTGAAAACATGGGAGGAAAAACAACATTGAAACTTTTTTTTATGTTGAACATTGGCTTATTTAACAATAGTGGGCAATTGGAACTTTACTAATTAGACGCATATTTCGAGTTATTAATTAAATTGATTATAATGGATTTGAGTGGTATTTCGTATGAATAGCAAAATAATAAAATAACTGAAAAAAATTAACGGAATAAACGGAACTGAATAAAAAAATTATCAAAAAAATTATTAAACGTTGAAAAGCTAGTTTTAGTATATATTAATCATGTTTTCTATACTAGTTATATATACAAAAAATCACTTTTTAAAAACGTGAAAACGTGAAAATATGATAAATAGTATGAATAATAAATAGCAAAATCACTAAAACGTGAAAAACTACATACCATTTAAATCTAATATACATAAATGCTTAAATATATATATATATATATATGTATATATATTAAAATATTTACGATTCATATACATTTGGAAATTTAAATGTTCAATTTCGACTATGGATCTTAAAACATATCCCTAATCACCAAAGTATGTTTGGCCAAGGAATCGGCATTTAGAATAATCGACAACTGCTATAATCTTATGGCCTGGAAGACATAATTTATCTTTGGTGATAAGATATTCTAACGTTTATATTGCTTTATAGGTTGATGGACCATCTAAATCAAACATGAAAGAGCATAAGACACATAAATCAATGCGTTTAAGCGTAAGTATGAAGCAAATATTATGAGAGGTTCCCTTAATTTATTTATTCAAATAAAAAGGAATTAACACCAAAAAAAGGAATGAATTAAAAAAAAAACCTTTAAATTAGAATATCCGAAATTAAAACACAAAGTCGATGAATCTCTCCAACCCAAAGTTCCATTGTGTTAGGACTTCCCAAACAAATGCTACATAGACAAATCTCTTAAAAGACCCGTAACTTAGTACTTACAAGCACCATTGCTTGGGTTGTTCCCTACGACGACTCCGGTTCCGCTGAAATTACACGACCCGTCATTGCGTCCGTTTTTCTGGAAATAAGCGTTCATCACAAAAGACGCGTGCGTCCTCAAGCTGCTCGGGTTAAAGCACGAACCACCGGCTTGGATCGGTTTACAATCAACGCCTCCCTGACTACAAACCCAGTCAATATTCCCTTGCAGCTGCGCATCAGTCGCTCCCGACTTGGCAACACACCATTTACCACCGCCAGTACTAGGCGCGGGCAATGCTGGACGACCGCCTCCGCCGCCTTGTCCGTTACGGAGGAGGCCAACGTCGTAAACCGGGGAGAAATCCGATCTGAAAAGCCCCCAGTTTCGCTCTGCGGTCGGACCGGGCTTGCCTTCTTCGTTAAAGAGACCGAAAATGTAAGTCTCGAACCGTCTGTTAGGCATGAGAGGCGTTCCTTGGCCTTGTGCACGTTTGATGATGTTGAGGTTGAACCAGGCGGCGTTTTCCAGGGAGCACCAAGGTGCGTCGCAGGCTGATGGCCAGCCCGTCTCGCCAACGACGATGTTAACATCTCCGTAGCCAAGAGCTTTCATGGCGGAGTAAGTCGAGTCCATGAGAGCATCGTACATGTTTGTGTAGACTTTGCGGGTGAACGGGTCATGGACGGCCTTGTACGGTGAACGGAAAATGGCGAAATTGACGTTTTTCGGGTCGAAACCGAAGTAAGGGTAAGGGTTAACCATGAAAGGAGACTTGGTACGGCGATGGTAAGCTAGGATCGGAGCCAATATGCCTTTGTCCCAGCCAGGTCTGAATCGACCGCTGCTTGGTGCACCGTTCAGGTCGTAGGCTATGATGTTAAGTGAGTGTGCTGTTGTGACCTGAAACCAAATTGCAACAAATAGTATGTTAGAATCAAATTATTGCTTATCAGTCTGTAACAAGTTACATGATAATCATATTGGTCTAATTTTCTTATGAAATTAGTATAGATTTTCCAAGGACCATATATATATTTTTGATGTGATGAAAGGAGAAACTTAAGGCATTGCAGACACAATACGACTTGTTTTCGCCTTTGTCATCAATTTAAACAGTACACTCATAAGAAAGGGTCCGAATCTAAAGATAACCTTGGACGGTAAGATAGCACGTGGGATTGTATATATGGTCGGACCTTGAATAATTATCATCGCTATAACTTTCAAAATCTTGGAATTTTGTTTGCGATTTTTTTTTTATTTTTTTTTAACAAATCAGCAATATACAAATGGGAGAAAGAAAAAAAGAAAGAAGCATGTTGAACTATTCTAAAAACAGATTACAAATCTTAAAAAATTCGAAATAACTAGCTTTACTTTTTCAAAAAAAAAAAAAGAAGAAAGATTAACTTTAGTTTTCGATTTTTTTCCACGTTGTTCCAACTTTTTATGCGCAATCAATGCAATGTTTCGGTTAAACAAGAAAGATTAACAAAATCAATGCATTTTTCACGCCAATCATCAATTTAATAATTAATAATGACGCATTTTTTTAGTGAAGGCAATTTCAAAGGTAAAGTTACGTAAACAACAAAAACAAATTATTATTATTTTTTATTTTTTTTTGAATTGATGCAATTGCAAAACTCTTAAGTAGAGAGATCTTCAAAGTTTTTCCAATTGATAAAAAGAGAACATCATTTCAAAATTAACTTTACCAAACTAGACCTATAAGATCTGAAAGTAGTGAAATAATGACATCAACTATATAACTTTTATTTATTTACCAAAAACAGAAAAATCTGAAGAGTTAGGAAATGAAGAGAAAAGCTGACCTTAACATCTCTGACACCCGCACGAACCAAAGCATTGTTAAGATTCCTCATCGCCGGCAAAAGATTGTTGATCATGTTATTATCTCCGGTGAGCAGAATCTCGTTTCCGACGGAGATATACTTGATCTTCGTCTGAGGATGATACGGCAAAATATTTGCCGCAACCCACTGACGAGCTTGTCTTCCGTTAGCTAACGCCGGAATATCACCGTTAGGTACGGTGACGACGACGGAGATTCCAGTTCCGGCGAATGCGCGGAGGATATCTGGATTCACATCGAAGATCTTGACGCTATCGATCGAAGTCCGAGTCTTGAGGAAATTGGCCACCTGAGACGGCGGCGGGAGGTTTCCGAGAGTGCCGTAGTTGACGCCGATGGCGGAGATCGCGGCGGGGAGGGCGAGGAACACGGATACGGAAAGGAGGAGGAGGAGAGAGATTGAAGGTGGCGCTTTGGCCATTTTTGCTAGTTTCGGAAAATGGGAAAAATCAAACGATTCCAAGTGAAACCCGTGAATCGTTTGAGGTGTTTTTTAAAAGAGATATTTAATGCTTATTGAGAGTTATGAGAAACTAGTATATCATCTATATATATAATAAAATTAATAAACCAATAGATATGACCGTTTGTATAGGCGTATACGTGTGGTATAAGTGTATATGTATATTTTTAGTGAGGAACAGCTGGATTTTTTAGAAAGGAAAAAAAAAAGTTTTTGTTGTCTTTTCATGTGCGTCGGCTTAAATTTAGGCCGTTGTAAATTATTGAAAAAGTTGATTTTGTTATGACCGTGAGAATTTTAGTTAATTTGGATAATCATAATAGTTTGTTTTTTTCCGGATAAAATTATGCTATCTTGTCATTTTTTGGTGTCCTTTTTATTGGTTATGACTTTTTTTTTTGGGTGCAGTTTAAATTATCCAACTAAAAATTAGACATTTTTGTTAATTTTAAAATTACTTTATTGGATTAGTTTTATCATCTTAATTTTATCCACATGCCAATTAACTTGTTTATTAAAAAAAGAAAAAAAAAGGAAAAGTAAAGATTAGAGTGTTGCTTTTCTTGGATATGCTTTTTTAAAGATGTTCTTAGTGAGCTCATGAGAGATCTGAGTTTTCTAATTTTACTACTAAAACAAATGCTTAGTTATTGATTAGGATTAAATATTGTTGTTAATGTAACTACCAAATGTATGATTACAATATTAATTGAAAAAGAAAAGAAAAAAAGGAGATACAGAGATAGATCGACGCGGTTTCTGATAGACTGATAGAGTCATATGGACACGTGTTTGTAGGATGGAATCGTAGGAGTTTGAACACTACCGACCAAAGTCAAATAGATCCGAATTCCGACCGAAGTATAAAGTATGTTGAGGAAGCTGATTCTTAACCTTTACGTACCCCTTTTGTTTTAAAAAAAAAAGAAAAAAACTTTAGCCATTCGTTGTGCTTTCTTTCATGTCTCCTTCTCCGCTATTAGTTAACAGTTTCTTGTCATTGTCATTTGTCAATGACATAACATAATTACACTGGTTATACAAATAACGTAACTTCTATAGAAAAATAATAATAATTGCACAATATGACATTGCCCGTTTATTAAAGGGTGAATTTGCAAAATAATTAAGAAAGTAATCATAGGAGTAGAGAGAGATAAGGAGAGGTAGAGAGAGAAAAAGGTGGGATTTTGGTTAGATTTTAAATTTTGGTTTTTTTTTTTATGGTTATTCAACCAAATTTCTCTTTATTAAAATTAGGTAAATGGCAGCAATTGATATTTTTTTTTATCAAACGATTCGTAGCAGCCTTATTTCAACTTTTAGCCACAAATATAAACCGTTTATTTGAATCATACGTTTCAATCCTTAAGTCAAACGTTAGATGTTCACGCCTCATGCTTCGCGCATCACGCCGTGTGATAACCAGGCCCGTCTCAATTTTTTATTAGATATGTGGTGAGTCCAAACAAAAATTCATAATTATATGATGTTTTAATAATCTTGAACCCAATTTTACAATTTTTTTAAAATAATTAGATTCTATAAACTAAAAAAAAAAAAAAAATTGTAAATGGATTCTGTGCAAATACACTCTGAGCACATGCTCTAAGCACATGCTCTAAGCCGGGTCTGGTGATAACGTCAGAATCAAACAAACGAAGGTAGTAGCCGAAATATCTGAAAGCAATTCTCAGATCAGCACTTCTTTTTTTACCTGTGGGCTCTCTCTTTAAGATTTCTTTAACTTCTCTAATTCAGATTTCAGAATCACAAATTATTTTTAAGGAATTGTAGAAAACAAAACAAATTAGTAAATGAAGAGCACGCTTTAGTGGGCCTACATCTTTCTTATGACATCACAATCTACTTCTCGAAACACCACGACAACCAGATCTTGGGCTACACGATCCATGATATTACCTCATATGTTGTAATTTACGTTATTACCCTCATATTACCTTAGTTTTTTCGGGAATATTAGTATATGAAGAGCATGTTAATGGACTTTACTAATTTCTTAGATGTGCGTTTTAGTGGGCCTAAATCCTTCTTATGACATCACGATCTACGCCGTCGTTTACTTCTCTTTGTCAAAAAATTCGAAAAACCATACCAACCAGACCTTGGACTATACGTCCACAATATTACCTCGCCCGTTGTAATTTACGCTATTACCCTTATATTACCTTAGTTTTCCACAAGAATATTATTCTTTATCCTAGAGATAATCTTCATTTCCTAACTTCAATATATTGAGATTTATTTATATATTTGTGACCCATGCGAGAGACAACGGCCACTGAACACTCTTCGATCTATCTTTTGCAAAGTTTAGTTAACCGATAATAAATCAATAAACAAGATGAATGAAAGAAAAATATGTGTTTATCAAATAACATAAAAATAGTATAGAAATAAACAATAAAATAGTACCGAAAAAGACATAATGATGAATTATATAGCTCAGGGCTATTTTCGTACAGAAAACTATGATTTGGTTACTTGATTAAATTGTTGAATATGGTGACTATAAATTTATTTTAAAGTGTAATATGGTTATATGGCAAATTAACTCATTAGTAAAATGAAGACCATATTTCACATTTGCACCCCAAAAAACATCTTAATGGGCTTTACTTATTTTTTGATGTGCTTTAGTGGGCCTAAATCCTTCTTATCTTATGACATCACGATCCACGCCATCACGATCCACGCCGTCGTTTACTTCTCGAAACATCACACCAACCAGACCTTGGACTACACGTCCACAATGTTACCTCACCCATTGTAATTTACGTTATTACCCTCGTATTATCTTAGCTTTCCCCGAGAATATTATTCTTTACCCTAGAGATAGTCTTCATTTCATAACTTAAATATATTGAGATTTATTTATATATTTGTGATCCATGCGAGAGACAACGGCCACTGAACACTCTTCGATCTATCTTTTGCAAAGTTTAGTTAACCGATAATACCGAAAGACATAATGATGAGTTATATAGCTCGTGGCTATTTTCGTACATAAAACTATGATTTGGTTACTTGATTAAATTGTTGAATATGATGACTATAAATTTATTTTAAAGCGTAACATGATTATATGACAAATTAACTCCTTAGTAAAATGAAGACCATATTTCACATTTGCACCCAAAAAAACATCTTAATGGGTTTTACTTATTTTTTGATGTGCTTTAGTGGACCTAAAGTCTTATTATAACATCACTCTCCATGCTGTTGTTTATTTGTCGAAAGCACATCTACCAGTATCAGACCTTGGGCTACAAGTCCACAATATTACCTCACCCTCATAATTTACGTTATTACCTTCATATTACCTGAGCACCTTTATATTACCTTAGTTTTTTTCGGGAATATTCTTCTTTACTAAGAGATAATCTTCATTTTCTAGCTTATATATATTGAGATTTATTTATATATATTTGTAACCTCTGCAAGATACAACAGCCACTGAAGAGTCTTTGGTCAATTTTTTACAAAGTTTAATTAACAAGATGAATGAAATAAAAATATATGTTTATCAAATAACATAAAAATAATATAAAAATAAACAACAAAATAGTACACATGATGATGAGTAATATAACTCAAAGTTATTCTCGTACAGAAAACTATGATTTAGTTACTTGATTAAATTATTGAATATGATCACTACATAAATTATTTTAAAGTGTAATATAGTTTATATGACAAATTGATCCATTAATAAATGAAAGAACATGTTTCACATTTGCAAAAAAAAAAAAAAAAAAAAGCATCTTAATGGGATTTACTTATTTCTTGAAGGCATCTTATTAATAGGCTTTACTTATTTATTGATGTGTTTTAGTGGGCCTAAAGCTTTATTATAACATTCACTTTCCACGCCGTGGTTTAATTCCTCGAAACCACACCTTGGGCTACACGTCACAATATTATATCACCTCTCGTAATTTACGTTACTATCCTTATAGTATTACCTTATTTTTGTGCTAGAAGATTCTTCTTTACCTAGAGGTAATATTCCTTTCCTAGATTAAATATATTGATTTATTTATATATATTTGTGACCTGCTGAGAGACAGCGGCCACTGAATACTCTTAGATCTATCTTTTTAGCTTTTAACTCTTCATCGTCGATTCTCTGACTCCTCCTAAGCTTTTCTCGTGATCATCGTTTGAAACTTGAGAAGATGGCCAGAAAGTTCTTTGTCGGAGGCAACTGGAAATGCGTAAGATCTTCTTCCCCTAACTTTGCGTCTACTTTTTAGTTCGTCACAGATGGTCGCTCGGTCCTTGATCTGTTTGTTTCCTCGCCGATCAAGTGAAGTAATTAGGAAAGAGATCGTTTTAAGGTTTTGTTCATTGTTTGACTTGCTTGACGTTGAAATTCAGATCCAAGTTTTGGTTTAGATGTGTTTGATCGAATACCGATGGTTGAAAATTTTCGATTCGATGCGCGATCTCAATTTTTTTAATTTTTTTTAATACGAATTCTTCATCAGTTGAGCTCGAGTTCTAGATTTGATGGATCTGTGCGTGGATGTTGTTGGCTAAATTATTTTTAACTTGTTAGGATTGATTGTTTTGGCGTATAAGATTAGGATTACGCTCTTGTTCCTGGGAGAAAGGACCTTATCTTTTTGTTATGAATTTTAAACCTATGTAGAACGGAACTGCCGAGGAGGTGAAGAAGATTGTCAACACTCTTAACGAAGCTCAAGTACCGTCGCAGGATGTCGTAGGTATGTGCAGTCCATTGCTTTGATGTAGATATGGTTTTCTGTTTTTGTTTTTGCATGTCTATGAAATCTTAGGGATGTGAATGATGCTAGCAGTCTTGATCTTGAAAATGCTTGAGCAGGTCAATCTAATAACTAATTAGAAGAGTGTGTGAATTTGCTTTTATTCTGGAGAAAATACACATGTCTCGCATGGATTTGGAAAATACATGCACATCTGTATCACTGGCTGTTATATATTGAAGTCGCGGTAGATTTAATATTTGTTTCTATCTACAAGGATGATACAATCAATCAAGTATTTTGTAGTTAGTCAAATTTTCTTTTTCGTCTACATTTCTGATTCACATATGCTTTGGTTTTACAAATGCAGAGGTTGTGGTTAGCCCTCCATATGTTTTTCTTCCTCTGGTTAAGAGCACATTGAGGCCTGACTTTCATGTTGCGGCACAAAACTGTTGGGTTAAGAAAGGAGGTGCTTTCACTGGTGAAGTGAGGTGAGATTCTCGCCACTGATTTCCACTATGAGCTGTTATAGCCGTATTGTTTTATGCAGTACATATACTTGTTGGTTTCTGAAGTTGCATTAGATTGTGATTAATAAAACGACTAACAGATGAGAGTGAGAGCATGATTGAATAAGTTCCTGATTTGATAAGTAGATGTAAAATGATTCACCTATCCAATTCAAAGCTTTCATGTAGAATAGTTTATCTTCTGTGGTATATGTACTTTTCATTCTATGGTGTTTGCGTATTATTTCCTGCCCTTATGCCTTGTGTGGTTTGCGTGTGCAGTGCGGAGATGCTTGTGAACTTGGATATCCCATGGGTTATCCTTGGTCACTCTGAAAGGAGGGCACTCCTCAATGAATCAAACGAGGTTGAGTACCTTTCATGATAAAAAAAAAATAGTCTATCATTTGGATTTGAATGCCATGATTTTAATTTTGACCTCTGTCCTACATTTGTAGTTCGTTGGAGACAAGGTTGCCTATGCACTTGCTCAAGGTTTGAGTGTTATTGCTTGTGTCGGTGAGACTCTTGAGCAGCGGGAGGCTGGGTCGACCATGGATGTTGTGGCCGCTCAGACTAAAGCTATTGCTGGTATGTTTATTGTCAAAACACTTTTATCTCCTTTTTCATCTTAGTTGGTTCACTTTGACACTTGGGACTGTTATGATGGTATCAGTTTCTGTTTCGGCTCACTATACTCTCTTGGTGTATGTCTTCAAACTATGGAGAATTGATTTGTTGGCCTTTTTTCTTATAAATAACTCATATTTGTTTGGTAATTGGCAGATAAGGTGTCGAACTGGTCGAAAGTTGTCTTAGCCTATGAACCAGTGTGGGCCATTGGAACCGGAAAGGTCGCTAGCCCAGCCCAAGCTCAAGAAGTAAGTTGTTCTCTCAATGCGCGTGAGCACTTTAACATTGTTGCATATAGAAATGACTCGATATGAAAAACAATTACTCTTTTTTTCTTCTTATGGGATCTTGTTTTTGTTTATGAACACAGGTGCACGATGAACTTAGGAAATGGCTTGCAAAGAACGTGAGTGTTGATGTCGCTGCTACAACCCGCATCATTTATGGAGGTAAACAGAAATACCATATCATATGACAGTAACATGATTTTAATTTTATGTTAGGAGTGATGATGTCGCTGCTACAAGCTCTTTATGTTACTTAATAGAGATTTGATCATGCAAATTATTATCAGGATCCGTCAATGGTGGTAACTGCAAGGAGCTAGGAGGTCAGGCCGATGTTGATGGTTTCTTGGTCGGTGGTGCCTCCCTAAAGGTACACATGTATTGTGTTTTGCCTTGTCATAATATTTTCGTTAGTTTCAACAAAAACCATGTCTAATGTTTTCTTATATCTTTTCATTCCTCGATTTTGCAGCCGGAGTTTATCGACATCATTAAGGCTGCGGAGGTGAAGAAAAGCGCCTAATGAGTTCTCAAATCCTTTGCTTTTTCAGTCTAAAACTCTGATAAAATGAATAAGTTTGATATTATGATACTTTTTGCTTCAGCTGTATTTGGGAAAGGTCTCTCACTCTCTCTCTCTTACCGTGTTGTTTTGAGAACGCAGCAATCATTTTCTTCGCCACTTATTTAGTGACCAACTTGCAAATGTCTTATCTTTGTTTTTTTAATCTTCCGAAACGAAGTTGTGTCCGGTGTGGCGGTGTTCATAGCCTCACGGCGTTTCGATTTTAAAACATTTGTTTCATAGTTGTCGTCCGATTATTACCGTGTTTACCATTTTAATTTTATTAGGATATAAATGGTTTACGGCAGATGGGGCGAGATGATTTATTTGTTAGAAACTAAAGTTTTTATTTTTGGGACGGACAACAGCCAAAAAAAAATTCTTTCATATAACGATTGCAGCAGATTTCTTCTATTTTTTAGTTGCGAATCAAAAAAATTATGAATAATGAGTAAAAAGTTGTTTTATCCACAAGTCTGCCCCGCCAATTCTAAGCATTCAAATCTTTAATATGTCATTGTTCCATTTTAAACTATAGTGTTTTGTTAGATTTGATCTCTGAATAATTGTGTAAGCCACTTTGAAATTCTTGTTGAATGATGAAAACTCACGGGGTTTGGCCATATAAGCTGTCAACGAGTGGGTAGTTAGTTAATTTTATTTTTTATTTTATCGCTTTTGCCTATTAGCTTATCAATTTTGACATTTTAGGTTTTAGAATAGTATTATTTCCAACTTTACTGTCGGTCAATCATGAAAAAATGGAAAAAGAAATCATGGAGAAACTCATTATTAAGAATGTGTTTTCGTTTGTAGAAGCAATAAAAAAAAGCACGGGACTTATTTTATAATTAATAGGCTATAAATAAAATGGCTCAGTGGAACTAAAGCGATAATGTAAAATAGACGGACAAGTCCAAAAGAATAGCTCCGTATGTCAAAATTGTTCAAAGCCTTATTAATATGATATTGAACTCAAATGTAACAAAAATGAATATGGATTTTTGACCCGGCCATGAAAATCCAACTAGTACCAATAACACAGCGACTTACAAACACAATACGCGTGACTCAGCTACAAACGTGATTACGTTTTATCTCCCAAGTCAACGCACATTTCTAGAGATGTTCACAAATAGCATATTTTATTTCCCGGATCGAGAGTGTTTCACTTTTTTCGTAAGAAAGTAATTATCTAAGATAATATAAATTGAAAATCTATTATTATATTGGTTAGTTGACTTTAGACTTATTTGCGTAACGAGCAAACAATTGTGACCTTAGAACGGGATATTTGACGAAGTCATCGATTATTCGGCGATGGAGTATTTTTGGGTTTATATATCTGAAATAAGGTTTTGTGGGTTTAAAAATTGTTAGTTTGTCGACAAAAACAAAAAAAAAACAAAAATTTGTTAGTTCACAAGGGAAAAAAAAAGAAGATCTACAAGGAGGATTAGAGTGAAGAAACACATGATTAGCGTTTCTCTAAGCAAAGTCGTTTAAGCATTTTGTTTTTCCTCATCAATGCAAGCTTGTAAATCGATAAACTTTCATTTTTTAATCTAACGATTTTGGACATTCGACTCCTAATTTTATGAATATATCATAACTTGTTAAATCAATCTATTTCGGCCACCAAGATTTAAATTCATAATTTTAAAGATGATGTTTATTCATTTTATTTTAACTATAGAATATTGGTAAATTAGTGGTTTAATGTTGTCTTATCTACGTTCAAACTTGGTAAAATGCTGTGTTAACAAAAAAATGATATTTTAAAAAGTATCTTATACAATAGTACACAAACTAACCTAGGCTCTTTGTCGACAAAAAAAAAAAAAAAAAAAAAAAAAACCTAGGCTCTTTCACTTTGCTTTTTTGACAAACGAACTTTTAAAAGTTTCTCTGTGAATTAAATTTGAGATTTTCTTTGCACTCAAGTAGACATTTTCTTACAAATCTTACCTTTCTTACCTACTTGTATAAACTTATATTATACATAAGTATATATTTTCTTACAAAACTTATTTTCTTAACTACTTGTATAACTCAAAAAAGAAAAAAAGATACTAAACTTGTATAGACTTTATCAAACTCTACAAGGTCGAAGAAACTTGCTTTTGTATGCGTTTCTATCAGACCAACATTTTCAACTAAAAGGTTCAAAATTTGGATCCAACCCCCACCACGGCGATTTCAGGCCGGCAATAGATTCCAAAATCTCAGGACCATCTGAGTCACGTCAATTTAGACTTTAACCTGTATCTAACTTATCATTGGTGATCTTTTTAGTACGGTAAGCTATGTTTAGTCAGCTACATCGAAGATTAAATCTTTCAATAAAAAGTAAAAACAAATCTACTTGAGAAAAATTCCACCAATTCTTAATTATTAGATATATCTTTCTGACCTCCTCACTCGGTTCCATCGATTTAGAACCCCAAAAATGTGTCTTTTGGTCAAAGAACACACTTTTGTCTCAATTTGTTTTGGGACTTTTTATTACACAAAGAAAAGACCTTTCTTCTTCTTCGGTTGCCTCTCGTATCTCATCAACACCCATCCTCTTCCCTCAGTCTTTCTCTCTCTCTGCTTCTTCTCTCTCCTTTATTGTTCAGCTCTAATGGGTTTTTAAGTTCCTATCACTTCCCTTCCCATGTTTCTTAATTTATCTGACAGAATCTGTTCTACACAAAAACAGCTGAAGAACCAATTTACTGTCAGAAAGGGCAAAACGGGCTTCTTCCTTAACCCTTGTTCTTCGTTTGCTTCCATTCTCTACTAATGGGTTCTTGCCTCAGCTCTCGTGTCAACAGTACGTTCTCTGCAACTACAAATGTTTTCTCCATCAGCTTCTTAATCTCCCATTTTTTGTACATCTTTACCGGGAAAAATTTGAGATTTGCATGTGACTCTCTTCCAATCCGGTCTTTTATCGATTTATTGATGATGGGTTTGAAGAAAAGGAATGAAATTTGCAAGAATATTCCCGTGATCTAAGTTTAAAAAAAAAAAAAAATGTTTCTCCTCAATTTTGACTTTGGTCAACGCCTTGTGTGTTGTGCAGATAAGAGCAGTGGTCTCTACGACCTTCACCTCTCGAGTTACCAATCATCTTCATCGGCGGCTCATAAGAGAGAAGGAGAGATACTTAGCAAGGCGAACGTTAAGAGCTTCATCTTCAACGATCTCAAACTTGCAACCAGAAACTTCAGATCGGACTCTGTTGTCGGAGAAGGCGGCTTCGGTTGTGTCTATAGAGGCTGGATTGATGAGACCACTCTCACTCCGACCAAATCGAACACCGGTCTTGTAATCGCTGTCAAGCGGCTTAACCCTGATGGTTTTCAAGGTCACAGAGAATGGCTGGTACACAACGTGTTCTTGTATCTCCAATCTCAAACTTCCAATGTTTTTTTGATTCTGATCTCTGACTCTGATCTGTTGTGTCTATTGTTGTAAATTCAGACAGAGATCAACTACTTGGGGCAGTTAAGTCACCCGAATCTAGTTAAATTGATTGGTTACTGCTTGGAAGATGAACAGCGGCTTCTTGTGTACGAGTTTATGCACAAGGGTAGTCTTGAGGATCATCTGTTCAAAAGTAAGTCACAAAATCAAAAATTTATGAAAACTCTTTAGGAGATTCTAGTGTTGTCTGTTCTTCTTACGGTTTGAATGGTTTTGAAGCAGATGATGTGCAGTGTAAGCCGCTCTCTTGGATTCTACGGATCAAGGTTGCGCTTGATGCAGCTAAGGGGCTCGCGTTTCTTCATAGCGACCCTGTCAAAGTCATATACCGAGACATCAAGGCCTCGAACATCTTGCTCGACTCGGTACTGACATGCTCGCTCTTTCGATAATCTAAATAAGTCTCTTATTCAAAAAGACATAAAAAAGATACTGACTTGGTTATATATATTTGATGACAACAGGACTTCAATGGAAAACTATCAGACTTTGGGTTAGCGAGGGACGGTCCAATGGGAGAAACAAGCTATGTTAGTACAAGGGTCATGGGTACATTTGGCTACGCCGCTCCCGAGTATGTGTCGTCAGGTAAATTCTATCAATTCTCATATACAAACTGTTACTAAGAGTAAGATATGATATGCGTGATTCTTGTTTCGGCTCTTTAAAAATTTTCTATCTTTTCAGGTCACTTGAATGCTAGAAGCGACGTATACAGTTTCGGGGTTGTGCTTCTAGAAATACTCTCTGGAAGGCGAGCATTGGACCATAACCGCCCGGCGAAGGAGCAAAACCTAGTGGACTGGGCTCGACCTTACCTCACAAGCAGGCGAAAGGTTCTACTAATGGTGGACACTCGTCTTAACTCGCAGTACAAACCCGAAGAGGCCGTGAGAATGGCGAGCATTGCTGTGCAGTGCATCTCGTCGGAACCAAAGTCACGCCCGACCATGAACCAAGTGGTCCGAGCTTTGATACAACTGCAGGAAAGCATGGCTAAACCGGCGAAAGTTGACCCGGGTAAGGATACCAAGAAACTTGTGGGATTGAGAACCGAAGACAAGCACCAAAAAACCGGCTTAAACAAGAAAGACGTTCGTTACTGACTTTCATCCTCCCAGTTAGTTCTCATGTCTCCTCGTGTTTGTAATATTGTGTGTGAAGTGTTTTTTTGTGACGCTCGTTATAGTTTTGCTCCTGAAATACTGATTTGGAGTTTTTTTTTTCTTTCTATTTGATAGATCGAATATTTTGGTGACACATTATGCCAAAATTTTGGTAGTGGTCAATAACACTCTTCTAACTAATTTTTGTTAAACTGATTTGTTTAGTGAACAAGTATTTAGTCACTACGGCTGTTTGATTAAATTATGACTAATAAAACAAGAAATATAACAAATTACAACATAAATATCGATTTTAGAGGCCACCAAAATACCATTAAAATACAACAAAAGGTTCATTTTAATTTTTAATTTCATCAAATTCGAAGAACAAACGCGTAAACAGATTCTTCAAAATGTTGATGTGTGCGCAAAATGTTATAAAAAAAAAAAACGAAATATAAGGCTAAAGCCCATTCATTGATGGGCCAACACTCTAATCTCATAGAAGAAAGAAACCAAAGAAAGTCACCACCTTCTCCTCTCGTAACAGTGTATTTCTTTATCAAGAAAAGAGCTTAGGGTTCACTTCAGATCTGTCTTCAACAGAACTTTTTTTCTTTTACTATCTTCTCTGCTACTCTCATCAAGTTACCAAGTGCTCCGTCGCAGGTAAAATTCCTGAATCCCTCTTGAAATTTCAGAAATCCTCTGATTGTAAACCCTAATTTCTTACGTTTTCTTCCAAGAACCAAGAATCATATGTTTTTTTTTTGGCTTGATCTCGCGTTGAAACCGTAGGTTGTTCTGGTGATGAGGAGATACAGTCCGCCTTATTACAGTCCTCCGAGGAGAGGATATGGTGGTCGGGGCAGAAGCCCACCTCCTCCTCCTCCTCGACGTGGGTATGGTGGACGTAAGGGATCTAGTCATGGAAGTCTCTTGGTCCGAAACATTCCTCTCGATTGCAGGTATTTTCTTTCTCTGGTTTTAAGGCTAAGAGTTTCAGTTATCTTTCCAAAGACTTTATTTGGTTTTTGCTGATTTTGTCGTTTGATTTGTAGACCAGATGAGCTTCGTGCGCCCTTTGAGAGGTTTGGACCTGTGAGGGATGTCTATATCCCGAGAGACTATTACTCAGGGTGAGCCTTGTTCCTTTCTCTCTATGTCGTGGTCTTTTTCGTTTTACCTGAAAGCTTACTGATTCTGTGCTACAAATCATATTATGAGTCTGAATTTGATTTGTTAATCTTTATAGATAGACTAGTTATCTGCCGATTAGCATATGATTTTCTTTTATCTGTGGAATTTGCTTTTGTGCTGTATGCTTAGAGCTATTTTCACTTCCTTTGTTATGTTTAATTTCCAATGCTGAACAATTTGTTATGAATTTAAAAAAGGGTGTTCCTATGTCAAGGTGTGCACGAATTGAGATAGAATGAAGATGACATATGAATTGTTATTTTGGTGCAAGCTGTGTGATACGCATTTAACTTCTTCTTTTATTGTTACTGCCCGATCGAGCTAAGTTCTCGAGGTGAGAGGAAACATTTTTTCGTTGAGCTCTCAATTTTTTTCAGAGCTTCTTCTTTTCGGCTTGCTTTTTTCGTAGTAAATTAAATGTTAAACTGATTCCCCAGGGGGTATGTTGGCTTGAAGTTAAAACAAGACCAAGCCCCACATTTGATGAAGGCCTCGTGAAAGTAATGCTTAGATTAATAAGTGAAGAGTGTGTCATGTTTGGAAGCTAGTAAAAAGTCAAGATGTTTTCTTTTGTTTGGAAGAAAGAAGTGAAGAATCTTCTATAGAAGCAGTAATAAATCAAGCATGTTCATAAGTGAAGCATGTTCCTTTTGAAGCTATACGATAATTTACTCAAACCTTAGAAGTTTGTTGGGGAAGGTGACTGGAAGAGAACTGACTATTGGGATCAAGTGCTACTTATTTTTACAAGATATCTCTTGCCTCTTTTCGAGTTGCTGTGCTTGAACTGTTAAGAAAAGACCAGCTCCTACTAGCCCTATTTGTGTAATTAGAGCTCTGCTTTTTGTAGAAGTTCTCAGAAGCTGACGTTTACGGTATTTGAGAAAGGTATACAGTTTAGTGATTGAGTATAGGCTGATTTTGCTGGTAATCCTAGTGTTGATTCTGGTGTTATGTGCTTTTGCTATCAACCATCAACCATCTGGAACTGGAATGATACGCTTCTGATGAATGATGCAGGGAACCGCGGGGGTTTGCTTTTGTGGAGTTTGTTGATGCATATGATGCTGGTGAGGCTCAAAGAAGCATGAACAGGAGAATCTTTGCTGGGAGAGAGATAACTGTGGTTGTTGCTTCAGAGTCTAGGAAAAGGCCTGAGGAGATGCGTGTCAAGACTAGGACTCGTAGTAGGTAAGTTTTTCCGTATTCTGATTGCTAAAGCAAAGAAGTTATCAATCAAATCGCTCTTCATCAGTAATCACAAAGAAGTTGAGAATGAAATAATCACAGATGATTTGTTTCAACTTTTCAGGGAACCTTCAGGCTCTAGAGGTCGTTCTCATGGTTAGTGATTTTTCTCTTTGACTATGCACTTGTGATGTGGTTTAACAGCAAAATTTTGAACATATATGAACACAGCTAGATTGTGATACACTTGTTAATACGCATATCTTGTGTTTGTTTATGATTGTTTGTTCTCAGGACGGTCTCGTTCACGATCTCTCTCTCGATCACGCTCTCCACGTCGTCCATTGGACTCTAGAAGCAGATACCGCTCAAGGTAACATGCTTCATCACCCATACCTTTCCATCATTGTCAAGTCAACAAGATGGATATATGATTAACATAATGATATTACAGGTCTTATTCTCCTGCACCAAGGCGAAGAGGAGGAGCAGACTATTCAGCATCTCCAAGGAGAAGGCAAGAGGAACGTCCATGATCACCACCAAGAGGTCCTCCTCGAGGAGAAGAAGATGGAAAATACAGCCGCAGGTCCTATTCCCCTGGCTATGAAGGTGCTGCTGCTGCAGACCGGGACAGAAACGGAGACAATGAGATTAGAGAGTAAGTGAGACATTGTGCCTTAAGGATTTGATTGATTGATTGATTGTGGCTTATTTTTTCGTGCATGGACATTGATTGGTGTTATTCAGAAAACCGGGCTATGAAGCAGAGGAAAGGCGTCGTGGTGGAAGAGCTGTTTCAAGGTCGCCATCGGGATCCAGGTCCAGATCTGTGGAGGCGTCTCCAAGATGAAGCTTATGTTAAAAGTCCCACTCTTTCTCAGACCAAAACTGTGTGCAACTCTGTATGGGTTTTGTCTCTTTGTTTTTCTCTAGTGGTGGTCTCTATCTCTGTCTTAAAAAAACTCCTTTACTCTGGCTTGCTAAAGATAATTCTTCTTGAGATGTGATGTTTCCTGAGATCGTTCTCAGTTTGTGGGTCGTTTTTTTAAAAAAGAGTTGTTTGAAGAAGATTTTGTTAATAGCTTTTGATTTGAGAAACGTTTCAAAGACGACAATGGTCAAGATTGACAACAGTATCTTTATTCATAAACAGCAGCCTTTGTAAATTCCAGAAGAAGTCTTCGGTGTCTTAAGAATTTCTCAGAAAAGAAAGAGAATCAGAAAAGTACATCAACAGTCTTTGATTTGCGGGCGTCGTTACTTTGTGGACAGAAAGTACAAGACTTTTGTCTTTTTTTTTTTCCTCGTACACCCCGTTCTCGAACAAGGGGTAAGATGGTCATTTAGTTTGGTTGACCAGACCAATAACTTAAGAGCAAGAACAATAGTAGTTCTTATAAATTTTTTTAATATATATTAAACAAATAAAAATTAGTATAATAATAAATAAGTTTCTTAAATAAGATACTTTCTTAAGTTTTTAGGAACCAATTCATTATTATAATAATTTTTATTTGTTTACTATATATTAAAAGTTCTTATAAGAACTACCATTGTTCTTATTCTAAGGTGTTTCTTCGGTCCAGATTGGAACCACGACGCGGGTTATGTTTGAAATTGAATCTATATAATAAATAAGAAGAAAAAAGAGAATATAAATTTAATTGGAGGTCTGCGTTTCTTTCTTTGTGTATTTAAAGCCTTTTCCCTGACACAACCTACTTCATCGTTTATCTTTCTTCTTCTCTTCTTCTCTTCTTCTTCGTTTAGCGACATAAACCCAAATTTTTTTTTTTTTTTAAACTCTCAAGAGATGGCTGTGGGAATCCTCGAGGTTAATCTGATCAGTGGCAAAGGTCTCAAACGCTCTGATTTTCTTGGTAATTACTAGTTTCTTTCTCTCTCTCTCAGATTTGTCACCCTTTTGATCTTTAAAACCCCTTTTTAATTTGTGCTCTTAGTTTATAACTTAAATTTTGATTTTAATTTTGTTAGGTAAGATAGATCCTTATGTTGAGATCCAATACAAAGGACAAACCCGCAAAAGCAGCGTTGATAAAGGTAATTAAACTTACTAATTTCATTCTCTCCATATATCTCCAATTCTCATTCAGCTTTATTCGCCATTTTAGTTTGACTTCTTTCGTTTCATGCGACAGACTAGTTCTCCATTTTTTTTTTAATACTATATTTTGTCTAATAGGAATTCAGAAATAAAGAAATTGTTAATGTCTTTTCTTGGAGGAAAAAAAAATGTCACGTGGAATATTTACTTTTAAACGCCCACATGCTGGTGAACTAAATGGTTGTAGTTCTTTAGAAGGCGATGGTAATAGTTGACTATTAAAAATAAATTACCCCAACATGTCAACAACCATTAATTAAGTATTAAAACTAAGTCCGAGGCTGAAGTACCTTTAGATAATTAGATATAAACCATGGTTGCATTGCATCTATAGGGTATATTAACTATCTTCACAACATTACATTAACATGCTAGCTTGGGTAAACTAAACACTATAATTATATAGCAATTTCCAGAAAAAAACTTTGATGAATGTATAAAATTATAATTTCTTTGTGTTTTCAATTCTGTTATCTTTTATCATTCATAATATTCATCAAATATTTATGTTATAGTGATGCACATATTAGAAATGTAACTTGACAAAACCATTCCATTAACTTCATATCAAATTAATTAAATAAATTATAACTCACAAAACAAACTATGCCCTTTAAAAAAAAAAAACTCACAAAACAAACTGCATTTTACTAATAGGATAAATTACTAAAGATTTGATTGAAATTTGTATTGTTTTAAATGGAAAAGATGGAGGTAGAAATCCGACATGGAATGATAAACTGAAATGGAGAGCAGAGTTTCCTGGCTCCGGCGCCGACTATAAGCTTATCGTCAAAGTTATGGATCATGATACTTTCTCCACCGACGATTTCATCGGCGAAGCCACGTGAGTATCATATAAACACTAGACAAATCATAAATGTATATTATATTTGAGTGAAATAAAACAATAATTTGTATGAATAAACAGGGTATATGTGAAAGAGCTATT
This sequence comes from Alliaria petiolata, assembly GCA_020283515.1. Classification (NCBI taxonomy): domain Eukaryota; kingdom Viridiplantae; phylum Streptophyta; class Magnoliopsida; order Brassicales; family Brassicaceae; genus Alliaria; species Alliaria petiolata. Next base: position 104,947,407 of record JAHZTW010000002.1, on the reverse strand, counting down.
GGAAATGGGAGTGGAGAAAGGAACGGCGGAGCTAAGGCCGACCAAGTACAACGTTGTTGACTCCGATCGCTCCTTTGTCGGCGAGATTCTCCTCGGAGTTTCTTACTCTCTTATGGTACTTTCTCTTTCTTTTTCTTTGTTTACTTTTTTACTTTTTTTTTTTTCCAACTATATTTTATTTACCCTCTTATCTGAAACCCTTTATTTGGAATTTTTCAGCAAGAAAGGGGAATGGAGGGAGAAGAGTTTGGTGGATGGAAGCATAGCCAAATTTGATTAGCTTCACTTCTTTAATTGCCCGATTCTATTTTCTTGTTCTACCTTTAGTGTCAACATCATTAAGCTATTCATAAGTTCAAAAATATTACTTAACATTAAAATGTATCATTGTTTGTTCCTAGTATGGAATCTCCAACTTAGGAAGAGTTTGAGTTACCCCCAATGCATGTATTAGGTCTCATTGTATTTATAATTAAATTTTACAGACATGTATCAAAAAATTATGTTATATATANTATGGTAGTTTCTCTTTCTTTTTCTTTGTTTACTTTTTTTTTCCCAACTATATTTTAATTACCCTCTTATCTGAAACTCTTTATTTTGAATTTTTCAGCAAGAAAGGGGAATGGAGGGAGAAGAGTTTGGTGGATGGAAGCATAGCCAAATTTGATTAGCTTCACTTCTTTAATTGCCCGATTCTATTCTCTTGTTTTACCTTTAGTGTCAACATCATTAAGCTATTCATAAGTTCAAAAATATTACTTTTAACATTAAAATGTATCATTGTTTGTATGGAATCTCCAACTTAGGAAGAGTTTGAGTTACCCCAATGCATGTATTAGGTCTCATTGTATTTATAATTAAATTTTACAGACATGTATCAAAAAATTATGTTATATATAAAAAAAAAGCTTTTGGTAACATATTACATTCACATAGTGGTGACATAAAAAAAAAAAAAAAAAAAAAACCTCAATTTTGCTGATCAGCTGGCTGAAGACGACGGCTCAACCATGAAATTAGCTATCCTGTTCAACAGGTTTAAACCAAAAACTGTTTCTTCGCAATTGATCTTGACCGTTGAATTCAGAACTTCGGTGCATTTACCTTCGACTGTGATGGTAATCAAAAGAGGGATCTCACTGCTCAAGATTTTGCTGCTGAATCTTAAACGCAGGCCAGTTGCATCTTCAAGTGTGTTTGCAACTGGCAAATCCACAGACACAAGGTGTAGATTTGAATTGCTAAGCACCTTTAGTGTTATAGACTCGCAGATGCTAAGAAACTTGTCTTTCCCATTCTCCATAAGCGAGTCTTTGACATGATCTGTAAAAGTACACCTACCGAAAGTGAAGAGAACCCAGGTTATGGGAAAATCAGTTTCCGAAATGAAAATCCTCTAAATTATTATTGTAAATTCAAGTTCTAAGTTTCCTTTTTGAAAACTCTAATTTAAGTAGAGAGAGTAGCTAACCTTCGACTATACTCAAACATTCCAGGTAACCGTGATTCTGTGGCTAAGAACTCCTCAATGCTCATCGAAAATGGTTTCACAAGGTATCCAAGATCAGGTCGTAACTTGACAGGAACCTTCTTCCCGTTGTAATGCAAGGTTAGCTTCATGGGAAGCAGGTGGTGATGAAACCGAACCTGGATAAGCCTCTTTGCGCTTTGACGTGGTTCAAGACAGCTAATTTCCTCCATCGGAATTAGTGTTGGCACATTGTTGTATGAGGCACTGCAGGATTTTCGAAAAGGGAAATGAGATCATCTGGGATTTTAAAGATAATGGGTTTCTACATAATTAGGCACGTTCATGTGAGCTCAGCGATAGATCAATTATACAACAAGCATGTTATGTAACTCAATCGAGCATAAAGGAATAAAACTCACTTTGCTTTCCCTACCAACGTCTGTTCAGCAGAGTCTGATACTTTCATTGCTTCTTCATCCTCCAAATTCACCTCACGGATAGGTTCTGTAGAACTGTTCTCAAACAGAACTTCTACACAAACATGCAACGGAGATACAGTGGAGACTTCGGATAAAAAGGTATAGTCTACCTTCAAGCCATTGCCACTTCCAGGGTCTATGAGAGTATAGCTTTTAGGCTTCACTCGGCTTCCTATATCACCAATGGATATCTTCGCATAAGAGCTCTGATTCCTATCTAATGCAGGTGAAGTTTGATTTGATGTGCTAGGATGCTCGTCTAACCACAAATCCAGGGCCCTTTTTGACCTTAGTTCTTCCTGGTCAGCGGAAACAGCAACTTCTGAAATTTGAATTAAAGGATCATTGGATATCGTTCTTTCATCACCATCACTGCTGAAATCTGAACCACTAGATGATTCAGAATCATATTCAGAAGAGCCGTCCTCATCATCCACTGTTTCAGAAGATTCCTGTGAACCATTCAAATCAGCTGTGGCCTCTCTTTGTCTATCAGAATCTGACAGCTGATCATGTTCTTCAAACACAAAACTACAGGGCTTTGGAAGAGGTTCGTATCCCGGAGCCGCATGAAGAACTATCTGTGACAGAGATCCAGGAAGATAAAAACGATTGTGCAGGGCTAAAGGTGAAAAAGGTTTCACTTTTCTTCCAAAGACATGTTCCACAACATGCTCAGCAATATTTTCTTGTGATGCCACACTGTCTTCTGCTGGCTCATGACAAGCTAATTTACATGACAGCAATTTCTTGAGGAACCGAGTTCGATCACGAACATCATAGCTTAAGTCACATTCGCCTAATTCAAGCACATAAACCACAATCCTTTTCAACATCTGAAAATCGTCAACCTCAGCACCTATTAGAACCTGCAATTATGAAGGTAATTTAAAAATTACTTGATCAAATTCTTCTGAGAACTGTAGCGAGACGTACCTAAGTAAAAATTACATATCAGCACGAGCAGTAAACAATTTTGTAGTATACCTAAATGATTCCACAGGACAGAAAAGCCATAGAACGAAAAAATCTTATATGATTAGCTCAGAAATGGAACTGATTTTTTCAGGAGAGAAAATAATTGATCAAATAGCACACAAATGTAGATAGCCTTCCTTATTGAATCGTATAGTTTTTCCTTCAAATGGCTTGATTTAGAGATATAATACTGGATATACTAAAGGTTTTCTTAAGAATAATTGAACTCAGAATAAGAGGTTTTGAGGCAACGCCCCTAGCTTTACCTTAGCAGTAGTATTAAGAATCTGTAGTTTTGTCTCTGATGCCTCTGATTTAAAGCTCCATGCAAGGTACTTGGTTATTGTGGTCAGCATCCTCGGAATGATATGACCCAAAGAGCAGTAAACACCTACCATCCAAATAATAGTTGCACGAGCAGCAGCTACCTTGATTGAATCCAGACTACGGAACAGTTGAATTATCACCTTCAAACAACCAAAAAAAAAAAGCAATCAATAGATCATTTAAAATAATTTACAAAGAGTCAACAACATATGTGAAATCATTGCAACAGCTTCTGAGCATGTGTTTTGAAAGTGATATTATTCAGATGCTTAATCAGTGAATGAGATGTATATACTTTCTCATGACTAAGGGGATCTCGCTCTATGATAGTCTGAATTGACATCACGGCTTGCACCAACACCCCAGCTTCTCCATCCACTGACTCATGATCGCCAGCAAAAGATTCTGCAACATTGAAAGAGACTAATTCAACTTAACTGCCATATAGTTTAGCTAATGAATGCAATTGAAATGAAGCATAACTGACCCTGTCTAACTAGTGCTAACAATCCATTAAGACATGTAGTTGGAATTGTCGGCAGTCTTTTTGCGCACAAACCAATTGCTGCAACTGTATCAGCTGCAAATCTCCTGTCTGGATCTTTAATATAATCCTGGAAAAAGCTCACGGTTAAAAAATTCAGTTATGCACACATCATTTCTACTAAAAAACTACTAAAGACGGACAAAGATGACGTGCTTATTTAATAACACCTTCAGAAGTTCTTATAATACTGGAAAGCCAAATGGGCATGCAAACTTTTCAGAGTGAACAAAAAAGTTCTATAATCGATTTAAGGATTAAGTAGTACCTCAAACTCTCTCAAAATCGAAGAGATAGATGAAGTGGTAGCAATGAGAGAAAGCATCTCCAGCTTATGTGCTTTAACTTGATATGCATCTGACGAACAAATAAAGAAATCTTCGAAGTGTGGAGCAAAGAGAGAAGGGACTGCTTTGGCAAAAACTAGGATATTGCAGAGGACCTGCCACAAATATGAATAAACAACGTTTAAAGAACAGATTCTAGCATGACTACACAGATGTGTGTGGAGTGTGGAGTGGACGGACCAGATAAACATTGGCGGAAAAATAAAAGAATGTTACCACATATTTAGAGGCAGTGGATGACCTAAGCAAAAACAGGAGCGGTTTGACAATCTTTTTAACATCTTCCAGAGGCGCCATTATCCACTGAACACCAGCTGCTGCTAGTACAACTGCACTATTGTTACTCCATAACAACGGGGATGTACACTGAAGCAAGATCTTAACATCTTCATTATATGCAATAGATGTGGTCTCTTTGCTATCGAATGCAGATGACACTGTATCCGGGCAATTAGATCGTGACAGGTACTCGTCTGGACCTTCAATGTAACATTTAGATACAAGGCTGACAAGATCAGCATCAAACGAATCACTCTTATCACCATCTCCTTTATCCAATGTAAGATCTCTGACTAGACCATCTTTCTCATAGAAGCCATTATTGTCCAACCCGTGTAGGGACAACATCAAAGATTCCCGTACAAGTCCGTGCCTTGCAACCACGTAGCGCAAAAGAGTACCTATGAGTAATATCTGACCCCACTCCTCTACGTCAGGAAGAATCTGGCAGAGCTTCTTATAGTTCTTTCTGATCAGCTTGAAGTTATTAGGACATATGGAGGTGAATGCTGCCGCCGCTGCTCCAACTACTCCTGGGGAATGGTCATTTAACAATATCCCAACAAGCTGCAACAGGGCCAAACACCATTCACTATTAAAAATCCTAAAACTAAGAACATCAGAAACATAGAAGCCACACTAATCTTCAAACATTAGACAAATAGTAAAAAAAAGAAAGCACTTGAACTAACAACAGAACGCATGAGTTATATAAGAATTGACAAAACGCAAACCTCTTCGATTGCAGGAGCATGTTCTTCCAGCCGCAAATCATGCAACTTTGGAAGAGCATTTGCAGCACATCTTCGGACATAAACCGCTGGATCCCTCGCGCATTTACCGACAGCTGCAAGTGCAAGAGGTGCAATTACATGTAGACGAATCCCTGCCATTGTACGAAGTGCCCAAGCCCTAACCAGTGGATTTGGATCCCCCAAGTCCTTCTGGAAGTAGTTGATCGATAGCAATGCTTCATTTGGACGCCTGCAAAAGCAACGGAAGCTTAAATTGTAAAGAACATTCCAAAGCTAGATGCACAAAACAATATTTAGATTTTTTGTGTGTTCACATACTTTTCGGCATAATGTAGCAAATACAAGTAAACCAGCTTCTTCACTTCCGATGACTGCGACGCCACATTCTTGACCACCTGCCAGTAAAATTCGTCTAAGAATATTTTAAAATCTGAGCAGTAAGATTCTTCTCTCCATATGATCCAACAATCTAGAGCAACAGTCTATGATTGTAACCTTAGATCGATCTTAACTGATATGGAATTCAAAATTATCAAAGGCATCAAATCAAATAGGTAAAACACCTGGGGGAAGAAATTGGAGACATCAAATCCCTGAGCGATAAGAGCAAGGAGACGCTTGAGAGCTTCACATTTCTCGGATTCGAACTTGCTATCGAGAAGAGGAGCAATGTTGACATCCTCCGGATCATCATACAGATGAGCGTCGGTGCCTATCCGGAGAACCACAGCTGACGCCTTGCTCAGAGTCTCCGCCGTCGAACCAAACTGATTGAACATTGGGTGGAGTTCCCGATGAAGATCAAATCCACCTCCGAAATTCAGAAAAAGCTTCAGCAAACTAGAGAGAGACACAGACGATCAGAATCAGAAGAGAAGCGTTGTTTGGGTGGTAGAATACCTTGTCCAGAACCAGGATTGGAGTTAAACCGGTATAAATGTTGGGTTATTCAATATAAACCGGATCTTACTGGGCAGATCCTAAACCGCTTTGATTACCACAAATCAAGCCCATTCTCAATAAAACCCTAAACCCATCTTGGATTTGTCATTTGTTTATATGTATGTGTGTCTTGCTCAACGCTAGGTTAAATTCGCCGTCTTCTTCATCGTTTCCTCTTGTAAATGCTTTCCCGGAAAGTGGATCTGGAGTGTCTTTTTTAACATGAATTTCTCAAAAAAATTGTGGGCGATGATTAGAAAGAGAGAGGATTGAGTGGGGAGTGTGAACAAAACTCTTGTGGATGGGGAAAAACCCAAATCGAAATCGAAGGAGAAGGAGTATTGATATATATGTCTTTCTTTTTTTCCCTTTTTCGATTCTGGGCTATTTTTCTTCATCCCTTTCCCTCGATGACGGTCCTTCCAATTCGTACACTTGATATGAGCCCTTTTCTATATTTTTTTTCATTTCATTGGTGTTTTGGATTTGGTGTTCTTACACTTGATTCTGTTTTTATAAAAAAAAAAATGAAAAAAACTAAGCAAAGCATCATGATTCGAGAGAGATACTGTTTCATACATTGTTTAGTATGAATCCAACTGGAATACGAATGGAAAATTATTTGAATTTGAATCAAATTCAAATTCAAATTCAAATATTTTTCTATACGTATTCCAATTGGATTGATACTAGAGCACATTTGATTATAAGCCAGTGGTAAGAAAGAAAAAAATTAAGTGGTAAGTTATAGTATAATGAAATTCGACATTACAAAGCAAACTAATGTAATTTAGGAGCTGCGGGCTGTTTACAATTTTTCCAACAGCCACTTCAGATCGTTGGTAAACAAGAAAAAATAACAAAAAAAAATAACAGGAAATACAAAGTCATAGATCTCGAATTTGATAGCGGAGCTTCTTCGTCTCTACCACTTGGATGTTTCGATATCCCCAAATTCGCTTAGACCCTGAAATTCTTTCCGACAAAGGTTTGTCCAAACTGCCAGTTGGAAGGTACGATGTTCCATGAAGTAGAGGTTCTACGGTCACTGGCTGTGACACGGAAGGAAAGTGACTGACCAACGAGTACAGCATTAGACTGCCAGTTCTGTCCCCAGTTCCTAGTCAAGCCCATCCAGCCAGTTTTTGATCCTTTCACGCTCGTCCTCACGATGTCTCCTGCTCCCGCCACGTTCGTGATCAGCACCAAGTTGAAGTAACGGTGACCGTTGATCGTGAACCTTATCCCTCCACTCTTCCTACATGCCACCCTATCAAATCCCACATTTCTCTTGCTTAGCATTTTGAATCAACCATTTTTTTAAATGTCAAGTTAACCTTTAGTACTATTAGAGAATTGAAAACCGTGTGTATACTAAATTTTGTTTCACTTTGGTTAATAATTTAAAAAAATCTGAGAACCTTGAACAATTGCATAAAACCGAATCCGAAACTTGGACTAAACACTTGTAAGTGTAGATGTGAGGTATATTCGTTCACCTGCGGTAAGAGATGGGGACAATGCCGGCGCGATACTCGGCGATCTTGAGGAAAACGGGCATGGCGAGGTCGAAGTGAGCGCGTGGTGGGTTGCACCAGCCGCCGTTGTCGCTAGGCTGAGCTAAGTTTGGTGGACAAAAGTTGGTTGCGGTTACAAAGACGGAAGGGCTGCCTGAGTGACACCACTTAGGATCGTCGACACATTTGATCTCAAAGCATGCGCCGCAGGTTAAGCCACTGTTGAAAAGCGCCGTGCTCAGCGCCGCCGTGTTCGTGCCGTACCCTTGGCTGTATAAATTCCCGTATCCGCATGCGCCACCTAAAAGAGAGAACAACGAAATTCATTTTTAAAAGAAAAACAGAGCGCTCTGTTTTCTGTTTTCTAGAGAGTTGGTAATATAATGATTAATGAAGTATGGTTTTTTGAAACTAGTGTTTGAAGAGAATGGACTGACCCATGGTTCCGGAAGCGTCGTCGCCACCATAGAAAGTGGCGTGAGCGGTTTGCCAAGAGCCGCCGGAGTAGACGCCAGGGATCCCAGCGTTGGTGAAGCTCAAGAGGAGAAAGAGAGGGAATATGGTTAAGAAAATCGACGGATTCGTTGCCATTTTCGTATATATTTTTGTGATTTCAGATGGAGGAGCTAGAATAGGAAGATTGTAGACTAATAGGCCGAGAGACCTGATGATGGTGGAAATTTCACTTGTGAAGATCGCTATTTATATAGGCGGAGAGATACTCCAAAGTTAGAGAAAGAGATATTATTGGCCGAGTTTAGTATTTTCTAGACAAAGTTTTAGAAAAGTAGATTACCACGTATGGTGAAGAATGGGTTTATAACCGTTTGTAATCTTATTTTTATTGCAATAAGATGAGATCATCGAGGGTCTTTTATCCTGTTAATTTAGGAATCTATTATTAATTATATAATGTGAGATAAACTCCAAATTAAAATAGATAAGTGCCAAATGACCAACGAAATACGAAACATTTACTGCTAATATTCATAAACAAGTCACTCATGCGATATAAACTAATAAATAAGTAGTTCGTCAAGAAAGCAAAGATGGTTATGTTAAAAAAAAAATGTTGATTTCTATTCAACTGAATTGTAGAACGATAATATAATAGTAAAATGAAATAATAGAGATAAAATTTGAGTTAAATAAAGATTCCAAAATAGTTAAGAAAGGATTTTTTTTATTAATAACGTTTAATTGTTTTATAACGAATAATAAAATATAACATAATTATGATTTTACGTGTATAAAATCACATTTTTAACGTTAACAATATGATATATTATGTATTATCAAAATAATTATTTTTTGGTAAGTTAAAACTAAAAATAACTCTATTTAAATACGAGTTGTTGGTTATGTAGACGTACCGCGTACGGCGTACGTGCCTAAGTTATCAATGTATTATTTTGAAAAGGTGTGGGAAATATAAATATTTAATCATCGTCGAGTTTATATATATTGTACATCATGCATACTTTTCGTAGAACTTTGAAATTATTATATGAAAAAGCAAAGTCATATATGAAAAAAAAAAAAAAAAAGCAAAGTCAGCAACACATTATATGATGTCAACTGTTCAAGTCTAATGTTGTTCAATTTTTTTGGATGGAATTTCATTACAACATCATTTTGTTAATAGAATTAGGAATGCCTTATACGAGTAAATGTTTATACACACCAAGGATACAAATGAGTACTGAAATTTAAAATGCTGATATTCAATTGGTTGAATTAGTTTCATAATAACAAAACAAAACAAAACAAAAAAATAGTTGGGAAAATACAAGTGAGAGTGAAGCATGAGAAGAAAATAAAGAACAAAGGAGGAAAACAGTTAGGGGCGGTGAGGGTGGAAGAGCATTAAGGACACTTGGTGATGACAAGGCATATTTATGCACCAACCAGATCTTGTTATATTTGCCAGGTCATCACACACCAGCAAAAATATACAAACATACATGCACACGTGTCATGTCAATTAATCAAAGTTTATAGCTTCTCGTGTATATAGATTTTCTTTTTTTTTCGGGTAGATATGATATTTGGAAATAATTGTAATTCATCAGTCATAGACTCATAATTAGTTAAAAATACAACTATAAGATCAATTTTACGTAAAGAAAAATGGTATATTTGCAATTAGTTACGTGTATATTTATTTCAAAATGCACATGAACGCTTAGAGAACAAGGAGTTGCTTTATCATGAGAACACATACCCACTTGCATGTGAATTTATTATCTACCTCTCTACTCTCACGATAATTTCACGTCTTTCCATTTATTTTCGTTTCAATACAAAAAAAAATCTTACTCTTTTCTGAATACCACTTATTGGTCTAATTATTTATTTTGTTATGGATATTGATGCCAATTGTCAATTTTCATCCTCAAAACCAAAATCATATTATAACAAAGAAAATGTGTAACTTCAATTCGACAAATTTATCAAAAAGAAAAAACTTCAATTCGACTAAATTCCGATCCATCGTAGTATATGTATTTATGTTTGGATCTAAAATAATTTGATCCATGATAGACTGATCAAACTACTTAACAGGTGCTAAAACATTTGTTACGCAGGTCCGTGTGTATTAAATGTTGTCACAGTGTATGGAAGTTAGACATTAATGTGAGAAAAATTATGTCAAGCAAATTAAACAACAAAATATAAAGTACGAAAAACAGATCTGACATACTGATCGAAAGGACCAGGGCATGCATGTACGGCATATCGTACGATCATGTATATCACCATCTAATGAAAAACACGTTGCGATCTAGAGACGTTTGATGAAACACGAGCCACCACCTGAAAACTCGATATATCAACCTATGTTATAGTTATACAACTTTCTGTTTAAGATCTACCGCACCAAGGTCTCCTCCTTGCTCGTTACGTACAAAATACAAAATAGGATCGTCGATTCAACTTTCACAAAATGGTTTTTAAAGGAACCTTTGATGATTTACATCAAACATGATACATTTAATTATGACTAGCAGCATGCTAATCGTCTTGACTTCGGGAAACTTGCGTAAGAACCTTTCTATTGTTTCGAGAACAAATTATATCTGTGATTGAAAATGAAATAATATGCGTATAAATAATTAGTGAAATTACATATAAAAAACACAAACAGGTTACATGTTCATTAATAACCTAGGCGTAAAATATAAGTACGTATAGATTGTTAATTGTGAACTACGAACGAAGCAACAAATGAAATCATACAAAATGATTGATAAAGGAACCTTTAATTTGGGTTAAACTAAACATTATTACTTAAAGTTTTTAATCCGTGTCCGTCTAAATCGAGGGTTAATCATACTTAATCGGTAAATCCATCAGGAATAACAACCAAAGGTCCAAAACTCATCCAACATTTGGGGGTGTTATTGGTTCTTGTATTTTAATGGATTTATAAATCCAAACCAAATCCAGTGTTATTGGTTCTATGATTATAAAATCCATATTAAAATCCAGTGTTATTGGTTCTATGATTTTAAAAAATATATTGAAATCCAGTGTTATTGGTTCTATGATTTTAAAATCCAAGTATTATAAAGATTCAGTTTTTTCTTGGATTTGAATGGATTTGTAAGTATTTTCATGACTAAAATACAAATACCCAAATACTAGATTTAACCTTGTTATTTGATTGGATTTGAGTATTTTCTAAAT
>JAHZTW010000002.1:104903225-104935371 GCA_020283515.1 Alliaria petiolata | reverse complement strand
GGTTAAAATCGAAAACTGACCCAAAGTTTTGATTCAAAACCGAAAAGTGGTTCAATTCGGCAGAGTTTATATCGCATGTAACCGAACTTTTGTTCGGATTATTTCGGCGAAAGTTTTCCTAACCAAAAGAACCGATGAAGCGTAAGAACCGAACCGACCCGATGCCCAGCCCAATTGAACAAACAGCAGCAACAACAACCGCATACGCATTTCAAATGTTAGACGCTATTTATTGTAAGCGCATAACGCTTTAAACGTTTATAAGAATAAAATATAGAGAAAAAAACCCACCTAAAACCCTTCCTTCGTTAACAAAAAAGAAAGAAAAAGACCTAAACCCTTGTTCTTCTTCGTTCTGCGCCGCGTTCTCACTCTCAGTTCTCTCCTTTACAAATTTCGTTTCTTTTGATTCTCCTCTCAGACCTATCTTGCTTAAGCATCCTTTCGTGTGTTTTCGGCTCTAAACGGTAAGGTTTCTTCTTTTCCTTGTCGAAGGTTTCTGTCGATTTTCGGAGTAGCTCGTCTTCGGTGGAATTAATCAAAGAGATTGTAAATTTCGTTTCTATCATAACGCACGGCTCTTAGAAACTTTACCCAGATTAACTGGGATACGATTATTCAAAGTCTTAGCTTGGGAATCCAAATTTATCGACCCTCGAAACCCTTTGCAGGTCCTTAGTGCCGGACCTGTCAAATGGGTAAGCTTGGGAAGAAAGCTCGGAAATTTGCCAAGAAAAATCTTCAGTCTGTTGAGAAGCGAAACAGGAAGCAGAAGCCCTTTCTCAAACGTAAATTCGCAAAGAGTAAGTCTTTTCCGTCTTTTTAGCAATTTTTATGATCACAGAGACTGCTTAGTTGTATTTGTAGTGTTTATCTTCGATTTACGATGCTCGAATCCGATGTTATGGAAGAGTAAATGGTGTTTGCAACAGTTGAAAGTTTTTTTTCGGTTTAGGATCTTGATTATGCCTTGTATCTGATGATAGCTGATTGTTTAGAATCAATGTTATTAACTTCTGTGGTTTAGGAGATGGGCGTAAGGGAGTGAAAGATGAAGAAGAGAAGAAGATTGAACGGCCACATAAGAAGAGGTAATATTTTAATCTTGTCACTCAAACAGCTTGCTCAGAGTTATCTGTTTGCGTATCTTATTTCTAAGTGAAATTTGCTCCAATTAGTTCGCCTATATGTTTTCAGATGTCTTGAAGAAAATCCCCAGGATATAGTCATTGATGCAGTGTTCAGCAAGGATGAAGGTCAAGCTCTCGACGTTGGTGATTCAGATAGTGATGGATATCTGGCTGAGGTATTCTTTAGCTTGGCGTTTGTTGAAGTTTCTCTGTGATGCTGCCAAGTATTCACAGTATTTTCTTGTGTTCAGGACTCTGAATTGACAAATGGAGCTGTAAAGGGAACAGAAGGTAAGGCTTTGCCCTATACTGTTTGTCTTCATGTTATGTCCTTCAGTTACTGGTTGACTCAATAGATAAATTTCCAGGTAAAATCAGTGATAATGAGGTGTCGATGCAGAGCACGGAACTTAAAAAACAGAAGAGGAAGCTTGCTAAATTGAATGAAAAGGTAGCAGTTACTTGTACTGTGTAACTGTTGATGCAATGGTAGTAGTTGCTGTGCTATGTCAGGTTTTGTTAACATGCTGTTCTTGTTTATACAGAAGAGTAAAGGTGAAGCTATCGATCATCCAATGCAGTTGGTAGATGAAGCTGAATCAGATATAATGAAGCGTAAAGTACTCTCAGGATCTGTTTTAAGCTCTTGCTGTGACCTAGTTGATGAGGAGCAGTCTGTTCAAGCATTAATTAGTTTGTTAAATTGGTATCGAGCTGCATGTCATTACGGGAACGAACCATCAGGAATTACTAGGCCTGATGTAAACTATGACATAGAAGACAGTGAGACATTTGCCAAGGTCGTGGTTTTTGTGCTCCAAAAAGCTGATCACACTTTCAGGAGTATTCTGGGATTATCAGGCTCCAGTAACAAGGAGAAGATTTTGAAGTTGAAGAACAACCCAAAATGGGATAGTTTAAAACCACTGGTCAAATCTTTCTTTAGAAGTACCATGCATCTTGTTAATCAGGCTGCAGATTTGGAGATCATAGTCTTTGCGCTTACTCTACTTAGAGTTTCTTTGGTATTCCTTGCCGCATTTCCAGATTTGCTGAAAAAAATGATCAAGGTACGCACTTTATATTCACTGTTTTTCTTACAAGAAAATTTGCATATATTGTAGACTCATTAGCTGATAATTTTATCTTATCTTTTTGGCATCACTAGTATCTAGAGAGATGCATTGACAATTCTTGTTTAGACCCTTAATTTATGTTATTTCTTCCAATTTTAGATATGATGTCACTTTATTTTTTATAGGAAGTCATGTTTTGATTGTGTAAATTTGTGCAGATTTCTATTGATCTGTGGGTGACCGGTGAAGAGACTCTATCACAGCAGGCTTTTCTAATCTTGAAAGACATCAGTATGGTTTTTAACTCGGAATGCTTCGACACCTGCTTAATCAACATGTACAAAGCCTTTCTACATGACTGCGATATTCCAAAGACAAATTCAGAACAACGTCTTCCCTTCCTCAGAGATTCTCTTGTTGAGTTATGCTCTCAAGATATGCAGAAGGCTTACACCAAGGCCTCTGTTTCTATTGCACAACTTGCCAAGTTATTGAAGATGGCTCTTACTACAAAGAATAAGGTGCTTCTTAGTATTTGCTTGGTTTTTTTTTTTTTTTTTATTTTTTTTATTTTTTTTTCTTAGCCTCTTTTAATTTTTGTAAGCAGGAAGCTTTTGAGAAGATACATAGCGGGCACTACACAAATTGTTTTGATCTCTGGGTGAATTTTATCGCTGCCAACGTTCAGGATTTTGATCTCCAGCCTCTGCTTTATACTATAGTACAGGTTATAAATGGAGTTGCTACTCTATTTATTGGACCACGGTACCTGCTCCTGAGGGTTAAATGTATTCAATGGCTCAATCATCTCTCTCGTACAAGCGGTATATTCATTCCAATAACATCGTTAGTATTGGATATGTTGGAATATAAAACCCCAAACGAGGGTGGAAAGCAAGAAAAGAAGCTGGAAGCTGTCTCAGCAGTTAAGGTTCGAAATTCAGCACCGTAAAAGAGACTCTGTATTAGAAAGTTCTTACATTGTAGAATTTCAATTTATTTCATTTCTGGGTAAGCTAATAGACTTTTTGTTTTGCAGCTGCCAAAGAATTGGTTAAAGTCCCAAAATTTCCAAGAACAGTGTATCTTTTCTGTGATTGAACTCCTTGCTGTCCACTTTGCTCAATGGAGCTTCCACATATCATTTCCAGAGCTTGCTACTATTCCAGTCATGAGGCTGAAGAAATTTAACGAGAGAAGCACAATGGAAGGCTTGAAGCGTGTGGTGAAACGCTTTGTCGAGCAGGTAAGATTGAAGCAACCAAACAAAGCATCTACACTTTTGTGGAATATCAATAATCTTGGCTTGAATAAATCTTGTTCTGAGAAATGGTTTTTTGTTTGTTTGTTTTGTTTAGGTGGAGTTGAATATTGCGTTTGTGCAAATGAAGAGAGATGAAGCGGCTTTCTCGCCAAACGATCAACAATCGATAGAAACGTTTCTGCAGCTTGAAAAGCGAAATAAGACTTCTCCGTATACACAATACTATCAAAGCGTCATAGACAAAGCTCTTGGAACAAAAGAGAAGAAGTGAGGTAAGTGTGGGAATAATAATTATTATTTTTTTTTTGTTTTTTTTTCATTATTTTTTTTTTTTTTTGATTTTTTTGTTTTTTTTTTTTTTTTTTTTTTTTTTTTTGGTTTGTTTATTTTTTGTATTTTTTTTTTTTTTTTTTTTTTTTTTTCATTTTTTTTTGTTGTCTTTTTTTTTTTCGTTTTTGACTTTCATGAATTATTTTCGAAAAGATCTAAAACATTTATGGAATGAGTTTAATCAGATTATAATTATACATTACTTCACAGATTGCTTATTTATTCTTTCGTTCTCTCTGAATAAAATTTTTGGTGTACGAAAGAAATAAGCAATAATGAAAAACATTGTTTTTTTATAGTTTATGTAGTAAAAGTACTATACGCGTTATTCAATCTGTCCGGACTCTCAAAGGAAGAAAGATAGGAAAACAAACGTTTCACTTTTATGATATTCCAGGAGAAAAACTTACAAAGTTAGTGTTTTTATACATTTGTTTTTTTTTTTGTGTGTTTAAAAAACCTGTCACAATTGCCCAAATTAATGATTTGAAATAAATCAGATTACATATTTGTCGGAGAACCAAAATGTTTGGATCAAATACTAATATCATACTCATATAGTACATAACATTTTGGAATTCTTCAATTCCGCCACCATACAAAGATTCAAAGCCAATTCGTGTTTTGAGTGTTTACACCTAATGGCAAAACGTAATTAGTGAAGTTATATAAAAACTTAATAAGATTTACAAAACATTACTCTAGACAAAGGAAAATATGTTATGTCAGAAAACCACAATACGAAACACCATCAGCTACTGATATTGTTTTGCGGCATATATCGAAAAGATGCATATTTCTATTTATAGTTAAGAGGTACATGCGAACATTTTTAAATCTCAAATGTACAGTACATGATATTGGATTCAAATATTAAAAATAGCGTTTTTACAACAACAAAAGAAAAAAAAAAATTCACGGTCTATTTTTGCGAGACGTTGGTGTCACACCGAATACATTATGACTTAAGAACGTATTAGTTATGCTTTTAGAATATTTGTTCACTTTATAGAAAATTACGATGATAATAAGTACCTTACTTCCGAGGAAGAAAAAAAAACAAAAACGCAGAGTCTGACGAGATTCTTCTGCAAATTTAAAGCACAATGGGTTTCCCAACCCTCGACGAGATAAGATCCACGTCGCATTGATTTCTCTTGTTTTTTATTTTGCTAATACAGTTTGATGTTTTCACAAATATTTTTTATAACAAAAATGTAGGAGCCAATATAATTAGAAGAGATTATGACGAGCCGCTTGATCGAGGCCAGAGAGCTTTGCTCTAAACATCTACTTCTTTTAGTACTACTTGGTCATGTATATAAAGATTATGGTGGTACATATTAGTAAAAGAGAAGTGTTAATTTGTGGAAACAAGTTATTCACCAAATAGTGAATTAAGATAGCTCAGCTATATCGTGCCTCTCAATATAAGAAAAACAAATGTTGCGAATACACAGCTTGCCAGCAAGTGAGATTGAGAAATCAAATTGGGAAGATAAATTTGATCAAAACATCACTAAGTTGGTACTCTCCGTTTAGTTTTCCACGATTATTATCAAAAGATGATGGTTTCGAATGGAAAACGTTTAGAACTTCCTAAATAAAAAAATGTTGCCTTCTGTTTTCACATGAAAAGTTTTGATGTATTAATCTAATTAGATCTCTAACAATGTAATTAATTGATCATCAATGTCAATATGCTTAGTTTGTTTTTTCTATGGGATGTTTATTAACTAAGTTTTAGACGTCCAATACTCAAGTTTAATCAACTCATCTATATGTCCTTAAACATTTTATTTAGAGGATATTGTCGTCAAAAAACAACAAAAAACAAGAAAAAAACATAACGATGACATATTATGCTTGTTTGTGTCCATTCTAGTTTCTACTTCTTTTTAAAAGTATATATTATTATTAAGAAATTAACATAGTTTAATTAATTTTTTTCTGCTACTTCGAAAAGATGATGTTATTGTTATGTAACTGAAAAAAAAAAACTAGAATGGATAATATGTCATCTTTATGACGTAATTAATTGAGTTTGGGATGAAATTTAAAGCAGTTGGCAGAAGGAGTTGGAGAGGAGGAGGGGAAAAGAGGTATACGAGGAGACAGATGCAGAGGGTGAGAAAGAGCCCTAAAGTGTTTTCCAAATGAAGAAAGCTAATAAGAATAGACTATATACATATATATATATATATATATATCCAGAGTAATACTAATTTATATCTATTTATCACTCTCACTTTTTTTTTTTTTTTTGGGGGGTAAGTTGTCAGCGCAATTTAAGGGCTACACAAACCTACGAAGTAGTACTATCTTACATTCATTAATTTCGACAACCAATCGTTCTTTTGCTTTCTTTCTTTTCTCTCGGATGGGTTGAGACTTGAGAGCAGTTTTAAATATGCCATGGCTGTTCGTATTTTAGAGACGAGCTTCGATCATTCTCATATATCCCTCTACTATCATCTAATATTTGTCGACAACAAGAATTCCAAATTCTACTTTCACATGAACAAAGCGTTTTTCCCAAAAGAATTTGATTAGGGTACGTTATATATGTGTATTGTGTGTTATCCTAATCTTTGCTCTCATCACTTATACATAGGCTAGATATATGTCAAATATATAAAAATAACTGATATACATAATAAGGATATGAATGTGGGGTCACTACCACGCGTTTATATTGCAACCAAAACTGCTTTTTTATCATCAAGTCTGATTATTAATGCATATATATATATATATATATATTTTTTTTTAACAAAGCACACGACATATTTGAATACTCTGAGACTGCCCTAGGCATTAGCTATAGAAAATAATACGAAAATATTGGTGTACACTACACATTACATAAAATTATATGAAAAGATGGATGTGACAATTAAAAATTAAAAATAAATAAAAAAGGGCCCCCGTACGAGGAGGGGGATTGGCTCTTTGGCTCCATTTCTCATGTATCCGTACCATTTGGCATATGCAGCCACGTCAATGTCCCATCTCCTCTATCTTCGTGTTTCCTTCTTTCTTTTTTTTTTTTGTTCTTCAACTTGGTACGTCCCATTTTATTATACGCACGCACTTGTGTCTTTTCTCAAAAAAATATATACGAAAATTTTAAAGTTTTTATTGGCATAAGGCCCAACACTAGGGTTTTGTGCCATACCAATCCTCGTTTCTCCCCCACAGTAGTTCTCTGACAGTTTAAAATTATACTCGTATTGACACGAAATTATCTGGAGTTATTCAATTGTAGTAGCTACATGTTCTTTTGTATAACTGAAACTCTTAGACGAATCCATATCTCAGGAATCGTGTGAATTTTTATAATTAATCTTATAGGCTCAACCAAGAAGTAGACAAGAAAACTACATATTTGTCTTCTTATAGCTTTTTTGTAATGTCATTATTACAGAAATTGAACCATGAGGTCCCTTAAGATAATACGATGACTCTGAGACCGAGCATTAAGCCACCACATGTGGAGAAGTTAAATTGAACTCTTTCTCCGACTAACGATAAGTTTGGTATTAGACAGCCTAAGCGGTCCACACGTTTTCGTAAAATATAAATTGACAATACTTTTTTTTTTCCAGGCCCAATATCTTTGTAGATAAGAAAGGTGATCAGCATTTAATAATGTTTGTATCAAATTAATGAAATGCACAATCATATTTTTTCAAGCATAGGAGATAGTACTAAACTCTAGTTCGAATTCAGTAATACTAAAAGTCTAAAACTATCTCTCTCTAGTCGATTAAGCTAAATTCGATTAGATAAATTACTAAATACTTAAAGCTGAAATTTATTGCATATGAGTGATCCGTAGTCTTTTTAAATAATGAGTGTTAACTTTTTTGCAACACAATTCTCCTAAATCAGCAAGTTCCAAGAAACTGCTTAGCTAGGGAGGATTAGTTTTACAAGCGAGACGCCGAAATAATAGGTCCTTGCAAGCTTTTAGCACAACAGTAAGCCTAATTGCAAGTGATCATACGATCCAACGAAATTGATTTTTAAAAAGAAGCCTATACTGGTCAAAACTAAAAACATATTTTATGTATTGTTGTATGTAGTGATTTTCTTTTCAGAAGAAAATATTTCTATTATATTAGGTATCTATTTTGCTGATAAATATTAAAAAATGAAAAGTATTTGAGGGATCATTCAAATTAAGATATATATATATATATAGTGGCAACGACGAGCTCAGCTTGATGTTTACAAGAGGTTGTTTACTGTTAGATGAGACATTAGATGAAGATATTGTAGTAGCAGAGGAACTAACTAGCTGGACATTTAGAAGTTATCATTTTGGTCGAATTATGTTACAGGGTTATATATACAGAAAAGCACAAAAGGTTGACATATATTAATTTTTAATTATAGGATAATTATATGACACCAATGAGATTTTATGACTATTTTGTACTTTGTCACCGAATGGATAGCCGAGAGATTAGTCTTTCACTTTCTACATCGGATATGGAATACAAAACTCTAGAATTCTTTTCTTTATATAGAGAGCAGGAGTTCAATTTTTTGGAGACTCCAACATATTGCAAATTAAGTATATATTACAATATGCAAAATTTTGACAAATTAACAACAAACAACTTAATTATGCAACTATATAGCTAACTACAATTATGTGTGTATTAAAATTAAAATATAGTTATATCTTTGGAATGTTGGCTTAAGATAAGTTGCCGGTAGAGAACGCCGCTCGATGAGACCAAAGATGATAACTTTTTTAGAAAAACGAAAAAGGCATAAACATTAAAATGTGAAAAACCCAAAAAGGTTTTCAAAATCGCAAAGAAAAGAGATAGGGAGAGAGAGAGAGAAGCAGAAATGGTAAGATGAGGACCAGAAGAAAGGAAACGTCTGACGAAAACCCTAAACCCTAAATGGTGACGAAAGGGCTGAGGAAAGAGCTGTCAAAGACTCAAATGTGTCAATTCCATCGATCCACAAAACTTAATGCTTGTGGGCTACGCAACGCATCTCTTCTCTCTCTCTCTCTCTCTCTTCTGTTTTAACACTTCCTCCATTAATTTACTCTCTTCAATTCCTTTTTTTTTTTATCCCTCAGCTTTGCCTTTTTTATTAATTATCGGCACAGTGAGGGTTAATGAGCTTTGGTATATTTGGTATCTTCGATTATGATGTGTAACTGTTTCCTAATCTCTCTCACCCTCTATCTCTAAATCTCTGATATGTCAAGAAAATCTTGACCGTAGATCTCTTTCTCTTTCTTCTATTTAAACTCTTTAACCCTTTCCTACTTTCTTCACCCTAAATCTCTTCTACTTCTTCAGATCTTGGGTATCTCTTTAGTCTTCTTTGCTATTTTACTTATTAGGGTTTGTGATGATGAGTTCAGATTTCGAAGTAGTTGGCAGTCATTATTTGCTATTGCATCATCTTCAAGATTCAGAAATCAGATTCTTTGATGGGTTTTCCTTTGAGCCTATCTTCTTTGGTTTGAGAATCTTGATGATGCTGCAGCGGCAATTAAATGGCTTGTTCTTAGTTTTTTTTTTAAAATGTTTTTGATTTTCGTATGATTTAATCCTTAAACGGTTATTTTACCAGAAATCCAGATCAACACATCTTTGGATCCGTCCAACATGATGACTTGTGGTGAATCCTATTGCACAGGTATGCATAAATTTAATTTATCACACATATATGTGTTTTTATATGGATTTGTGTGCGTATGTGAACAACTTTTCTTTTGATGAAACGATGATGAATATGTTATAAATGTGAAGAAAATTCTAAAAGGTTTTAGGGTTTTCTTTCTACCGACAAAGTATACATAGTCATTTTGTAGCTCCTTTTTTTTGTTTTTGTTTTTGTTTTAAAATCATTTTGTATCTACGATATCTAAAAAATCCGTAATTGATATGGGCTTTGCATATAAAACAATGAATTAAAGGGTTTGGTAGAATTTGTTTGACAAAAAAAAAAAAGCTTGGTAGAATATGACATAATGTGTAGAGGAAGCATATGTCTGTTGTTTTATGTTCGGTTACATGTGGTTATGTACCTTCTCTTTGTATATTGGTTAATCAAAGGACTCATCTTCATGTGAAACCTAACCCTCCTCCTTGTTTTTCGTGTCTATGCTTCTTTTTATATGCAAGATCCTTACTTTCGGATCATGCTTCTCTAATATAGTAGATGATGATGTGATGTATTGAATTTGCTTATTCACTCACATGAGGCTTCTAAATACGATAACAGGGTTTAGAAAACTTGAATCTCATTAGTGCCAACTCGAACTATGATATCTAACTCTGCTATGAAAAATGATGATTATTTGGGTACACAAATCTGTGAAGTGGTTGATTTGTGTACTTGCGCAGTTGTTCTTTCCTGCAATATCTTATCTAATATTTAAGATCTGACAGGTATATAGTTATAATTCTAAGAACATGGATATTATTAGTGATTTCAAAAATTCTTCTATAACATAGATTAAAAGTTTTAATAAATTCAACTTGCTTCCTATAAATTTGACCTCATTAACCATAAACGAGTTGGAGAATTTTACAACACCAATGGCCTTTTTTCTTTTTTCTTTTTTCTCTCTAACATATGTACACGAAATATGAATGCACGTTAGGAAGATTTGAGCCATGTATTCCTTTTTCAATATTAAAAACAATTGAGTTTAGTAGTGATATGCAATTATTAATGGAGCAATTGGGGCTAGGAAGCCTAATATAATGTATATAAAGTTCTACTGGGAAATAAAGTAAACATATAGAAACCAAGTTCAGATAGACTATATAACTTATAAATTTGCTTGGAAACACATTTGTATTTAATTAGTAGTTGACCAAAAATTAAGTCGTTTCTTTCTCCATCATATCTAAATTATAATTATCAGAGTATGAAATTTTTGCAGATTATTATGGATGTAAGGTTTTTGAAGTTTAAGCATGCAATTGTATGTTAAACTGTCTATCGCGATTAAACTGTGAGCTGAGCTGGCAACCATCGTTTGTTGTCGTCATTTGTAAGATGTTTATATTTTCTAATTTAGATGATGATGTAATTTGACGGGGAAAAAAGAAAAACTGAAAAGCTTATTACGAATTTGGTAGATGGTTACGTTTGGCAATTTATTGGTTTTGTTGGATGGTTGGTCAATTCAACAAAATTAGACGCTTTGCTTTGTTTAAGCATCTCTCAGTTTAACATAACGTTGGGCGGTTAAAGGCCTTTAATTTTGGGCCTCAGTTTAACATAACGTTGGGCAGTTAAGGCCTTTCTTCCTAACTCTCGGTTCTAAGAAACTTGACACTTATGCTAATCAATATAAATATATTGAGATCATTTCGTTCCTGATTTGAAAATGCATCCGTAACAGTTTATTCAGTTTTCTTCGTATAGTAATACCTAAGAACTAATTTCAGAATCGAAATTCATAACCTCCCCTATTCTGCGATCAGTTTTTCGATATTATTTGTTAAGGCGTAAACTATTCTTCTCCAACGAGATTTAAAAAAAGTTAAATCTTTTTTACTAAACTAGAATTCAAATTTAGGAACAAATATTTAACTTCTAAATGGAGGAAACCTATTATAACCACATGTAGTTTTTGTCTACGTTTTTTGTAACAGGGCGATAATATCTGCATAACAAAGGGATAAAACTACAAAAGGGACAAAATGAAATGCTTAGCTTGAAGACGAAAAATACTTGTTTGAACATCCAACCATAGCCTTTAATGGCCGAAGAACAAGCCCTTTTACAGGTGCTTTCGGTTACTATCTATGATTGTAACTTCCTATCTTACGTTTATCTTGCTTTGTATTTCACTTATGTATCAGCAAACTCCTTGGCATCGAGTTCTTTGCTTCTGTTTGTAATCGTTTCTTAGAATTAATATAAGAATGTTTGACCAAAAAAAAAAGAACATCCAACCATAGGTTAAGATATTGGCCCGGTTAAATTGGAAGTCTCAGTCTCATATATATGCAAAATATTAGTTTCATACTTAATGGTTAGAAAAAGTATATAGTAAGATTTTCGGATTACTGTTATTGGTGATTGTAATCCTAATCACAATGATTAGAACAAGATTTGGTGTTTGACTAAGATGGATTTGGTTAGATATGTCTTTGCTTTTTTATTTTCAATGCGACTGTAAAGCGATAGATCATCAGACTTTTGTTTATTAGAAGAAAAAGGGGTGGTTATGGTATTAGTGATTTATATGAAGTTATAGTGATTCTAAATGATTGAGATGTTATCATGCTTTAAGTTTTGAAAGACTCGAGAGTTATCAGAAGTCTCTCTAAAATTGTTACATATTCTGGTTATTTTTTAAAAACTAGCTTTCAATAAATTGTGTTTTAGTTCTAGATGATAAAAAATGCTCTTCTTTAAAGACGATATACACATTTGTTTAATTATTTTTATATTTATTATTTTGCATTAATATTTTTTAATTTGGATAAATGCTGCTGAATTAAAATAATAAAAAATCTTGTTTTCACTGCCAAAATATTTATTCAGTATAGTTTTTGAGTGATAATTTTTTGTTTTTTCACATCCCATATAAGTAACTCGTACACGGAGCAAAATATACATGCAGAAGTAAATACACACAATCCTTAGCCAAAAAAAAAAGAAAAAGTAAATACACACAAAAAATTATTATGGGTATTGGGATTATTTTGTTTTGGAGTGAAAATGACTGTTGTTGGTGGAATAATTTAATTGTACTGAGAAAGCAACAAACAGTTACAGATGCAGAGAAAAGGCCAGTGAGTTAGATTTGCTTTGATGCATTAAAATCTCTTTCAAGCTTTTCCTATTTCCTGACTTCTGTACCCGTTTTTCAATTTTGATTTTTTTTTCCTTTTCATTTTTATCTATTAGTGAGTTAGTCATATTTCAAAACCAGCTGCTCCTAGAAATCTCTTTTTTTTTTTTAAAGAAAGAATAGGGTAAAGATACAATTCATTCAACTTATTACTAATTAAACTTGAAATATAACAGTGTAGATTTTTCATAGAGATGTATTGTATATAAAGGAAAAAGTAAAAAGGAGGGAAAATTGTTTTTTTAGGTTTTTTTTTGTTCTTTCTCGTCAAGCCGTTTTTGTGTTACTAACACCATTATAAATGCGGAAGTATACCCTAAACTCTCCTCCTCAAGTCTCTCTACTTTCTCCTTAACTTTGCTGAATCTCCTAGATTCCAGAAGAATCCTAGATTCCCCAAATCCATCATTCTCCAACAAGAATCTTCCGAGAGGCAAGATCAGGATCTTCCGGAGAATGACTCGATCAGGAAACTCGCCGCGGTTTCAGCTGAGCGAGAGATGGAAGCTATCGTCGAAAAAGGAACGCTTCGGAGGCGAGGAAGGCGCTTTAAAGAACACGCGCTCGTCGAAATACGGTTTCACGAGGAAGTGTGGGAGATTGGTGAGGGAACAAAGAGCTCGCTTTTACATCATGAGGAGATGCGTCATCATGCTTCTTTGTTGGACTGATAATAATAATAATAATAGTCATAGTTACTCCGACCACTCCTAAGTCAAACATCAAAAATCCTCTTCTTCTTCTTGATCTTGCCTCTGTTTTACTTTCTGGAAATAGATAGGGATACAAATGTGCCTAGCTAAAGGATTCTACTTTCTTGCTTCTACTCTTTTTAGTTGAGGACTTGTAGTTTGATTCGTATGTTTGGGTTTTTCTTTTTGTTCATCAGTTTCAGTGTATGCACTTGGATAATAGCGAATGTGCCGTAAGCAGTTTGTATAAAATTATTAAAGTAGATTCGTTTTTTAGCTCTCTCGTATTCATTTAATAGTTTAGTAATTGCTAGAACGTGATCTTAACAATAACATATCATTAGTTCAAAAAAAACAATAACATATCTCAGTTATCATTAGATTAAATAACGTGTTAGAACGTAAATGTGTTTAAAAAAAAAAAAAGGAAAAGTGTTGTGGGTTAAATACAAAATGTGATTGGATTTTCGAATATCGATCCTTGAAGTCAAAGGAGAATTATATGGTGACTTCAAAATGTTCTGAAAAAAATAATGTTGTTGTTACTATAGTGGCGTGAAGGTGCGAAATATAAAAGATTATCTAGTTAAATTAATATTTTTTTTTTCTTTTGTGGCCAAATATAAAGATTATCTAATAGGGGGAGATAGAAAGCTTACATAAATATGAAAATTGTTATTTTATGCAATGGATTCTGCACTGTGACGACAATAGTTAGCATCTTACATAGTCCACGACTTCATGAAATAGCAGCCACTTAAATACAATAAGAAGACATATTACAAACGAGAAAAAATATTCAGATTTATAAACCCACTACGTATTTGGTCCCATGACTTCCATTCTTTTTCATAATTGCGAGTTTGTGACCACATTAATATAGTTCATACTTCATAATAGTTCAAATAAATAAGATTTTTTTTTTCTTGTAGTGCACAGCACAGGCCTAGGGAGTTAAATAAACAGAGTTGAGGCTAGAAAGATGGAGTCTCTTTGAGAAAGAAACTCACTACTGTACTGCTGCTACTCATTGAGTCATTGTCATTGAGCTTCTGCTGAAGAAGTGATGATATTTTAAAGAATACGTTTTTATATAATTTTGTATCAAACGTATTTACTGATAAGAAGAGGCTATTTTTTATTTATTTATGCTAGTAATACTACATTCAATGATTTCTTTCCAAATAGCCCAATAATATTGGAATTCCCACTTGATTCAGACCCTGTCAATGATTGTTTTTCATTTATTACGAGATTTGATTATTTCCACCCTAATCCATAATATCTTCCAACCAAAGGCATGTTAATTTATTTTTTTCCCCACCGCTTTTTAAATTCGGAACCCTTCCGATTGTTTTAGTGTTTATTGTCAATTTAGTTTTGACACTTTGTTGTGAAAATACGATTAATAGTTTTTATAATTTTCAGAAAACAAACAAAAACTAAGGACAAAAACCATTAAAAAATCATTAAAAAAGAGAATTATATTTGGTTAACATTTTTTTTCCTAAAACACACTCCTACAATCATATAGCTTCCACCGGATGTAAGTTTAGAATCAATCAATTTTGATCTAAGAAACCTGGTTAGAGAAAAATGAGGACAACAATAGCAAGATATGAATTTTAGAGCACGTGAACCTTCCATTTTTTCAAATCAGATGGCGCAACAGATTGACAAACAAATAAAAATATTTATCGGAGATACTTGCTACGAGGATGGCTTCGAGCTTTAGTTTTCAAATCATTGAGTTTATTGGCTAAGCAATTAGGTTAATTTTTTAAAATTTCAAAAACAGTTACAGTCATTGTAAAAAAGGGTTTTTGGTTGAATAAATTTTATATTTATTAAAAAAAAAAGGAGAATCATTAGTTTTTATTTGTAATTTATCTTAGCTCAATCTACTAAACTATTTTATGATTTCTTGTCTATATACATTTTCAAAGTCATGAATTTTTT
Source organism: Alliaria petiolata (assembly GCA_020283515.1). Taxonomy (NCBI): domain Eukaryota; kingdom Viridiplantae; phylum Streptophyta; class Magnoliopsida; order Brassicales; family Brassicaceae; genus Alliaria; species Alliaria petiolata. The sequence goes on along the minus strand of JAHZTW010000002.1, from coordinate 104,920,063 downwards.
TTGGTTATATTACCTCATCGTTAAACCATGAATCTAAAGAGTTCAATCTTATGTTTTTATTCATGTAGTTATGATCACATCTACAAAATTATGGATTATGCCAAGAGCTTCCTAAAGCTTTATACGTATGTAGACAATTGGCTGCCTTTGCCTAACCACATAGATTCAAATGGGCCCGATTTGATTGTTCTATAGAAAATTGCAATATATGGAGGATGTATGATCATTGCAGCGTTTATTGATGACACTTTTTCCTAAATTGTGTATAAGAGTAATGGCGGCAAATACTAATATACTAAGAGATATAATAAGTATATCTCAATTCCATTATTATAATTATAAAAAGACAAATGATAATAGTTTAGTTACTGATGTAACGATTTTCGAGGCATGTGAAATTTATACTTTATCAGCCATCCCTACAAATCCAAAGGGATCTTTGCTAATTGATTAATTATAAAATGTTGATTGTTCATTAGCATGCTTGATTTGGATTGTTGTATCCTCTAATAGACAACATGCGGACTATATTCCGTTTTGACTTTCACTATTGTTTTCACTTTGTGGAATCTTTCGTACTTTATTTTGCTCGTAGTTATACAATTATATAAACATATTTTTTTTTATATAGTGAAAATGGGAGTGAGTATCCTAAAGGCAAAAGAAGAAATTTTCTCTCTAGGAGAACGAGAATCTATAGGCGCTGCGTTTTGCCCAAATGATATTGTTCACAACTCTTAGAGATATATTTATGTTTAAGAGATGAAATTACTGCCTATAATCCATCAAAATCCAAACTAGACTTATTATCAAATATTTTCGGATAGGAATGCAAAGAACCGAAATATTAATTCATAAACATGAAAAGAACGATGACCAAAATATGTATGTTTACAGAGTTGACGCAAAATAAAATTAAAGATTTAAATCATCGGTCAGATGAAATAGTAAGATAACGAAATAATTTAATAATTTAATAAAAAAATTTGAGTTGATTTAATAACGAAATGCTAGATAAATAAATGTTGTTTTATTTATTAATTATATTATCAACACGTTCAAAGTATATTTCGAAATTTTCGAAATCGCTACATTTTTTTTATGAAAGCTCAGAATGAAAAAGAAGAAAAGTAGCCGAATCAAAAACAACATGGGCTCTGCGTCTCTTGTGCCACTTCAGTTAGTAGATCTCTTGAAGACGTAATGGGCCTAATGGGCCACCGAATATGAATGAGCCAGGAGGCCCCAGAGATCAACACGTGCGTCAAAACATAGGATTAGAGAAGAACCGATGATTCTCAGGAAAATTCGACACTCATTTTGGACAGTCTATGGCCACCGATCTCCGGCGATCTCTTTCCGATTATAACTTCGCCACTTCTCAGTCGCTTCTTCCGGTTTCGTATCGGATCAGATCGGAGACTATTCATCTTTCCTGGAATCGAGTGAGTTCGAGATTCGTGTGTAAATGTTCTGCTTCGCTAACTCTATTTTTTCTTCTGATTAGATATGATAAGTTCATCAAACTCATCTCTAGAGTTGGATTCAATTGCTTGGTTTTGAAATAATTCATGTTTGTGTACGTATCTGCGGAACTATCCATTTGTTCAGTTACTACAATTCGCTGATTTTGTGTTCAGAAAAATATTTTGGAGTTAACAGATAAACATGTGTGCATATACAACTAGCCGATTGCGCAAGCGGTTAATTTTGATTGAGCAACTTCTACCTGATGTTGTTGTTGTCGGTGAGTTGAGAGATTGATAAATACACTCTGAAATGATTCTATCTAGTTGATGTGATTGAGCAGGATCTGTGTAGTCTTAGAAGCAATGGGAGATGCGATTGATTTGAGTGGAGATGGTGGCGTCTTGAAAGAGATTGTGAGGAGAGCCAAACCTGATGCTATTGCACCCTCTGATGATCTTCCTGTTGTCGATGGTATGTTGAATTTGAGCTTTACATTCATCAGTTTCTTTGTCCTTGATGTTATTACCTTTCTTCCGGATGAATGAGAGGGGCAAAAACATATGAACTTTCAATTGTTCTTACTATTGCCAATCATATATGTTGATGAAGGACCATAACCCTTTTTGATTATCTTACTTAGTTCACTATGAGGGTATATTGGCTGAAGACGGAAAGGTCTTTGACACTACACGCGAAGACAATCTGGTTTTCTCCTTTGAGTTAGGATCAGGCAGTGTTATCCGGTCATGGGACATCGCACTTAAAACCATGAAGGTTCTGTAGTTTCACTCTTTCTTCTGAACTTTTCATTTATGTATAGAGAACTGAATTGGCCAAATCTTTTTTTCAGGTTGGAGAAGTTGCAAAAATCACATGTAAGCCAGAATATGCTTACGGAAGTGCAGGATCTCCTCCCGACATCCCACCTGAGTATGTTGTGTTCTACGCTTCTTGCTTCTCATTCAAGATCGGAGAGATTTCTGAATTGAGTATTGACAATTTTTGGTTCTTGATATGTTTGGTAATTGCAGTGCAACTCTGATTTTCGAAGTGGAATTGGTTGCTTGTAGACCGAGGAAAGGTGCTAGTGTTGGAAGTGTTTCTGAGGAGAGAGCTAGGCTAGAGTAAGCATTATGGTCTTAACATTTGATCCTTTTCTCCTTAGGCATACATAAACCCCTTTTCCTTACTGTTATGATTATGGTTGCAGAGATCTGAAGAAGCAGAGAGAGATCGCTGCAGCTGCTAAAGAGGATGATAAGAAAAAGAGAGAAGAAGCAAAAGCTGCTGCAGCTGCTAGGATTCAAGCTAAGCTAGACGCTAAGAAGGGCCAGGGCAAACGAAAAGGCAAAGGCAAATCTAAATAAGTCACTAAGCAAGAGACCAGTGTGTAAACTCTTCGATACCATTTCATGATTTTGCTTTAAACTAATCAAACTGTTAAAACTCATCATCAATCATCAACCATTACATCATTATCTGTTTGGGGGTCTAACTCTGCTGATTTCGATTCACACACATTAACAACATAACAAGTGTCCGAAACCAAGATTTCACACCATGTCGGAAGCATCATCATCAATCCCATCTTCTTCTTGCCATCCTGAATGAGCTCTGAATTTACAGACAGGACATGTTCCTTGCTGTCTTAGCCATGGGTCGATACAGCCTGCATGAAACTGAGCAAATAGACATATGCATGACTCCGTGGGAGACAATAAAATGCATAAGAGGACTTTTATTTTATTTTAGACGAGTAAATATGAGAGAATACCTGATGCAAGCAAGGTAAGGTGCGAACAACTTCCCCTACGGTAACTTGTTCTAGGCAAACACTACAAGTGAGCTCGTCTTCTGTTTCTTTCTTACTTCCATTGGCAGAATCTTGCTTCTGCTTAGACAAGAGGAAAACACCATAAGATTGTATCAGCCATTTAGCAAGAAATTTAAATCGAGTATAGACCAACTCTAATGTGATTATTATATGTCAGATATTGTTGGGGAAATTGAGGATATGTAATACCTCCGCTGAGGATGAGGTTGATGCCTCCTTTGCCAAAGAGCAACCACTGTTACAAAACCAACACAAGCCGAAAACCGTGAATATCAGATTCATCACAATAATTAGATAAATATGATCCCTAAACCCAAAAAAAAAACATCCTTGAGCTACTTAGAAGTTAGAACTGAGGAAACTGACTCAAAAAACTAAATAAATTTAAGAAATCGATTGTAGAATTTTGTGGCCTAATGATTAAACCAATGACGCGATGGAAAACGGAAACCCATGAATTCTATAGTAGCTCATTGGACAGTGGAATAAACCAGAACCCCTTTTTATTCATCTTCATTCCTTCCTAATTAGTAAACCAGTTTAATCCCCCCCACTTTCTAAAACTTATAAAAGAGAGAAAAGGGGTACAAGCTTTACTCACTTATCAGGATCCAACACCTTATACTTATGTACTGGAAGTGCATTTATCTCTTCCTCGTTCATAGAATTTGTGGGGACATTATCGGAATCAAGTGCCCTTAGAGTTTCATAATCTGCAAGAGAACAACTTTTGCCTCGGACTTCAACAATAAAGAGCAGACTATTAAAATGGAAGAAGAAGAAAAAACGAGATACGGATGATAATGGCATTATCAAATCCTAAGCTTTTTTTACTTAAGAAAAAATTGAATATTAACTGACCTAGGTCATCAAACTCCCGATCAAGAAGAGCCAGCTGGAGCCTAAGTCCCTGAAGACGCCCTCTGGTTGCAAGAGCAATGGAAGGAGGCACATGCAACCTGAGCTCAGTGTGGCTGAAGAGGCCACTTGCTGCCGCAACATGCGCCTGAGCCTGAGCTTGAAGTTGTTGGCAAGTCGCATACATCCTAAGGGTCGTTGCCATCAAAAACACCCCAAGCACAAGCCAGAGCTACAAATTTGTGGAAACAAAAATCAAACTCATACCCTAAACATGACTAACTGAAAAAGAAGAAAGAAAAATTGGCTTCTCGTGTATATGACATACCAGGAAATTAGGAGGCATCTGATGCGAATTGAGAATCATAAACAGCAAAAGAACTGCAATACACAGACCAAACAATTAATGCATCAGACAGATTATAAAAAAAAAAGGGATTGCAGAAAGAAGTAGAAGGAGAAGTTAAAAATTTACCGGTAACCAGAAAAGCGAGGGAATTAGAATTCACTGGTCGAGCTCCATGAACACGCTGTAGTGTTTGGCGATACCAAAAGACACTTGCCAATTAGTAAAACTCTTAACAAAAACACATTGTAATGCAATGTTAATGTTTCCTGCATACCATAGCTCGTCTCTCGGGTATAAATCCCGAGAATCCGCTTTCTAAATCTCCTCTACTTCCCCGGAAAACGAAACTCATCTTTCCCAAATTCACAATAAGAGCCTGCAAAGAAAATTTGCTCTAACAATTGTTATATTGGCCATGCGATACAAAGGCACAGACCAAATTGTTACTGAATCTATTCAGTTCCGTCAAATCAATTCAAAAACCCTAACTAAATGTGAACTCGAGATCACAGCAACAAGGAAGTGGCATAATTAACCTTTACGATGATCACCCTTACAAAAAAAAAAATCAATTAAAACGAGAGGGTTCTTCGATCAAATAATCGACGGGAATGAAATGGAACGAGAGATCGGAGGAGGAATTCACCTGGAGGTGGAGAATCTACAAAATCGGATTTACTCTGCTAATGCAAAGTAACATCGGCGGGTGACGACGGAGTCACGGAATCGCCGTCGGACTGAGTCGACTCGCTTTTTCTCCGCGGAAAGCCGAACGCTTTCCTCGGGGGATTTTTGTCCCGACCCTGACGATTGACGATGTAGTTTTTGTCTTCATCCACCGTTCTTTGACGATATGGTTTAAGTGATGATGCACACTACCTTAAACGACGTCGTTTGGGTTACCATTTGTCTTTTATCTTTTGTGGGCTCCTACTCTTTTCAACTCGTGTCATTTCATCTGTTCATAAATTTTTGTAAATTTTTTTTTACAAAAATTCTGTAAAACTTCTTCTTTATACAGACTACTAAAGATTCGATTGAGGAAACCAATGAAACAACATATTAAGGGTGATCCAAAAATTTGTTGTTTCATTGGTTTCCTCAATCGAATCTTTAGTAGTATGTATAAAGAAGAAGTTTTACAAAAAAAATTTTAGATGACCAAACCAAGTAAATCTTCCCTCCACAGCCAGAACACATCAGTCTTACTTTTCAATACCTTTAGCACGGCTAGACAGTAAGGTGAAGAAACCGGCTCGTTTCACTGATTTAAACGTACTCACGAAATCACTATTTCCCGAGATAAACATTGCGTTTGCAGGAAGAGAAATGGATTTCATCCATCGATCCATTTGATCCCTGATTTCTTCATCACTAACTTGTTTCGGAATTGTATGTCTTGTCATGTCAGAATCAGCGACTGTTTCAAAACACAATATGATCATTGTGTTTTTAGGATAATATGAGACACGTGTAGTGCATCTGATCATTGTGTTTTGAAACAGTCGTTCTAACCCGACAAAACACAATGACCCAACAGAGCTAAATGATAAACGGCACGATGAGAAGAACATGATTTTAGGGTTCGCGTTTTTGTGGGTTTCTAAAAGAACCAAAAACATCATTATTGCACAGTTTTGGAGAAGTTTTTAAAATAAAATAAAAATAAAAAAAACGAGCTGGCAAGTGAAAAAGGAAGAATTGGTTCTTCTTCAAGAACCGCTAGCATCGGTTCTATCACATGAGTCAAGATCCGATTCGTTATTTTTTTTTTTTGAAAATCGTTTTTTTTTTTAAAATCATTTTTAATAGTATCTTCGCCTTCTTATACAAGTGACTGTACTATAAAAGTTTCTGTTTTTATACTAATGCCCCCATGTTTTCTTAATCAATTAAAGTCCATCTGGTAATATACAAATGTTTCCTTTAAACCCAACATTTTTTTTTTGCCATCTAAAAATTTTCATTAATCTGCCGAGATACAATCGTTGATTACAAGATGTTGGAGAAAATATGGATAATAATGGAACAAACTCCATGGCAAATGTGAGATAATAGCTTTTTTGCTAATGCATTAGCACATTTATTTGCTACTCTAATCCTATGTTTTTCTTTTTGAACTTTAGAAAAACAATTTAGTCCTATGTTTAAACTTGATTGAACTAAACATTGTTGCCCCAACATTTTCACCTTGGAGTCACTGAATCTCTTGACATAAGAGACTAAACGCAGTAAATGTTGAAGAGGAAGATGAAAGGCTTGAGCTTGAACTAGAGTTCAACTTTACTACAAAACCTAGAGTACCTTGACATGTGTCATTATCGGGTTCATTTTAAAGATCCAACAGCATGGGCGTTGTTCGTACGAGTCCGTCCAGTAGCGGAGCCAGAACTTTTTTTTATCGGGGGCAAAAAAATATATTAAAAAAACTTATTTTATGAATTATCAAAAAAATATGATTTTTTCATCTCATCAACAAAAATAGATAAAAATTTGAGAATAAACGTGTAGATGCTACGAAAAAAAATTGAAAAAAACGTAAAGTTTACAATAACAAAAAAAAAATTGGATTTTTAAATATTTTGTTAGCTAACAACTAATTGAGATCCATAAGTATTCATATAAAATGGATTTAAAATAAAATTGAGCCCAGATAAATTTTTTGTTTGTAATGTTTTTCTTTTTCTTTTATAGGGTCAAACAATAAAATTTGATGGTCATAATAATTTTAATTAAACAAAAACATAAAAAAAATTAAAATAGGTGGGGTCAGCTGACCCCTCCTCTCCACCTGGCTCCGCCTCTGAGTCCGTCACTGTCTCTTCTGCGTGCCTCTGCTTTTATTCATTTCTTCTGACCGTTGTGTTATATCAGAGACTTTCAACGAGCTTGAATTGATGTTGGGTTTATTGTTCTCTTTGTCTTGGGTTTGGCCCAGCTTTGATTTTCTTTAGGCAAAGCTGTGTCGTTTTGAGTCTGAGACAAAACCACGACTAATTAGGCTACTAATGATGATTTTCTACCCTCGCCTTTCTTTCGTTACTTGCACTCCAAATACTGTAGCTATTTTCATTATCAGATTACGAATCAATTTTTTTTTTTTTTTTTTTAGTTAATGATCTAAACTTCAGTATGTCGTATCATATAAATTTGTCTGAAATGTGTAATGTCAAAATAGTGCAATGGTTTCTTTATTCTATATTTACATAATTCTTCTTTTTTAAAATATTATTCGCATTTAGGTGAAAATCTGATATAAAATTTAACATGTCAAAAGTCTAAACATCTACCAAAATCTTGATTACAGGATCAAAAGTTCTACAAGTTAATGCCTCTCAGCAACAAATTAATAACAGTTCTTACTTTTTGCCTGTTTCAAAAAAAAGAGGAAGAACTGTTATTTGTTGTTTAATTTTTTTTGCCAGCTCACTAAGAAATTTCACACTTTCCCATTGTTGTATATATGGATCGGTAACCAAAGTAGATTTTACTCTTAAAATTAGTCCTTTTTTTTTGTTTTTCTTCAATTTGATTTGAATATGTGTTCTTTTAGCACCAAGTTGCGTACCTACCTTAAACGACACCGTATGTGTTACAGATTTACATTTTCAAAATACTTGCTACAGAGAATAATAATAATAATAATGAATATCCGTTGTAATTTTTTTAGTTAAAGATATCCATTGTAAATTTGCTATATACATGAAAATTTTATTGCATTTCATTGTTCTATATATAACTACAAAAACATTTGTTGTTATTGATGAGTTGTTGTTTTTGGTAGACTTGTAGTGTTTATAATAATGTACAACGCACATAGGGAAAATAAACTTTCTAAACCGCAACAAAGTTTTAATAATCTACTGAACAAGCAAAACCTAAAAACTATAAACTTTCGGTAGCGTAGTTAGCATAATTTGAATAATGTAATACATAGAAACTATTCTTTAGCGCACACACGCAAAAAAATACATAGAAAATGTTGTCTATAGTGGGAGATATTCTGAGTTGATAAATAATGTAGCTTTAAGTTTATGTAAATCAACGTCTAAAGATGTGAAAGGTAAAAATAAAACCAAATAATCATGTTCTCCTTTCTACACACACGAATACCTTTAATATCCTCCCTTTAAATCTTTCATTTACTTTTGCCAAAAAAAAAAAAAAAAAAAAAAATTTCATTTGCTTTATAATTTTAGATGAATCGATGATGACGACATCTTGTTTAACTTTTTTTTTATTTGTTATGAGTCCATTTATCCTTATATTTATATTAGTGTGTTTAGGTTAATTTCTTGCAAATATGGAAATTATATCACGAGGATGCAAAATGCATTAAAACGGTTGAAGGAAATGAAACCAATAAACAACTAAATCTTGGTAATGCTCATATAATGAAAATATTATACATTTTAGCATACAGCTTACTTTTTTCCATTGTGAATTATTTTACTTAATACGTTACTAAAATGCGGTTAAAATTAAGAAGCCGAATCCAAATCCGTCATCGCCCATCGGTTCTAGTTTTACCCGCGAATGAGAATATCGACGAAGTAGTAGTCTCATTCGGTCCACTATAAAACCTAGCCGAATCCACAAAATCCTCAAACTCGCCAGCAGCATTACCGCTTCCATCATCAACACACATACTATCATTTGCATCTAAAAAATCGGGCGCGGGAACAACTTCCGGCGACGGAAACTGCTTTTCGAGATACATAACCACTTGTCTCATCGTAGGCCGAACCTCGGGGGAATTGTTCGAACAAAGAAGCCCTAATTTGATCACCATAACAACTTCCTCTTCATCAAACTCACCGTTCAATCTCCTGTCCACGACATCTCTAATGTCTCCGCTCTGCCACCTTGACCATACCCAATCGACCATCACAAGCTCTTCCGGTAACGCATTTGTCTCGATCGGTCTTCTCCCGCAAGCTACTTCCAATAGAAGCGCCCCAAACGCATAAACATCTGTGCTTGTTGTTAACTTTCCGGATTTCGTGAGTTCTGGTGCTAAGTACCCAAATGTACCAACCACTCTTGTAGTTCCCGGGTTTGATCCATGCTCATATAACTTAGCAAGACCGAAATCTCCCACCCGCCCGTTCATTTCTCCGTCTAACAAAACGTTTGCGGCTTTAATATCGCGGTGTATAACCGTTTGTTCCCATCCTTCGTGTAGGTAGAGTAAACCGGAAGCAACCACTTTTATGATTTTGAACCTTTGGTCCCAAGTCAAGATAACTTTAGGGTTTTCGTCGTACAAGTACATGTCTAAGCTTCCGTTAGGCATGAAATCATAGACCAGAAGCAAATCCTCTCGCCTTCGTCACCAACCGAATATGTTTATGTTCCTCACCTGTTGCGTCTAATTCAAGATCAGAGAGGTTTCTGTTTTGAGTGTATGACAACTTTGCTTGTAGACCGAGGAAAGGTGCCAGTGTTGGAAGTGTTTCTGAGGAGAGAGGTAAGGCTACAGTAAGCATTATGGTCTTAACATTTGATCATTTTCTCCTTAGGCATACGTAAACCCCTTTTCCTTATTGTTATGGTTATGGTTGCAGAGATTTGAAGAAACCGAGAGAGATCGCTGCAGCTGCTAAAGAGGATGATAAGAAAAAGAGAGAGGAAGCAAAAGCTGCTGCAGCTGCTAGGATTCAAGCTAAGCTAGACGCTGAGAAAGTCCAAGGCAAAGGAAAAGGCAAATCTAAATAATTCAAAAAGCAAGAGACCCAAGTGTAAACCTCTTGAATACCATTTCATGATTTAGCTTGAATCTAATCAAACTGTTAAAACTCATGATAAATTATGTACCATTACATGATCTGTTTGGGGTCTAATTCTGCCGATTTCAATTCACACACATAACACACCAAACTTTTAAACCATGTCGGAAGCATCATCATCATGTGTTTCTCTATACGCGAATCTCTCAGTATTGGATATGAATCATCTGATGACCAATGGATAACATTAATACATTTATTTTATCGAATGTGACAACAATATGACAATGATAGCATGAATTTCGGTATTTCAATGGAATACGTTTCACTTGTTTCCTGTCACCACAAATTTTGTCCATGACTTTTGTTCTTTCGGTACTATTCACAACAGCTAAAGCAACATAATGATTCCCTATTGCAAAAGAAATTAATGCCAAACACAAAACGTCAATCACCTAGTGTAAATGGTAAAACCGTAAGAGGAAAAGAAAAAGATAATAATTTTAAAATATGCATAAGTATCAGTTAACAAAATATTTCACAACATTTCCCGCTAGAAGACCCAACATTTAATTATCAAACAATGTTAAAAAGACTTGAAAATAAGCATAAATATTAGTTAACCCAACATTTCCCGCTAGAAGTAGAACAAACCATTCACCCCATTGGCCATGGCTTCCTTCTTTTTAGTCTTGTTCATGAGATGCCCAATCTACGAGCATAAATATTTGTTTTAGCATCAACCAGAGTCAGTCAAAGCAATTGTTTCTGAGATATCACATTTCTATTTAAACTCAATAATGAAAAACTTTTTGAGAGATATTATTAAAACTTGCCTTCTTCGCAATGAGATGCTAATTCGTTTATTCTCCTTCTTCCTCTTTTTCAACTTCTCTTTCAACCTCTCCCATTCTTTCTACATTGTTTTAGCATCAACCAGAGTCAGTCAAAGCAAAATTGTTTCTAAGAAATCACATTTCTATTTAAACTCGTTAATGAAAAACTTTGAGATATTAAAACTTGCCTTCTTCTCAATTGAATCAGTAACCTCCTTTATACGGGAAGACCCATCTCGCTCATTCTTGAACTTTCTCTTCTTCAATCTCTACAATGTTTTTGCAACAGAATAAATTAAAATCATGCTTTCGAGAAGCAATTAATTCTGAGAAAACAGATATCATTTTTCTTTTCTTTCGTCTGTTTACGAAATTTAAGAATATTAAAACTTGCCTTTAATTTCGTCTCCAGCATTTCTAGAGTAACACTGTCCAGATAGGAAGTATCAGCTCCAAGTTCAACGCACTGCTTAACAAATAGTAACATGGGGTGGTCAAATAGAAATTTTATTTGAAAGGCAAAGATTAGAGTATAGTTAGGCAACGACAAATGTATTATTGATGATATACAAGCAGAGAGGAGGCAAGGATGCTTACTTTTACTTGATGATATAAACCCTTGAGATGCTTTGAGAATTTTTCAAAGGTACCCCAAGCATATTCGCATAGTTCGCAAGAAAAAGAGTCACAGTCAACGGTTTCCCTGCACTTTCGTTCAAGAAACTGTCTTTTTGCATCCAGTTTGTTATCTGAATACATTGCATCTGTGATAAAAATCTAACTAGTTCAGAAACAAAAGCAAAGCTTAATTTTCTGGTCACGAGAGAGAGAGAGAACAAACACCTGTCAGTAAGATTCTCCAGAGGCACTCTGCAGAAGCGACCAGTTTACCCGTTTGTATTCTTGCTTCCAGTTTGTTATCTGAACACATTGCATAATCTAACTAGTTCAGAAACAAAAGCAAAGCTTAATTCGCTGGTTACGAGAGAGAGAGGACAAAAACCTGTCTGTAAGCTACTCCAGAGAGACTCTGCAGAGGGGACAAGTTCTGAATCGTTTTCAGGAAGAGCAGATGAATGTGCCAGAAGGATTTTGTATCCTTTCTTTTGTAGGTCGTGAAGACAGCGAGAAAAGGATTTTGATACAGAGGAATCGGATATGAGCATTATTGTAGCCGGAGGTGGATTACTACGTTCCCATTGCTCCAACTCCTCAAAAGTGCTACTTTGACCTGTTGAATCAAATAGCAAACGTAATTAATATGCAACCAGTTGAATTGAATCTAAACACTAATTTGTGCGAAAGAAAGAGATAAGAAGACAAACCGCATGCGCCGTATGTAACATCGATTCCAGTGGAAGAGATGGCTCGCAGGACGTGCTGAGAGGTGCGTTTAAGTTTGCCAACGGCAGTGATGGTAAGAGGACCACTGTAGCCAAACTTCTCCAACGCCAAATGTATACTCGGCCCGACCAGAGTAGGATCATAGCAAGGCGGAACCGGACAGCTGTCGATGTCCCAAAACACTGCCGTGTTGCAAGTCGCCTTCTTCGCCCTTAAAGTAGTAAGATTCTTTCGACGGTAAGCCTCAGCTAGCTCACTCTTGAACAATCTCTTCTTCAATCTCTACAATGTTTTTGCAACAAGATAAATTAAAATCATAATTGTTTCTGAGAAAACAGATATCTTTGTTCTTTTTAAGAATATTAAATCTTGCCTTGGATTGTTTCTTCAGCATGTCTAGAGGAACACTATCCAGATAGGAAGTATCAACTCCAACTTCAAAGCTCTGCTTAACAAATAGTAACATGGGGTGGTCAAATATGATATCGAGAGGCAAAGATATATATATATATATATATAGTTAGACAACGACAAATGTATTATTGATGATATACAAGCAGAGAGGAAGCTTACTGATACTTCATGATCTAAACCCAGGAGATGAGTTGTGAATTCTTCAACGGTTTCCCAAGCAGAACCGCATAGTGTGCAAGAAAAAGAGTCAGATTCATCCGTTTCACTGCACTTTCGCTGAAGAAACTGTCTTTTTGCATCCAGATTGTTATCTGAATACATTCCATCTGTGAAAAAAATATCTAACTAGATTAGAAACAAAAGCAAAGCTTAATTTGCTGGTTACGAGAGAGAGAGGGAGGACAAACACCTGTCAGTAAGCTACTCCAGAGCCACTCTGCAGAAGCGACCAGTTCTGAAACGTTTTCAGGCAGAGCAGATGGATATGACACAAGGATGTTGTATCCTTCCATTTGTAGGGAGCGAAGATAGACAGACGAGTTCTCCAATACAGATGAACCGGATATGAGCATTATTGTAGCCGGAGCTGGATTACTAAGTCGCCATTGATGCAACTGCGAAAGAGTACCTGTTGAATCAATAGCAAACGTAATTAATATGCAACCAGTTGAATCTAAACCCTAATTTAAAAAAAAAAATGCTAAACTGCAGTTCAATCTAAACACTAAATTTGTGCGAAAGAAAGAGATAAGAAGATAAACCGCATGGGCCGTATTTAACAACGATTCCAGTGGAAGAGATGGCTCGCAGGACGTGCTGAGAGGTGCGTTTAAGTTTGCCAACGGCAGTGATGGTAAGAGGACCACCGTAGCCTAACTTCTCCAACGCCAAATGTATACTCGGCCCGACCAGAGTAGGATCATAGCAAGGGGGAACCGGACAGCTGTCGATGTCCCAAAACACCGCCGTCTTACAAGTCGCCTTCTTCTCCATAAACCTAAAGAAATAATAAATTCAAAATCGCAGTTAATTAGGTCTTTAATCCAGAAACGGTGATCTCGAGAGGAGATTTCGATTGGTAGCAGTCGAAGGATTTATTAGGGTTTCTTTCAACTCTGTATATAATTAATAAATTACGACCTCGGATTTTATGATATAAATTACGCTTTCCCGTTGTTTTACTATTATATAGTTCATTAATTAATATAAACCTTATTATTATATAACAACAAGCAACTAGTATGTATGTGTTCATCTTTAACAAAAGACATGTCACATGTGCATCATGCAGACCGTGGTTTACATGCAGTAACAGAATGGTTGGCAGCACATCATGAGATAACATCAGTATCACAAGAAGAATCGACCAATGGTACTTTGATGTATTGGCTGAAGAAGGAAAGGCCTTTGACACTACACAATCTGGTTTGCTCCTTTGAGTTAGGATCAGGCAACAATGTTGAAGGTTCTATAAGGTTGGACATGTTTCTATTCTTCACTTGTTTTGTTGCGTCTCATTCAAGGATCAAGGTCAGAGAGATTTCTGTTTTGAGTATGACACTTTTTCTGTGATTGATATGTTTGGTAATTGCAGTGCAACTTTGATTTTCGAAGTTGAATTGGTTGCTTGTAGACCGAGGAAAGGTGCAAGTGTTTCAGAGGAGAGAGCTAGGCTAGAGTAAGCATCATGGTCTTAACATTTGATCCTTTTCTCATACATAAATCCCTTTTCCTTATTGTTATGGTTATGGTTGCAGATATTTGAAGAAGCAGAGAAAAAAGAGGATGATAAGAAAAAAGAGAGAGGGAAGCAAAAGCTGCTGCAGCTGATAGGATTAAAGCTAAGATAGACGCTAAGAAAGTCCAAGGCAAAGGAAAAGGAAAATCTAAATAATTCAAAAAGCAAGAGACCCAAGTGTAAACTCTTCGATACCATTTCATGATTCTGCTGATTTCAATTCACACACATTAATAAACATAACAAGTGTCCACCACCAAACTTTTAAACCATGTCGGAAGCATCATCATCATGTGTTTCTCTATACGCGAATCTCTGAGTATTGGATATGAATCATTTGATGACCAGTGGATATCATTAATACATTTCTTTTATCGAGTGTGTGGCAACAATATGACAATGATAGCTTGAATTTCGGTATTTCAATGGAATACGTTTCATTTGTTTCCTGTCACCACAAACTTATGTTCCTCAGTATTCACAACAGCTAAGCAAAATAATGATTTCCTATTGCAAAAGAAATTAATGCCAACACAAAACGTCAATCACCTAGTTTAAATGGTAAAACCGTAAGAGGAAAAGAAAAAGATAATAATTTTAAAATAAGCATAAGTTATCAGTTAACCAAACATTTCACAACATTTCCCGCTAGAAACGAGACTTGAAAATAAGCATAAATATTAGTTAACCCAACATTTCCCGCTAGAAGTAGAACAAACCATTCACCCCAGTGGCCATGGATTTCTTCTTTTTAGTCTTGCCCTTGAGATGCTAATTCGGTCCTCTCTTTCAACTTCTTCTTCAACTTCCCCCATTCTTTCTACATTGTTTTAGCATAGACCAGAGTCAGTCAAGGCAATTGTTTCTGAGAAATCACATTTCTATTTAAACTCGTTAATGAAAAACTTTGAGATATTAAAACTTGCCTTCTTCGCAATTGAAGTAGTAACCTCCTTTATACGGGAAGACCCCACTCGCTTATTCTTGAACTTTCTCATCTTCAATCTCTACAATGTTTTTGCAACAAAATAAATTAAAATCGTGCTTTCGAGAAGCAATTAATTATGAGAAAACAGTCTTTTTTTCTTTTCTTTCGGTCTGTTTACGAAATTTAAGAATATTAAAACTTGCCTTTAATTTCTTCTCCAGCATGTGTAGAGAAACACTATCCAGATATTTAGTATCAACTACATGTTTTAAGCACTGCTTAACAAAATAGTAACATGGGGTGGTCAAATATGATATCGAGAAAATTTATTTGAAAGGCAAAGACATATAGTTAGACAACGACAAATGTATTATTGATGATATACAAGCAGAGAGGAGGCAAGGGTGCTTACTTGTACTTTATGATCTAAACCCTTGAGATGCTTTGTGAATTCTTCAACGGTTTGCCAAGCAAAATCGCATAGTTCGCAAGAAAAAGGGTCAGAGTCACCCGTTACACTGCACTCTTGCTGAAGAAACTGTCTTTTTGCCTCCAGTTTGTTATCAGAATCCATTGCATCTGTGAAAAAAATCTAACTGGTTCAGAAACAAAAGCAAAGCTTAATTTGCTGGTTACGAGAGAGAGAGAGAGACAAACACCTGTCAGTGATTTTCTCCAGACGCCCTCTGAAGAAGCGACCAATTCACCCGTTTCTCTTCTTGCCTCCGGTTTGTTATCTGAATACATTACAAAATCTAACTAATTCAGAAACAAAAGCAAAGCTTTGCTGGTTACTTCAACACTGTGAGAGAGAGAGAGAGAGAGAGAGAGAGAGGACAAACACCTGTCAGTAAGCTACCCCAGCGCCACTCTGCAAAAGCGACCAGTTCTGAATCGTTTTCAGGCAGAGCAGATGGATATGCCAAAAGGATTTTGTATCCAATCATTTGTAGGGAGTGAAGACCAGGAGACACGATCTCCAATACAGAGGAACCGCATATGAGCATTATTGTAGCCGGAGCTGGATTACTAAGTCGCCATTCATACAACTCGCTCATAGTGGTAAATTGACCTGTTGAATTAATAGCAAACGTAATTAATATGCAACCAGTTGAATCTAAACCCTAGTTTTTAAAAAAAATGCTAAAAACTGCAGTTCAATCTAAACACTAAATTTGTGCGAAAGAAAGAGATAAGAAGATAAACCGCATGGGCCGTATTTAACAACGATTCCAGTGGAAGAGATGGCTCGCAGGACGTGCTGAGAGGTGCGTTTAAGTTTGCCAACGGCAGTGATGGTAAGAGGACCACCGTAGCCTAACTTCTCCAACGCCAAAT
>JAHZTW010000002.1:104658589-104902281 GCA_020283515.1 Alliaria petiolata | reverse complement strand
AACCGCATGGGCCGTATTTAACAACGATTCCAGTGGAAGAGATGGCTCGCAGGACGTGCTGAGAGGTGCGTTTAAGTTTGCCAACGGCAGTGATGGTAAGAGGACCACCGTAGCCTAACTTCTCCAACGCCAAATGTATACTCGGCCCGACCAGAGTAGGATCATAGCAAGGGGGAACCGGACAGCTGTCGATGTCCCAAAACACCGCCGTCTTACAAGTCGCCTTCTTCTCCATAAACCTAAAGAAATAATAAATTCAAAATCGCAGTTAATTAGGTCTTTAATCCAGAAACGGTGATCTCGAGAGGAGATTTCGATTGGTAGCAGTCGAAGGATTTATTAGGGTTTCTTTCAACTCTGTATATAATTAATAAATTACGACCTCGGATTTTATGATATAAATTACGCTTTCCCGTTGTTTTACTATTATATAGTTCATTAATTAATATAAACCTTATTATTATATAACAACAAGCAACTAGTATGTATGTGTTCATCTTTAACAAAAGACATGTCACATGTGCATCATGCAGACCGTGGTTTACATGCAGTAACAGAATGGTTGGCAGCACATCATGAGATAACATCAGCATCACAAGAAGAATCGACGAATGGTACTTTGACGTATTGGCTGAAGAAGGAAAGGTCTTTGACACTACACAATCTGGTTTTCTCCTTTGAGTTAGGATCAGGCAGTGTTGAAGGTTCTATAAGGTTGGACAAGTTTACACTTGGGTCTCTTGTCCAACATTATAGAACCTAAACCCTAATTAAAAAAAAAAAATACTAGTTGCGTCTCACTCAAGGATTACATGTAAGCTAAGATAGACGCTAAGAAAGTCCAAGGCAAATCTATATAATTCACAAAGCAAGAGACCCAAGTGTATATAAACTCTTTGGATACCATTTCATGATTTAGCTTGAATCTAATCAAACTGTTAAAACTCGTGATAAATTATGTACCATTACTGACATGATCTGTTTGGGGTCTAATCCTGCTGATTTCAATTCACACACATTAATAACATAACAAGTGTCCGAAACCAAACTTTTAAACCATGTCGAAAGCATCATCATCATGTGTTTCTCTATACGCGAATCTCTCAGTATTGGATATGAATCATTTGATGACCAATGGATATCAACAATATGACAATGATAGCTTGAATTTCGGTATTTCAATGGAATACGTTTCATTTGTTTCCTGTCACCACAAATTTTGTCCATGACTTATGTTCTTCAGTATTCACAACAGCAAAGTTCCTATTGCAATAGAAATTAATGCCAAACACAAAACGTCAATCACCTAGTTTAAATGGTAAAACCGTAAGAGGAAAAGAAAAAGATAATAATTTTAAAATAAGCATAAGTATCAGTTAACCAAATATTTCACAACATTTCCCGCTAGAAGACCCAACATTTAATTATTAAACAAGTTAAAAATTAAAAACGAGACTTGAAAATAAGCATAAAATAAGTAGTTAACACTTGAGATTAAATGTTTAATTGTAAAAGAAAAAAAAACTAAGTGAAAGAATCGAATATCCAAAACTTAGCAGTACATAAAAATGAGCTTTTTTTTTTGGTAAAACGAATCTTGCTAACTTGGTTTTGGTAAAATTTAATTGTGATAACTAAGTTTTGGACTTGCATTGCAAATTTTGTAAAACGAAACTTTACACAAACGGAAAAATCACGATTCACTAATTTAGTTAGCACAGTTAATTTTTAATTTTAATTTTTGTGTTGAAAATAAATTGATTCAACTTGTTGTGATATCTGATAAAAAAAATGAATCGAATATCCAAAACTTTTTGATTATAAATAAATAAAATGCCTAAACGACCTAGCTTAGTGAAACCCCCATTAATAATGTGTTTGTCCCACTCTAATCCTTTTGTTTCCTTGTCCAACTAACACAGTAGCACATTGAAAAATCACAAAACCTTATTTCAGTTATATGCAACCCAACAATACTCCATTGCGGAGTGATCGATGATGACTTCCTCAAACCTCCCTTTCTAAGGTCACAATTGTTTGCTCGTTACGCTAATAAGTCCAATGTCAACTTAACAATATAATACTCGAAAATTTTCAATTCATGTCATCTTAAATAATTAATTCTTCCCCGAAAAGTGAAACACTGCGGAATACTAAATATTTAATTTGTGAGCAACTCTAGAAATGTGGGTTGACTTGAGAGGTTAAACGTAATCACGTTTTTATTGTGTTCATTAATTGGATTTTCGTGGTCAGGTCAACATCCATATTCATTACATTTTGAGAGTTCAGTATTTTAATAAGGTTTTTAACAGTTTTGTGACATACGGCGGAGCTCTTCTTTTCGACTTATCCGTCTCTCAATTATTACTAAACTTCTTAGTTCTTACCATGCACTTTTTATGGGGGAGCATGGAAAGGCTGAGTGATGTTTTACTAAAGGTCTAAATTGGTAAAGCCCATTAACATGTTCTTCATATACTGATATTGTTTTGTGTTTTAAAAAGAAAAAAGACAAAAAAACACTCGAAAGTGGATTAAATGTAACCAATGTAGCAAAGTGTCATAGTTCACCATGAAAGCGAATTCAAAACAAAGATAGATTGTTGCTCAAATGAGCTTTATTAAGGTAGAAATCTAAGATAGCTCATAGAGCTTTATTGAAACAAGAAAGTAAAAGAAGAAAACTTTAGATTGTCTTCAAGAACTAGAAAGAGATTTGATTTTCATAAAAGTGTTGAAGAAGGAGGCTGCTCAAACCGCAGCCAAAATTACATTAAGAGTTCTCATAAGATATATTTATACTACTCTACTTGCAAAACCCTAAACACAATATTTATACATGATGTTGGGCTTGTAATTGGGCTTGTGTTTATACTCCCCCGCAAACTTGGGGTCGGGTGAAAGCTGTGCCAAGTTTGAAAGCACAAAACTGATGGCTTGATAAGAGCTTGAATAGTTGAGGGAGAATCACATGTAGGTGTAGGTAGATTGCTCAATTCACCATAGAAAATCAGTGTGAAATCGTTTGGTCTAGACTTGGAGAGCTTGCATGACTCACTCAGAGGTTCTTTTGACTTGGAGAGTTTAGCATAGTCTTCTCTCTTGTGACCTTTCTTTCTCACAAAGAGTTTGGGTTTTCCTTACCCTTAACTCAACTAATGTCTCATGACAAAGGAGAAATGTTCCCACAACAACTGAAAATCCTACTCGCTATCATCTTCCTATTCATTAGCCACCAAAAACTCTGCACTTCAACAATCTGCTATTCTCTTTGGCATTTCATCAAGCATCTTGTGTGCATTAAACAAAACCAGAAACTTGCAGCCAAATTCGCCCTTATCAAACCCAAAACCAACCTATTGCATTCTAGCTTCATGATTCCAAGCCTATTAATCTAAAACCATCCAGCAGTGTTCTTCTCATCTATCAAACATTTTCCAATGTTTTGTACTGTCTCGGATGAATGTTTAGAGTCATTACCGTGGATGAGGTGATGGGAAGCTTGATGTTCTGTCCCCTCTTCTGTCTGTTGATTCCATCAAATGTCTCGAGATGGGTCCAGTTTCTCTCTGATGGTCTGTTGCCATTACTTCTATAGTTCTTCTCAAACGAACTATGGAGAAGAACAACAGATCGAAACTCGGAGATTTGTATCCTCTTGAAGCTGGTGAGACAAAACAAACAAACCCATAAACCCCATAGATCGACTGAGCTCTGATACCATGAAAGCATTTCTAAAGCAAAGATGATTTTGCTCAAATGAGCTTTATTGAGGTAGAAATCTAAGATAGCTCATAGAGCTTTATTGAAACAAGAAAGTAAAAGAAGAAAACTTTAGATTGTCTTCAAGAACTAGAAAGAGATTTGATTTTCATAAAAGTGTTGAAGAAGGAGGCTGCTCAAACCGCAGCCAAAATTACATTAAGAGTTCTCATAAGATATATTTATACTACTCTACTTGCAAAACCCTAAACACAATATTTATACATGATGTTGGGCTTGTAATTGGGCTTGTGTTTATACACCAAGTGCTGTTCGAGTGGCAAGAGACCTTGTCAGATTTTCTTCCTCATAGTCCTCATCTTCCTCCTCCTCCTCTTCTCTAAAAGAAGGGTATCATTGGCTTGACCAAACCAAGTAAATCTTCCCTTCACAGAACACATCAATCTTACTTTTCAATACCTCATAACAGGTTTTAGCACGGGTAGACAGCAAGGTGAAAAAACCAGCTCGTTTCACTGATTTAAACATACTCACGGAATCACTATCTCCCGAGATAAGCATTGCGTTTACAAGAAGAGAAGTGGATTTCATCCATCGATCCATTTGATCCCTGATTTCTTCATCACTAACTTGTTTCAGAATTGTATGTCTTGTCGGGTCAGAATCAGCGACTGTTTCAAAACACAATATGATCATTGTGTTTTTAGGATAATGAGACATGTGTAGTGCGTCTGATCATTGTGTTTTGAAACAGTCGTTCTGACCCGACAAAACACAATGATCCGGCAAAGCTAAATGATAACATGATTTTAGGGTTCGCGTTTTTGTGGGTTTCTAAAAGAACCAAGAGTATCATTACTGCACAGTTTTGGAGAGGTTCTTAAAATAAAATAAAAGTAAAAAAAATGAGCTGGCAAGTGAAAAAGGAAGAATTGGTTCTTCTTCAAGAACCGCTAGCATCGGTTCTATAACATGAGTCAAGATCCGATTCGTTATTTTTTTTTTTTTTTGAAAATCGTTTTTTTGTTTAAAATCATTTTTTTAATACTATCTTCGCCTTCTTATACAAGTGACCGTACTATAGAAGTTTCTGTTTTTATACTAATGCCCCCGTGTTTTCTTAATCAATTAAGAAATCCATCAGTGCTTTCATTTGAGCCTTTATTTCCTTATCGCTGACTTGTTTCTCAATGGTGGTGAATCTTGCGTGATCATTCTCACCAACTGAATGGACACGTGTGTCACATTAGAAATATTATCTGTTAACTACTTGTAATTATTTTAAATGAGTAAAAAAAAATCACTTTACCTATGAACTGAACCGAAACTCGGCTATCAGGATGCTCTAGCTTCAGACGAACCTTCTCGGGAACCCGATCACTGACGGCGGCTATAACCCTAACGTCGCAGGATCCCACCATTCCCGCATCTTCCAGCACATGCTTGATTCTCGCATATAGCCCAGTCGCGTCAAAGTCGCCTGGAATCTTGCAATTTTCAACATCTAACCAAACAATGGTTGGAGCATTGATGGATCTCTCATTCCTCTCACGTGCTTTTTCTTTTTCTAATATGGATGTTCATTTTCATTTATGAATGAAAGGTTTTGTGATTACAAAAGAGCTCTCTGATTTTCATTTATAAATTAAACATGTGAATCGATTTTGAGAGATGGATTTAATGAACTTATCATCTAACCCGAAGAAGAAATAGAGAAGTTAGCTTAGATTTATCAGAAAAATGTACAATTATCGAACTTACCCGATTCCAAGAAATATTAACAATATTTGATACCTTATACAATCAATCAAGGTAAGATGAACAACTTCCCCTACATTGAGCTCGTCTTCTGTTCTGATTATTCTGCTTTGTACCATGAAAAAATAAGATTTTTGGGATGTTGAAGTTCCTTACGGACTTTAAGAGGTACGCGGTCTTTGACTGCGGCCACCATCCGGATGTCAACAGGTCCATACAGTCCAGCACTCCGCAACATCATCTTGACCCGAGCAGCAAACTTACTTGCATCAAAATCCTTTGGGAGCTGACAATTCTCAATATCCCACCACACGACATTGGGAGCTTTGGAGGAATTGTCCTTGGCAGCTTGCCTTATTTTTTCTTCAGCGCAGCTCTCTTCTTCTTCTGCTCAGCAGCCTCAGCTAGCCTTTGTTCTTTCTTAAGCTTCTGCGTCTTCATGAGTTTTGGGAGTTTTTTCAGCAACAGCGCAAACTTGATCGATTTGCCTCTCCCTCTCACAAACTTTTTTGCCATCTGCAATATTTTATGTTTTGTATCTCCTCAAAACTACAATTGAAGGAATAACAAAAATGAACAACAGCTATTTTCAAGGAAAAATCGATTAGTATCTCCTCAAAACTACTCGCGGCACAACAATCAATTGGGGACAATCAGATTATCACCAGCTGTCTACTCGCGGCACAACAATCGATACAAGAATTTTACATCGTTTCAGAAATCATACAAATGGTTTAGAGGATGTTGTAACGTTGGTTTCATTGCTTCTCTCTCTTTCTCTCTTTCTCTCTATCTCAAGCTGTCTTTACATCAGTCGAAGACACGTTACTCGGCCGGAGCAATAAGTTGACAAGAACTTGAATCAATCATGATCTACAAATTCGATAAATATATATGTCAATGATAAGGGTTATGCCACACCCAAAAGTGTCATAATGGAAGAGGCAATACAACTTATAACCTGATTCAGGTGTGCAGCTACACAAGGAAGAACCAAAAGCCCTGATTCACCACCGCCACCATTACCGGTAATGTTTTCTACAAGCACGGAACAAAAAAGACCGAGCCATGACTTCCAAATTAAGCGGTAAAGAAATATGTGCTGAAGGAAAACTCTATTATTACCTGGCTTGCAACGAGCAAGACTGCAGTGGCATTTTCCTTGGAGTTTTTACCTACCATCACCTGAGAGGATGCGGATTGAAAGAGCATTGAATGCTACTAGACAAAGATGCAGCAATCTGTAAAAGGCGTAAGAGAATCTTCTGTCAATTCCAGTTTCCGAATTTCTAGCCAAATATTTTCATGTGCTTCTTCTTCTTCTTCTCTTAGCAACCACGGTAAATGACAACCAGAGAAACCCATCTTTACATGTTATTATTAAAGCAATATGAAGAATAGCATTTCATATCTTACCAAACTGAGGCAGATTGCGTTCATTCTCGAAAATAGTTTACGGTTATTGTCAACAAAGTTTGCGAAACCTGTGTATCACACATTTTAACAAGAGAGTACACATAGTCAGAAAACTAGATTTAACGACAAACAAAAAGAAACAGCTCAAACTAGTTAACTGAACACCAACATGTAATAAAAATATTATACATTTTAGCATACAGCTTACTTTTTTCCATTGTGAATTATTTTACTTAAAACGTTACTAAAATGCGGTTAAAATTAAGAAGCCGAATCCAAATCCGTCATCGCCCATCGGTTCTAGTTTTACCCGCGAATGAGAATATCGACGAAGTAGTAGTCTCATTCGGTCCACTATAAAACCTAGCCGAATCCACAAAATCCTCAAACTCGCCAGCAGCATTACCGCTTCCATCATCAACACACATACTATCATTTGCATCTAAAAAATCGGGCGCGGGAACAACTTCCGGCGACGGAAACTGCTTTTCGAGATACATAACCACTTGTCTCATCGTAGGCCGAACCTCGGGGGAATTGTTCGAACAAAGAAGCCCTAATTTGATCACCATAACAACTTCCTCTTCATCAAACTCACCGTTCAATCTCCTGTCCACGACATCTCTAATGTCTCCGCTCTGCCACCTTGACCATACCCAATCGACCATCACAAGCTCTTCCGGTAACGCATTTGTCTCGATCGGTCTTCTCCCGCAAGCTACTTCCAATAGAAGCGCCCCAAACGCATAAACATCTGTGCTTGTTGTTAACTTTCCGGATTTCGTGAGTTCTGGTGCTAAGTACCCAAATGTACCAACCACTCTTGTAGTTCCCGGGTTTGATCCATGCTCATATAACTTAGCAAGACCGAAATCTCCCACCCGCCCGTTCATTTCTCCGTCTAACAAAACGTTTGCGGCTTTAATATCGCGGTGGATAACCGTTTGTTCCCATCCTTCGTGTAGGTAGAGTAAACCGGAAGCAACCCCTTTTATGATTTTGAACCTTTGGTCCCAAGTCAAGATAACTTTAGGGTTTTCGTCGAACAAGTACATGTCTAAGCTTCCGTTAGGCATGAAATCATAGACCAGAAGCAAATCCTCTCGCCTCCGACACCAACCGAGCAACTGAACAAGATTCCTATGCCGGAGATGACCAATGCTCGAGACCTCAGACATGAATTCTCGTACGCCTTGTCTTGACTCGTGAGAGATTCTCTTGACGGCTACAAATTCGTCTGAATCCTGAAGTTTTGCCTTGTATACTTTACCAAATCCGCCAGACCCGAGAAGCTCCTTGTCCCCGAAACCATTCGTAGCTTTCTTCAGATCTCTATAAGAGAATCTATGTGGACCAAAATCGAGCTCCCATTCTTCAACTCTGTCTTCACCTCTGGCCTTTTTAATACCGAACGTCACTGCAGCGACAAGAACCGCGATGATCAAAAGGGAAGACGAGAGAGATATTCCGAGGATCAAACCGGGGCTCTTCTTCTTCTTCTTGATTGAACGGGGAATCCTTGGGAGCGATGGCAAAGACAGAGACAAAGCTTCTCCGCTCATGTTAAAGTTCCAACCTAAGATGTAATGAGAACTAGCTAGCAAACCGGTAGAAGCAGAGAATCCAACATACATTTCATCTCCAAGAACAGAGGACAGATCTACACCGTAAGAGAGAAGAGACAACTTTGGTTTCTCGGAGAATGGAGAAAGCTTAACATCTAACCTTTTCTTGAATGAATCATAATCAACCCAAGCTTGAATCACTCTACCACCGTCGAGGAAAAGCTCTTTTTTGGTTGAGTTAGCGAGAAAATAGCCAGCAGGAGTCGAAGTACTCGATTCTAAACTGTTTATATCGATTCCGACATGGTTGTCATTGATATCATCAATCTCCAGATCCTTGACAGTATCGAATTCCACAGCGAAGAAGTGGCTGGAGAAGTTTACTCGGCTCGAATTCAAAAGGCCTAAGTACTGGCTATGAAGAGAACCTTTGAGATCTGGAGTTGGAGTGATGGCGAAGGCAAGTCCGTGGCCTCCAAGCGAGACGTACTCTGGAACCATGGCGATTACAAAAGAGGTGGAGAAAGACAGAGCTCGGTTTTGACCGGTTGGCTTGAACCGGATCGGTAAGGAGTAGAAGGCGTGACCTAGCACTCGACTTGTGTCTGTTGTGAGCCTGATGGCTCCAGTGTTGGCGATCTCTGCAACTCCGGACATGATTAGATTTGGAGAGGCTTTTTTGAAGCCAGCGAAGGAGAAGTCTTGAGTTAGAGATGAAACCAAGCGTGTGAAGAAGATGAGGAGTAGCCAGATGAAGACAAAGGTCTCCATCAACAATGTTTTTTTTTTAAAAAGTTTTAGATCATCTGTAAATCGATTCCTTGGGAGATAAGTAAACAAAATAATAGTTGACGAGCTATTATGGTTATAGTTCTAACATATGATCTATTGGGAAGAGGATAGAAGATGGTGAAGATTATGAAAGCATGTGATGCTGAAAATGGTGTTGGTGATACAGGAACATGTGATTATTTCTAGGCAGATTACAGTTTTAAATATTCAATAAGTAAACAGCAAATCGAACTTACTTTATATACGATTTTACGAGGTTAGTGCTATTTAATGTATCGATGTTGTTAATATCAGTCGAGATCGTCGGTAGTGATTGATTAGTTTAATCGTTGAACAAAGTACGTATATTTTGTAATCAAACGATTAACAACTTTTGACTTATGAAATTCTTGTGTATATATGGCATCAACAATATTAATTTCCGAATATGTGGGAATATGTAAAACTAAGTCCAAGTGTTTGGAGTTTTCCATTATACAATTTTTTATAACCAGAATAGACCGTTAAGCCAAAATTCAAAATAATCCCGATATTTATAAAAAGTCGGATATTTTTATTATTTAAAACGTTTACAGTGGCTGAGAAAGAATCACAATAATTTTTGTCCATAGTGAACTCACTCTTTGATCTTGATTCATCTGACAAATCATGTACTCATTCGAACTACTGAGGCACACACACTTGCTTAAAAAAACTTATAAAAACCTAGTCCAAATAAATAAGTTTTTTTCTTTCTTATTCATCAGTTTTCTATTACTCTTAGGCTATTATTTTCGTTCTTTTTAATTTTAGGGAACTGTTTGAGAATATGTATGTAGGTCCAAAACAAACATGTACGGAATGATATTTTTTAACGTTTACGTATTATATAGTTCTTATATGTTTTTGTCATTACATGCAAAATATAAACGCCAACATAAAACACATAACAAAAAGAGATTATTTGATGGAGCACCCTAAATATTGTTTTAAATATGAAGTGCTACACTAATGTTTCTAAATAATTATATATATATATATGTGTGTGTAAATTCTAAACAAATTTTTTTGTCTATTTCTTGAAATTTATGACTAACAAGTCAAATTAGGCCTTAAAAGTAAGGGAAACTCTACAAGTAGAACATTAAAGAGTAAATGACTGAAAAAAACAAACAGTACTGATGTTATTAGAAATCTAAATTCCTCGGTTAGTCCTTTAGTTTTTTTAATAACAGCAGTATCTATGTGAGAAAGATATTCTTAGAGAAACAAATCACAAATGCAACAAAATAGAGAACTTACGATACGCACACAATTTTGTCGGGTAACTCCAAAGTCCAAAGTATACAGTCTGCTGGTCAGTAACGTGGTTTTGGCATGACGATGTCTTTCTTGGGCAAAGGCACTAAACTAATACCAAGAAAATAACTTTATATACTTTCACCATTCGATAAAATTCATAAAAATTAAATATGCTAAAGTATTATTATATTATATGACACGAGTTTTTATATAGAATGAATTGTGTAAACGATCCACTTGACATTGAAAATATTGGAATGCATCCAGATTGAAAAAAAATATATTTAATTTTCAGAAATGGTGAACTACGAAAGTATTCCTGGATAGGAAACAAAAGTCAATAAATCAAATAATAAAGCTATTGAAAGAAAAGGGAGGATAAGTCTATGTTCTGCTTCTGGAGAGATTAATGGTTAAAAGGTTTAAGTCGTCCAAAACAAAAGAAATGATTATTGAAAAAAGGAGCGCTTTTTTTTGGTAAAAAAAGCGAGTCGTTAAGATTAGGTCTTAATAATCGTGAATCGGTTTGATTCGGATTGGTTCTTTCTAATTTTGGATAGTTTGAATATAAAACTTGAAGAACTATATAAAAACTGGGAAAAAAAAATCAGTTTGATTTGTTCGGTTGAGAAATAAGAATGTAAATTCTAATTCATTTTGTTAAAAATAAAAAATAGTGAAATTACATTTTAAAACCAAAAAATGTAAATAAATAGCTTTCTGAATATGGGAATATTGGTGGCGGAGAATTGTATGGGTCAAAATTGGCTTAGTGAACTTCTAACTATTTTGGCCAAATTTGGACCTGAAGTCGAACCAAAAAACAAACCGAATTAACAGTAATTTTTCTAATCAAACCAAAACAAAACAGTTAGTTCCAATTCTTACTTGTTTCTCAAAGCTGGAAAAATATAAATTCTTGACTTGTTTTTCAAAACTGGAAAAATATAAACTGAGCGAAAAAACTAGATATCACACTCTTATTAGCACCTTAAAAGCTTTGGAGGATTTGGAACGGGAATTTACTGATACGAGATGGGAACATATCATTTAAAAATTAAAAAAATAATTTTCAAAACAAAATTTGATATGAACGGAATAGAAAGTTTGAGTAACAAGATGGATTCAGAAAATCTTCTTACCTAAAATTTCTTTACAAACTCTCAATAATTTGGATAAAAATCATCTTCGAGATATATATTTCAGTTAATTTCAGAAAAATTCGAGTAATTTTAAAAATTTTGAATAATTTCAAAAAAATATATATAATTTAAAGTTTTTTAATTTTAAATAGATAATTCGGAGACCATATCTTATATCCATTCTTTTCTCATAATTCTGAATGAAAAAATTATTAAAACATAATTAAAAATGGAATCAGAAAAATTCGAGATAGGAAGAAGACAGATCCCAAAATACCCTGGGGCCAGGGCTAAAGAGCAGTGTGTTTTGCTTATTATGCAACGAAGACGATTCAAGAAATACAAAATTTTAGCACATTGAACCTTAATCTTTTCAAAGTGCGTCTACCCGAGAATTTCAAATTAAGATGTGCTTAGTGTTTTGAACTTCGAGATGATATATTCGGTTGGTATCACTGGCTCACTCCTTATATGAGCGAGGTTATTTTTTGTATTTCACATTTGCGAGTTAATGTATTATGCTTTTATGTACTAACAAAATATTTTTAATATGAACTTACAATCACAAACACAAATAAACAATTAGTTCTAAACCGTGGGTACNTTTGCGTGTTAATGTATTATGCTTTTATGTACTAACAAAATATTTTTAATATGAACTTACAATCACAAACACAAATAAACAATTAGTTCTAAACCGTGGGTACAATTTTCTCACAATTATTTACCTAAATCGTTACAGAAAAACAAAAAATCAACCAAGGAGTAAAATGTTACACAATTTTGTACTTCGCCGTTGAAATACAAAATTGCTACGGAGTTAAGTTATGATGGGACCAAATCTTCCGTACTTCTATTTGTAGTGCAAGTGTTACATAAAAGGAGGAATTTTAAGACCAAAAGACTACGCAAAAGATCCCAAAAAAGGAAAAATACCATTTTTGATAAAACCATAAAACCATCCCTTTTTGGCAATAAAACCTTGGGACCAAACCAAGAAATCACCTTTGTTGAAATTCTTCAGCTACCAAACAACTCTCACTAGAAGAGTAAACAATAAACACATGTAAGTGAGAACGTATCTCCACAAGTCTATTAAGCACATAAGACCACACCAACACTAACCGCCGCAAAGCTAAGACTCCGGTGTTGTATGCTCCTATGTCCATAGAGTTAAAAGATTCAAAATGTAGCGAATGCAAACTCTCTAAATCGCAACATATAATCATCGATATCTACTTGCAAGTAAACCATTCCCTTGATAACTAGTTTCCACAACCCAAGCTCAAGAAGAACAAAGTGATAGAGCGAAACACCTAAACCAAACTAACCAGCCTCTAACAAGTAAGCAAGACTTTGAAGTGCAAAGATCTAAGAGATGAATTAAACAATGCTTCTAACAGTTAAAAGGCCTCGAGAAACAGCTTATAAAGAATCACACTTACCAACATTAAGAAAGGAACAAGTCATAAATGCTTTCAACGTAGAAGCCACACACCATTTCTCTTTTAAGACATTGCTCCGGTTTTTCCACATCTTAGAGAAAGAAGAAGAACATCAAAACTTAAAAGGCGATTCTACAATCAGTTTAAAAGCTATCCGCGATCAAAACAAATCAGTCAGAAAAAACCAGTAATCACCGCCACAAAACATACAAACAAACACTAGCTAAATGTCATCCGATCACCCGCACAAAAAGAAAAAGGAAAACTTTTGAGAGCTTAATAAACAAAAGCCTAACCATCCTAAATAATTCAACAGATGGAAAATGTAATCATTCCAGCTAAAAAGAACGCATCGACTGCCTATCTAACTTATATCAATACGAAGGAGGAGCACGAGGCGGAGGAGCACCCCAAAACACGTCGTGTTGAGCCATTTGATGACCGTTTGGCATAAAATTAGGAGGCATATTATACATCGGCGGCGGCTGCATAGACCCTTCGTTTCGATCATTCCCACTCTCATCATCATCGTTATTCTCCTTCTCCTTCTTCCCTTCTTCTAGTTGTTGTGGTTGCTGCTGCTGCTGCTGCTCTTGTTGTTGTTCATCTTCAATCGGTAACCTCTCATAAGTAGCATTGCAAAACGTAGCGGCAATCACAATAACCGGTCCAGAAGCTATAAGCGGTCCCGCGACTCCACCTCCCACGACTTGGCCTTGAGCTCCAGCTAAGTAAATGGTCAAACCTGCTGCTGCAGCGGGAGAACCAGAAGTGGGAAGAAACGCACCGCACATAGACAAGATCTCGAACTGACCACGTAGACTCACGACTCCTCCTGATGCAGCGGGCTGGTGCAGAGTGACGTTAGTCACCAGACCGCTACCGCTCAGAACGGAAACGCCTCTGCCGCGTCTACGAGCGAAGGCGTTTAGGCTTTCCGCCACGTCAGCGCCGGTGGCGATCTCGAGGACGTGGCTTTGCAGCGAGTTGGGGCTTTCTTTTGTGACAACCACTGGGTTCTTCGGTTTGTTCTTGGAACCAGGAGGCCTCCCTCTCGGACGTCGACCCGTAGACCCGGATCCGGATCCGGGTTCGACGGCGGGAAGCTCGTCTCGGCTATTTTGTTCCTCTTGGCTGTTCTGAGTCTGAGTGTTAGGGCTTCCACTGTTGTTGTTGGTGAAGTCATGGTCCAATCTCGGATCCGACCGGGTCATAGTCGGGTTACTGTTTCTGTGGTGCAAAGACGGAGCTGATGACGTCACAGGACTCTCAACTCCTCCGATCGCAACATTCCCTACCCACCAAGGATTCGCCATTTGATTTACCCTTTTTTTTTTTGCTTTTTCTCCAGTGAAAATAGAATTAAAAAGAAAAAAGCTTCTTTTTTTTTCTTTTTCTTTTGTTGCGGCTCTCCGACAAGAAATTATTACAAAGGGTGAAGAGAGAATCCGAAAA
The DNA here is from genome assembly GCA_020283515.1 of Alliaria petiolata. Lineage (NCBI taxonomy): Eukaryota > Viridiplantae > Streptophyta > Magnoliopsida > Brassicales > Brassicaceae > Alliaria > Alliaria petiolata. The sequence goes on along the minus strand of JAHZTW010000002.1, from coordinate 104,887,701 downwards.
CCTTATCCTAAACTTTAGATTGCATCTTTTGTAACCAAATCCAAACCAACATGTTGCATGAAGCAGACACAGAAGACATGGGACATCATTTGTTCTCTATCATACCTGAAGAAAAAGGACAAAAGAAAAGAATCAGATCTAGCTAGAACAGCAAGAAAACGCGAAAGAACGAAAGAAGAAAAAAAAAAAAAAAACTCCTTAAAAGCTATCAGCAAATATCAAATAAGGAAAAACCCGAACATAAAAATCTTAACTTTATTTGCCAATCGAATAAAAAAACAGAAACTTTATGTGATTGATTAAAGATGAAGTCCTTTTCGGTATTTTATTTCATTCTCTGGTAGCTAATTGAAAAAAAAAAAATGTTAAATTAAAGGAGAAGAGAGGAGAAAATATGGAGAAATTTTTCGTACCCAAAGAGAGAGAGAGAGAGAGAGACCCGAAGATTTGTTTCTGGGAAAAAGATTTGTACTTGAAAGTCGTATAAATCTTCTTCTCTTACCGTCTCTTTCTATTTCGTACTTTAGAAAATCGTGGCGTGTGCGTACGTTAAAAGGACCGAGGGTAAAGAGGCGTACGATAAGAAATTGAGGGTGGGATGATGAATTGTGTGATTTGATATTTCGTGATTACGCTCTCTGAAGCGGTCCTCTCTCTCTCTCTCTCTCTCTCTATCTGTCGACCAGAGCCGTCCTTTTGGACCATTGAACTTTTAGGTGTTCGTGCAAAAGTTTGAGCGAGCTTCTCTAGACACGCCTTGTCTCTTCTTCACACTAGCCCTGGGCTGCTCACTTTTGTGGACCCATTCCTGAAATTACTATTTTATCCCTGGCCTCAATTGTCAATTTTTTGATCCATATTTGGTAACTAGTTTACTGGTTTGATGGTGAAAATTCAGCTTAGCAGTCGATAAGAAAAAAAGTTGACTTGACCTTGAATTATTTGTTTTTAAAATTTTGATAATTTTCAATTTAATCTAGTTTTTCTCGATCCTTTTTCAAAATTCAAAAGGCAAACATTTTGATAGAAGTTAAGCTACAAAAATGTACTTATGTGATGATTTTTGACCATGCTGGTACAATCCGTATCTGTTATGTTATCATGTTATAAATTATGTAATATAGAGAGCAGAATCTGTATTACGTTTGACATTATAAATATTTTTAGCTTTTCTGTTATTACGTAACCGTTTTTTTTTTAATGTCAAACAATGTAACCGTTTTGTTACGAGTGTGGATGCTTTGTTGACAAAGAAAAACAGTTGGTGGATGCTTTAATATAAAACTTAACGTTAATAATATGAAAGACTATTACAAAGTCCGAAATGTAAAATGAAAGTATATCGTATGATCCAAGTATGGTCTGATATTTTTAAGTGCAGTTTTGGATAGAATACAAGAGAGGGTGTGTATCATTTGACTCTGTAATAAATACAAAAGGATATACCAGTTAGCAGAAGGAAAAAAAAAAATGTAAATGCTAAAGGATTTAGAAACATTGAATTTGTGGAAGGATGACGACGATTTGTTAGAAATTCATATATCCCACCCATTACGAAATTTCATTTCCCGCTTGAGAAATTGGAATTCTGACTCATTGAATATTTTGTTTGACCATACACATGCGACCATATCCAACAAAAAAATAGTAATAAATTAGGTCTGATGTCAAAAGGATAAATAATAATACTAAAATTAATGAATTTGGTCTCGCTTCTTGAATGAAGTGAATAAAAAGAAGGCCACCACCGGCCCCAATGGCCACTAGAATGGAACGTTACATTGTTATCATATATTAAATTAATACAACTACCTCTCTATCTACATGTCTATCCATTTATGTATTTTCTTTCTCACCCTTCTCCTAAAGTATAATTAGAAGTTTAGAACATATGAAAAGGACATTCTATGCATGGTAGAAAGTTTTAGACTAGAAGTTCTATATAAATATTCTGCCAAAATAATCACATTACAAACGGGATTTATTTTAACAAAAACTTCGACACACTATATTTATTTTCCTTTTTAATATATTTTTTTATTTTTGTCAACAATACTTTGGATATGTTCTTATAACAATTTTTCAATCATTTTGGAGAAATCAAAACATATATACCTATTTGATAAATGGATACAACTATACAAGTAAAGAAATGTGTTTTTCTTTTAATAATAGTTAAGATGTACATGTGCTCCATATATCAAAACATATATAATTTGTAACGGCCTTATAACAATTTACATGTGCCCGATTCGTTAAAAGAAAAATGGATCAAAAAACAATATATAAATTATAATCTCGAATCATTAGAATTGAAGTAAAGGCGAAATAAAAGTTTTAAACCAACTGTTGTAAGTTACACATAATGGAAGACTATATTTTCAAACCTTGGCATTTGAAAGCTGATACATACTGTTCAAGTAAATCTTAATGATTTTAGATAAATTTTATAGAAAAAACACTTGGCAGAACACATTTATCCGGCATCACTACACTAAGCAACATTGTATATATATTATTAGCTTATCATCGTGCATGATGCCGCTTCCTATCATATTTGGTAACGAGGACAGGAGCCCTACACTACAACTCCCGAAAGTAGCAACATAGTACGTACTACGTACGGTATCGATGTCTTCTCCCCATTCCCCAACGATTTTTTTTCTAATTATATACGTTAATGCTGGCTTACTTAACAATATTAAAAGACTACTTCAAATTACTTACGATTTACTAAATTTCTATTTATTTATTTATTTTTTACTAAATTTCTATTTTACTACCAATATATGTTATATTGTTTGCATTTACATAATTGCATATACTGTATAGTCTTGTAAAAAAAATTCCCAAAAATAAATATAACTGCATTACAGAAAGAATTCTGAACCATATCATTTATAAAACCTTTCACGAAAGCTCTCTTCTGTTTATAATTTTTTGTTTTATAAACACAAAGTCTCTACATATTGGGTCCAAACTCCAATTATATATTTGCTTAAGCATCATAACAATATTTTGACCAAAGCCTAGATTATGTATTTACTTTACCTTCATATTTACTTTACTTTGTTTTAGTGATTCAAATTCGAATATATAATCTCTATCTTTTTGTTTTTTCATTTGTTTTATATTTTTCTTATATTTCGCTTATATTTTGCCTTTTCAATTTTTTCTATTCTTATATCAAATTTTTTAAAATTGTAATGAATTGACATAGCTGTAATTCAAAATAATTTACCACTAAATACTTTTAAAACTTAATTTGTTGTTCGAGAAAATATTTGATATAGTAGTTTGTTTAAAATGTTTAAAACTACTAAATCTTTGTTGTAAGTTGTAACTGTGTTGTTCAGAGAACGATACAGGCAAAAATTAAGAGTGGTCCCAAAGGAGTATCAGCCCTATTTCGTAAATAATGGTTTCTAAATTCATTGCGTGGGTGGGGGTGTGGTGGACTATGTTCTGCTTCTTGGGCCTTGGGTTTTGTGTGGCTTCAACCCAAAATAAAGTCCCCCTTTTTAATGAAAAATTCAGTTTTTTTTTTTTTTTTTTTTCTGAAAAGATGTGGGAGATAAAGCTTGAACTAGGTACTTTGAAGACGATTACACTTTTGAAAAAAAGAGAGAAATAAAAGACAATTACACTAATGTTCAACCAGAGGGTTGCTTGTAGCAGAAGCACTCGATCCTTTTCCTATCCAAATATGAGAGTGATAGAAGATTTTTGACACTTTGTTTTTTTTTGTGTTTACATAATGCAATACAATACCATTTCACTTATCTGACCCTTGTTTTAACTGTTTCCGTAACATTGCTATACAAAACTTCTGATTTACATATGTTTCTTATTACTCATCGTCATCATCATTTATCGTAGTATAGCATAGACTTATAGTAGTTTTAAACCTAATGCAGGAGCTGATTTTGTATCTTTCTTCAGTCTAGAGTTGATGACTTGTCTTGTTAAAGCTTTGGATTATGAGTTGTAATCCAAAGGAAAGCTCCCATAGCAAAGTCTCGCTTGTGAGCCAAGTCACCATAAGTAGACAATCCGTAATCTGCTAAAACCCTGTCGAGTTTCCACTCTGGCATGTCTTGGTAATCTTCTTTAGAGTATCTCGGGTAGTGGAGAGGCATCCGAAACACACTTGCTTCATCGTTCTTGCGATTTCCGACATCCATAATTTAAATCTTTATTTTTTATGTATGTTTTGCTTCTGATGTGGCAATAATATGCATGTATTATGTTAATTCTTCGGAGGCTTAATTATTTATATAAAGGTGTTGGAAGTGATGGTTTACACACTTAACTTGTGAGTTTTTGTCACACGGATTGGTTTGTTCACCTTCTTCATCGCCTTTGCTAAACGCATGAACATGTGGATTACTCGGATGAGTCGGCTAACTCGCAAGTACGGATTGAGTTATATCTATTTAAATAAAACTTGGATCGTCAATAAATACGTTCTTTCGAAATTTCTATTTTATGTTGTCAATATCTATACTATATCAAGACTACACAATCTATTATATTCTCTTATTATACCTTCGTATATACATGTTTTATTTATTAGTTTGTCTTTAAAATGTTTTTACTATTGAATGTATACAGTATCATAGTTAGTTCTTGTTATGAATTTTATATTACATGATTTTTTATATAAGATTTTGATGTTAAAAGAGACGTAATCAAACATGTTTTCTCTTACACTCAAAAGCTTCAAGATAACAAAAAAAAAAAAAAAACCGAACAAAGAAACCAGACCGAAGATATGTCGACTAAGAAGAGTCTTTGGTTCTTCTTTATTTACTTTCAGTTAACCTCTAGTAATATATTATAATGGTAACTCTCTGATAGTAGCACCATCTTCACTTTTTCACTTTCCCTTGTTTGTGAAGAATCCATGATGCTTCTAACTCTTGTTGTATCGTTTTCATATTTAAAGAAAGAAAGAAAGCTGAAGAATAAAACATACTTTATCTGCTAAATTTAATTTTCTGAGTTGTGGTACTCTTTAGTGGGTTCTTCATTCTCGTCTTGCGAGATCTTTAGTACATTTGGTTAGGTTTTCTCTCTAGAATAATTAATCATAGCTGACGACAAAAATCAGAATTGTGTTAAGTTTATAATTTTCATCGGTAGTTAACATTACAACGAAACCTTTGAATACACACAATACACACGAAAAAAACATTGTTTTTGACTTCTTGCACATGTTCTTGAGTTCTTCGCAATTATATTCGCGTTACAAAGAGAAAAGCAAACATTATTGAGAAAATAAGAGAAAACAGCGATTGCTAGCTCATGTTCTTACAGGTCCCACATGGTGACTCACTTCGTCTCAGAGCCTGCGACGTGTCATCACAAATCATTGAACCAACCCCACTGGCTAATTTTGGCCGACGTATGGTTATGGACCAAAACCACACTTCCGCTTCCAGAAACTTCGTCGCAAACTCATGGCTTAGATTTCGTCAGAAAAATTGTGGCTCAAATTTCGCCACGTATATGGCTACCCCACGTGATTGATCCTACGTGGCTACTCTCGTTTTCCAAATAATGATACGTTTCCGCGTTTTTTGGAAGATTTCTAAACCACCCCAAACTTGTTGCTACTTTCGTAACTCGCCCCTATTATCCGATCCAAGTATAAACTGTCCATTGTCCTTCCTTGCTCATCATTCGTCAGTATAACCGGCGTCGTGTCCAAAAACACTTTCTAAAGGGAAACCTATATTAAGAAATAGATATAAAAAATGATTTTACAAAATTGCATTTCAAGTAAAACATTTTGGTCCACACAGATTTTTACTTGGCCTACATATCTCCCAAGATACTGTATATATTCCAAAGCGATATTTACTTGGCTCCCATATTTCCCAAGATTTTTCAAACGTTTTTTTTTTCTCTTTGGATAAAAGATGTTTCTAATGTTTTTTTTTTTTTTTTTTTTTTTTTGTAAAATGAGATATTTCTAATGTTTCTCCAACAAAAAGCCAACAACTTTGTGAGAATTCCTATTCCTTACTAAAAATCTACATAGACAAACAATCTTACTTTTCGAATTAATTGGTTATCCATGAACAAAGTAATCATTATGCGTGAAACCCCAATCACCTTTTTTATTTGTTGTTAAACTTAAATTTTCAGGGTTTTAATATATAGAAATCTATATAGAGCTTAAACTAAAATTCAATAATAGACATGGCAGCTTTACCAGCTTGAGCCATTCATCCTAATTAAATACACCAATTATTTTCAACCTGACATATGGAACATAATAATTCGTTTTTTAATTTCTATTAATATTTAACTAATATCTAGCTAGCTTATGAATCATAAGTTTGTTTGGGTCAATTTGCTATACGTATTAATAATTTAACATCAAGAGCAGTTCCTAATGCATGTTAAATGCTAAAGAAAAAAAAATTAGACATCAACAGTAATAATTATTCGTGGAGAAAATTAGACTTTAGAGAAAAAAATGACATGACATATTTGTATTAAAAAAAAAAGAACATCGCGATTTTACCACGTAGGCACGTATGGGTCATTCCTTGAAGAAAAGAAATGTAGGGATCACCTCGAAGATTCTAAACTTTCAAAGGTTTATTAAGAAATACAGCCTTTTTCTCTCTCACAAAATAAAAAAAGCCCCATTTAAAAAAAAAAAAAAAAATCTCTCTTCGTCTATACATACATATCCCTTACACGTCAACCTCTCTGAAAACTGCATTTTTCAATTCGTTTGTTGTTTCTTTCTGCTTTCTGTTCGTCGAGTTTAAAAACTGAAATGAGTGGCGAGGGAAAATCGGAGACTGGAGCTAGCGCCGTCGCACCAGAGGAGGAGGAGGAGGAGGAGGAAGTAGGCCAGAGAGTGGTGTACATGTGGGGATACTTGCCCGGAGCCTCGCCGCAACGATCGCCTCTTCTGTCACCGGTCGTTGTGAAGATTCCGCCGGCAGTCGAAAGCTCCTGGAAAGATGTCTCCGGCGGAGGTTGCGGTTTCGCAATGGCTACTGCAGGTTCGCTCTCAATCTCTTTAGGTCCCCTTGGAGAATTCACCCGTCAGAAACGATTTCGATCAATTTGCAATCGAAGCTCGCATTCTCAAATTCCTTTCAAAGTCCCCACAATGTATCTGATTGTAGAATATTCCGATTGAAATCGCGGTGAAAGTGTTTTGTATTTGATTAATTGACTTGTTTCGTTATGTTGATCAGAATCTGGGAAGCTAATTACATGGGGTTCGACAGATGATCTAGGTCAAAGCTATGTCACATCGGGGAAGCACGGGGTAAGCTTGACTAACCCTTATCTCTGCGTTACGGTCTCTACTAGATTGAGTTACACTTATTGAGCTTTAGTCGCATTTTCTCCTTTACAGGAAACTCCAGAGCCTTTTCCTCTTCCTCCAGAGGTTTGTGTAGAGAAAGCTGAGGCCGGATGGGCTCATTGTGTGGCAGTTACAGGTGCATGTTCATGATCTGAACTTAGCTTGACCTCATCTGTTTGGAAGTTCATAACTTAATTGTTATAGATCTATTTGGATACAGAGAACCATGAGGTCTATACATGGGGGTGGAGGGAATGTATACCCACTGGGAGAGTGTTCGGACAGATAGAGGGAGGAGATTCATGTGAAAGAAACATTTCCTTCTCGGCAGAGCAAGGTGAATCTCCTCTGCCTGTTTTTGTTTTTCATTGCGAAAGCTCCAAATTTATGATTTTTTTTAATAAAAAAAATGGAGGATGAATGTGAAAGGATGGTGTCTCTTTTTGCAGTGAGCCCCAGTTCTCAAGGGAAGAAATCTAGCGGTGGAGCGGAAACAGCAAAGAAAAGGCGGATTTCGCCGTCAAAGCAAGCTGCTGAAAACTCATCACAGACCGAGGACAACAACGACCTCTCGGCGTTGCCTTGCCTTGTATCGTTGGCTCCGGGAGTTAGGATTGTCAGTGTTGCTGCTGGTGGACGTCATACTCTAGCATTATCAGGTGAGGTTTTTCAGCTTCTTAACACCAATCAGTGACGGTATCTCCATTAAGCTGTTAGAGCTCCTGGTGTGCTGTAATAAACACTTGATGTATCCTAATTTTCTCTGAAAGTCCAGATATTGGACAGGTGTGGGGTTGGGGTTATGGAGGAGAAGGACAGCTTGGATTGGGCTCCCGTGTACGCCTAGTCTCCTCTCCTCATCCTATTCCGTGCATTGAGCCTTCTTCTTATGGGAAAGGAAGTTCCGTGCCCGTTTCTGGTGTAAACATGAGTTCAGAAGTACAATGCGGCCGAGTTCTTGGAAGTTATGTAAAAAGAATTGCATGTGGAGGGCGACACAGCGCTGTGATCACAGGTGTTGTTCTCACTATATTGCTTTTGTGGCTAGACTTTTATTTGATAAGTGAATAAGAGTGTTTAGATCCATCACTGAAAACAACGCGTTTCAACCTTAGATCAACTCTGTAACCAGGATTTTGAAATTTGATTTTCTTTCTGCTCTATTCCTTAGTTAAGGTTTGCTTGTTTTGAGGCTTCTTGGAGTCCTTCATAAAACTATGAACGGACCCTTTAACCGGGAAAAGATTGATCTATGTTACCTGAGGATTTTTCTGAAAAACAATAATTGCCTTGTAATTAATACGAATGATATTTTTTATGGGCAGATACTGGAGCGCTCCTTACGTTTGGTTGGGGGCTTTATGGACAGGTGAGCACGACAGATCCTTGGCTTTATCAAACATTTGATTAAAACTTGAATGAATTGAGATTCTTGCTATCGGCTATATGTGGTTTTGGCACTAAATTTTGAGGAAAGCTATAATCATCATTGTGCTGAAGTAGTGGGGAGCTTGTCAAAAATATTTTTGTATATATCAAAACATAGATTCAATCTAAGTTTCGGGTTTGATAAATCATTTAATTGGGAAAAATGCCAGCCTGCATTGATGATAAGACTGCAAACGATAACCTGACAATCTCACTTTGTTCTATCATATGGGTCTGTGGAAGTAGCTGAATATTTCTTTTTTGCTCTGTGAAGTGTGGCCAAGGGAGCACAGATGATGAACTAAGTCCTACATGTGTATCCTCTCTGTTGGGAATCCAGATAGAAGGAGTGGCTGCAGGTCTATGGCACACAGTCTGCGTTTCATCTGACGGTGATGTTTATTCGTTTGGTGGAAACCAATTTGGCCAGTTAGGTACTGGTTGTGACCAAGCTGAGGTATAGAATCTTTGAACTATATTGTTTTACTCAGGCTCTGGTAAATGCTAATTTTGACTGTTTGCGAAGAAGGCCCTTCAATTCATTAAACTTGAAAGCCATTTGATCTTTCAGACTATTCCAAAATTACTGGAGTCTCCAAATTTGGAAAACGTGAACGTAAAAACTATCTCCTGCGGCGCTCGTCACACTGCTGTAATCGCAGGTATCCATTATAACCAAGACCAGTTTTAATTAAAGCTTTGGAAAGAGATTCATCTGAAGACTAAAAACTGCATCGTCTTTTTTTTTTTAATTTGTTGCAGATGAAGGGAAAGTATTCTGCTGGGGATGGAACAAATACGGGCAGGTGAACAAAAATGCACGAGTTTTCTGAAATCGCAAACTGTTTGTTTGCTCTATGGTTCCATTTTTACTAATGAAACAGAGTTTTGTTGCGTGTGTGTGTGTGAAACAGTTGGGTCTAGGAGACGTGATTGATCGGAATGCTCCTTCAGAGGTTAGAATCAAAGATTGCTTCCCCAAGAACATTGCGTGTGGTTGGTGGCATACTTTGCTTCTAGGCCAACCCTCTCTCTGAATGTGCCCACACAACAAAATGCACACACACACACACACCCAATTTTGTTAGGGTTTAGAGCAAAGTTCCAGATTTCAATTTTACCCCACCCTTTTTTTTTTGTTTTTTTTAATATATACATAGACATTAGTATTGTACATACAACGAGCAGCATTTTATATATACAATGTAAGGCTGAGTTACTCGGCTTTTGTTTCTTCTGATTAGCTTAACTTTTAAAAGGAGAGTTTAGTTTCAAGTGATGTTCCTTTGTTTTGTACTTGTCCTAATAAACAAACTTTTTCATTTGCTAATTCATCACACCATACAGAAAGAAAATGAAGTTCTTTCTTTAGCTTTTAGTCATATCCATCCATACAACATGATATATTGGAATTTTGAAATAAGCTCGCGCGCGAGTTTTACGAAATCCATTATTATTATTTTTCTCTATACAATAATTGAGATAAAGAAATAAAATAAAGATATATTATCAGCGACGTTATTAGCGAATACCCGCTAGGGGCAAACTCGTTGTTGACGGTTCTGGCGAGCCATTCTTTGTCCTTAACAGCGACGTTACTAGCGAATACCCACTCGAAGAAATGATTTATTATATATATATATATATATATACAAACCGTCTTGGTCATGTAGGTGGATGAGCCGTCGAAATATGGAGTTGTGGTTATGGAAGAAACCACAGGGAAAGTGGAAAGATTTGTCGAGAAGCCGAAACAATTCGTGGGTAACAAGATCAATGCTGGGATTTATCTTCTGAATCCTTCGGTTTTTGATCGTATCGAGCTAAAGACCGACTTCAATCGAGAAAGAGATCTTTCCTCAGATCGCTGGTGCTTCCCGGGGGTTCTGGATGGACATTGGGTGGCAATCGACGGTCGTGGAATGGTCTTGGGTTGAGAACTTGGGAATGATGTTCACATTTGCGATGAGATTTATTGTAATGGAGGAGTTGTGCTGCCCAACAAAGAGATCAAATCGAACGTAATGAGACCAGATATAGTGATGTGATCAAAGAGTAAGATCACTTGGAGGATTTGTCCGTATTTTATTTGTAGTCATTATAAAGTAGGAAATCGTTTTCAATAGTATTTTATTGGGGTCTCTTTATCGATGACATCAACCAACCCAACAACGACGTCACCTCCGTTTTTGCCACATATGGTTTGGGTATCTCTGATTTCGGTTATAAACTATTAAGCCACCGGTTTAGGCGATTGGTTTCTAATCAAACGAAACCAAGGGCCAATAACCGAGTACTGTATGTTGACGTTTTTTTAACTCGAGTTCTTTGGTCTCGGCAAGTGAATTATATAGGTTCGCTTCTTCTTCTTCTCCTCGTTGCGAATCACGACGATTAAGGTTTGGCGCCTGAAAGGTGTTTGACGAATTGTCTGAAACACTTTTAAATCCTTTCTTCCCCGATCTGAACAAGGTCCGAAAGCTCATTCTTTTTTTTCTTAATTTTGTTTCCTGAAATTAGTATCGCTCAATTTTGAAATTTCTTTGAAATCAGATACAATTCGATTCGAAACTGTGATTTAGTTATTACCGCCGCGAATCGATTGATCTCTCTTTTCCTTCTCCTAGATCCTCGAACTGGGTTTTATTTTCCTTTTTCAAATTTTTCATTCCGTTGTGGTCTCTTGCTTCGATCTGAACGTGCAGATAACTGATGATGTGAATCAGCAAAACAGAAATCAATTTGCGGAGATTGCTTTCCGCTGCGCCTAATCAGCAAAATCAGTCAAAGCTAATGCACGTAGGTCTCTTTTGGCTCTTCATATTAGTTTTTTGTTATTTGTGCTCATAACCTCGAAGCTAATGGTAATTTTGATGGAACGTATCTGCAGTATGTTGCTACTCTGAGGGAACAGTTACAACAACTCTCGGAAGAGAAGACCCCTGAAGGCCTTCCCAGGTTACTTAACTCTCTGTAAATGATTCGCATCTTTCAAACATCAATGAGTTTTGATGATATCACGATTTTGTTCAAAAGATTCGTGAATGAGGACAAAAGCTATATCTAGTTCACGATTTTCTTGGTAGTATACTAGTTCCAAGTACATATTTTGGCGAAAGGCTAATAATTTAATGAAATATGGGGAATTAGAGTGTGGCTTTGGGATCCCGAGTTCGGTTTTTCATTAAGAGAATGCGCTTATCTTGTCTCTTTTGATATCTTTTCCAGAGTTACAAAGGCTAAGGTGAATGAGTACTATGAGAAGATTGAAGCTGTTGCTTCAAGAATATCTGCTCAAGTAGTAAGTCACCTGAACTAGAAAAGAGACTGTTTTTCTTTTTCGATTCTAGAGTAACATGCTACAAGCGCCTAGCGGATAAGTTGCTTTCCTATTTACTTTCCCCTTTTGCTAGACGCATTTGGTCTGAGGAACTGTTTGAAGTTTCTTTCTAACTTCACCATGGGTTTAGTTTCAGGAATGCATAGTTTTGATTTGTTCTGTGGGTAGAACCGTTTTTGGTTACAAGAATTGTAAGCTTTACTTGTGTAACCAATACCACCAAATTATTGATTTTTTTGTGTGTGCCAAATTTACAGCCTGAGACAGAGGTATCTGATGAACCTTTTGCAAAGGATTCTACTAGCGGAAGCTCTCCAAAAATAGATGACGCTCCTCAAAGCCCCACTTCTCAACAGCTGAGAAGAAGATTCGTGTAAGTGGAATACTTGATTCGCATTGATGTAGGTCTACAAGCTTCCTTGATTGATGTAAACTTTACCAGCTTCCTTGATTGATGTAGGTCTACAAGCTCCAAGGAGCAAAGCTATGATGCTGTTGATGCTGATCCATCAAAAACAATAAAACTAGACAATGCAGCTCAAGCACACATTGAAAAGCACAGGTAGTTTCATAGCTCATCTGATTATGTACGCTTTGTAATAAAAACAAAAACTTTATCGCTGATGAGTAAAGCTGTATTCTCTTAACTTTTAGTTGAATATTTCGATTTCATGCCATATTGGTCAATCTTTGATGACAGAAAGCTTCAAGATGACCTCACCGATGAAATGGTGACACTTGCGAGACAACTCAAGGAGCGTAGTCTGATGATAAGCCAATCTGTGCAAAACACAGAGAAGGTTAGATGCTAACTTTTTCCTCACAAAGCCCATCCTTGTTCCTTTTTATCATCAACAATGGGATGGGATGAGAACTGGATTCATTGGTCTTAACATATTTCTTTTTTCTGTGTGATATATACAACAACAAAAGATACTTGACTCAACCGAGGAGGCCATTGAGCAGAGCTTAGCGAGCACGGGACACGCAAATGTCAGGGCCTCGAAGATATATTCAGAAAGTTCAAAGACGAGTTGTTTCCAGTGGCTCTTGATCTTGGCCATGACCTGTGTGTTCATAATGGTTGTCCTGTTGATCCGAGTCACCTAGAACATTTGGCTCCGAGTGTAAACCAAATTTTTAGTCTCTTTATTATTCAGTTGTTGAAGTTATGGCGACTTTGTAAATTCTGAGTTGGAGATGTTGTGGAGCTATATTTTGTTAAAGATGAAAAGGTTTTACGTATTTTACATATGAAATGGAAATGTAAGAACATGACATGAGAAACTAAACCTTAAATTGACTACCGGTTTGGATGGAAGTCCGGTACGGATCTGTGCAAAATCATTCAAAATGTTTCTTTGGTTAAGTCTCAAGAGTTGGTTTATCTTTGGCAAACTTAAAAAGAGTTAAAACCCTAAGGAAAGGTCAAAGGCAAAACCCCGAAGAGAGAGAATCAATTTCTTGTAACCGCCATGGTTTTCGCTTGGTGCATCCGCAGGTCAGCTTCTAGTTTGGCTTCCGTGTGTGGTCGTGTGGCTCGAGCCCAGGCAGTCTCCGTCGTCGTCAATCGCTCGGCTCTTGTTCACAAGCCATCTTCTCTGCTTCGTCCTTTCGTATCTCGTGGCCTTCTCTATTCGACGGCTACTGAGAGGTTAAAGTCCGATCAGACGCTTCTCCAGGTGATTGACTCGGAGATCAAGGATGCTTTCGAAGCCGATGAGGTAAGCCTCTTTTTTAAGCTCGCTTGATTTTACTGGAAACAATCGAGAGATTACAAGATTTTTTGTTTTGATTTCTGAAAGAGAATTCGGCTGATTCCAATAGGATTTCATTGGTTGAATCTAACTGGGGATTTGCAAATGTTTTGATTTCTTTCAGAATTGTTTGAGAAAGTTCCATAAAGTTTGGAAATTTCGATCAAATTCGCATGATTTGGTTTTCTGGTTATTGAAAAATGTTGTTTTTGCAGAGTGAAGAAGAGACTACAGCTTCTGGTGACTTTCCTTTCAAAATCGAAGATAATCCTGGACACAGGTCTGTAACTCTGAGTAGAGAGTACAACGGAGAGCAGGTTAGAGTAGAAGTAAGCATGCCTGGTCTTTCCATGGATGAAAATGAGGATGATGTGGATGACAAAGAAGATGGTAATGATGGTCGTAACGAGAAATTGAATGAAACAAGCATTCCTCTTGTTGTCACTGTGACCAAGAAGAGTGGACTCAGCCTAGAGTTTAGCTGCACTGCTTTCCCCGACGAAATCGTCATCGATGGTTTGTCTGTGAACAATCCCGAGAATTCTTCTTCTTCTTCCGAAGAAGAACAATTGGCATATGATGGGCCTGATTTTCAGTAAGCAACATGTTTATTCCCAACTTGCTTTGATCTCGATGAACAACAAACCTAAGATGTTGTTTCTTTGCTTTGCAGAGAATTGGACGAGAATATGCGCAAGTCGTTCCACAGGTTTCTAGAGACGAGAGGAATAAAGGCAAGCGTGACGGATTTCATGTATGAGTACATGATGAAGAAAGATAGCCGAGAGTACCTATTGTGGTTGAAGAATCTCAAAAACTTCATCCAAGAATGAACAAGTCAGTCACACTAAGAAGACTAGTGTTTTTTTTTATGGTTGCAGGTTTTTCTTGTAAGTTCGCATTGTGGTTTTGAATGTGAAATTTGAATTGGAATCATTGATATAGCTTCTTTTTTGCATTGGAGAAAGATAAAAAAATAGAAATGTCAAACTAAAGACTTGTGTGGCTGCTTCTTTGACATGAAGAGAGAGCTAATAAACACGCACTTTACCTATTTATCAAAGACCACAAAGAAGCCATAAAGAAGCCCATTTTTCCTAATTAAAAAGAGAGTTACTAAATAAAAACCCTAAGGAAAGAGAGAATCAGTTTCTTGTAACCGCCATGGTTTTGGCTTGGTCAGCGTCTAGTGTGGCTTCCGTGTGTGGTCGTGTGGCCGTCCCCGTGGTCGTCAATCGCTCGTCTCTTGTTCCAAGGCCATATTCTCTGCGTCGTCCTTTCGAAACTCGTGGCTTTCTTTATTCGACGGCTACGGAGAGGTTAAAGTCCGATCAGACGCTTCGCCGAGTGATTAACTCCGAGATCAAGGATGCTTTCGAAGCCGATGATCACGATGAGGTAAATAAACCCTCGTTTTCCATTTCCTTTTTTTAAGCTGACTTGATTTACATAGGATTCATCTAACTGGGGAATTGCGAATGTTTGATTTCTTTCAGTAAAGTTTGGAAATTTCGATCAAATCAAAAGCCTTGGTTTCATGAAATTGATTTTTTTTTTTCTGGTTTTTGCAGGGTGAATCTGTAGGTGGCTTTCCTTTCAAAACCGAAGATAGTCCTGGGTACTCGAGGACTGTAACGTAACTAGAGAGCAGATTAGAGTAGAGGTAACAAGGTCTCTCACTCATCAGGATATCACTGTGACGACAGAGAAGAGTGTACGAACCATATGGTTTCCCACCATGAGATTGTCATTGCTGCTTTGTCTGTGGATCATCCTGAGAATTCTTCGCAAGAGCAAATGGTGGTATTTGATGGGGCTCGTGTTGTTGTGCAGTAGCATTTCTCCTTTCACTATGATGAGTGCCTCAAATGTGCGCAAGTCCTTCCACAGTTGAAGGATCTCAAGAATGAATCAAGAGACACACTAAGAAGACTAGTTTTTTAATGGTTGCAGGTTTTTCTTGTAATGACTTCTAACTTCACATTGGGTTTTTAATGTGGAAAACGAATTTGGATCATTGTTTATCTTCTTTTGCATGGGGAATGATAAAAGTAGAAATGTCAAATTAAAGACTCAGTGGTGGGCGTATAATCTAATAACACTTTACTATTATCAAAGACCACCACGGTCCAGGGATCTTCTTTGTTATTTATATATGTCTCTCTTTTGTATAGGTGGGGATAAGCACAAGCAGATAATGACTAGAATGTAGTTTAACTCCCATCTATGAAATATGAGGTCGATGTACCTTGTGTAAGATAGCATTTGATCGACGAGCCTCTTTCCACCCTTGAGCAGAATTAGATTATTTGTGTACACCAAAACCAAACCATACCAAACCGAACCAAATTACATAGAGTTTTGTATGGTTTTATTTTTTATAAAACCGAAAAAATCGAAAATCGAAGAAAACCAAACCATACCAAACCGAAATATATATAATTTTTATATGGTTTGAATTTTTATAAAACTGATAAACCGTAAAAACCAAATCGAAACCAAACTGAAAACCGAAGTGCCCACCCCTAGTTGTACCCACTCCCAATCAATTTCTTCAGCTCTACCAGATGACCATGTGCCCTTAGCTTCTCTGCATTTGTTCCATCCATCAAAGCCTTGATGATGGAAAGCATGATTTTCAGCCATGTCTGATCAGCGGGAGTTATGGTTTCATGGTACTTTATGCATAAAGCAGGGCACCTCATAAAAAGGCCGTGCCTTAACTCACAATCTAAGTCATCACTATCTCCGGATCCATCGGTGGTGCTCTTGCGCTTGAGAGGGTTGTGATGGAGCGGAAGCTACTACGAATGGAACTAGATTCGTTAATTCTAAGAATACTCGGAAATTAGAGTTTGTGAATACTCTTAACAATGGTTTTGATAAACTCTTTTCGGAAATCTCCTTTTATAAATTTATCAAAGTCTGAATATAATATGAGGTCTAAACGGCTTATTTATAATAGATCATAAAACCTCTAGAATATTCTAGAAAATTCTAAAAGATACATTAAAATATAAATATAAAGATATTGAAGATATTTAGAATATTTCCAAATATCTCGCTGCATCTGGTCTCGCCGGCTAAGAAAGATTCGTTCTCAAATCTTCAATCGGTTTTTCATCAAAAAAGATCTTCTAGTATCCATCTTCATCTTCTTCTTTTGACTCAGCCCGATTTTTGCTCGAACCGGATTTTTGGCCGCCGATGAAATCTCAAGAGGTCCGTTAAAACTCATCTGCAGTGACAAAACTTATCGACGGTGACAAAAGTTAACGACAATGACAACGAATCTGACAACAGTGACGGTGACTGCATTTTATCTTCTCTCTGCGTTCTCTCTTCTCTATGAGGAAACGACAGAAGAAACTGCAAAGATTGATCAAAGAAATCGACAAAAGGAAATTTCAGAGACTGATTACAGAAATCGACAAAAGAAATATATACAAAGTTACTGAAATTACCTTGTAGCTGTGTTTTCTTCGCGAGAGAGGATGATGAAACGACCGACTGAGTTTTCTTCGCGCGAGGTAGAAGATGATGAAACCACAGACTGAAATATGAAGAAGATCGCACGAATTTAGGATTCTTCTACGCAAATGTTACCTGAATCCGACCAGATTATTCTACCCTAAACGATACCTATATCCGATTCGATCCTAAGAATTAACCGAGCGACAATCTCCAGGATAAATCTATACAAAGTTAGTGAAATTACCTTGTAACTGAGTTTTCTTCGCGCGCGAGAGACAGACGATGATGAAACTACGGACGAAGTCTCACGGACGGGCTGAGTTTTCCTCGCGCGAGAGAGAAGATTCAGAAACCATGAACTGGGTTTTCTTCGCGCGCGAGAGAAGATAGAAACCACGAACTGAATTACGAAGAACGGAAGAAGATGAAACCACACACGAATTTAGGGTTTCTTCTTCTGGAATTCAAAAGAAGATTACACTGGAAGCTCTCAAGAACAAGAACCGGAAGAAGAAGGCCGAGAGTTTGTTACAAAAGATTCTCTCTCTTCTCTCTCTCTTGTTTATATGTACCTTGGGTCAGTCCTCAAGATCAACCCCTAGCCGTTGGATCCTTCGTCATTCTGCGGGCACATGATAAGTCGTAAATGGACCGTTCTGAGTATCTGAAATGGGATAGAGAGGAAATAGAAATTGATTAAATAAATCCACAAAAGACTCTTTAACTGATTCTCTCTTCTCTCTGAGAAATCGACAAAAGAAACTGCAGAGATTGGTTAAAGAAATTGCAGAGACTCTGATTAAAGAAATTCGACCTTGATTGAACTCTCTCTGCGTTTTCGCGTTCCCTCTTCTCTCTGAGAAATCGACAAAAGAAACTGCAGAGACTGGTTAAGGAAATCGACAAAGGAAGCTCTCTTCTCCACTCAAGAAATCACCTCTCTGCGTTTTCTCTTCTCACTCTTCTATTGAAAGTTTTGGAGGCGGCGAAGGTGATGATGATATGGCATTAAATGTAAC
Source organism: Alliaria petiolata (assembly GCA_020283515.1). Taxonomy (NCBI): domain Eukaryota; kingdom Viridiplantae; phylum Streptophyta; class Magnoliopsida; order Brassicales; family Brassicaceae; genus Alliaria; species Alliaria petiolata. The sequence continues at coordinate 104,869,344 of JAHZTW010000002.1, read as the reverse complement.
AAATATAAACGTTGGAATAGCCGTCATATACACGAGATTACCATTTTACCCTGTGATTGTGAAGTTAAAAAGCGTTGGCACGTGCGAGAGAAAACGCGTAATACAGTAGAACCTCTATAAATTAATACTCGATAAATTAATAATCACTATAAATTAATAAATTTTGCCGGTTCCGAGTCGGGCCAGTGTAAAAATTTGCAAAATTCGATAAGATAAGAAGATAATATTTTTTTGAAACTCATATGTAAATATACGGTCCTAATAATAAGATAAATTAATAATTATAAATATATGCTTACATATAGTAAAATATGACTATTGATGTGTTGTTTTCTGAAAATTAGATTCTCGCTCGAGTTCATCTCTAATATTTCTTATTTCATCAATAATTGTTATTTTCTTGATTTGCACCCAAAATTATGAAAAGTTCTACAAGTTATAACTGATTTATGATGCATAACTACTATCAAATGTTCCATATTATATCATCTTCAACTTCATCATCAACATTAAGGACGTTAGCCAGAATTTTTTATAAACTTTGAACTTCTGATAATGTTTCACTTTCACCTAAATAGTCGAATATGCTATTGACATGTATTTATTCTTTTTGATAATTGAGATTATTAATCACAACTTTATGTTTATGAAAGTTGTTCGGCTCATCTTTCAAATTCATTGATGCGACATCTCCTGAACAAATTTTGCACTGTTGGAAACAATTTGCTATTGTTAGAGTTGTTAGAGTTTAAAGCGAAAAATATTTTTATAAATTAATAACTCTATAAAATAATAAAATGTTGAAATCCGAACATTATTAATTTATAGAAGTTTTACTGTATGCACATTCGCTTCTCGAACCTCTCTAATCTTTTTTTTTTTATTATTGCTTTAAGGGTTTCGTACCTCAAATCTTTCTTGTCTTAATCACGGCGAGCAAACTGAATGCTTTAGAACAGAATTTATTTTTGCCTTTAATGTTAAAGGAGCTTATTAATTCCGTTGGAACAGAACTATAAAAAGTTATAGAAAAAGTTATTTTGCAAATACTTTGGGAAGCAATTTGTATTTTATAAATCTTCATTGACTTTATTAGTGTGGTCACGACATTAGGTCACTCACGGGAATGGTCTTGATCAAGATTCTACTTCAATTGATACGATCACCATTTTTGGTAGCGTACGTACCGCGTAACCTTTTGAAGAGTTTTCTCATTTTCATATGTAAGGAAAATAACCCTAAGATTAGTTAAGCTTTACAAAAATTGTAAACCGCAGAATAAACCGTTTTAGATTTTTAGTTTGAATCGGTTATCTAGATTTTGAGACTATATACAAGTATAAATCTAAAATATCCGAGATATATATACTTTTAGACTTTTAGTGAACATTCTTAATTAAATAAAATTTATACTGGATCACAACGGATCGAATCAGGCAACGTGACAATTTTGCCCACATCGCCGAATCTAGGATTAACGAAATTTGCATTCAATTATGGAACCGTTCGTACTAAAGATACTACTACTATACTATTATACTCTCCAACTGTTTTAACCTAAAAAGCTTTCTAACTACATACAGTAAAACCTCTATAAATTAATAATATTGGGACTTGAAGATTTTATTATCTTATAGAGTTATTAATTTATCTATAAATTAATAATTATTAATTTATCGATAAATTAATAAATTATTAATTTATAGAGATATTTTCGGTTTGAACTTTTAACGTTCATCAAAAAACAACACAAACATGTTTTCAAAATTATAAAATTCATTTAGAGAATATCATATCAAAGAATTTAAAGATAAATCAACAACGTTTATAAACTTAAAACGATAATTTAATCATATTTTACTATATTATCTTAGTTATATATGTAGATATATATATGCTTAGATGTATAATTATTAATTTAACTTATTATTGGGACCATATATTTACATAAGAGTTTCAAAAAAATTATTATCTTATTATCTTATCGAATTTTGCTAATTTTTACACTGGCCCAACTCGGGATCAGCAAAATTTATTAATTTATAGTGATTATTAATTTATCGAGTATTAATTTATAGAGGTTCTACTGTAGTAACCAAAAAAAAAATCTTATGTAAGCTGTATATTCTTATTCGTCCTTAATTAACATTTTCTTAAAAACATATCTATTCGTTCTCATATGAGAGTATAACGCAAAAGATGACGAGAATATATTTAAAATAGACGACAAATAATCTAAAAGACCCGATCACATGTAGTCAAAGTTTTCTACTATAGATATGCAGACACGAGAGTTAATAACAGTCTCATAAAACAACTGCAAATCTTCAGTGTCTTCTCTTTTGTTTCATCACATGTTCTCTCCGTTCTTCGCATCTCTTTGCAAATCCAATCCTTTTTCTTTTTTGTAGTTCATCTTCCCAAAACAAAAATCCTTCAAAAATTTATATACATACATATCCACTTGCAATATAGACCATCAGGTTCATGCCTTATACATACATATACATAAGGCTTGTTTCCATTCACAAAACCTGCTGTTGACTAATTGTCTGTAGCGAAGCCTTTGGCGACCAAGACCAACCGCACCAGATGACACCAAAATGACCTCAAATCCATCCGAGTTTAGTTCCGCAAGCTGGCATTAGATTTTTTGCACGAATTAAAGAGACAAGTATACACAAAGTTCCTCTTCATAAAACCTTTCTTTGAAGTTTTATTCATTTGATTATGTATCAAGGCAGAGCTTAATCAAGAACGTATGTTGATCAAATACCTGCTCGCAGATTGCTCCTAAGCGTCCAAGAACCAATCTTCCTCCTTTCCCAGTTACAACTCCAGTCCCAACCTGAAAACAATCAAACCCAGAGATTTCGTGAATCAGAAATCGACATGTCTACAAGGAAACAAGAAAATTAATATAGACAAATTGAGTAACTGGATCGACGAAGGTTCTCCGACAATTGACGAAATTATTTCTGAAATTACTCTATGTTTCTTTTCTTGGACAAAAAAACGTTTATGGCAGCGTCTATTTCTATGTACGTGGGAAAGTCGGCTATTTCATGTCTGTTGTATAGGCAGATGTTAAATGTATACATGAATTATACCACTGTGTTAATTTATACCTTAAATTAATAAAAATTTAATTTTCATATCTGATCTTCAGTTTTTATACTTAATCATACAATCGAGTTTAATGTGTTAACGAAATGTTATCTCTTGTCGATGTATATGCCATATTTGACACTATGTAGGGTGATATGAAACACATATTTATTGTCAAACACCAAAACGACGCCGTTCTGTGTAAAACACACACTTAAGTCACAAAACGACGTCATTTTATTATGTGTCTCATCTTCTTCTTCTAACTCTCGAAGCTATTGATGAAACAAATAGTATTTGGGGATTGTATTCAAATCGGCGCGTTGTACTCACTCTCCCTCTGGTTATCAAACTCCACTTACATTTACCTCTTTCTCTTCTTCCTCCAGATGCTCAAAGCCCTAATGTAGTTGCCGTTTACTTGATCGAAGTTTTGCTGAAGAAAGAGAATTTCAAATCTCAAACCATGACAAACATGCTCTTGATCTACTTCGGTGTAGCGATCGCTGCTTACGACGATGCGAAATTAGGTGGAAAATGAAATGAGACTCAAGATTGAGATCTTATTTCGTTGAGAGCATCGAGAGTTTGAAGAGGAAGAGAAGACACAAAATAAAACGACGTTGTTTTGTGACCTAAGTGCACATTTTACACAAAACGGAGGTCGTTTTGGTGTTTGACAATGACTCTGCGTTTCACATAAGACAATATTGTTTCATACGTGGCATCTACATCGACAAGAGATAACAGTTCGTTAACCCCATAAACTCTATTGTATGATTAAGCACAAAAATTGAAGATCGGATATAAAATTTAAATTTTATTAATTTACGTATATATTTAACATCTACCTATACTTTAGCATGAAATAGTCCATTTTCCTACTTTTACGTATAAAAAATATTTCGTGACAATGATCACAATAATATAGCAGCATATATGATGACCCGTGATACTGTTGAATACAAAATCAAAACACACATAATGGCTTTGAATTATTACAATCCACCTTGTTTGATTTTCAAATCCACTTTGTTTGGGCCGACATGGTAATATTTTTCTTTTTTTAAAATACTTTGCAGATAAGGGTGAGAATGTGCGCAACTGGTTCCACAAGTTTCTCGAGACAGCGGATTAAAAGTTCAAACCAATCACGACACGGAGTTCGCATGGTGTTGAAAGATAGATGGGAGTGCCTATTTTGGTTGAAGGATCTCACAAACTTCATCCAAGAATATGATTACTTTTTTATGGTTGCAGGTTTTTCTTGTAATAACTTCTAACTTCACAATGGGTTTTGAATGTTAAAATACGAATTTGGACCGTTGGTATCTTCTTCGAAATGTCAAAGTAAAGACATGTGTGGCTTATAATGAGTTTTTGACATGACGAGAAAGCTAATAATAAACACTTTACTATTATCAAAGACCACCAAGGTACAGGGATCTTCTTATGTTGATGCAATCCACAAGCAGGGAACACTAAATCCTAATTGAACTCAAACAAAAACTTCAATCATATAAAATATGACAATACGCACTCAGAGAGAGAGAGAGAGAGAACTAGAGAAACCCATTCTCCACTGCATCTGTCCTTTTCAAGACGGGAAGGTCCTTATGGGTGTAAACGACACCATTGTCTCCATCCACAACTTGTCCTTTTCCTCTCATTATCCTGTCATTCACCACCACAAACTCATTCAATCCTCACAGTTTTTTAGCAACTCAATGAACAGAGTAAAGACAAAAAGAGATTCATCAGTACCATCTCGTCGTCAATAATCCTTCGACTCCAACTGGACCACGGGCATGGATCCTGCTTGTGCTTATCCCCACCTATACATAAGAACATGCCAACATTCGCAATTCATTCGCTCTTCTCAATTCAATTGTTATTTATATATGTGATACTATATGTCTCTCTTTTGTACCTCAGCACCAAGTCCGAATCGAAAACCATCACAGAATCTTGTGCTTGCATTGTGCAAAACAGCAGCGCTGTCAAATGTTAAAAGAGTTTAGCTTCTAAGTATATACAACCTCAAACATATTTTCTATGGACAATCAAAAAAATGAGTTACCTGTCCACTTGGCGGAGGAAGATCTCTGCGACTTCGCTATCTTCTGTCACTATGCAATCAGTGTGTGCACTGCTTTCACAAGACAGACAAAAATAAAAAGCGACCACACTTATTTTCAGCACATGCAAAGAATACAGAGAGTACAGAGAGGCAGCAGGCCTTCTGAAATTTTTGTCTTTTTATAGTTGGAATCAGTAATAATTTTACCTTCCATGTTGGTGAATATGATCTATAGCACCATGTACGTCTTCTACAATTTCAACGGTGCAGGCCTTGGAACTGTACTCGTGATGAAATGATTTTGTTTCCGGAATGTTCAGTTTAGCACTTGCTCTTGGCCCACCATACAAAGTGACGCCTGCAATTTGACACGTGCACTTCAAACAAAAGTCTCCAATGGAAATAGTCAACAAACTATATCTAGGTTTTAGTATTTATGGTTTGAAACACTCGCAGTTCATGATTAAAGACAGATAAACAGTTGTATGGATATGAAACAATTGATTTTGATAGATCCAATAAAAGACGCTCATTCTCTCAAACTGCTATTCTTACCGTTGGTTTGCAGAGCAAAGATAAGCTCATTGAGCACACCATTCTGCTCCAAATCCTTATGTACAAGAAGGGTTTCCTGTCGGGTAAATTGAGACGGAAAGTAATAAGTTAACCAAAACGAAATCACATTGCATAAGTGAACAGTACTGAAAGAGATAAGAATCTCTAACCATCGCATTACAGGCTGCTGGATAGTCCAACTTTGCATCGGAAATGACGCGCTTTGCCATGTCCAGTTTACAAGACTTATCAACATACACATGACAGATACCATCTGGAAACACCGAAAAAATAAGCCATGTTCCCTCTAGGCCAATCCAACTTATGAACTTAATGGAACTGAACTTTTAAACGTACCAGCATGCCCTAGCACTGGGATTTTCGTCGAGTTTTTTATCTGAGAAACGAGCTTGTTGCTGCCTCTTGGGATCACAAGGTCAATAACATCATCAAGCTGTAGCATAAATGAAAATTGTGGGTTCCAGTTTAAGCAAAAAGAGCTAATCATTTCTGGTGACTTGCCATTCATATAGCTACATACCTTGAGCAAATCAGGAATCTCCTCTCTCGAAGTCACAAGTCCTATGAGTTTACCTCCAACAGTCTTAGGAATTGCATCAGTGATCACCTACAATTTTCCCATAAATTTCATAAATTAGCCCGACATATTTTGGGAAGCAAGATTATGACTACGATGGAGTTTACTCCTATATATGAAATATGAAGTCGATGTACCTTGTGTAAGATAGCATTTGATCGACGAGCCTCTTTACCACCCTTCAGCAGAAGACCGTTTCCACTCCGGATTGCAAGCGAAGCTATCTGTTTGATTCATTGATAGAGCGGTGTTCAGCGATCAGACTTTACATCTAAGACCATAAAGGATAATGACCCCTGACATACCTGAACCAGTGCATCAGGCCGGGATTCAAAAACAATCAGAAGAACACCTAATGGTGATGAGGTCTTCTCTAAAATAAGACCATCTGCAACCTGTTGCATACAAAAATTGTCAAAAATAATATGAATTAGACAAAATTTGCATGTTAATAGGAGGAAGTATTACACCAAATGAGGAAATTTCTGCCCTGTGTTTAAATTTTTTATGATAATGAGATTACCTCGGTTTTCTTTAAAACACGGCCGATTGGATCTTCCATTTCGGCTAGCTGGCGAATGGAAGCTGCAAGGCTTGAGATCTATTAAGCACAAAACAATGTAAAAGTATAAATAAATAGGCCAAAGGAAGGCAATAAAATAATTCGTGCAATAGATTTAGTCAATAGTCACACAGTGAATACTGTCTTACCTTCCCAGGCTTCATAACTAATCGAGCTACCAAAGACTCTTCGTATCCAGCTTCTTGTGCTGCAGCAACATCTAAATCATTCTCGGTTTTAATTATTTTCTCGTTTGCTTCAAGGGCGTTGGCAATATCGAGTAGAATGTTTTTCCTGTCTTCAGAAGACAAGGCCTGTAAGAAAATTGCAAACAAGTTAATACACTTGCAAGACGAGAAAAAACAAAATTTGAGTTGACAATTTGAGTGCACTTGCATCGAAGGCTGGACGTTACCTGAAGCTTTCTAGAACTTTCCCTTGCAGCAACTGCCATGTCACGAGAAGTAGTATCTACGATCGGAGCCCACAAATGAGAATCTTGGTGAAACAGGGTACCAACACGCAGTCCTCTAAGGACTTTAGCTATATTGTCAGCTGCATAGCCACTTCAAAAAAAAAATAGCAAGAAAAATATCATTCTTTCATCCAACATTATATGCTAGCTTACTGATCAGTCACTTCTAGATTCTGATATTCACAGAAGACAACATACTAATTTTTTAGAGGAAGAAGCTGATACTAAATGCGAGCACGCAGAGAAAAAAAAAATGTGATAAAGGTATGAGCTTTAACAGGGCTGAGATTTAAAATTTACAGTAACTCTTATTCTTTGAATTCATTTATTTAAAGTAAGGGCAGTTTTTTTTATTTCTCTGTTTCAAAGTGGAAGACACTGTACAAACTTTAGGCTATGCGGTAGAATTACAAGTTACCAGCACCAAAGCGCCTTTTTACCTGGTTATGATAACAGGAATGCCACCATAAGCTGCATTAACAGCAGCTTTAACTTTTGCAGTCATGCCCCCTCGTCCTAATCTGGACTTTTCACCAAACGTAATCTCTTCCTGGTGTTTTTCTTTAATGTATGTGTGGATTAACTTTGAATTAGGATCGCTTGGGGGCCCAGTATAAAGACCCTCAACATCACTTAGAAGGATCAAAAGATCAGCTTTCAGCTCCAGCGACAGTAGAGCAGCCAAGCTGTCATTATCCCAAAATATACCAGTAGCATCCTGCATAGATTAACAGTGCGGTGAAGCTTTAGGTTAAGACTAAAAGATTGAGAAGAACCAGAAAAATTACTCAATTGAAGTTTATCCATGTACAGTCAAGTAGTACAACTGTAAGCCAAAAGCAACCAGAAAGAAACGTAATCAATAAACCTTATAGGGGGCTCTCCGGGTGCTTATAGCATCATTCTCGTTGAAAACTGGAATAACCCTCATCTTGAGCATCGATTTGACTGTCTCACTAAGTTGCTTCCTGAAATCCTTATCTCTAAAACTGCTATCAGTCACAAGCATTTGAGCCACCGTCACATCCATCTACCAAAGAGAAATGACGAGGAAAGAACACATCAGTATATGAAATGCTTGCCAATAATCAAGAAACAGCAAAAAAAAAAGGAGCATCACCTGGTCAAACATAGTCTCATAGTAAGCCATGAGACTGCTCTGTCCAACACCAGCACAAGCCTTCCCATCAAGTTCAGTTTGTGGCTTCTGAAGGTCTGCAAAGCTGGAATCCATAGAGAAGAAGAAGAAGAATCAGCACAGAAACAAACAAACAAACAAACATATATACAATTCCCCCTGAGAGAAACAATTCGAGCCTTTTAAGGAGGGGAAGCAAACTTAAGGCTTGTTTCCATTCACAAAACCTGCTGTTGACTAATTGTCTGTAGCGAAGCCTTTGGCGACCAAGACCAACCGCACCAGATGACACCAAAATGACCTCAAATCCATCCGAGTTTAATTCCGCAAGCTGGCATTATATTTTTTTCGTAGGAATTAAAGGGACAAACATACACAAAGTTCTTCTTCTTAAAACCTTTTTTTTTTTTAATTCTGTTTTAACGCAGAGCTTAATCAAATACCTGCTCGCAGATTGCTCCTAAGCGTCCAAGAGCCAACCTTCCACCTTTCCCAGTAACAACTGCAGTCCCAACCTGTAAACAATCAAACTCGGAGATTTAATGAACCTGAAATCGCTCAGAGATGCATGTGTTGTCAAAGGAAGTCTAATTAAGGGAGAAAATTTCGCAGATTTAGGAGAAGTTTCAATTTGAAAGAAAAACACAACATTCTCAGATTTCTCCGCCGCCAAACAGCTAAACTAAGGAAGCAATCAGTACGGAGAACACACTACCAATTGACATCAACCAAAAAACGCAGGCTTCGAAGATATTTGACGAAACGACGATTAAAAAAAAAAAAGTCAAAACCCGGAAAATTTTGAAGACAATCGATCAAACCAAAAATCAGAGAGAGAATTGAAAACCTTGACAACGATACGCCTAACGTTCTTGGCGAAAGCGCGCGAACGATCGGTCTCCTCCATAGTTGCCTATCAAAAATCAGAGAGGACGAGTCAATTCAGTCGGACTCAGTCACCACCACGACGAGGACGTGAGAATATGAATGTGGGGGGATAATCCGGTGGGGGAGATCAAGTGGGAAGAAGCGAATGGGGGTTTTTAATAGCGGAAACGAAGATGTGAAAAATAGTCAAACAAACCCTTCTGCTTTGTCACAAATTAAGTAATAGCACCCAAGCTTTTTATACTAGCTTTTAAAACCTAATTTTTATACATTTCGCAAATTAATGTAAACTGCCTAATTTTTTTTTTACATTCACGAACTAATTAAGGTTGGGTTTCTAAACTTAAACTCAGATATTGATCGGAAGAAGAAAAAAACAAAATTATTTACAAATATCAGTAATTTTTTATTATCAGATATTCATTATTGCCACACAAAAATGGTTAATTAGTGATTTAAACTGTTTGATCTTTGATGTCAATCGAGGTTTTCGGTTCAAATGGTCCGTAACCACCATGTAATCATTTGTTCAATTACTCATTAATATTACAAAGATCATAAATTTCCGGAGTAATGTGCTATGTGTCACAAATTTGTTGTGATTATTTATATGAAAAAAAAATTGTCTTAAATAGTTTTAGTTTTTTTAATATTAATTTATTATTCTATTATAAATTATGATAATTGTTATATCAATGATTATACAACGAATAATTCTATCGTTTTCTAAACATCAGACGGTTTTTGTTAGACCGTGGTAAGTTTATATTCATTAATTTATATAAATAATAATAAATTGCATCAATTGGAACCCAAAATCCAATCTTTCCGGTATAAAACAATTTTGAACATTTGATCAACCACCGGAATATTCTGGTTTTTACAAATAGTTTTAGTTTGATGCCTTATTTATATAAATTAAAAAATATTAATGTAAATAGTAATTAGTGGTCAAGTTGTTTTTAATCTCCTTGTAATTATGTCGAAAATTACTTATTAAAATTAAAATTTGCTAATTTGTAACAAATTCGATTACCATATTGTAAAATTATAATAATTTAATTTAATATCTGCTTGATCTTTTTCTGGAATTACGTGTTCTAAAATCTTTGATAGGAAAACGCAGTTATGCATTATTCATGTTTTTAAACCAAATTTCCAAACACATGGCGCCACGTGATGAGTGGAAGGCTCCCACATCCGGATCCTAATTGGTGACGTGGGTGGTCGTGCAGGGTAAAAGTGTTAGGGTGTGGCGCAGGGGATCCAGCTCTCGAGTGGTGGGGGTATTTTCGGTAATTTAAAAATTGGCGGCTGAGAGAGCACCGTGAACGTGAACAACGCAAAGGGAGGACAGCAAAGCAGGTTTACTTGATATCTCATTAAACAATTAAAATTATCACTCATACGCGGCGCCACAACATTTCTCTATCTTTATTTTATAATTTGTTTTCCAAACATTTAAAAATCATTTTGAATTTTTGTCATAAGATGTGACATTTTTATATGCTTAGTAGTCAGTCTTCTTCAAGAGAAAGAAAAGTAATAAACTTATAAGCACTGTGAAATCATAACAATCACTCGTTTCAATAATAAAAATATTTTCCCCTCGAATTCGATTCTCACCCGAAACTTTTTTACAAGCGTTTAGCTAGTTAAACAGTGTAATACTTCTGATTCATTAGAAAAAACAAATCGATTAGCAGATTATTCAACGATTATACTCACTTTTAAAAAAATAGTTGGATTTTTGCCCCAAATCATCTTTTGCACTCTGAAAAAAGAAAAAGAAAATATCTAAGCTTTTACATTTATAAAGAGAAAAATATTAACTGCTTTTACATTTATAAAGAGAATTTTTATCTTACAATATATTATCTAGCTTTTTTAATAAATAATTGGATTGTTCGAAATAGTGTTTTTGCATGTTTTTGTATATTTGATAAAAAAACAAATTATTCTTTATATTTTTTTTTATAGTTGATAGATCCCACGGTAGTGACTAGGCATGGGCATAAAAACCGGACCCGAAGAACCGAACCGAACCGATCCGAATTAGAAGGAACCGAACCAAACCGGAACCGACCTAAATATCCGAATGGGTCCTATATTTTTATATCCAAAAACTCGGAACCGAACCGGAACTGAACCGGAAACCGAATGGATACGTTAAATATCCAAAATATAATTATATATCCAAAATATTTGTTGTATTTATACTTTAAATAACTTAAATACTCAAAATTGCAATTATAAACCAAATATATTAGTTATGTTTAGAACAAAATAACTAAAATACTCAGAATATTTGAAAAAATTTAGTTATATTTATCAAATTTTAATTATTTTAAAAAAAATTTAGATAACTTGGATATCCGGAACCGATCCGGATCCGAACGGAATCGAACCAAACCCGAACCAAAAAAGCAAAATACCCGAATGGATTATATTCTCTAGAACCGAAATATCCGAACCCGAAAAGAACCAATCTGAACCCGAACGGATATCCGAATGCTCAGGCTTAGTAGTGACTAAAGGTCAGTTGCCTCCCAAACCTTTTTAATATTTAAACCTGCAGTGGTTTCTCAAGGTCCAACTAAATGCCTCTGAGTGTATTTGACGGTCAAATTTTGGCCCAATAATATTTTTTGGGAGGGCAATCGTCTTTAAACTATTTGTTCTTTCCATATTACGTAACTCCTGTTTCTTGTCTTTCCTCATTTATGGCTTTCTGTACAAAATCTTGTATCCCAAATAATTTCTTCGGATTTTAATTACACCGGATATCTGAGTAATTCACCAAAACACACGTCCAACTAATTACAAAGAAGAGCACATCTTTTATATTTGCAAACTAGTTACCACATATAAAACAATCAAAGTGACCAAGTACTATGAATACTTCCACTTTTGTAGCTCATGTGAATTGGAGTTCAAAATGCCAGTTTTCACTAAGTGGGAACGTCTTTTCTATGACTTGTGTATTTAGGAATACTACATGAATGGTAAGGAAAACAAATGAATTTAGTTTATTCAGATTTTGCTTTCTAGCTTTATCTTCTATTTGAGAAAGAAATACCTTAAACACATGAGAAGTTATGCAACACGTGTCTTCCTCTCTAAATGTAGCTCAAATTTGATAGCATTGGAAGCTTAGAACCAAACGGTAAGAGTTTTTATATAACAATGGTCCATTCTCTTGTCAATTTCCGTTCAATCTCTATCACTTTTTAACATCCGGTTAGACTATACGCTTCAAATAAACAGTCTCACACGGCAGTAAATAATCACAAATATAGATATAACTTCACCATTATATTTGGTAATCTTTCTTCTTTCCTTTTTTTTTGTTAAACGTAATTAGTATTCTTTTTTCTGCTACGATTCATTTAACTTTGCCACCAAATGACAAGAATATGCGATGAAAAAAATGATACAAACATTTTTTTTTTGACGACGACTCCTATGCTGTTTAAAAGTTTTAGATACTAAAACTGAATAAACAAAACAAGCTACTTGTTTCCTCTTGTTTTCGTGTTCTTGTTTTTATATTCTTTTTATTTTTATAGTCGTTCACTCTACACGACTTAAAATTTTGGTGATTAATTGACGTCGGTATGGGTTTGATACCACATTACAAAAAAAAAAAATCATTTGGTAACTGGTAAGCATGACGAAATTAAAAAGAAAAAATAAAACATTGTGGACACAAGATTTATTAACAAAACAGGAAATAATATATGCTAACATGTCAAGCACTGCATGACGTGGTGTGACCTTTTTGCTCTTTTAAAAAAAAAATTTCTTTTATATATTTGTAACTGAAAAAAATATAATAAAAGATCTGCATGTGTGTCTGTGTGTGTCCATACGCTAAATTGAAAAAATAATAAGAAAAAGACGATTTGCATGTGTGTGTGTTTCTATACGCTGAATATTGGATCGTTAAACCACAAATAGAGTTCGAAGATCGTGTTGTCGTAATCTGGCACATAGTTTTTTTTCTTTGGATCATGCAAAATAATTCGGCCGACGCACAAAAGAACCGAATAATTTTTTTTTGTGAATTTTTTTAACATTATACTAGTAGATATTCGTTCGTGGGGTCAATTAATGTCGCCTTCCATTAATACCACAGTTCAATTTATGATATTTGTGTTTATTCGAATGGCCGACATCATCGTATGTCTGACAGCTTCATCGTGTAAGACTGTAAGGGTTCACGGTTGATTTTCCGTATATGACAATATTAATAGAAAAAAAATAGACTATATGGTTGATGGTTCACGGGAAAACAATTTGTAGGCTTTGTAACAAGTTGTAGACTATATGGTTGATGGTTTCAACTTGATCGGCTGCTTTTAACTCCCGTGTGATGGTATTAATTAAATAGGGTCTTTTTACCCAATGAGCCGAAAAGATTTTAAAAGAAGACAAATTTGATTGGTGTAGTTTGATTTCATTTAAAAAATTTGTATATAATAAAAAGAAGAAAAGCCTCACGACGAGCTTCAATTCCAAATGCGGAAGAGTCGAGTGCCATCACGTTCGGAGACTATAATACAAACTATACAAGCAAACAAGAAGTTAAAGTCGTCATCCTATCTTCTTTATCTTTTTTTTTTTTTAATACACACCAAACGAGAAAAATCGTCGACGCTTAGATATTTTCCAATTTCCGCACATTTTTTTTTTCCGAGAATTTTGAAAATGATCTTGATAAATGCGGTAAACAAAAAAGTTGCCATTTACACTCTCAAGTCTCAACAATGTTCTAGTGTGTATAATCATTAATTTCCAAGTTTTAAATGCTGAAAATCTTCATGAACAGACACCGGATATGTGAAGAAAAACTATAACGGTTTGGAGCAGCCAAAAAAAAAAAACTATAACGGTTTGGCATGCACCTTTTAATTTGTTTTATGAATTATAAATATTTATATAATTTTTTTTTTTACTAAAATATTTATAGATATTACTGGCTCGAACCCGAACACCTATTAGAAAAACGTTTGATCGTTCTAACAGGTTAGTTATTTTTTGGCTTAAATTCTAACAGGTAGTTGAAATTATAACAAACTCGTTATTCAACTACATGTGTACTGTTTGTATTATAAGTCTCTTGAAATAGTAAGTCTTCTCTTTTTTAATAAATGTGGTGACAAGAAGAAGAAAAATCTAAAGAATAACACTGATGAACAATTATTCGGTAATATTTGATTTAAAAATTATATTATAAATCATAAAACCTTGATTTTTTAAAAATATTTAAAAATATTATGCCAATGTCATAGGTTATAATTATCCTAGTAAAACAAGTTCTTTTTCTAATTTGACTTGAGAAGCCATTTAGCGACGACACTTTAGCATGTCATTTTTGTAAATCACATGTGATGGTGATGTTATTTTTTAAAAATATTTCTCAAATAATATATAGGGAATATAATATTTTTTTGACTTACCACTCGTGCTACATCACAGACACAGTACAAGCATTCGACAATAATTGAATGGAGACATTGTGATTTGTAAATTATGCATTTGATATGTTCTAGAGAAGTTTTGTGAAGTTCTAAAGAAAATCGAATGGACGTGGGCTTAGCTCCTGTCTTTCCTCAGCAAGGATGGGCTTAGACTAGGTTTTGGTCAATGGGCTTAGACTAACTTGTAGATTTGGCTTTTTTTTTTTTTTTTTTTTTTGTAATTTGTTGATTTTTCGAGCAGATATCAAAGATTTCATGGCCTAAGTTAGACATAACATAACAAATAATAACCACGAAATGTTGAAGAATTTAGCAAATTGCCCGCAAATAAAAGTGAAATTATAAGAAGTAAAGATTATACTTGCCTAAACCTATGTTTGATATACCATAAACTCAAACCCAACTTTGATCTTTTTTTCATAATTCTCACAATTTTGAAGTCAATGAACAACTTCAACAGGTCTATAAGGTTAATTCAACCATACTTCTCACATTAAAGACCAAATTAATGGAGTAAAGGGATTAGAAAACAAAGGAAAAAAAAAAATCTGCACCACCAACATTTTCACAATCTAGACTCTAGAGTATTTTTTTTTTTTTTTGATCAAAAAGACTCTAGAGTATAGATCCAAAATTTTATGATTCACCTGGTATCCATATTTCTAACAATATATAATATGTATGTAAGCTTGCAATTGCACACCCTTTGCCAAAAAAATCTCATTTACACATGCTCCATTTGTTCTCATTAGCAAATAGTTACTCTACTCCATCTTTTATTACACATACTTATATATTCTCCCTAGTCATATTTTCACCAAAAACTGACTTTACTATTAGTTTTCTAACATGTTTTGTTTTTGCAAGTCAAAAATAACTTGTTCAAGTTTTTTATAAAGTGGTCTGACTTTCAACTTTACGTTTCCTCCAAGGATTGAAACAAAAATAATTGATTTTTGTTTTATTTTTAGATATTAAATGATTGATTATTGTATAATTGGAGCCTCCTTTAAATTAGGGCCCAAGCTGTGGCATCTTCACAGATTGTCCAGGGCCGGCGTTAAACGCAACCCTTTTCTTCTTCATAAAAACCTTCAAACTCCAGATTTTTTTTAATCTTCTTCTTCTTCCTCGCTCTTCTTCTTCGCCGCACTCTCTCTCTCGATTCATACCTCCCAAGTAAGCTTCTTCGATTTCCTTCTTAAGACCAAACGTACATCGTCTTCAAGTAAAGTGATTTATAAACCTAATTTTTCCTGTTTTGCTCCAAGAATCAATCTTTAACTAGAATAGTCTGGGGATTGCAAATCGAAATTTACTGTGTTAGAAACCCATGTTTAGGATTTTGGAAACCTAGTTATGGAATCGTTGCGTTAAGTTGATCTCCGTGATGTATAAACCCTAATTTCGCCGGTTTTGTTTCAGTCGCAGCATCCCGATTCCTATTTCAATCGTCTTCTTGTTGATAAGATTTCGTTGTGCCTTATTAACGCAGGTGCACGTTAGCACAGTTCCTAGCTTCCTCTACTCGATGGCGACTCGTAAGTTTTCTGCTGAGCCCTACTTATACTAATCGTGTTTACTCTTTGGGGATTACTCTCTAAACGGCTTTAATGGGGGTGTTTGGGGGTAATATGCAGGTCTTCAGTTTGAGAACAACTGTGAAGTTGGTGTCTTTTCCAAACTCACTAATGCCTATTGCTTAGTCGCTATAGGAGGCTCTGAGAACTTTTACAGGTATCTTTACCTTTGCTTGGACATTCTTTAAGTTTCAGTTTTGCTTCTACTATATTCTAAAAAAGTTTAAAAATTGCTGTTTGATTCTTTGCAGTGCTTTTGAGTCGGAGTTGGCAGATGTTATCCCTATTGTTAAGACCTCTATTGGAGGAACACGAATCATTGGGCGTCTTTGTGCTGGTTAGCTTTCTCGACACCTTTTAGAATCTCTTACTTTTCTAACCTTCCTGATGTTTTTTTCACTAGCGTGATTTAAATGGTTTTTTTCTATCTCGGTGTATAGGAAACAAGAATGGGCTTCTTGTGCCTCATACAACTACTGACCAAGGTAAATCTTGACATTTTTCACACCAGCCCGTTTCTCAGCTCAATTAGTAACTGCTCTTGAAATTCTATATAGAGATAGTAGAGTTTTTGCTGTTTTTCTTGTATGCAACTTGGCAGAAGCATTTGTACCGCTTATCCCTGTTTAAATCGAGTTTATGAGTGGCTTCTTATAACTGAATATGCTTTTGGTGAAGATGATTATTCTCCTCCATCTATTATTGTTGAGGAATCTTTAGTGTTGTATTATAGACGAGTCTTTTGCTCTTTCGACATTGAAATATTATGTATTGGTTCTGTGGTCTGTAGTATGGTTGCATCTCCTGAATATTACTTATGGTTTCTTTTCTGGCAGAGCTTCAACACTTGAGGAACAGTCTACCTGATCAAGTTGTGGTCCAGCGAATCGAGGAACGTCTGTCTGCTCTTGGAAATTGCATTGCCTGCAACGACCATGTTGCTCTTGCTCACACCGATCTTGACAAGGTAAAAATTTATGTCCTGCTGAATTTCTCTTATGAAACTTCCTGGCAAAACATATCGGCTGTTTCCCAATTGACTGTCAAGAAATGATGAATGACTTAAGTGAATTACAAAAGTTCGCAAGGACGATGTAATCTTAATCCATTTGGAATCACCATGAATTTTTATGTGTTGTTAAATAAGATCTAAATATGTCGTTTGGTTCTTGTGTTGATTTTCTACATTGACAGGAAACTGAGGAAATAATAGCGGATGTACTTGGTGTTGAAGTTTTCCGTCAGACAATTGCAGGCAACATTCTTGTGGGCAGTTACTGTGCCTTATCCAACAGAGGTGGAATGGTAAGAGAGTAACCAAACATAACTTCCCTTAATGAATTTGGCAATTGACCTCTCACTGGAAGTTGTATTGACGAATGTCTTGTCTCAAATAGGTCCATCCTCACACCTCAGTGGAAGACTTGGACGAGCTGTCAACACTTCTTCAAGTCCCTCTCGTTGCAGGAACCGTGAACCGTGGTAGTGAAGTTATAGCTGCGGGTATGACCGTTAACGACTGGACTTCTTTCTGCGGTTCAGACACAACCGCGACAGAGCTCTCTGTTATAGACAGCATCTTCAAGCTAAGGGAAGCCCAACCCAGCTCTATTGTCGACGAGATGAGGAAGTCTTTGATCGATACCTATGTTTAAATTTTGCTTTGTTTGGATGAAACACACAACAACATCCCCAAGCGTCAATGTCGGAAATTTCATATCATGTGGTCTTTGTAGGCTCTGAATATCTCTTTACTGTTGCAAGAATTAGTTTTTTTTTTGTTTGTTTGTGCTTCATCAACAGATTAGAAGTAATCTGTTGATGTCTTTTTGAATCCATAAAAAATTCTCTTAAAAAATGCCACTATCTTTTAATTGAGGTCCACATTTTAGTTCATATTCTAGTGGAAAAGAAAAGAAACCATTGAGGAATGGATAACGGTTTTGTTCGGTACATATCCAATTTCTGCATCTCTATGTATGTACAGATAAAGCTACACACTTTTTTCGCTTTAGATAGTTTGAAGATTGAATTGAAAGTTGGGAACTTTCATTTCCAATCCCAAAACCCAATTTTCTTTCTCTTTTTTTCTCTACGATTACAAATACATATCCCAAATTTTGTAGATTGGTTTCTTCTGGATTCCTTCTATGACAACTGGTAAATTCTCTGTTTCTTTATGTTCTGATTTTAATTTCTTATAGAGTTTGCTTGAACGTGAGGTTCTCTGTTTTATTCGCCGGGAAAAAAAGAAGAAGAAGATGAAGGTGAATTGTCAGCTCGTTATCAGAACGCATTGGATGCATTGTCCTCTTTGATCA
The DNA here is from genome assembly GCA_020283515.1 of Alliaria petiolata. NCBI lineage: Eukaryota > Viridiplantae > Streptophyta > Magnoliopsida > Brassicales > Brassicaceae > Alliaria > Alliaria petiolata. Next base: position 104,850,556 of record JAHZTW010000002.1, on the reverse strand, counting down.
CCAAACGCAGCCGTTTGGTCAATAACAACCAATCTCACCGGTTCCGTTTGCTCTTCCATTATCTCTAGGTTCCAAATCACTTTTAACCTTTTTGTGCCGTGCCAAAAAGTTATGATCTTTTTTACAGACTCATGAATCTCTTAAGGTTCTTGAGCTCGAAGACGCAGTCTCGCATATGAAAGTCATTCATGTGGCTGGAACTAAAGGAAAGGTAAAGGCTCATGTCTAAAGTTCCTTGAGATTATACAATGAAGATTTTAAATTTTGTGTTATCTTTTTTTATAAGGGATCGACATGCACATTTTCAGAATCTATTCTTCGTAATTACGGCCTTCGAACTGGTCTCTTCACATCTCCTCACTTAATCGATGTCCGAGAGAGATTCCGTCTGAACGGGTGAGCTTATGAAAAACATAAACATCATCAAGATTTTATCAAAGAAAATGTTTTAAAGAAAACAATTTGCTTGGTTCAGCATTGAGATAAGCCAGGAGAAATTTGTGGACTACTTCTGGTGTTGCTTCCATAAACTCAAGGTGTGGGCTTTTAGAACAGAGCATTCATATAGAGACTTTTCTGTTTTCTCTCATTTCGTTTATACCATTCCAAGTTATAAAAAGCGCAGGAGAAAACCAGCAATGAGATTCCAATGCCTACTTACTTCTGCTTTCTTGCATTGTTAGCTTTCAAGATTTTCACGACAGAACAGGTTTTGGAAAATCTCTTTTCTTGATTGAACTCATGTGTTATTTTAATTTAGCCATTTATGTTATTGATGTTTACGCGCAGGTCGATGTTGTTATACTAGAGGTTGGCTTAGGTGGGAGATTCGATGCGACTAATGTGGTGGGGAAAAAATTGACTATTTTCTATGTCACATTAAGATTTAGTTTTACCAGGTTTTATCTCTAACAAAGCCACAATCTTGTGTGAATATAGATTCAGAAACCTGTCGTCTGTGGTATTTCTTCTCTTGGCTATGATCATATGGAGATTCTTGGTTAGTCTCTTTCACGCCCAATGCTCGAAACAAATGGATCCAATGTGTTTTTTAACCACTCGGTTTTATCCAGGACACACACTTGCTGAAATCGCTGCAGAGAAAGCCGGTATCTTCAAGGTACAGAGAAAAAAGCTTCTGTGTTTGTTCGAGTTTCAGTTTCCTTTCTTAATCTTTGTCTCTGGTGCAGAGTGGAGTTCCTGCATTTACAGTGCCTCAACCTAATGAGGCGATGCGTGTACTTAATGAGAAAGCTTCAAAACTGGAGGTAAGGCTACCCAAAAACAACAACCAAATCATTAGATAGATACATAAGGTTAGTAATTAGTACTTGTTTTCAGGTGAATCTTAAGGTGGTGGAACCATTGGACTCGAGTCAGAGACTTGGGCTTCAAGGCGAACATCAATACCTAAACGCTGGTCTTGCTGTTGCCTTGTGTTCTACATTTCTTCAGGAGATTGGTATTGTGGACAAGAATGGTTTGAATCAGACAGTAAGTTGAATCAATCAGAACATTCTTTGTAGCTGTGAATTTTCTGTTAATTCTTCTTCTCATTAAAGGGTTTCTTCTTGAAAACAGAAGGGATTACCCGAAAAATTCATCTCTGGATTGTCAAATGCCTATTTGATGGGACGGGCTATGATCGTGCCTGATTCAGAACTCCCTGAGGAGATTGTGTTTTACCTTGATGGAGCTCATAGTCCTGAAAGCATGGAAGCTTGCGCTACTTGGTTCTCGCAACAGATCAAACAAAACCAAGAAAGAAACCAGAGAAGATCAGAGCAGGTAAAGTATTTTTAAAATGTGTCTTAAATCTCAAGAACTTGTGAAAGTTCATCTAATAATGTTTGGTATACACATATATGCAGATACTCTTGTTCAATTGTATGTCAGTTCGTGATCCGAGTTTGCTTCTTCCACGATTAAGGAGTAAATGCATTGATCACGGTGTGTTTATTCACGAGATAAAAAAAAAAAAAAAGCTAATTAGGCTTTTACTAGAAATCTCATTTAAGATGTTTTAAAAATGATGTATAGGAGTTGAATTCAAGAAAGCAGTTTTTGTGCCAAACGTATCGGTGTACAACCAAGTGGGGTCCTGTCCAAACGCTGACCCACGAGCCGATTCGATGACGTGGCAGTTCGGTCTTCAGAGGCTTTGGGAGAGTTTGGCTCGAGGTGAAGCAAAATGTAATTCCGGAAGTGATTCCAAAGGCAAAGAAGAAGAGAAGAGCTTCGTTTTCTCGTCACTTCCTATGGCCGTTGACTGGCTCCGGGATAGTGCTCGCCGGAGTAAACAAGTTCGTTTTCAGGTAAAAAAAAAAAAAAGGAGTTTGTTGCATTTTGTACTTACGTATGGTAGTTTTCAGCTTCTTCTTTTAGGTAGACTATAAGTGGTCTAATTGGGATTTTTATTTATTTATTATTTTGGGTGTTAGGTGTTGGTGACTGGTTCATTACATTTGGTGGGTGATCTCTTGAGATTAATCAGGAAATGAATGTGATTATGTGAAACCTTTTCTTTTTCCAACTTGATGTTTGTATTAAGGATGACATAATTTAAGTTAGTTTGAATTTTTCATCCTCCAATTTGTACAACTCAAGAGGGATAATAGATCTCTCTCTGTCTCTCTGATGATGTTTATTTCTTGACATGATTTACCCAAACAAAAAGAAGAAATTTCGACATGTTTAATAAATAAAACACGTGCTACGGTGCTAGTACCAACTCCCAGTGATATCTTAAAAAGTTACAATTGTACCACCGACCAAGATTTGGTAATGGCCAAGCTTTCAAAGAGAGTGGATGCAACAGCCAACAACTGTAAATCATTCACATACGGAAAATAAAATATCTGACCAAAAAAAAAAACAACGGAAAATATCTGACCAAAAAAAAAAACAACGGAAAATATCTGACCAAAAAAAAAAACAATTAAAAAAAAGACGTTAACAATCACGTGGCGGTAAAACGCTCGTTGCATCAAAACGCTGTCGTTTTAGCGTTTAGTGTGTATGTGCGTTGGAAACAAGCGCACACAGAGTCTTTAGAAGCAGAGAAAGCACCGAATAAGAAAAATTGGAAAAAGACGAGAGGCACACAAAAACAAGAGATAGCCAAAACTTTCAAGCAAAGCAATTCAAACGAAAACGAAAACGAAGATCGTTGTGAGATTCCTTTTTTTCCACCGAAATCCGAAGGGGTTTTATTGTTCGGTGAAACTTCTCGGGGGTGGGGGTGAGATTGAGGATTTTGATCGGGACTCGGGCGGCAAATGGTGATGCAGACGGAAGCTAGGGTTGGGGTGAGCTCAGGTCATGGCGTCGTCGGGAACAAATCGTCGTCTCATCGTCTGACGCAGGATCAGAGATCATATATCGAATCGGCGTCGCAGCTCTTGGCCGGAGGAATCGCCGGCGCTTTTAGCAAGACTTGCACTGCCCCTCTCTCTCGCCTCACCATTCTCTTCCAGGTTTCGTTTTCATCGACAGAGAAACCATAAATTTTCGAGATTTCATTTTGTTTCATACAACAACCCATTTGTTGGGTTATTGAAGTAAAAGACCAATTAAGAATTTCGATTGCAATTTGTTGATCCTGTAATTCTAATTTCGTTCCAAATGAGAAAAATTGAGGATCCCTAGAAATGAATAGCTATTTGTAATCTCTTCTTCATCTTCACGATTTAAGTGTGTTTGATACTATTGAAGTTACTATTGTTTGATTATCATTTGGTACTAGACGGTTCTTGTTGTAAAGCTCACATCTCATGATCGCAAATCTTTGTTAGCTGCACTTTTTTCTAGCTCGAAATGCATAAAAGGGAGATTTTTTTTTTCTTTCTTGTCTTGATTATACACTCTGCTGTGTTTAGGTGCAAGGCATGCACTCAAATGCTGCAGCTCTAAGAAAGCCGAGCATATTGCACGAGGCTTCACGGATATTGAATGAAGAAGGATTCAAGGCCTTTTGGAAAGGGAATCTGGTTACAATTGCTCACCGGCTTCCTTATTCTTCCATCAATTTCTACACATATGAACACTACAAGAAGGTCTGAGAATTTTATTCTACAAGTTTGGTCATAGTGTGCCAATTTTTCTTCTCCACTTAGCCTACCTCTGATTCGATCTTTCATTGTTTTCAGTTCATGTATATGGTTACTGGGATGGAAAATCACAGGGAGAGTATAAGCTCAAACCTTTTTGTACATTTTGTAGCCGGTGGTTTGGCTGGAATCACAGCTGCTTCTGCCACTTATCCACTTGATCTTGTTAGAACTCGTCTTGCTGCTCAGGTTGGCGTTTTTTTTTCTTCCAAACATTTCTTATTTGATATGATCATCATTGTATTCTAAGTTCACATGTTGATTTCATGACTGAAGCATTGTTGCATTAGCTGGTTATTGACATTTGTCTTTCCATCAATGGCAGACAAAAGTAATCTACTACACGGGTATTTGGCATACTCTGCGCACTATCAGCGTCGACGAAGGTATCTTGGGCCTCTACAAGGGACTCGGAACAACGCTTGTGGTATTTTCCACAAAAAAAAAGATGAATACATCATAAATGTTGTATCCTTCCACTTTCGTTGTTTCCTGACTAAGGTTTCATTTTTCTTATACAGGGTGTTGGGCCTAGCATCGCCATTAGCTTTTCTGTGTATGAATCTTTGAGATCTTATTGGATGTCAACTAGGTAAAATAAGTCAAATCTCTAAATGACCGTTCTGCAGTTTAACTATATCACATATCATTCTTTTTCCCCTCCTAACATTATTTGTCTGTTCGTTTTTCCTTTTTCTCAAGGCCCCATGATTCTCCTATCATGGTAAGTCTAGCTTGTGGAAGTCTTTCAGGCATAGCATCTTCAACAGGTGAGTTATTTTTGCTATTTTTTACCTTTTTCTTTCTTTTTCGCCATGGAACTGACTGTGATAGTACTTTGTCTTTCTATGTCGTTTTTCTGTTAAAATGCTGATTATATTAGCAGTAGCATCAATTTTATCACATCAATAGTCTCAGCGGAACTCAGAATTCTATGGTTTCCATGTTTTCGATGCTTGATAGACGGACATGGCAATGCATTTGTGAAAACTAGTTTAACTTCCACCAAGGCCACTTAATAAAAATTTGTTGTCTCCTTCTCATATGCATGCTTCTGCTCCAGCAAATTGATATGATCAATTATGACCATCTCTAGAACCCTTGAAGCATTGTTGTGATTTTAATGTGAGGAGTTTACTTCTTTAGGCATGCTTCTCATTTAGTCTCACATTTGAGACTAACATCACTCCCGTTGTAGATTGTTCAATCAACTGCTGGATTTTTGTGTTTATCGTAATGAAACTCCATCTCATGCTGCATTCATAAGCAGTAGAAGAACCTTGACAGTATCGATGCATTGTGTTAAATGTGATATAATGCACTCTGTTTAATCTCTGATGTAAAAAAAAAAACTGCAGCGACGTTCCCTTTGGATCTGGTGAGAAGAAGGAAGCAGCTAGAAGGAATTGGCGGGAGAGCGGTTGTGTACAAGACGGGTTTGTTGGGGACATTAAAGCGTATTGTTAAGACAGAAGGAGTGAGAGGTTTGTACAGAGGAATTCTTCCAGAGTACTACAAAGTGGTTCCTGGTGTTGGCATCTGCTTCATGACCTACGAGACTCTCAAGCTTTACTTCTTGGATCTTTCCTCACGGCTTTAACAGTTTTTTTTTTTTTTTTTAGATTTTTAGGTCTATTTTTGATGAAAGGCAAAAACTGTAAACCAAAATGCGGGGATGATAATATACGACGAGATTGTAGTAGAATTATATATGTATTTTTTTTTGTTATATATAGTGATTTAGATTACACGAAATTAACATTGTACAATCCTAGTTAATGTGGCCCAACAAAGCATGACGTTTGTTGGTAATTTTTTTTGCAGACGATATATCATGTTTTTGATTAGAGAGGCAAGTTATATATGAGTTGATCTCTTGTTGCTATTGGAACTCTAATATGGCAATGGAATGTGATTATTGTTTGTTGATGAAATGAATTTTATGATGGAAATGGTCCACAATTGAATTTGAAAATTAGTTTTGATGTACCAGAGGATACTTGCTAGATTTAATTAAGAAGACAAGATGGAGTTTCATCACCATCTCTTGGTTCTGCATCATTTTTAGTTTTAGGTGGTGTTGATTTAGTGGAGATTTTTCATCCATTATTATTCTCTCTGATTATTTTATTAGTAACGGGCCGTTGTCAATAAGGAAAGTAGTGATGATGGGCTTGAGGGTTGAGAGTTGAGAGTTGAGAGTTGAGAGCTGAGAGTATCCCACATCGGAGAGAAGAGTAAGTTTGGTGGTGAAGAGTTTAATATAAATAGAGTCTCACTCTTATCTCTACAACTCACGCAGCCATGAGGTGAGCACAAAGCGAACTATTCTTTCGCCTTTTACTAAAGAATACCGTGTGCTCTCCTCGCTAAGTGGCATACGCCTATTTTTGGAGGGTTCTGCTTTCGAGTGGACCCAACAGTTCTTCTAGTCTCAATTTTTAATATTTGTTACAAAATTTGTTTGTGTTTAAAATACTAATAATTGTTCACGCCTATTGGGCCAACAGACCAAAAACGACCAGTAATTATGTGAACCTCAAAATTTTGTAACAAGCTTAAATTGCTCTATTGGGCCAACCGACTTAAATTAAGGGGACCTTTAAAGTTTGCTTCTATATGGAATGGAATTAAATTTCGCAATGCGGGATAAAAACCTTAGCTGATATTAATATATTTGTATATACTTGATGTTGTTCATAAATCAAAAGAATAGTAGTAGCATCTGCGAAGAGATGTTTACGTGGAAAGTAAATGGGTCAAATTTTCTTACAAAGGGTTACAACTTACAATATTAAGATACTCAAATGTAATGTCAACCAAAAATAAGAGTGATTCGAAATGGAATTTTGGTCCAAGTTTCGAATAATAGAAGCAGAGGGAATATATGTTTAGCTATATCTTCTTAGTTTCTTTTTAATATACCCCAAGTGTGGCTATGCTTCTCTCTCCAACATTCTTCATGTCAATATATATAAAGATATGGTGCCCTTACCATGAACAGTCATCTTGTTATATAAGATATAGTATTTTATTCTGGATAGCTAATTAGCAGTTTTATTATCAAATATTAATAAATTTTAGTATCAACTGCTTTTTTTCCTTTTTCTAAATTCTTTTCTCTTGAATCTGAAAATTCATTCAGATTACTAAGATTTATAGCAAGTGGACCAAATTTTAATTTGTGGAAAGATATACTCATCTAATGGGATGGCCACCTTATTATATTTTTTGTTTGTTAATTACATGTAGAAATATCCTAAAATATTGCAAAATCAAATTTTGGTTCCGCAATACTATAACTTTGAAAAAACATAAAATACCATGAAATTTATTTAGGTTTATAAGGAAGGGTATAAAGAACGTATAGTAATTAATTTTGTGATATTTTTGAATTTTTTTTTGAATTTTGATAAATGTGGGATCTCTGAGGTTGTATATGTACGTATGAGTCGAATATATGGCATGGTATCATTTTCTTTTTGTGGCGCGTACTCGTGTTGATTCCACAACTTGCAAATACCAACCATATTGTTTTGTTTTTAAATGAATCACAACTTGCAAGTTGCGAAGACAACAATGGAGTCAACCCTTTGTTATTGATGAATCTTACATCACTATAGCGAATCAAACTTGACCTTATCGATCTTATGGTCCTTTAAATACTTTTATTCCCCAACACAATTTATTTTTAAACAGAACAACAATAAAAAAAATTATTGTCTTATTTTGCGTTATTTATATTTTAGCATTAATTAACCGGTAACGAGTAGATTGGAATAAAATGACAACCCGATAGTTCTTTTCAAACTTCCTTCAAAAAGTTTTGTTTTTTAATTTGTTTTCTGTATATATTTTTCTGTCAAGCGTCATTTTTATTGTTGCTTTGTTGTGTATTTTGTTGTTGATAAACTAAAAAAACGTTTTATTTTATTTTTCATCAAAGACACTAATTTCTTATATATATTTCAATCTTTTTGCCAATCAATTAAAAATGATTTTTAGCTGATACCATTCAAAAACTGTATTGGAGACATATGACTCATGAGACATGCATGGGCTTGCGAACGTGATAAAATACTGCCTAAATGTGGCAGATAAAAATTCACGTTAACTGTTTTAATTTTTATTTTTTTCGTTAACTGTTTTAATTAGTAGCGAGTCTAATGACAACAGAATAAACTATGCATAGCTAACATATATATTATGTTTTTTAAAATTTTAATAACTATCATATTTCTTTTATTATTTTCAGAATTTCGGACGACTAGAACAATATTGTTTTAAAAGGAAATTGTATTGGCTAAAGAAAACTAATCCGTTAATTAGTCAACTAGACGACAGTTTAACCATTTTGCCAATTTTTGGAGTCGACTAATGGCTTCACGGCGAGCAAAATGTATGTTTTAGAAGGAAATTAATTTTAATTTTTTTTTTGCTTTTAATGTTAAGGAATTTATTAATCCATTGGAACAGAACTATAAAAAGTTATAGAAAAAGTAAATTTGCAAATACTTTGGAAAGCAGTTTGCATTTTATAAATCTTCATTGACTTTAGTGTGGGCACGACATTAGGTCACTCACGGGAATGATCTTCAAGATTCTATTTCAATTGGTAGCGTACGTACCGCGTAACCTTTTGAAGAGTTTTCTCATTTTCATATATAAGGAAAATAAATATGAAATTAAGTGAAGCTTAAAACTCTAAAATTGGAAATCGCAGAATAAACCGTTTAGATCCTTAATTTGAATCGATTCGGCAATTGCTTGGAACCGTAACTCCTTGCGAGTCTAAATATAGACTAGCCTATCTCGATAGATCTAAATTTTGAGACTGACCAATCCGATATACTTTTTTCGTTTTTTTAAGTGCCGTTCTATACTTGTTTTTTTTTTACAAATAATTGTCGTTTTCGGATTTCAATGCAGATTTATGATAAATTTTTCAATTTTATCCCTATCTTTTTATCTTATTAATTATTTATATCAAACAAAATGATGTTTTAATGAAGGGTAAAACAGAAAAATTTAATATTTTTTTAATCTGTGTAAAATATTTTAAAATGACCACTTAATAAAAAAATGAAGAGAGTATATACTTTTAGTGAACATTCTTAATTAAAGAAAATTTATACTGGACCACAGCGGATCGAAAAGATTAGGCAACGTGACAAATTTTGCCGACATCGCCGAATCTAGGATTAACGAAATTTGCATTCAATTATAGAACCGTTCTTACAAAGATACTACTACTCTCTTAACTGTTTTAACTTTTAAGCAAAAAAGCTCTCTAACACATAATAACCAAAATTTTAAATATTTTTTTTTATATAAACCGTATATATCTTAAAACATATCTATTCGTCCTCACATGACAGATATAACGCAAAAAATGACGAGAAAATAGATTTAAAATAGGCAACAAATAGATTTAAAATAGGCAACAAATAATATTTTCAACTATAAATATGCAGATACGACAGTTAATAACAGTCTCATAAAACAAACTGCAAATCTTCACGTGTCTTCTCTATTGTTTCATCACATGTTCTCTCCTTTCTTCGCCTCTCTCTGCAAATCTAATCCTTTCTCTTTTTGTAATTCATCTTCCCAAAAAATAACCCTTTAAAATTTATATACATACATATCCACCTACACAACTTTGGCATGGACAAGAAGAAGATTGTTGCTGCTTCATCTTCATATTCTTCGTCTTTCGACCATATATTTGGTCCAAGAGTCTCTTCATCGTCTTCTTCATCATCTACTGGATTGTTCAAATCCATCTTCCCACCACCCTCTGCGGTACTTCATCTCGATTTTTTTTTACATCTGAGGAATACGTGAATCATTCTTAACATATGCATGTTACATATATGTTTAGGGGCACTAGAATACTATACACAATTATGCTGATCGACTCTCTAATTTCTCTTGCATGTTGTGAGCTAAAAGGGAATGTTGGGGAGGCAAGTGGACTTTGCAAGTCAAGGTGGACAAGTGAAGTATCAAACTCCAAGTAATTAATCTTTCATTAAAAAATTTAGCTTATAAGAATCTTCAAATCCAGGTTATGGAATTTATTTCAATAATGGTTGGTTTCTACTTTAAACGATTCAAATGGTAAAAATATCCATTTTTCATATGGTTAGAAGATTATTCTGTATTTTGCGGTATATAATTTTGCCTGGCTATTTAAAAAAACTTACGAATCATGCATGAGTCTAAGTTTAGAGTGTGTCTACTTAGTGTTTTACTAATTCTAACTATCAATATAAACGTAGTCTTTTCTGTCATATCGAAAAATTTACCTTCGCGGGGTCAATATGTAGATGAAAGAGGTGAAAGACGCAACAAAAAAGAGAAAAAGAGTTATCATAATGAGGAACCAGAACCACCATGCCACTTGAGCTCATCCATTTACTATCCCTGTCTCTTATACACATCTAGATGTGTATAAGAGACAGGAATAAACAATGCATAGCTAACATATATATTATGTTTTTTAAAATTTTAATAACTATCATATTTCTTTTATTATTTTCAGAATTTCGGACGACTAGAACAATATTGTTTTAAAAGGAAATTGTATTGGCTAAAGAAAACTAATCCGTTAATTAATTAGTCAACTAGACGACAGTTTTATCATTTTGCCAATTTTTGGAGTCGACTAATGGCTTCACGGCGAGCAAAATGTATGTTTTAGAAGGAAATTTTTTTTTTTTTTTTTTGCTTTTAATGTTAAGGAATTTATTAATTCCGTTGGAACAGAACTATAAAAAGTTATAGAAAAAGTAAATTTGCAAATACTTTGGAAAGCATTTTGCATATTATAAATCTTCATTGACTTTAGTGTGGGCACGACATTAGGTCACTCACGGGAATGATCTTCAAGATTCTACTTCAATTGGTAGCGTACGTACCGCGTATACCTTTTGAAGAGTTTTCTCATTTTCATATATAAGGAAAATAAATATGAAATTAGTGAAGCTTAAGACTAAAATTGGAAATCGCAGAAAAAACCGTTTAGATCCTTAATTTGAATCGATTCGGCAATTGCTTGGAACCGGAACTCCTTGCTAGTCTAAATATAGACTAGCCTAGCTCGATCGATCTAAATTTTAAGACTGACCAATCCGATATATATATACACTTTTAGTGAACATTCTTAATTAAAGAAAATTTATACTGGACCACAGCGGATCGAAAAGATTAGGCAACGTGACAAATTTTGCCGACATCGCCGAATCTAGGATTAACGAAATTTGCATTCAATTATAGAACCTGTCTTTTATACACATCTAGATGTGTATAAGAGACAGGAGTATAAGCTCAAACCTTTTTGTACATTTTGTAGCCGGTGGTTTGGCTGGAATCACAGCTGCTTCTGCCACTTATCCACTTGATCTCTGTCTCTTATACACATCTAGATGTGTATAAGAGACAGGTATAAGCTCAAACCTTTTTGTACATTTTGTAGCCGGTGGTTTGGCTGGAATCACAGCTGCTTCTGCCAATACACATCTAGATGTGTATAAGAGACAGTCCTTATTCTTCCATCAATTTCTACACATATGAACACTACAAGAAGGTCTGTAGAATTTTATTCTACAAGTTTGGTCGTAGTGTGCCAACTTTTCTCCACTTAGCCTGCCTCTGATTCGATCTTTCATTGTTTTCAGTTCATGTATATGGTTACTGGGATGGAAAATCACAGGGAGAGTATAAGCTCAAACCTTTTTGTACATTTTGTAGCCGGTGGTTTGGCTGGAATCACAGCTGCTTCTGCCACTTATCCACTTGATCTTGTTAGAACTCGTCTTGCTGCTCNGGTGCTATATGAATGATTGTAATAGTACTTTATATTTATATCATAATGAATAAACATAATTATTACTAGTATAAAAAGAGAAGAGAAACGATTAAAGCCTTCAAGGAAGGTGTGGAGATAATGACTAAAGCCATATATTCAAGTAGACATTTGAAGCGGTTTCGAAACCTAGTGCTTATATGGATTCGTTGAGTTTGTCCAGATCTTATTCCAAGTCGAATTGTAATCTTGCTTTTACTTCTTTTTTTTTTTGCCAAGATTATTCTAAACCTTAGGTAATGCTCTTTGTAATACCTCTACATTTCATTTTATAATGATATATTAACATTCATAGCCAAAAAAAAAAAAGATAACGATTAAAGCCAAGAAAGTGGTTTCAGGATCTAATCTTCAAGATTTCATTAAGTTTGTGGTGTCTTCTGAGTTCCCTTTGAGAGAGAAAGTGGAGTGAAAAAGAAAAAAAAGAAGAAGAAGAGAAAGTGGAGTTTCTTAAGGATTGAGTCGAATCCTTTACGTACCTTCCGGTTTCCAATTCTTGGCGTTCAAGTATGATCGAGATTGCATTGACCTTTTGTCTTGTACCGTATTAGGGTTTGGAACTATAGCTCAAGAAGCTCTTAATATTATTCTTTTTGAAAAAGGGGAAAGTTATATCTTCATACCTTGCGAACCCTTAAACTATTGTTTCTCCCTTTCAAATCTATCTTCCATGCAATAAAAATTCAATATTTCCGTTTAACCCATAGCCTTCATTTTGTACGAAAATTGCAAAAAAAAGGATTCGGTAAAAAAGATTATGGAATGAGTAGTTCTCACTTTTTTTTTTGTCGATAGCCTCTCCTCCTAAAACGGTTCAGATAGGAGTTCTCACTTAGAATCACATATTTGTTTATATATTATTTATTTTATGTTCGTTTAAAAAAAAATCAAACTCATGTACAACAAATCTAGATTAGCTTCATAGTGAGATCGTTAAATCAATTTTAGAAAAGAAATAGAATAAAAAATGAGATAAGACACAAAAATTTTAGCACATGGATAGAACCGCTCTTGAGATTTTAGATGGTGCAAGCCAAAAAAAAACTGTCTACAAAAAATTCCATGCACTACAATTGACTCGAGCCCACCTTCTCTAGATTCTGGATGCTCAATATTGAACCACTAGACTGAAAACATTTTTCACTAATTGGATGGCCAATTAAATATTTAATATAATCAAGACACAAAGTCCATGCTTCTTCTACTTTGAACCAAGGCTGGCTCTGCACATGAAAAAGAGGTTAAGATAGTATAGAAAAATATTTTAGTCTGCATTGTTCGCCAAAATATTATTGATGACGAATATTAAATTTTCAACCAGAATATGACTACTGATCTACAGATTCAATCTTTAATTTTAACTTACCTGTTTCTTTTTTGTCATTTTTTATCGAACATCTTGGCGCATGTCCATCTCGCTGGATTTTAAAAAATATCATGTCTACATACGAGATTAATATTTATCAAGAAATTTGGGTAGATTTTCAATTTATTAGATTAGTCGTTATGTTTGAAGCCTTTTGAAGAAGCTTTCGATTTTTATTTTCGATTTTATCGTCTAACCTATTTTTTTATTGTTTTGTATTTTATTAATGCTTCAAGTACTTACTTTTTAGAAAAGAGCGATTAGTTTGTATGTGATATAGTTTTAGTTTAAAGTTGATATAAAATGAGTTTGAAAAAAAAAAGATTAGTTTGTGGAATGGATAGTGTGAACTGAGGTAAATAAACAGAAGCTCGCCTAGAACGTGTTTGTTTTTCGATTCCTAAAATGCGCTATGTATGCCACGTTAAGTTTTCTCTGGTAATTAGTATAATATCTTGACTTGCATTAAGATTACTATAATCAATTAATTAATTTTTCTCTTGACAGCACACAATAGTTAATTAATTTATTTGGAGGAATCATTGTGATATCGGACCAACTTTAAAATTAATTATTGCTTTTTTTTCCCATGTCGAAATTCGTAAATGTGAGTCATGCGACTTAAATTTTAGTTACATCCTTTTCTCCTCAGTTTTTGTATTTGAACTTATTTTCTCCTTAGTTTTTTTTGTTTGAACTTATCCTTAGTTATGAACAAAAGCATATTTGTCTCTTTGTTTATCCTCTTACTATAAATCTTCTTACTATTATTTGAGATATGGAATTAGTGAAAAATGCTTTATGTCACATTAAAATATGACATGACATATTTTCCTAAAAAAAAAAAATATTTTGTTTGGTTAGATTAAAATCTTCCAACAAATATAAATTTTGGTTCAATTATAACATTAAGATTAATAATTTTGAATCAAAGAAAAATGAGAAATATTACGATTTTCACAAAGTTTACAGATATTCATAATAAATTTCATAAATTGTGATTTCACAAATTTACAAAAAATATATATTATAATTTTCATAAAAAAAGAAAATTAATATTAAATTATCCAATATGATAGTAAAAATACTATAAATTAAATAATATTGGGACTATATATGATATTTTATTAATTTATATAGTTATTAATTTATGAAAATATCTTAAAATAGCATAAAAATTCTAATAAAAACATTATTTTTTAAAAGCATTATTCCTATAAAATAATAGAATTTAAAATAAAATTCAACCATGATAAAAAATTTGCAAAATATAAATAGTTAAAAATAATAAAAAAATAATTAACTTTTTATTAAAAGTTTAAAACACTTTCACTATTAATTGTGAAGTATAAATGCTTAGCAGTGACTTTTACAATCAAAGTTAGTCTATTTCATTGATGACATGGAAATGTGACTTGACATTTTTTTTTTTAAAAAAGAGAAATATTTGAGTTATTTTAAAATAATTATCTCACAAGAAAAATTAGAAAATAGATGTATAACTGTAGTTGTATATCAAGAAAATAAAAACTTAAGATTATTTTTTTTGTCTAATACTAAATATGTTTATTTTTATTATAATATATATAGTCAGGTTTTATAATATATTACAGAATATATATATATATATATATATATATATATATATATATATCTATTCAATTATTTATATAACATTACTAAGTATATAATTTGTCCTAACTGAAATTTTTGGAGCTTCCATTACTATCCCATTCTGTCCCATTTTCAATCTGCAACAAATGTTTATATCATATGTGAATCAATTTCTATTATATGAGAAATGGAACAAAAAATAATCCGATGAAAAAATGAAAATTGATTCACATATGATATTAACTTTTGTTGCGTAACGACTATCCTTTCCATAACGACTAATCTAATAGTCCATGTGTTTCATAATAAGTGTCATTTGAAAAAAATGTATCTGCAATGTATCTAAATGTATTAAACTCAAAACACATTCATATACATCTAGTTACATTGCAGATATATTTTATCCAAATGAGTTATGAAACGCATAGAGTATTAGATTAGTCGTTATGGAATGGATAGTGAACTGAGGTAAATAAACAGAAGCTCGCCTAGAACATGGATAGTGAACTGAGGTAAATAAACAGAAGCTCGCCTAGAACGTGTTTGTTTTTCAATTCCAAAAATGCGCTATATATGCCACGTTATAAGTTTTCTCTCGTAACTAGTACCTTGACTGGCATTAAGATTACTATAATCAATTAATTAAATTTTCTTTTGACAGCATACTATAGTTAATTAATTTATTTGGAGGAATCATTAATTGTGATATCGGACCAACTTTTAAAGTTAATTATATATTGTTTTTTCCCATATCGAATTCCTTAATGTGAAATTCGTAAATGTGACTTTGTAACAGGTAAATTTTAGTTACATCCTTTTCTCCTTAGTTTTTTTTTTTGAACCTGTATTTTTTCCTAGGTTATGAACAAAAGCATATTTCTCTCCTTGGTATTATTATTAATCAACAAATGAAATCACAATATTTTCGAATTTACAAATAGCAAACGCGCACGCAAAACATAAATGAAATGAAATTTAAGTATCCGAATTTTTTTGTGAGATACATTGCATGGTCCAAAGAAGGGATTCAAACTCAAAAGGATATTTTGCTTAAATATATACATGTTATATTTTTCTAAAATGTGGTTATAATGTTTTTTATTGCAGTTGGAATTTGGAACGTTAATAATACTAATTTTATCATTGATTTCTAGATCGTCCTAAAAATTACAATCTTCTTAAGATATTTACGTTTAGAACAATTTAAACGCAAAAAATACATCTTGCTTCCGCTATCGAGTTAATTAAAACAAGATCAGTCAAGTTGTGGAAGCTGGATTTTAGACGATATGTCGATATAATGACAAGCGCTATTATTTAATGTTTCGATTATTTTAACCTTTACTATAGCATGCAGTTCACTATAGTGATAATGATTCTACTATTTCCTAGTTAGCATGCATGTATGTATCCACTATAAATACCCAAGCAACGTTTGCCTTAAGAGCTCAACACACTAAACACAAAGCAAAAGAAGAATACCAAACAACAAAGAAAAAAAAAAAGAGAGAGAAATAATTTTAATATGAAACAAAATAACACGATGAAACCAGCTGAAATCACAATCTTGGTGATCTTCTTGCTGATCACGGTCGTCGTCACAGCATCTGGTCTTGGGATCAACGAAGCGGTGACCGATTACAAAGGGAATCCGGTTAAGCCCAACA
Source organism: Alliaria petiolata (assembly GCA_020283515.1). Classification (NCBI taxonomy): domain Eukaryota; kingdom Viridiplantae; phylum Streptophyta; class Magnoliopsida; order Brassicales; family Brassicaceae; genus Alliaria; species Alliaria petiolata. The sequence continues at coordinate 104,833,930 of JAHZTW010000002.1, read as the reverse complement.
AACCGTATTTCATCCAACCGGCCGGTCAACCAGAAGTTTGGGTCTCCCGTGGCCAGCGATTCAGAGGCATCGACTGTCCACAAGTGGCCGTACTGTCGAACGAATGGACGCCTGTTATATTCTTGTTAAGGTCAGGAGCAGATTACGTACCGTTATCGACTAACCTCAGCATTAGGTTCGCCCCGTTCGATAAATGCCCCGAGTCCGGGATCTGGAGAGTCGATGAAAACTCACCTTTCCCAACCCCTGACATAACCGCGGCCGGTTCGGTATACGCCCCGGATAGCACGTTCCAGATCCAGAAAGACAACGACGTCTACAAGTTTGTTCACGAGTCCAGCAATGTCGGTGTGTTCACGGACCCAACCACTCTTATAGAGCACTTGGTTCTCAACCCAACTTCACTCGACGTCATCTTTGTGCCGGCGGGTGAGGAGGGATATAAGAAGACTTCATCTTACCTGAAGACTACGGTTCCTTTTATCTACTGAAAATCACTTACTAGCTCCATCGTTCGCTAGCTACGTACCTTCCCACTTAGGGACTTGTCTTTGTATATGGAATAATGGTTGAAACAATACCTCGAACTTCATGGGATCATGCATGTGGTTGAAAGAATACCATTCCATTATCCTTTTCTTATGGATGTACGATATCACCTTAAATAAAATAAAACTTGTTCTACTTCCATCTATATTAGTACTTTTCAATCATTTACCAATAACATTTTAACTAGGGTATACATCTTGAGATCTAATCTAAAGGTTGGAACCTTTATCCAGTAAGCTCAAGAGGAGATGATTAATTTTGATATCTTAATCACTTTGTTATGTGGAAAAAACAGATTATTGTACGTCTCTTTTTTCTTTTGTGAGTTGTTGTAACCTAACAAATTTCCTAATCACATTAGAAAAATATTTCCATTTTTTAAAATCATATTTTCCAAATATTTCATGGCTCTTTTTTTTCATAAGGAAAATACTTCTTGAAAACATCTTCCTTAAATCATTTTAAGACGTGCATAAGTTCTTTCTGAGATTTAAAGTGAATTAATCATAGCCAATGTCAACTTTAAAGTAAATCCCAACAACTTAGGTTTCACCAGTCTTTGTACTTTCAATAGTTTGGTATGGTTGACTACATTGCTACACAGCATTTGCATATTGTTCTTACATCAACTGTAGTTTTCTATTGTGATAATACTGCAGCCATACAACAAAAATATGTATGACAGTGAATTAAAATTGCAGTATAGACAAATCAAGACCTTAAAAATGTGCGGATTGAAAATCAACTAGCTTAACGTCCTCACTAAACCATTGTTTCCTTCTCAATTTCAACATCCTATAAGCAAGATGGTCTCATCACTAAGTATTCAAAGTCATAATCTACGTTGGAACATATATCGTTCAACAAGAGAAATTTGAGAACTAATAGAAATTCAAACCAGGACGACACCAAGCTTTAATTGTGACAGCAATATAAACTGCATGTAGCTACACATCCAATGAATTGTGATACAACAAGGGAATTGCATTTTATATATAATAACACCAGAAACGAAAGAATTAAATAAACTTTAATTCAGTAACGTAATAAAATTCTTGCAAATTCAACCCCGGAGATAATTAGCCAATGCTTTCTTTGGACCAAACCCACAACGTTCTCTAATGTTCCTCCCTGAGAGAAACGGAGCTCTCTCTCCTCCTCCACTAATGGGGCTTACCAATGGCATTGGTGAATAACTTGGAGTCGATGCAGAGAAAGATGGAGTTCTGTACGGAGTTGACGCGCCTGAGAATGACACAGAGAACAACGATGGAGCAGAAAGCCTCTTCCTTAGTGATCCTGAGCCACTTGATGATTCTTCCTTAGACAACAATCTCAACTTGTCTGAACAAGAATCATCATGACCATCTTTGCTGATGTCATCCATGTACAACACTTCCTCTATGCGTACACCAATGCTATACGCCAAACTCTCTAACACCCTTGAGTAGCTCTCAAGTATTGACTTTCCTACGTCCTGCAAAAACGTCCATATCTTTAAGCTTTAAAAATTTGACTTTGTTATGTATAGGTTATGAGGTGAAAAGCTAATGAACAAAACCTTGTTGAATTGGATCTTGCTTGTGTCCAAAGCTGTTTGTCTAAGTCCTGGGAAACGTTGCTTAAGTCGGATCAATAGGCTTTCTGCTCTTCCCGCGAATATTTCCCTTTTGTCACCATCGTTTTGATTCATCATCATCTCCTTCACTATCATCCCCCATGAGGGTCTTGCACCTGTGGATCGATACAGAGAAATCAGGTGCCTCGAGTGAGCTCTTCGCCTCCAAGTTTACATTGATGCTTCTACTCGATTCGCCATTTCTACAACCGCGTGGTCAGATGAAAGATCTATTGTTTCAAGCAAGTAATCCGCTGAGAAGTTATCTGATGTGATGTTTCTATAAAGAAAATCCCCAAGGCATGATCTCCCTTTCTGCAAATAAAACAATTTTAGCTCAACAAGAACTGTGATCCAATTTAAAACTTCAAAAATTTGGCTTTTTAAAGTTTATTTATACCTTTGGAAGAGCTTCAAGGTATGACTGTGGAACTTCCATTTCAGCTAAAGCAATGCTGTTGATTGACATACAAGCTTTTAAGATTTGGTTAGTGAAATCGCGAGTGTGATCCAGTTTCTTCCTGGATTGCTCGGAAAGTCCATCGGATGGCACACGTGGCAACGGAAGCCACCACTTGTCCCCGTCTTCACGGAAAGAGTTGGACCTTGCAGATTCCGCAGCTACATTCCCTTGATCAACGTACCAGAACTCTGTTTCTCCAAAACTATCTAATATTTCCTAAACAAGTCAAAAAGAAAACTTTTTTTTAAGAACTCACATTAACTATCTTCAAACCTCAAGAGAACAACAAGGAGAAAGTTCTGGTTCTTACAGTAAGCATATTGTCTAGCTTCCGAAGAGCGGGAAGACAAGAAAACAGATCTGATCTTGGTCTGCAATTCATCACCTTAAACCCACCAAAACATGAATGAAACAGAACACAATGACTCAGTGACATTATCCAAAATCTACATGATTTATTATTCTTAGTAAAGTTTCAGACTTGAAATTGAACTAAGTACCTCAATCTTGCTTCCATCGGGGAAGTTCTGAAAGGAAGGCACCAATTCAACAATGTGATCACTAACAGAAAGAAGAACTTCGATTTCTCTTCTCCACATGGTTTTCTTCTCACTAGGCAACGGCTCTAGCCTCCACTGTTGTCCCAGAATCGCAGCTTTCATCGAATTACATACAAAAGTTACTAACATAAATAAAGTAAACCCACATCAGCTAAAGTGTAGAACTTTTTTTTTTTTTAAAGTACCATAGAGATTGGTAATGGCGTTTGAGATAGCCAAAGCAGGACAAACTCCTTCACCAGAGCCTGACATGTCTTCACCAAGCAGCAATTTCGCCATTCTCTCTTTCAACAACTCAACTTCTACAAAAAAAGAAGAAGAAGAAAATGGTCAAATTTAGCTCTTTTTAGGCGTTTTTATGAAACAGAGAGATTGATTTCACAAACCTGAAGTCTCTGTTCCGATTCTCTTAAACCCGAAATTGTCGATTTTTGTCGGAGTCTTCCTCTTCATTTTCCCTGAACTCTTCCTCCACGAGCCTTGCCCTAACGGCCATCCAAGGAGCTGAGACTTGGTCGGAGGAGATGACGGCGAAGAAACAGATCTCTCAGCCACTGACGACCTCCCGGAGCTCGATCCAGCACCGGTCACTGAGTCAATTAAACCAACGATTCGTTTACTCTCACCATATCGTCTCGATCCCTCAAACCCAATACATTTATTCTCCATTTCGCTAAGAAAAAGGAATTTTTTTAAGATACCCAGAAAATAAGGAAGGAGAAATCACAAAGAAGAAGAAGAATGGTAGGAGTTGTTGTTGTGGTCCATGAATTCGAGTTTTTTTCTCTGGTTATTCCAATTGTTTGTGTTGTTTTTTGTTCTGTCTTAAATTTTTTGAATTTTACAAAAGGTCACATGCAAATCTTAACGTCTCTCTGTGACTTTTCTAATTTTATTTTAAATATATTATCTATTCGTGCATCTTCAAAGTAGCCGTTATACCTGCCACGTCAGATTTCGGACAAAAAGGGTTCCGTGATCTTCCCGCAGTCTTTAAGTCCAAAACTTAAACCATGATGACTCACTCTCCTATGGAATCTCTACAATTTCGTTGGTTTGGTTGGGTTATTAATTAATTTATTAATTAGTCCAAAACTTAACCATGATTTTCCATGATCTTCCTTTGGTTTAGGGATTTCACATATTTAATGCAAGAAAAAGAAAAGAGTTTACAAGCCTAGAGGGGCTATAGTTGTTTATGGGCAAAGGCCCAGTACATCAGCTAAACCGGCAATTAAATAGATCTTAACTGAACCAACCACAAAAAGAGCCAAAGCCCAATGCCATTACAGTTAAAATTCTTGGAATGTTTCCGTTAAAATTCTGGCGGTTGCATAACTTTGATTTGGATTCACTCTATAGTCTACAGTAGCCAATCTCAAGTTAAAATTTTATCGAAGCCATTTTAAATGTATCATTGTGATTGTGATTTCAATTTTTTATATGAGAGAATTAATATGGTTATGCTTTAGAGCTGTCGTGAATACTTTAGGGTTGACATGTTAAAAAAAAAAAAAATCTACAAAATTTAGCTGATGGAGATAGTTTCTCGATGCGTGTGTTCTATTTCAAGTAAATATTGAATGAAATTAATTATAATGATCTAAAATGGCATCCGCTTGTAATTTGGACCATCATGTTTCATGTCTATAGGTTTAGCGAAAAAAAATGTTGTAGTCAATCTTTGGATGGTCTAAAATAAGTGTAATAATGACATAACAACCCAATTGTTCTTGTTATTTGGATCCTACATACGAACCTTTCCTATGGTTAGATAGAGATCCATAGATCAGTTTTTTTTTTTTGTATGGAGGGCGAGGACCCTGTTGGCCAAGAAAAGGATTAGAGGAAACAGAATGGTGTCCAATGATCCATCTAGAATTTGCAGTTTCTACCAGTTTCATGTATATGATAAATCCAGTCGTAAATCTTAGTTCAACAGAATAGTTCTAAGAACCTACAAAATGTGCAAAAGTGAGATTGAGACGGGTTCTTAAGACTACTTAATCAACATTCTTCGTACTCTTTAAGCCTCATTAGCTCGAATTCTTAATATATGATATTTCTTATTTGGCATTTCACTCTGTGATGATCATGATTGGATCCGAATTATATCCACCATATCTTGCAAGGAAGTATCCGTCACTTTATGTTTACTTTGTTTAGTAACGCATTAGCGACATGTTTAAACGTGAAATTTCCACATATTACTTTGACAATAGACACATTTTCCATGTGTAGCTAAAGTGGTATTTCTCAATGAGATTCAGATGGTGTGTTTTTGTTGCAATTTAGTGACTGTTTAAGTAATGGGTTTTGCCACTTTAGCTACACATGGGCCGACCCCTGTCCGAGGGAAGCTTTTTCAGTAACAGAGAAAAATATTTTAAAAAACCTTTAACTACGCCAAGTCCTAGCTTGGTTAATTACACAATGTTTTCTTGTAGCGAATGCTTTGGACCGCATCATATTTATACAATAAGATAGAATATACAAGAAATTGAATTTTGTTTTTGTTATCTACATATATTTAGTCAAATCGCTTTTAAATATGTACATGTATATTAATTAAATTAGAAAAAAACATGGGTTGATGTGTAAATTACTGTCGTAAACGCAATATCTGCATGACTTTGTAAAACCCATTGTACTATTGAGTAACTTTGACTGTTAAATAATATGTATACCAGTCAAACTTTACTTTTAGGTATACTTATATATACAGTATGTACTATGTACATCCTATAAATAATACTAGCTACTACCATAAAAGAATCATTCAACGTTTTTTGTTTTTGCTAAATAATATCCATTCAACGTGACATGAATAATTTATTCACCCTCCCGCTCAAATATAGTTACATTTTGTTCACGTCTATATATAGGGAACCAAAATGCATTTTAAGTTCTATCTATCTAATCATTCCACATAATTTACACATCAAACCATGGTTTTTTCTAATAAGACTCATTGCATATTATTATTTACGATCTCATTTACTCTTGTTCTTTTCGCATCAACGTTAGATGTCTCAAATGATATAGCAGAAGAACCAACATCAGGATCGGGCCGTGATGACTCATTATTACCTCAAGCAGAAAAGCATGTCGTAATCCACAACGTTGTAGAGAACAGACAAATTTTGAATGTACATTGCAAATCTAGTAAAGATGATTTGGGGATGATCCGTATCCCTTGGAATCATTACTGGGATTTCAGATTTCAAGTCAACATATCGAAATCGACAAACTTTCGTTGCCATATTTCGTGGTATGGAGGCGGATCTCATTACTTTAATATATTCAAAGTAGCAAGAGACGATAATCCATTTGGCAAAATTCCAGTTTGTAAAAATTGTATTTGGGAGGTGGGAAGAAATGATAAAAGCCATATATGTCGTTCAAATCACGATGGAACACTTCCTTTATGTTTCGAATGGGATGATAATCGTCCTTAAGGAAAAAAATAATAATTAAGATTATTGTTAGGGGATTACTATAAATTATAAAACTCTATTTGGTGTTATTAATATTACTATAAAAAAATAATTGAATAAAATAATACCATTCATAATTTTGAGTGTGTAGAAGTTTTCATTCTTTCTTTGAAGTTTTTATACATTCCCAGATGGAACTGATTCTGAGCTCCCATATGACAAAACCCTTATCTAAGAAACTTGATGAGCCAGCCAGTGAATGAATGAGTCGCCCAAATTCTCAAAAAAAGATAATTAGGAAACAACCACATCCGAAGCCTATATACAGTAACAGCTTTGATTGGTCATGACTCCAAGACTATATACCTGCCTAAAGAGCTTCAAGCGAGTCTATGATCTCAGATTCAAGCTATAGTCTTTTGAAGCAGATTCTTGATTATTCCTTGCAACATTTTCCGCCTCCATGCGATAAATCTGCTCTTGCAATCCCTTATTTTCACGAGTGGAGTGGCCAAAGTGAACTCTCTCGAGCTTACGTACGGCTCGTAAGAAATTTGTGTCTATCACTAGGATGATCACGGTCTTGGAGATCGTGTTGGCTATCACGAGTTGGAGTTGGAGCGTTTCTAAGCCGGTTTGATTACTGCCCGAGGCGTCTCAGTACGAGAGAAAATCCTGAGAGGTTCAGCTCTGTCTTTTTTTGCTTCTTTCACACGTAAGGGACACATGGTCTCATTGTAGATAATCATGCAACTATGAAAATATAATCCGGAGATTTTTTTTTTTTTCAAATATAGAAAACAAATACAATATATTTGTTCAAATATAAAAGATAAATATAAGATTTTGTTTGAATATAAAAACAAAAATATATATTTCCGTTTAAAATAAGGAAATATTTTTATTAAGTTGCATTTAGTTTTTAATGGCAAGTAATTTTCTGCATAGGTTCAAATTTGTAGTTCTCAATTGATGTATAGAGTATAAGATACTACCATATACTAAATATATGCATTCAACGCTACCATGAATAATTTAGGCACCATAACAAAAAGATTTACATTTTGTTAACATCTATAAATAGGTAATTAAACAAGGTGCATTTTAAGTTTTATCTAACCATCCCCACATAATTTACATAGCCATGACTTTTTTCAATAATCCTTATTACATATTGATGTTTATGATTATCAACTCTTGTTCTTTTCGCATTGGCGTTAGATGTTTCAAATACTGCAGCCGAAGGGTCAACATCGGGATCCCGCGGCGATGGTTTCTTACTTCTAGCAGAAAACGTCATAATCCACGCACATTGCAAATCTACCGAGTGATTTTGGTATAATCAATATTCCTTGTGGGATGGTATTTGGAATTTCAGATTTCATGTTAACATTTTGAAATCTACCACAATTCTGTTGTCATTTTACGTGTGGTATAAAGGTCAAAATTCACTATTTTGATATATTTGGAAAGACTGCAATCTGTATCAAAATAGTGAGTTCTGCCTCTATATCGATCTCACGTAAATTGACAACGAAATTTTGGTAGATTTCAAAATGTTAACATGAGATTTGAAATCCATTTATTGGTCCTTCAAGAAAACACAGTAAAAAGATGGTATATTTCAAAAGACGATAATCTATTTGGAAAAACTCTTATCTGTAAAAAATGTATTTGAAAAGTGGAAAAAGACGTATAAAGCCTGTGTCGTATAAAGCCTGTGTCGTATAAATCGTGATGGGATACGATATGTTTACTGTTTCACTTGAGACGAATACTTCTTAAGAACAAGAAAGAAGAAAAAAACAATTATTGTTATTACTTTTTTCCTCTTCTAATAAATTTTACCATCAAAATAGAATTAATAAAATATAACTATTCATAACGGGTTTTTTTTTGTAACTATAATGTTCGAATGTTTATAAGCTTTCTTTGTAGCTTTTTATATCCATATAAGTAAACTAGGTTACTAAGTACATTTGCAAATTGTTTATGAGTGATGTCTCAATTAGGAGACCGAATCTAAGAATTTTGATGAGACGATAAATCATCCAAATTCTATAAAAAAAAAAAATGATAGGAAGCCTATACACAGTATAACAATAACAACTACAGAACACATTTTGAGTTCAACATTGGACCATCTTCAGAACAACACAAATCTAAAATCTCCTGTCGCCCTTCGTCTCCGGCGGAGAGATCATCAGCGAGATCGGGAGAGATCCTTGTTAGGGTCGAAACAAATGTCGCAGCTGCAATTCCGTCTTTACGACAACCTAAGAAGTAACGATTGACATCTCTGCACTCTGATTCTTCTGCAGTCTTCGTGCTTGACGACGCCATTGATTTATATGTATCCGGCGGTGAGGTGAGACTGAAACAGTTGCTTTCATGACCTTATTTCCGTTTAACCAACTTCACTTTCCCAAACATCGCTTCCATTCTACAGAAAATCAAAACAAACCATATCGAAATGCCTAAACCAACTTAGACCGATCACCGATGTAGAAATTAAACCCACATTCAACCTACAGTAGTTTGTTATTTCAGATTAGTAATATTTTGAAACCGAATCGATTAAACTGAAATTCGTTAAAATTATCATTGTATATACTAATTCGTTAACATTATCATTGTATATATAATTTTTTTTTTGCCAAAAGGGTTATTATCATTGTATATTTCAGATTAGTAATAGTATTACTATTTAATAACTTCTTGTTTTTATGTTTTTTATTTAAAACTTAAATAAAATCAGAGGCTAAATTTTATCTACAAAATCGAAATTGCATAAAACCAAATACTTTTATGAACATCTTCATAAATTCACTCATATTTTTACATATTTTTATTTAGAGATCGGATACTAACCGGACAGTCCGATTATGGTTTTTTATAGATCATCGAATGATTACCAATGTGGTTTTTTGGGTTTTTTTTATGTGGAATGGTTATACACACTTGGTGAGTTACTTTTTGATATAATATGATAGGTACAATTTTTCTAGCAAAAAACCAAGGATAAGATAAGTTAGGTATTTCAGCATATCATTTTTAAGTAAGAGATTTTTTGTTTCTTCTAAACCTACAAAATAAGGCTTTAATATCATTAATATTTGTTCAACAGTCAAAAGTCTTGAGTATATAAGAACTACTCCGAATTATAATTGACTGTTGAAAAAATTATAAATTAATTCTTATAAATTAACTTGTTTCCAAAATTATAAATTATCATATATAAGAATTACTCCGAATTATATTTTCTTACCAAAAAATTATACTATAATTCTATTTTAAAAGTACAATACATGAATATTAGAATATACTACCACAAACTGAATACATGCATTTAACATTACATTAATATTTAGTCACCCCTTCAAATATATTTACATTTTTGTTAACATTTATAAATAGGAAACCAATATGCATTTTAAATTCTATCTCACAACTCATACGTAACAATGGCTTTCTCTAATAAACCTCATTGCATATTGATGTTTATGATCTCATTATTTACTCTTATTCTTTTTGTATCAGCGTTAGGTATCTCAAATGCTGTGGCGGAAGCACCAGCATCAGGATCGGGCCACGACGGCGTGTTACCTCTAGCAAGAAAGCATGTTGTAATCCACAACGTTGTAGCGAACGGGCAAATTCTAAATGTACATTGCAAATCTAGTGAGGATGATTTGGGGATGATCCGTATCCCTTGGGATCGTACTTAGGATTTTAGATTTCATGTTAACATTTGGAAATCTACAAAATTTCGTTGCCACTTTTCGTGGTATGGAGGCGGATCTCACTATTTTGATACATTTAAAGTGTCAAGAAATGATACTCCATCGGGAAAAACTGTAGTCTGTAAAGAATGCATTTGGGAGGTGGGAAGAAACGATAAACTTCCTATGTGTCGTATAAATCGCGATGGATCTGATCCTTTCTGTTTTGAATGGGATGATGATAGCCTTTAAGAAGAAAAAGATTATTGTTATTAGTTATTACTATATTTCATTTCATAAATGTTACCGTTCAAAACGGATTGAATAAAATAATGTTCGAATGCTTAAAAGCTTATTTCTTTTTCTTAGAAGTTTTCTATATCTCACATAAACAAACTAAGGTTTAACTCCACTTGCATTTTTTTTACTGCTATTCCAATTTAATGGAGCTGATTCAAAGCTCCTATATGACTATCTAAAGAAACTTGATGAGCCAATGAATGAGTCACCCAAATTTCTCAAAAAAGATGATAGGAAACAACCACATCCGAAGCATATACACAGTAACAGACTAACAGTAATCTTGTTCATGACTATATGTATACCTGCCTAAAGAACCTCAGCTGAGTCTATGTGCGTTCTATCATTTTTTTTCCTTTGATCTCAGTTTCACGATAATTTTATTCAGTCTATTGTCTTTTGAAGCGGATTCTTTTTTTTTTTATAACATTTAAAAGCGGATTCTTCATTATTCCTTGCAACCTTTTTCTCCTCCATGCGGTAAATCTGCTCTTGCAATCCTCAATTCTCTCAAAACAAAAAGATGCATTCATTAATTGTAAACTAGTTTTTTGGTTTGAACAAATTTAACATTCAGGTAAAAAAAAGAAAATATATTTTTTTCAAACTTCAAAGTATAAAAGGAAATATAAGATTTTGTTCAACTATATAAAACTTTTTTTTAGTTTGAATATATATATATATATATATATATATATATATATATATATATATACGTTTTTAAAATAAGGAAAGACATCGAAACAAAATTTTGCATTTAGTTTTTTTTTGTGACTCAACTGTTGCATTTAGTTTGACTAGCAAGTAATTTTCTACATAGATTTATTAAATTTGTGCTTCTCCATTAAACCAAAAGTATTATATAAGATACTACCATAAGCTAAATATATGCGTTCAACGTTACCCTGAATAATGTAGTCACCATAAAAAAATTATTTACATTTTGTTTAACATCTATATATTGGGAACCATTGTGCATCTTAATTACAAGAAAACATCACATTTTCCTACAGCAAATATCGTAGATAATTGGTAGAAAACAATCATTTTCTATGACTTTCTTACGAAAATATGTCGTAGGTTATCTGCCGTAGAAAATCGGTCGTGGTAGAAAAATGATAGAAACTTTCCTACGAAATATGTGCCGTAGAAAAAGTGGTAGAAATTATTGGTAGGAAATTGGTAGGAAATATCTGATCGATTTCCTACCAAAACATCGGTAGAAAAATTGTTTCCTACCAAAACATCGGTAGAAAAATTGTTTCCTACCATTTACCTACCAATAAAATTTAATCTTTTTCATACAATAATAATAATAAAATTATTTAAAATAATTTCAAAAATTAATTAATTTCTAAATTTTTAATTACAAAATTAATATCAATTATAAATTCAAATAATATATTTTTAATAGATATTTTATTTGAACAAAAAAAATATATTTTATTTAAATTTTATCTCAAACCGGGTAATTGATTTGGTTTACAAAGAGGAAACAATTAGCTACACTAGGTCATTATAATTTTAGTCCAATCCAAGCAATTAGTATGGTTTACAAAAGGAAAACCCGGACAATATAAACCGATCTATCAAAAACCCTAAACAAGAGCTACCTATTTTTACATAGCTATTGGACACTATCTGTTGCTAAAATTAAGCAGGCAACGGATGGTGATAAATTTTGTGGCCTCAGCTTCGAGGCTATTGGCATCAAAGCGGCGGTGCTGAACCAATTCCTTTGGCGAAATCAGAGCTTGTAGATTTCTTCATCAGACAAACCAGACGGTACTTCTCTTTAGGCGTACATCCTTTTCAATAACTTTGGCGGTCTTGATGGTCTTGATGGCAAAGCGTTGTCAGCAACAAAATCTGGGAAAAAAGTGTTAGATCTTAAGAAGGTGAGAAGGGGGAAGAATAGGAGGAAGGAGATAAAGGGAGAAGAAGAAAAGGAGGAAGAAGAAGAGAAAACTTACACAGTGGGTCGACGGCGGCGGTGGTTTTTGAGCAGCATCGGAGGAAGCAATAAAATCTTAAAAGATGAAGAAAAGGGGTTAGATCTAAAGAATATGAAAAAGGGAAGAATAGGAGAAAAGAGATCTAGATTTCGAAAAAAAAGAAAGAAAAGGAAGTAGAGAGATTTTGGAAAAAAAGGAAGTAGAGATCCTCTCAGAAGATGAGGAAATAAAAATTAAGGAATGAGGAGGCTAGGGTTTTCATTGTCTCGTGTCTTAGAGAAAGATTAGATAAATAAACCTAATTTACACAATCTCTATTTGTAGCCCATTTTTAAAAATTATTTTAATATATAGTTTGTAAGAAAGTGGTAAGAAATTACCTATTAATTTTCTACTATATACGTTTTATATTTAAAACTATTATTTATAACCTACGAATATAGTTTGGTAAGAAAGTGGTTATAAATTTTTGACGATTTTCCTACCCGTGTAATGATCAATTTTTTTTTAACCAATTTCCTACATTTTTTTACCAAATTTTTGACGAATAGGAAAGTGGTAGAAAATATTTGATCACTTTCTGACGACTTTGATTCGTAGGAAATTTCTTACGAATTTCTTACCACTTTTATTTTTCGTCATAATTTCGTAGGTAATTGGTAATAACTTTTTCCTACCAAAAATTTAGTAGGAATTTTGGTAAAAATTTGCTATGTTTTCTTGTAGTGTAAGTTTTATCTAACCACCCCCCCCCCTAAATTACACAACCATGGCTTTTTCCAAAAAACCTCATTATATATTGATGTTTATGATCTTTTCTACTTTTGTTCTTTTCGCATCAGCGTTGGATGTTTCAAATGCTATAGCGAAAGGGCCAACATCAGAATCCGGCCGTGATGACGACTTCTTACCTCTAGCAAGAAAACATGTTGTAATCCACAATGTTGTATCGAACAGACAGACTCTAAATGTACATTGCAAGTCTTTTGTGACTGATTATGGGATAGTCCACATCTCTTGGGATCATACTTAGGGTTTTAGAATTCGTATTAACGTTTCAAAATCTACAAAATTTTGTTGCCATTTTACATGGCTCGGAGGCGGATCTCACTATTTTGATATATTTAAAGTATCGAGAGACGTTAATGTATTCGGAGAGGTTCAAGTCTGTAAAGAATGTATTTGGGATGTGGGAAGAAACGATCAACTCCTAGCTATTTGTCGTATAAATCGAGATGGAGACACTCAATACTGTTTCAATTGGGACGATAATCCTTAAGAACTAAAATAAATTATTGTTCTTACTATATATCTCATCTAATAAATGTTACATCGTAATAAATTGTAATAAGATTATATAGTATTCAAATGCTTAAAAGTGTTCTTTGAAAATTTTCTATATCTAACACTATAAGCGCGCGTATCTACATCAGCAAACTAAATTTCTAAGAACATAATAAAAATAGATGATAGGAAACAACCACATTAAAATTACAAATAATAGCTACTTTGTTACTTTGTTCATGACTCCGAGACTAGTTGTCTAAAAAAGCTTTAAATGAAGAACAAACAAAAAGCTATCTTCTACACACAAGTAATAGAAAAAAAACCTAACATAAAGATATAGTAGATACAATCTAAGCTTTTAAGTTTCTATCTTGACGCAAGCCTTTAATACTGTTTCATTATATAATCTAGCTAGGAGTCAATCCAAATGTTGCGCGGAGTTATTTGTTAATCTAATTTCGTACTTTATAATTTCATATATTTATATTACTATTATATTTACTTTTATTTTATTTTGTATTGTTTTATGTTTTTTTTAAATGTTGTGTTCGTTTCTCTATTTTCTTAAAATATGTATGCCTAATGTGTTAATTGTTTAAAAATTCCCTCATATACTATAAGCTGTGGTATCTGTCTCCCCACTGTATATCTCTATTCAATTGGCTTCTCCTCCTCTCTTTATCAATTATTTTCAGAGAGATCAACAAAGTGAAATCACAATTGATCCCATCCACTCTAAATTGAATGACTTCTTAATTTTTCCATCAATTATGGAATAAACTAACTCATTCTGAACCACAAATAGTCCTCTGTTTATTTTTTTCCTTCATATAGCTCCTATTGTTCCGATTACAATCTACCGATATCTTCTCTTATTTCAAGCAATGAATCCGTCTCACTCGATTTTTGTGGTTAGCTGTAATTCTAAATGAGAGAAATTCTAGACATGATGGTACATATATGCATCATGGAGCAGCTATGCATCTCTTCTAGACATGGTGAAAGTTATCTATTGCGCATGAAGACCGTTCATTCTTAGAACCAATTTACCAAAATTTTAGAGAATCAAATAGAGAATTTAGAGCTTCAAAGACCTTGGTGCTTCTAAATTCATGTCATGTCGAGTTGTTGGAGATAACCTTGGGGGGACGACATAGCTGTCGACAATTAGGAGAAATTAGAGCATTTCCTAGCGAAATTGTGAGGTCTCGATTTGGTGAAAGTTAAATGCCTACTGATCTGCTAATGCTTCCTAGAGCGTCGCTCAAGTTCATTTTTTTTTTTTTTTTTTGGTCAAACTTTTTCATTCAAGCCCAAAAGCTATTACAGAGGCCCAGAAGAGGCCCCAAAGAGAGATTGCTTTGCCAGAGCATCTGCCTTAGAGTTCTTTACTCGGGAAATGAAATTAAAACTACATGCAGAAAATAGTAAAGATAGATTGGTGATATCTTGGAGAATTCCATATATCTCTGAGATTTGAGTCTTGGAGTTAATTGGCAGGATCAGATGTTGGCAATCTGATTTGACACTAACTCTCTCAAATCCCTCACTTGCGTCATGGAGAAGAGCTTCTCTCATGGCTAAAGCTTCGGCCATCAATGGGGAAGAAACGTGTGTTTCCGCCTTAGAGCCATGTGCGACGATTGAGTCGTTTTTGTAGAAGATCCATCCTAATCCCGCTCGCTTGTTGTCCGCTCGCCAAGCTGCATCGGTACAGCAATGGATCGTTCGCTTATCAACTAATAGAGCTCTGGATCTGGGAGCGGATTTGATCTCTTGAGAGCTTTGGAATTGTGCATCTTGCCATTCTCTGGCCTCCATTATTGCCTTATGTACTGCTCAAGTTCATTTCTAAGGCCCATTTAATCTGTAAACCCAAAATGTATAGCGATCCATAAAAAAAAAAGAAATTTGCTCAGTGGACAACTTAAGATACGGAGAGAGAAATGTCTAATAGTATGATGATTTCTAACGAAAATATATTTTGTACGACGTATAAAACGGAAATATAAGATTTTGTACTACTATATAATAAGGAAAGACATCTAAACAAAAAAAATTCATTTAAAGTAAATATAAGATTTTGTTCAACTATATAATAAGGAAAGACTTCTAAACAAAAAAATTTCATTTAGTTTTTTTCTATTTTTGTGGGTCAAGTGTTGCATTAAGTTTGACTGACAAGTAATTTTCCAGATTTAAATTTGTACTTCTCCATTAATCTAAAAATATAAGATATTACCATATTTGCATTCAACGTGACATGAATAATGTAGTCACCATAACAAAATTATTTACATTTTGTTAAACATATCTATAAATTGAGAACCAAGGTGCATCTTAAGTTTTATGTCACCACCACCCCCACATAATTACACAACCATGACTTTCTCCAATAAACCTTTTCAAAACTACAAAATTTCGTTGCCATTTCACATTGTATAGAGGCGGATCTCATTATTTTGATATTTTTAAAGTAACGAAAGACGATAATATATTCGGAGAGATTCCAATGTGTAAAAAATGTATTTGGGAGGTGGGAAGAGAAACTCCAAGCTATTTGTCGTATAAGAGATGGAGACACTCCTTACTGCTTAGATTGGGACGACAAGCCTTAAGAAAAAAAAAATATTGTTATTACTAGATTTCATCTAATAAATGTTACCATTATAATAAAATAATACCATTCATAATATACGAATGCTTAAAAGTCTTATTTGAAAATTTTCTATATCATACACTATACGCGTATCTACATCGGCAAACTAGATTTCTAAGAACATAAGCAAAAATGATGATAGGAAACAACTACATTAGAATTACAAATAACAGCTATTTTGTTACTTTGTTCATGATTCCCAGACTAGTTGTCTAAAAAAGCTTTAAATGAAGAACAAACAAAAAACTATCTTCTACGCACAAGAAATTGGAAAAAACTCTAAAAGTAAGAACAATGGTGGTTCTTAAAGAAGTTTTTAATATATATTAAACAAATAAAAATTATTATAATAATGAATAAGATTCGTAAGAAGTTAAGAAATAGACTCAAAAGTTTTTAATTAAATAATAAACTTTTCTAAGTTTTTAAGAATCCATTTATTATTATAATAATTTTTATTTGTTTAATATATATTAAAGTTTTTCTAATAACCACCATTGTTCTTGGTCTAACATATAGTAGATACAATCTAAGCTTTTAAGTTGGTATCTTGATGCAAGCCTTTAATACTGTTTCATTATATAAATTTATGTTGAAACATGAAGAAAAGCTTCTGTTTTCAAAAGATTGATTGTCAGTGACAACAAATAAAACTCTGAAACTGCCCATCATAGGCTCTGCTCAAGAACCCGTGTGTTAGGATCTAGCTGCGGAACGGATGTGTTCCATTTGTCGCCCTACGAAGTCTTGGCCTCAAGTCTCGAGTACCCGAATTTCCCTTCTGACCACTTCAGTTGAACAAGACAACAACCATCAAAGGAGAACATCAACAAGAACAAAAGAATCAAGTAAACACATTTTTGACAAAACCAAGCAAGAACGATGAAGCAAAGCATGAGCTGATATTGGATTCGACCAAAGCAAGGATAGTAACTTGAGTCATCTAGATTGCAATTCATTCTTTTGTGTCATGTCATAGATTCAACACGAACAAAATACCAATCAAACAAGTGGAGAAATTGGTTACCTCTTCAATGACGGATTTGTACAGAACCACACTTCAAATTCAACATTGGGCTGTCCTTTAAAAAAAACTCAGCTTTGGACCCAAATCAGAAGCAACCTGAGATCAAGACTCCTTTAAGCACCCAACAAAAAAAAACCATAATCCCAAAATCAAAGCCAGACCAAGTATCATTACCGACTTCAGAACAACACTAACCCCAAATCTTCCGCGAGATTGGGGGGAGGGAGACGAAATTCGAGTGAGAGGCGTAAGAGATCCTAGTGAGGTACCTTTTCCGTACGGTCGGAGACTT
Organism: Alliaria petiolata; assembly: GCA_020283515.1. Lineage (NCBI taxonomy): Eukaryota > Viridiplantae > Streptophyta > Magnoliopsida > Brassicales > Brassicaceae > Alliaria > Alliaria petiolata. Next base: position 104,816,061 of record JAHZTW010000002.1, on the reverse strand, counting down.
TAAACCAAGGCTACCAAGCTTTGCGTTAAATGCTGTCAAAACAAATCTATCTGATTCTTCCGCAGTCTTCGTGTTTGTCGGTTTCATGACCTCCTTTTTTAATTTTTTTTTTCTTCCGTTTAACCAACTTTACTTTCCCAAACAATTTTAAACCGATGTAATAAACCAAATTAAACTGATTGATATACATTTCAATTTCTTTTAAAAAAAAAATTGAAACCTGAAATTCGTTAAAACTATAATTGTATACACTAAACTTAAAAGCACTCGTAGTATATATATATATATATATATATAAATAAATATAGGGTAGTACTAACTAAACCATTTAGTATTTATATTTTTTATATCTTTTCTTTAAATCAAATCAGAAACAAAAATTTATTTACCAAACCCTAAGTTACATCAAACAGAAATTGCATCAAACCAAACCAAATAATTAAAAATAGACTTTAGTTTCTATTAAATTAATTAATAAATAAATAAAAACTGTAAACCAGATTTTCCTCCTCTAATTCAGTAATTCCTACTATTGTTTTTGTACATTGCAGACAACAACAAGAAGCAGCGGCAAGAAGTAGCATCATAAAACCCTGGATTTTAGTGGAAATCCCACATAGTGTGACCATTACATCACCGATTTCTCGTTTTCTCATTAGAGTACATTTCGTTGGTCAAACCATTTGTGTTTTCTTCTAATGTCGTGCATGAATTAACGGACTAATAAAATAATGAAATAAGGAAACAGAGCAAATATTATATATAATGCTTTTTTTAGCTGTCTCATTGAAACCCTGAAACCTTAATAAAGAGAGAACCCTCTACAACGTTTTAATACACAATAGATACAATAACCTCTCTCTCTCTCTCTTTACTCACTGTCGTTATGGTCGCGCCGCCAGTCGCCGCCGCGTCCTCTGACATCCATCCGGAGAAAGCCCTTGTCTCCGAATCAACCCTGAGTCAACTCGGCTTCCCTTACGAGTTCCCTTACGAGTTCGAATCCCCGACCTTTTCCTCTGCTTTCACCACCTCTCCAGGGGACTCAACGGAGACCGAAGATGAAACAAGCGACGACGAAGATGACTTCCTAGCCGGGTTGACTCGCCGACTCGCCCTCTCGACTCAGCGCCTCCCTTCTCCTCCTTCCTTCATCGCCGGCAAGGCTGAGGTTCGTTAAAAAGCTTTACTCTTTTCAAATGTTATCTCCTAATGGAAACTAAACATTCCTCTCTTTTTTGTTCCTTCTTCAGGTGAAACCTGCGAATTCGCCAGAGTCAGCACTGAGTGGACCCGGAAGCTGCTCAAATTCCGGGAACATAAGTCCCAATGGTCCGTTTTCTCAAGCGCCTTCACCGCCGACATTTCCATTTCGTGAAGAAGACTCTTTGAAAGTGATATCGGAAGAAGACTCTTTGAAAGTGATATCGGCGGCAGCTGGAGAAGTCGCCAAGATCAAAATGGCAAATTTTGATGGTGCCAAAAAACCCAGTAGCCGCCCAGACCCTAACCCTAGTTCCTCCGTAGCCGCCTTTCCTCAAAACGCGGCGTTTTGTGACTACTACTACTGGCTATGGCAGCCGCAAAACTATCGCTACCATCCCGCATTGATCGCGTCTCCTTATCCCGTCAGAGGCGTTTTCGCCGCTCCAAACGCCGACAAAAAGCCGTCTGCTGGTACCGGCGTTTTCCTTCCGAGGAACTACCCAGACCCTTCCGATTCCCGGAAGAAATCAGGTAATTTAACCCTAATTTCCGTGGAAATTTGAGATATTTCGCTCAATTTTTTTTTTCTATTTTGGGAAGCTAAATTGAAATCTGGATTTCAGGAGGTAGATGTGCTAGGTTACCGACAAAGGTTGTTCACCAAAAAAAACCCAAAACTGAAAAACCTTCCGGTCGGTGTCAACCACCACATTCGCAAGCTCGTCTTTCTAAAGGAGGCAGCAAAATCGATTACGGTACTAATTCAGACATTCCTCAATATTGATTCTAAACCTGTTAAAAAAAACAGACATTTGAAGCTATCCGTTTGCTTGCAGTAGCTGGTGGCTGCCTCAAGGAAGAAAGACATCATCTTCCACAAGAATGGATGTACTGAGTTAAAAAAAAAAAATTATGTTCTGTAGGATTCAGGACTTTGAATGATCAGAAATGGTAGTAGTAAAGTGGGTTTATTTATTGTTGGGATGAGATTGTGATAGTAAAGAATAATTGTGTGGGGGTGAGATGGATTGGGATTGGGATTTATCAGTTATTTGCTTAGATTATATTATTAGTTAGGAGAATAACAAAAGCTGGTTCTCTAATAAGAATATTTTTGTGGCCTTGGGAGGAGCTTTCGTCTGCTCTTGTTTGGGTATAAAAGGTTATATGTTTTTGTAGTTAGTTCACAGCGGAATTAAAATGTTGTGTTGTAGCGCAACAACATAGAGGATGAGTTGAGAGTGCTTCAGGGTGCTTTTGGCAGTTTTGGAATCTATGGGGTTGCAATAAAACTATATGTAACTTCTTCTTTTTTTTTGGGTTGGTTTGTTTGATTTAATGAAGCAAAGTTGTATTGAATCATAGTGGTAATGGAAAAGATTATACCTGAAAGTATTTCTCTGAATTTCTTTAACGGTGTTGAAAGTTTATGGCATTTCTGATAGAATAAAAGATGATTCATCTTAAAAGAGTTGTGTTTGAGAAGGGGTTGCGATAGTATTTGTTTGTAATAAATATCGCAGTCTGATTTTCAAAAGAAAAATTAGCACTGGAAAAGTGGAAACGGCAAAGAGAAAAAAAGGAGAAAAGAGAAAACAAAAACAAAAAACAAAGGAGAAGATAAGGAAAGTTATGCTTAGACGTGAAGCAGTGGGCAAAGAAAATACATTGTAATATTTATTGCGAATTGGGAAAATTGCATTGTATATAATATTTTGAATCTGTGTATATAGATCAAATATATGACTTGTTATGAATTTATGTTGTTACATTTTTTGCTGTTGTTGGTTCCATTTAGGACAGCTATTTAAAGTCTTGAGTCTACGGTCTACCTTGGAGATAAGCACAAACCCATTAGATTCATCAGTGTTTGGAAATTTGGTATGATTTGGAATGTTATCTAAGTTTGTAGGTCCGCGTTTAGGTCACAGACCTTTGGCTTCAAGCTTGTTTGCTTTTTTCAGACTTTCCCGCTGGAAAAAGAAGAAAAAACAAACAAAGAAGTGAGAGAAGTAAAACCACAAGTAGCCCTGCAAATTTTGGGACGGATTTCCAGTTCTCACCCGTATTCATTTTGAATTTTTCGAGTACATGAAGAGTACGAGAAGAGAACGGAAATGAGATCGGGTACCCGAACTTTCTGAATTTTCCAAAATTTTTCAATTTTTTTCAATTTTTCCCGAATTTTCCAGAATTTTCCCAAAATTTTTCGAATTTTCCAGAATAATTACCCTTTTGAGAAAATATTTTACGTAAAAGAATTTCCCGTTTCCGTCCTGTTTCCGTCTCGTTCCCGTCCCGGTCTTATGGATTCTCTTTTGAGAATTTTTTTTTTTAATTTCCAAATTTCATGTTCCCGTCCCGTACCCGTAAATTTCTGTCCGATTTCCGAAATTTTCAGGGCTAACACAAGTATGAAAGACCAAAAGGTAGAGATTTTTTTTTTGGGTGGCCCGGTCGGTAGATGTAAATCCTCACAGCTTAGTTTGACCATGTCAAACTTTAATATAATATAGTATTTACCATAATACTATACATCAAAATGTCGACGGCATATCACGAGTCTCTTACTCTTGAAACATTGATGTTCATAATAGATTTTTTTTCTTGAAAAGATGTTGCCATGTTTTGCTTTTTGTTTTCCTAACCGACAAGTTCTAAGCATTCAAATTAGTTCCCTCTTTGTCATCGTTAGGTATCAAATCCAAAACCTTGTCATGATTTTTCTAAAGAGCTCTCTAAAACAGTAAAATCCATCGGTAGAATTACCGATACCGGTTAAAATGTTGCTATTTCATACTTGAAAACTTACGTATAACTTGCTTCAGTTCTAAGAAACACACTAGTAACAAAAGTTTTCAATTAGTGTATATTTCCATTTTCCATTTGAATAAATGCTAATGATGGTTCAAAGTATTCATGATTATAATTAAGATGCATATATATGGACCTATAATTGAGGATATAACATGGCTGGGAGTTTCTTTCGGCAATTGCAAGGTTATAATTCCAATTAAGGTTCTCGCCCACAATAACTAATATTAACGTATCTAAGTCGATGATGGTGTGCGTAAAGCAAAAGCCACAATCGATCTCCTTATCTGATGATTACTGATTTTAGAATTATTTTTACGCAATTACAATGATATTGTTTTCATTTTGCGTATCTTTTTGTTTAAGTCCATATACGAGGCCATTTGCCGTAAAGAGACCTTATTGGGGTTCAACTTCAATTTGTGTTTTTTACAAGAGTTGAATTTAGTATGAAACTCTTGCAAGACAAGCACCAAAACATATTAATAGTGCAAAAAAAAATTATAAGCAAATCCCTCGACTGCTGCAGATCCATTTTAAAGTCTATTACCAAAACAAGTGTGATTGGTAAAACCATTAACCACGCATCTCAAGAGTAGAGAGAACATGCACTGAGAGTAAGCATCATTGCCTTCCACGCATCTCAAGAGTAGAGAACATGCCGTCGATTTTTCCTTCCTGAATAATGCTACGTACTACCAAGGTGAAGAAGCAATCAAACGCAAGTTTTAGTATCTCAATTTTCTTAATGAAATTAAAGAGTCTCAACAGGAAGAGAGAGAAAAAAAACTGATTTAGAAACAACTAGACTCCAAATGTGAAATAGAAAGCATGATTGAAGAGGAGGACGTGAACAAGAGTAAGAGGAAGAAGAGTATATGGCCCATGGGATATTGTTGTTCTTCTTCTCTAAGGCATTTCATATGGTGAACGGTTTCTTCTACTTCTAGCGGGAAATGTTGGTTTGACTAATATGTAATATATAGCACTTACGTTATTATTTTCAAGTCTCGTTTTAAAACTCTAAGTTAACTAATACTTTTATCAACATCTCCATAAATTTTTAAATATTTTTATATGGAGATCGGATATAGCTAGTAACCGGATAGTATGTCCGATTAGGTTTTTTTTTATTATTATTGGTCATCAAATAATTAATAATGTATTCACTTTGGATTAGACAATTAATCTATGACTCGTAAGGAAATAAAAAAGTGTTTACAATTTTTAGTTTTCTCCAATTTGAATCTTAATTCATGAAAAAGTTTATATTCTCAGTTCCTCATATCATTCATTTTCTTAGGTAAAATTTGCGTCTTACAAGACTTGAATTTTTGTTTCCCCTTCAAGATGTTATTAAAATTAAAAGTGAACCCCAGTTATAAGAACAATAACAGAGCAAAACCATTAAAAACAGAGTAACGTAGAACAGAGTTTCTTGAATGAGGAGCCAAGCCGATCCTCCTGCCATTGTCACTTAGGAAAAAATAAACATCTAAATAAACAAGATTCGGCCACAAACAAATTTGAGATTTCCCTATAGTCACCTATCATGGCCCGTGAAAGTGGGCTGACCTATGTATTAACTTGTTCTGCCTAATCGGGCCCAAACTCATCAAAAGAGAACCGAGAGACACCTAAAGAGTTTACACCAGGCATAAAGGAGGACCTAGAGGCACTCTTCGGCATTATTAAGTAGCATCATTTTATGTATAGTCGCATTGTTATCTTCTTCTTCTTTTTTTTTTTTCATTTATTTATTTTTTGAGGAAGTTTAATCACCTATGTTATCAGACTCATCCCCATGTGATGTTTTTCGGAAAACATACACATTTCCCCGTCTTACCTAACTAATTAATTTTAAAAATAAAAAAAGGACAGTCACCTATGATGGGAACCAAACGGTTCGATCAACAATATCGAACCGGAGAAGTTGGTAAAGAGAAAAGAAAATCACGTTCATGGTTTCCTAAGTTATAGGGATTTGATTCCCCACATTTCCATTTCTCAGATTGTGCAATTGTGTTTCCTAATTTCTAGGATCGTGAAAGATCAACTTGTTTCCCCTTTTGTATTTAAAGCCATCGTTGGAGATAGAATGAATAGAAGAGAAAATTGCAGTAAACTTGTTGTCTTTGAGAACTTAAGTGTTCTTGTGTTCTGTCTTGATCAACATTGATCGACCCAATATTTGGGACCCATCAACCTACAAATACAATAATAAGAAAGGACCGTTATGCATATTATATGTCCAAAAGGACAGTTTCACAGCCATGCGTTACCGTGGATATTTATTGGCTTTTGTCATATTATTTCGAATCCAAAATTTTACACAAATGACAAAACCAATTTTTATTATTATTTTTTTTTCCATATATTAGTGATTAGTCTCCATTAATTGCAATGAGAGTTTACACAAGAAAGCATATAGATCCTGAAAATCTCTCAAGGAAATAAAGTTAAGAAGTAAAAAAATGGAAGAGAGAAAAGGGAGGAGAATAATCATGTTCCCTTTGCCGTTTCCGGGACACTTCAACCCAATGATCCAACTCGCCGGAATATTTCACCACCGTGGGTTCTCCGTCACGATTCTCCACACCTCCTTTAACTTCCCCGATCCTTCTCGACATCCACACTTAACTTTCCGAACCATCCGTCACAACAACGAAGGAGAAGGAGAAGATCCTCTGTCTGAGTCAGAAACTTCGTGTATGGACCTCGTCTCCATCATTCGACTGCTGAAACAAAAGTACACCGAACCGTTTCGTGAGTCTCTTGCGGCGGAAGTTGTTGGAGGAGAGACGGTTTGTTGTTTGGTTTCCGACGCTATCTGGGGGAGGAACACGGAGGATGCGGCGGAAGAGGTTGGAGTTCGTAAAGTGGTGCTGAGGACAGGTGGTGCTGCGTCGTTTTGTGCTTTTGCTGCTTTCCCTCTCCTTAGAGATAAGGGTTACTTCTCTATACAAGGTAATTAATACCCTTTTATCTTTCGAGTTCTATTTATTTATTTTACCAAAAAAATTTGACTGCATAGTTCCAATCTACGTTGTGGTTGGTGACTACAAAAAAAAAAACAATATGAAAATATGAACAACGACGAAAATGAGTGAGATAAATAAGAAGTTGAGAACATAAATTTTTTGATGAATGAATATTCAAGAAAGAAAAAATTTAAACTCTTTTCTCTGGATTGGGCAACCAATCTATGAGTTTTCTTTACTTTAATATATGTCTGATAAAAAAATGAAATAAGGGTAAAAATAATAATTTTTCAGTTTCAATTTTATTTTGCGAATTGAAGATGATGAAAATTGTAGATGATGTAGTAAAGCCTTGAGTCTTTGTATGAATTTAATTTTTCAGTTTCAGTTTCAATGTAATAAGGGTACTTCATGTAAACCTCGATTATGTCAAAATTGTAGATGATGGAAAATTTTCACAGATATTTAAATTTAAGTAACATAAATTAATTTCATTTTTTGTTGAAAGAAATTAATTTCATTGTTATTAGAGATTTGTTTTTACATGTTAACGATATCCATCAATTTTTGATTTTTTACCTAACTGAATTTATAAAATCAAATTTTTACTAAACGATGATTCGTAGCTGTAATAATGTTATGCTTAAACATGTTATTGGGTCATAAATTGAATATATAATTTTATTTCTTGACATTCATTTAGCCGTATCAAACATTTAAATTTGTTTCAATATTTCTCCAGATTCTAGATTAGATGATCCAGTGATAGAGCTTCCACCATTGAAAGTGAAGGATCTTCCGGTAATAGAAACGAATGAGCCGGAGGAACTATACCGAATAATAAACGACATGGTGGAAGGAGCCAAATCTTCATCTGGAGTCATATGGAACACATTCGAAGATCTTGAAAGACTTCAACTCATGGATTTGAGCGACAACTTCCAAGTTCCTTTCTTCCCAATCGGACCATTTCACAAACATAGCGACGATCGTCCATCGACAACAAAGAGCAAAGAAGACAATGTAACAACCGATTGGCTCAACATGCAAGACCCGAAGTCAGTGGTCTATGCGAGTTTTGGAAGCCTTGCGGCTATAGAAGAGAAGGAGTTTCTCGAGATTGCTTGGGGTCTAAGAAACAGCGAACAGCCGTTCTTGTGGGTTGTTAGGCCGGGAATGGTCCGAGGGACCGAGTGGCTCGAGTCATTGCCTTGTGGTTTTATGGAAAACATTGGACATAAGGGAAAAATTGTGAAATGGGCGAATCAATTAGAGGTATTGGCGCACCCTGCGGTTGGAGCGTTTTGGACGCATTGTGGATGGAACTCGACGCTAGAGAGCATATGTGAAGGTGTTCCAATGATATGTACACCGTGTTTTACGGACCAGCGTGTGAACGCGAGGTACATTGTTGATGTATGGCGAGTCGGGATGGTGTTAGAGAGAAGTAAGATGGATAAGAGAGAGATTGAGAAGGTAGTAAGAAGTGCATTGACAGATAAAGGAGATGGGATGAGAGAGAGGTCCTTGGACTTGAAAAAAAAGGCTGACATTGGCTTAGGTAATGATGGGTCTTCGTCAAACTATTTAGACAAACTTGTGAGACATGTCTTGTCTTTTGATTCATATGCTTTTGCAAGTTAGAAAAAAAATACAAAAGGAGCAATGTATTGAGCACTCATCAAACTTTCGGATGTTCTGTTTTTTTTTTCTTTTCTTGAAATAATGATGTTAGTTGTTTGAGTTTTATATGATTGTTCTTCCTTGTGAAAATGAGTATATTACATTTAGGGATGGCAAAAGTAATCAAACCAAGACGATTTGAATGAAAAACAAATTTTATCCGGTTTTACTGTTTCTTTCTTAACCGAATCATGACATTATCCAGATAAAACTGAAACTCAGATTCTAACGTTTGAATCCAAGCTTATGCACAAACCAATATCTATAGATAAAACTATCTCATCTAATATACTTTTTATTTTGTACATTAGTCTCCAATTATAGTGAAGTTTTTTTTTCATTTTGGTCGGGTCCACAGGCCTATGTAATCCCACTATCGAAAATTGGAGAGTCGTGCTCGAGTAACCTACTTGCCCAAGTGGTTCTTGATCGGCCGAGTACTAAAAGATTAAAAACACACCAACAATCAAATATCCTCAAAATCTCCAATAAGTCAATAACCAAAAAAAAAAAAAAAAGAAGTTAAAAGGAGTAAAAATGGAAGAGAGAAAAGGGAGGAGAATAATCATGTTCCCTTTACCGTTTCCAGGACACATCAACCCAATGATCAAACTCGCCGGGATATTCCACCACCGTGGCTTCTCCATCACAATACTCCACACCTCCTTTAACTCTCCCGATCCTTCTTACTACCCTCACTTCAGTTTTCGAACCATCCATCACAACAACGAAGGAAAAGAAGAAGACCCTCTGTCCCCACAGGATTCTGGTATGGACCTCGTCGCCTTCATTCGTCAGCTGAGACAAAGTTACGCCGAGCCGTTTCGTGAGTCTCTGGCGGCGGAAATAGGCGGAGGAGATACGGTGTGTTGTTTGGTCTCCGACGTTGTTTGGGGGAGGAACACGGAGGTTGCAGCGGAAGAAGTTGGAATTCATAGAATGGTGTTAAGCACAAGTGGTGCGGCGTCGTTTTGTGCTTATGCCGCTTACCCTCTCCTTAGAGATAAGGGTTACCACCCTATACAAGGTAAATAAAAGCTTACCTTTCAATTTCATTTTTCACAATTTTCTTTTTGTTTGTTTGATCTGAACTTGGCTAGAGATTGATTCTAAATGAAATATAAGTAGCTAGATAATGAACACAGAAAGAAAAAAAAGTTTATTTTGCGCCATATGCTAATGCTCGATTAGATATCATTTTTAATATTAAAGCATAATGAACACAGAAAGAAAAAAAAGTTTATTTTGCGCCATATGCTAATGCTCGATTAGATATCATTTTTAATATTAAAGCATCCATTATTTTATTTATAATGGTAATGGAATAATGACATATAGTGTAACTTATCATAAAACAAATGTTATTTAGTGAAAACTTTCTCCCTTTAACTTCTTAAGTGAAAAAGAGATAAAGGATTTAAAAATCCATGGAGAATTAAGATTATAGCTGCAATGGTTTCAACCGCAATTTTTCTGGTTGGATTTGCATTTATAAGTGAGTATTTTCTTAAGACAAAATATCAATTCATAAAACCAAATTTCTTGTTATTTTTTTTTTTTTTTTGCATTTGTGTGTTATATATGGTTAACTATTTAAAAATTGCTAAAGTACTAAAGATAGTATATTCATTTTGATACTATAAAAGCATCTAAAAACAAAAACTAATCAAAACAATCAATCGGAAGCTAAATAGTTATACATTTCTTTTGCTCAAGATTCTAGATTAGATGAGCCGGTGACAGAGCTTCCACCTTTGAAAGTGAAGGATCTTCCGGTAATGGAAACGAATGAGCCGGAGGAACTATTCCGGGTGGTTAACAACATGGTGAAAGGAGCCAAGTCTTCTTCAGGGGTCATATGGAACACGTTCGAAAATTTTGAAAGACCCTCGCTTATGGATTTGAACAGCAAGTTACAAGTTCCGAGCTTCCCGATTGGGCCGTTTCACAAATATAACGACAACTTTTCACCAACGACAAAGAGCAAAGAAGACAATGTAACAACCGATTGGCTCGACAAGCAAGATCCGCAGTCTGTGGTCTACGTAAGTTTTGGAAGCATTGCGGATATAGAGGAGAAGGAGTTTCTCGAGATTGCTTGGGGTCTAAGAAACAGCGAACAGCCGTTCTTGTGGGTGGTTAGGCCGGGGATGGTCCGAGGGACCGAGTGGCTCCAGTCATTGCCTAGTGGGTTTATGGAAAACATTGGACATAAGGGAAAAATTGTGAAATGGGTGAATCAGTTAGAGATATTGGCGCATCCTGCGGTTGGAGAGTTTTGGACGCATTGTGGATGGAACTCGACACTAGAGAGCATATGTGAAGGTGTTCCAATGATATGCACGCCTTGTTTCACGGACCAGCGTGTGAACGCGAGGTACATTGTTGATGTATGGCAAGTCGGGATGATGTTAGAGAGAAGTAAGATGGATAGGAAGGAGATTGAGAAGGTGATAAGAAGTGTAATGATAGAGGAAACAGATGAAATGAGAGAGAGGTGTTTGAAGTGGAAAGAGCGAGCTAAAGTTTGCTTAAGTAAAGATGGCTCTTCTTCCACGTATTTAGAAAAACTTGTGAGTCATGTCCTGTCTTTTGATTCATATGCTTTTGCAAGTTAGAACATTTTCATGTGCTATGTATATATAAGAGTATGGGTAATTGGACCATTATATATAAGGATGGGAAAAACATTCGAACTAAATCAAATGAAGCTGAGATTGAGATTCTAAAGTTTCTTCGAATGAATATAATGGTTTGTATCAGTATCGTTACCATATGTCATCAATGAAATTTAAATTTAGTAGTGTGTATTTGAACTCTTTACAAAACAAAAAAAAAGAGTTTTGTGAGGTATAAACTTTTTGAAACATTAACATTGGAAGGCTGAACTAAATTTTAAATAATTTGAATAGTTAACTACAAAAAAATATATATATTTCAACAGTCATATTTGTTAATAATTCGTTGGAAATCACGTTTTCCAACTGATTTTTCACAAATCATATTTTGTTGGAATATAAACGTTGAAAATGGACATTTGTAAAGAAATCGTTGGAAAATATACCTACAAGTTATATTTGTTAGAAATTTATCGAAAGTTATTGACGTTTTACAAGTTTTCAAACCTAACGGATGAGTCACTAATATAGGAGGAGGTAATTTGGCAAAAAGAAAATATGTTGCCACATGAGTAGAAAGTAGAAAGTTTAAGTCTTTTTCTCTTTCTTATATACTCCTAGAATCTAGTAACTAGATGGGTAACTAAACAAAAATACTGGAGATTTTAGATTTATATGAAGGCCAATTCGGCGCGGACAAATCACGTGAGAGAAAGACAAAACCCACGTGCGAAAGAAGGCAAACCTTGTTATGGGCGATGTTGGTCAGTTCTTGTGCTCGTGTCAGCTCCATTAACCATCCGCAATCAGCGACACAATGGTCGGAACCTTTGATTTTTCTAGTCATTCTTTTCTCTTATCGTTTCTTTTTCCATTTTTTAATTATACTTTACTCTTATCTGAAACAAATTTTTCATGTACAACTTATTAATCTTATAAGCTATAAATGTCATTTGGAAAAGAAAAACAAAATTTGGTTGGCAAAGGAAATGTTCTAGAATTTGGTTGTAAATCTTATTTAGTCTTGAATTGGAGATATCTAAAGATAATAAAAGGTGACTTATTGTCACATCAAACTTTTTTTAATGGTAGATTAGTTCGTAAGCTGGTATATTTTCCTTTCACATAACCTAACTTTACTTATGGTGTTCATAAAGCTTTGTTGGTTATCTTCTTGACCACATACCTCGTTTTTTAGTACTAACTTATATAAGATTATACAAGAATTAGTTAAGTACTAACTTTTTTTTGCATAGCTAAGTCTATAATGGCCTTTACATAATAAAAAGGACCGAGTATTTTCATCTCTTTTCTGTTTTCCTCTCTTCTCTCTTATTNTGGAAAAGAAAAACAAAATTTGGTTGGCAAAGGAAATGTTCTAGAATTTGGTTGTAAATCTTATTTAGTCTTGAATTGGAGATATCTAAAGATAATAAAAGGTGACTTATTGTCACATCAAACTTTTTTTAATGGTAGATTAGTTCGTAAGCTGGTATATTTTCCTTTCACATAACCTAATTTTACTTATGGTGTTCATAAAGCTTTGTTGGTTATCTTCTTGACCACATACCTCGTTTTTTAGTACTAACTTATACCTTTTCCGTTTCACAAAGTGTTATTTTGAAGTTTAATTTTTGTTTTACAAAGAGTGTCGTTTTATGTTTTCAATGCAGAATTTTAAAGAAAAATCTAGTTTTAACTCTATAGTTTTAGTGTATTAATTAGAGAGATGTATTTGATGTATTAATAAAAGGTAAAATAGAGTTTTTAATAATTTTCTTAATATGTGTGAAACTCTCAAATCACACTTTTTGTGAAAAGTATAAGATTATACAAGAATTAGTTAAGTATTAACTTTTTTTTGCATAGCTAAGTCTATAATGGCCTTTACATAATAAAAAAGAACGAGTATTTTCATCTCTTTTCTGTTTTCCTCTCTTCTCTCTTATTTTCCCTATTCTGCTAATCGATACTAAAATGCCCATTCTCTTGCAACATATAAATACCACTTTCATAGAGTCTTTGACCGACAATTTTTAACCAATCAATAGCTATTGAAACATACTATTATAAGTCGCATATGTTTTAGAGCCATTGAACTATCGTAACAACCTTACCTGTAGAATCTTTAAGATATCAGGTCTAGATTTTGTTTCGGATTTTCCATATTTGTTTTTTAATTTTTTTCTCAAGAACTGATCTTTATTCTAATAATGAGTTATGCAGACAAATTGCATATCGGCAAGATGATTCCCAACAGCGTGCATGTCATGATTATTCACTAATAATACAAAATATAATATACGATACATTGCTTCTGTGGAAAAATCAAAAAACATTGTTAAGATCATATTACTCGACTGATGCATGATGAATGCAACTAATAGACACATACATTTATATAGTACTATTAGTTTGTAAATTAAAAGAAAAAGGATTTGATTTGTTTATGTAACCGTAACGGCAAGCAAATCAAAATTAAAGGGAAATATTAATAGTCGGTCTGAAAATACGCCGTCAGCCACGTTCGGCCGACAATTCATTTCCCAATCAAAGTGTCGTCTCTTGATCATTATCCATTTCTCGTCGTTTTTCTACAAATACCTAATTATACGAAATTATTAATGATGTAATGTAAGTCTAAATATGTTTAATAATAAATATTGTCTCTTACAACTTAGAAGTCACGTCCCTCGTGAATCTCAATAAAATTATCACATCTCTTAGGGAATACAATTTCAAGTTAAAAGATACTACTTCGTATCACGTCATCGTTTTTTCATTAGCGGTAACTTAAAGCAAAATTTTAACAACATTACGAAAATTTTATAAACTTCTTTACCTATTCTCGTCGTATGTATTTAGAGGGATTGTGATTCACCTAACCTAGCATTTGATTATTTAAAATGCAGATACTTGGGTTCATATATTTAAATATTATGCTCATTTTTAATAAATAAACCATACCTTTTTAAAAAAAATATAAATATAAACGTAAAAGATAAATTTTTTTTTTCTTTTTTGTTTGGCAACTGCGTTTTATATTTTTTTTTTCCAAATGATCGCTAAAAAGAAAGAAAAACTAAACTACGTACGTACTATGGCTATCATTTAACTGTCAACACACTATTTTTAACATGTAAGTACATGGAAACCAAAAAAAAATATTATTTGGTTTTTATGAATTAAATTTCTTTTTTACACGTAAGAATCCGCGTACTTTATAATTTTATAGAATTTTTGCTTAATTCATTTGCAAGACTAACTAATATAAATAAATATCCGATATCCATTAGTTGAACTTGTGCAACACAGAATGAGAAAACATTGCACGTAGTCAAAAGAGGAATCTGCCGGATAAAAGGAGACGCACGATCTTGCCAAATCAACCTTTCTTGGTTTCATTCTTTAAAAAGAAAAAGACTAATGAAAGTAAAGTTTAGTAGTTAGTTCCTTTTTAACAAAGAAATATATTATGAACCGGTTTAAGCTAAGCAATTCAAAAAAGAATAAAGATTTCACATTGATTTTTGTGATTAACAAAATCATGAGATTAGTTTTTTTCGGCGAGATACGGAAGATTAAAAAGAAAATTAAAGCATGATGATGAGAAAATAGGACTAATCAATCATTAGACTACCCTAGTGTTGATCTTAAAAGTCAGTTTAGCTGTGATCTACACATATAACTGCACTAATTGGCAACTGAGACTAGATTGTTATGTAACAATAATGTCAATAATATTGTAGCAAAGAAAAGCCGTGATTTAAATAATTGTTACGAAATCCAAAAGACCAAAACTACACGATGGGTTATTTTCAAGCGCTAATTTAATAAGTCAAAGTAATTGTATTTATCAATTAAAAGTAAAACAACCGTTGAATTAACTTTTTTTTATAATAGGACTATTTGTTAACCCTTCAATCTGCGTTTAGATCGGCGCCGTATATTGAGCACGACTATTATTTAAAAAACAAAAAAAACAAATTGACACATTACATTGAACTGCACCAAAGGACATAGTCCTCTTTTACCAATTAAAAGCCTAACATAACTTTTCACCTGTTTTTTAGTCAAGAATATATTGTTAAGCGGAAAGGATTAGGAAGCTCAAATGCATTTCTTCGTCCACGACCAAAAATAATAATTGTATTTCTCTTTCTTTTAGTGGAAAATTATATCACTTTTCTACCCAAAAAAAAAATATATTTTAATATTAGATAGAGAGCAAAGGAGACATGAAGCGTGCGAACACGACAATACACAAATAGTATCAGATCGGCTTCGGTCGGTTGGACATCTCTATTTTTCTAATATATTTTCATATATATAAATCGCCGACCCATGAGCTTATGCAATTCAATCTCTCATAACATATTGAACCCTTTCATCTCCATAAATTATTGTAACCAAAGTGAGAAACAAATCAATTATCTTTAACATTCCGGGAATCCTTTTTCTCTTCGTTTATTTCAAGGTTTGTTAGAAGAGTAAAAAATGAGAACGCTTTGTCCTAATTTCGACAGAGAAGACGGTCTAGAGACGGTGTTGGAAGTACCGATGCCGGAGGAGTTGTTCTGTTCCGACAGCAACAACAAGAGCGGCGCTTGGAGAAGCGTCAAGTCTAGTTTGCTCTGGTCACCGCCGGATAACAATAGCAGCCTCGCCACTCTTTTCGGCGGCCGCGACGCTCAGATTCAGATGCTTCTTGGAATCGTTGGAGCTCCGTCGATCCCTCTTCCTCTCTCCTCCGGTCACGACGTTCTTGATCATCCCATCTCCAAACTCATCAAAAACCAATCTATCGTAAGTAAATACATGTACTCATTTAAACCGATTTTGAGGTTAAAAAACAATATTTAGACCTTGATTGTTTGTTTGCTTTTGTGTTTCTGAATATAATAAGAATTGTTTTCAAAATGAAATCACAATAGTTGGTATTGTAAACTAAACTTCTTGGGTTAGCTAATAAAGAAAAACAAAACTTCTTGAGTTAATTATAAATACTGTACACACACGAAAAACCATTGCCAAAAAACAAACGGAATATTTTGGTTGCGTTTTGGGGTTTTGCAATGTAATTACATTTTGCAAAAGTATTTTATATAAAATTAGAAATGCATAAATCAGTGTTAGCTAATTTTTCATATTTGTAAATGCATAAATTAGTGTTAGCTTGAGCGACATGTTTTCTCATATTACTTTTGCTCTGTTTTTGGGTAATAATAGGAAGCAGCTATGGCGAAGTACATAGTGAAGCAATACACTGCAGCAGCTGGAGGAGAGACGGCGTTGGCTGGAGTAGAGAGCATGTACGCGATGGGCAAGGTTAAAATGGGAGTGACCGAGTTTTGCATAAATTAGTGTTAGCTTGAGCGACATGTTTTCTCATATTACTTTTGCTCTGTTTTTGGGTAATAATAGGAAGCAGCTATGGCGAAGTACATAGTGAAGCAATACACTGCAGCAGCTGGAGGAGAGACGGCGTTGGCTGGAGTAGAGAGCATGTACGCGATGGGCAAGGTTAAAATGGGAGTGACCGAGTTTTGTGCAGCGAAAACCCTAATTGGAAAGAGGAAGAAAAAGATGGTGAGGATCAAAAACGTCAACAACGGAAACGGAGGAGAGATGGGTGGTTTCGTGTTATGGAAGAAAGGTTCGAGTCAATGGAGTTTAGAGCTTGTGGTTTCCGGTTGTAAAGTCAGTGCTGGTTGTGATGGTAACGTGGCTTGGAAGCAAAGTCCTTGGCTCGCACATTCTCATGCTTCTAATGAACCTTCTGGACCACTTAGAAGGTTCCTTCAAGGGCTTGATCCAAAAACCACAGCTAATTTGTTTGCGGGATCGGTTTGCATGGGCGAGAAAGCCGTTAACGACGAAGAATGCTTCGTGCTTAAGCTCGAAACGCAGCCTTCAGGGCTTAAATCAAGAAGCAAGAGCGGTATAGAGACGGTGAAGCATTCCGTGTGGGGATGCTTTAGTCAAAGAACAGGGCTTTTGGTCCAGTTAGAGGACACTTACCTCGTACGGATCAAGACTGGTCCTGAAGAAGAAGATATGGTCTTATGGGAAACGACTGCTGAGACAATGATCCAAGATTATAAGAGCGTTGATGGGATTCAGATCGCTCACAGAGGAAGGACACGTGTTTCATTGTTGAGGCTTGATGAGAGCTTAGAGAGACATTCAAAGACCACAATGGAAGAGAGTTGGGAGATTGAAGAAGTGGGTTTTAATGTGAAGGGTTTGTCTTCTGATTTCTTCTTGCCTCCAGGTGACTTGCGTACCAAGGAAGATGAAGAAAGTGGGTTTAATTTCGGAGATTATAGTAGTCCAATGCTGCTTCCATTGAAGGTTAGCACAGCTTCGTGGAAACTCAAGTCCTCTAAAGTCACAGCTATTGAAGATTTTGGGGAATTTGAGGGATAAAAGATGAAGACGTTTCAAGATATATATTTTTTTAATTGTAAATTGATCTTCATTTTTTGTTTTGTAAATATGTGAAAAAATTAAGGAGAAAAGTGCTTGTAAATAACATTATGAAGAATAGCAAGCAAGCCTTTTTCCTCTTCTCTCTCGTGTATGTAAATTTTACAATTTTTCAACTATCTCTAGTTCAGTTTCCAATAAAAAATATATTAGTCATAAAATCTATCACTAGTTCTCTTTCAAATTAATTAAGCAAAGAAATCATTAGAATTTCTACGAGTTCTCTTCTCCAAGTCACGAATTGTGAACTTGAGCACGTATAAGTGTATAACGGTATAAGCGAGAACATTTTTCAATCGGAATCCAGTTACAACACATTTGAAGTTCTTAGTCTAAGTACAGAAATGAACACTTGAGAGAAAACGAAGAAGATAAAATCTATTTCAGTTCCGACTTCCGAGCTTCCTCTTGTATTTGTCACTTCTCGTACTCTGTTCCTTAAATCTATCTATAATAACAATCTGAATAAATACCAATTGCTTTTCAATAAGTTGTGTCTTTTCAAAATTGTTATTCGTATTTTTTTATAAATTCTAATTTTAATTCAAAAAATATTATTTATGGTTGCGTCTTTTCAATTATCAAATTTTTTTTTTTTCAATTATCAAAAGTTGCTTCTTTTCACTTGTATCTTTTGAAAATCACATAAAAATGATCATTTGATTCTTTATAAAACGAATTGTTATATTCATTTATTTTAGGAAGATCGTATCTTTTTATTTCTTTTTTAAAGAATTATAATTTTCTGAATATTTACGTATTTTTATCATTATCTTTTGTTTTATGTATTTCACTTATAATAATTTAAAATAATTTTTTTGTTTACGTTTTAATATACGACAAATACCCGCGAAGCGGGTTTCTATTCCTAGTCTGTTTAATAACAGAGACAACTTTTTCAACTGCAAACCAAAGCCTCTGAGCGAATGTCAAGACATTCCATGGGCCTAAGCCCAACTACTTACGTTTTAACCCAACCGAGTTCAACCACCCAGGTACATACCCAAAAACCAGATTAAGAAATTGGAAGAAAAAGAAAGTGTTAGTCAAAAAAAAAACAACAACAAAAAAATGCTGGAAGAAATGCATGTGAGTAGCATTTTGCTTTTTTTCTGAAACCAATGAGATTTCTCTCATTTCGAAAAACAGAAGTAAAATGCAAAAGTTAAGTTTTGAAATAATCAATGCACATATCTATGATTTGTGATTTTTGTTTATGTATGTATAAGAGACACGAATTTGATCAAAATGTTAAAATGATCATTACAGACTCTGTTTTTAATCTCTCTTCCATCAAATCCGAATCAAAAGATCGGGAAAAAAAAAACCTCGACAAGTCTTGTACTTACCGACATGAAGATCATCATCTATGTGCGTCAAAGCGCAAAGAATGAAAAAAAGGGGAAGATGAATCTGAAGCCCTTCTTCTGAGTTTCAGCTTCTTGCACAGAAGAAATCTTGTCTAGGCATCATTCCATTAAACTTGATTCGAGGATCATCAAAACTGAAATTATCCGTCTTCAAACTCTGTTCTGCTTCCCTGACAATGGTATTGTCAAGGCCACTCTTTATCCACGCAATGTTGTTCAAATCGGTTGCTATAGATATCAGTTCTTGGTTGAAAACTGCACGAGGCTCTTCGTAATCCACAAACTCCGGTCCCAATAACGAGTTAGGGGAAAACTTGGTTCCAGCAGGATACGTAGAGCAACAACCATGACCACATTTCGAAGGGATATGAGGTTCATCGCAGAGAGATTGTAGAAATTTACCAGCCAGTGAATCGGGTTTAGCCGCTTGAATCAACGGCCCCTCACATGGAACTATATTGTGATTCCTGTATCCGTTTCTCTGGCTGGTTGGGTTATAGACGCTGAATGCTCCAACACGAGCCACGGGGCGAAACATGTTACTGTCTATCGGAGCGCTACTCTCTATTGGAGCTTCTTCCTGAGGAGGTTCATTGGCTGTATCATCCATTGCAACATCATTATTAACTTGTGGAGGCTCTGGTGGTGAAATGTTCTCTCCTCGAGGCAATTGTTGTTTGAAGGATGGATTAGATATTCCGTCGACATTTTCGTTCTTGATGTAAGCGGTAGTAACTTGATTGGCCATCCACTGACTGTTCTTCCATAGATCTGCGTATTTACGTCTAAGCGTTGAGTTCCAATGGTTCTTTATAGCGTTATCCGTTCTTCCGGGTAACATTTTCGCGATTACGGCCCATTTGTTTCCGTGAATCGCGTGAGTAGAGATTATCATACGATCTTCCTCATCTGCAGCAGATCATAAGAGGAAAGAAGTAAGAAAGCATCATGAATTCTAAAAGCCAAACCCAAAGAGAAATACAGAAAGTGCATAACACGTTTTGAAAATCTCTTGTTCAACGTTTCTATGCTCCGTGTAACAACGGAAACCGGTTCTGATAATAGCTAAGAGACTATCTATATCTGTGACGTACAGCTATAGATTGTCCTCAATCTCGGTTTTGCTATACTTTGTCTCAGTGATCACAAACATCTTTTTCTTCCTCTTACTCTATGGCCACTGTAACGGACAGAGCAAAAGAAGAGAATTTTTCTAGATTTACAATTAGCTTTACATTTCCACTGAATTGTGCATCAGAATAAACAATATTTCAATCACAATAAAACAGTCTTCACTCTCACTTCACAATCTCTACCACATCGGAATCGGAATTTTACACCAAAACAAGGAAAATCCCAGTAGAGAAAACCCCAGAAACAAGCGATGATCAAGGATTTGGATGAATCACTACGAACATTCACAGAACAACACTAAAAATCTAACCAAAATCATCTGGAAACCCGAGGAATCAGAGTAGAAAAGAAACGAAGACGAAAAACCCCCAAAAAAGCAGGGGATCTAAATTTAGACGTTATAACGAAATCGAGGGGTTTGTGTTTAAAACTAACCAGAGAAAGGTTTTCGCTTGAGACAAGGGTCAAGCTGATTACACCAACGCAATCGACACGATTTCCCAGAGCGGCCAGGGATCCCACGAGCGATCAAGCTCCAATTCCTCGGGCCCAACTTGCTCACAAGCTTCGTGAGCACCGCGTCCTCCTCCGTAGACCAAGGTCCCTTCACTTTGCTCTTAATTCCTCCTCCGCAACCACCACCACCGCCGATTGAATCTCCGGCAGCTAACTCGGCGAGCTCCGCCTCAATCGCAGCGGTGATTCCTTCATCGGAATCGGCGGATGGTAAACGTAACGGCACCGATCGATTCGTTTCTCCTTCCATTTTTTTTTTTTTTTTTTTTTGCCAAAAACGAATTAAATTTTTGAAAAAAGAAAATGATTTTGGGTTTGTACCTGCTCTCTTAACTGCAATAAGCTTTAGTGGGAGGTTTATTAAGGAGCCTCTTTTTTTTTTTCCTTCTCGCGAGGAGACGGTCTTTTCTGTTGTTAAATTACTATTTTACCCTTAACTTCCCCGATTTTCCATAACGCCCTGTCTGTTATGTGTCATCATTAGTCATATAGCTCACTACTTTATTATTGATACTAGGAGAGAATCCGCGCGATGCGCGGATTTTATTTTAATTTGAGTTTTTAAAAATATATTTTATATTTATATTTTGATTATTGATTTTATATTGTTTAAAAAAAATATTATTTTCTACTTTATTTTTTGATGATGTGTATAATCTCTTTCATACATTATTTCATGAATGTTTATTTATTCTTCAATTTTCATACTATTTTCATTTGTCTAAATCTTAATATTATGATATTATTTTTTTTTTTTCAATTTATTATTTTGAAGCTTTTTTGTATATCTTTCATTGAATCCATATATTTTTTTCATTTTTTAAAATTTTGTATATTTTTGTATCCATTTTTCTTATTCTCTATTTTTTTATATAATTTGTTATCTTCTCGATTTTTATTGATTTTATTGTTTTGTTTTATGATATTATAGGTCGGAATTACCTTTTTAATTTATTCAATATCATAAAAAAATTTCGATTTGTGGTCGCGTAGACAGCGGTCGCGACCAAGGGGTCATAGGTGCAATGGTTTCTTAATGAAGAATCAAATCAGAATTTTTGCATCTTCTTATCTTCTCGATTTTTTATTGAATATTTTGTTGTGTCTTACGATTTATATGTTGTAATTAACTTTTTAATTTATTCAATATCATAATTTTTTTTCAGTTGTACCAAAGTTAATTATCCTAATTTATTTGCAAATAAGTATAAAACAACATAAAAAATAGAATGATATATATATATATAATTATGTATTATATAAGATTTATATATATGTATGTTTTTAAATTAAATTTGAATTTCACCTACTTACAATAGTTTTTAAATAGTTGAATTCAAATTTCATAGTTTTTATGTATAGCTAATTATACATATGTTAATTTTTATTTATGTTGCATGATGTTTAAAAAAAATAATAATTAACTGCTTATATATTTTATACATGTGGAAAAATAATGTTATGATTGACTAATAAGAAGAAACTGTTGTGACATCTTATAAAGAGTCTCATTCATCTGTTATATAGTAGATGATGATTTGTGATTTATGAATGTGTTATTTGTTTATTTTTTTCAATGATTTTTTTTGTTGTTGAATATGTTATTTTATTATTTTTTATACCGTAATAATAGACATTTTATTATATACATAACAGTTGACACAATTTAATCTGAAAGAATAAGAAAGTGAAAATTGAAATTGTTTATAATTATGTTTAGTCTATATCTTTTTATCATATATAGTTGGATGCGTTTAAATTAGTAATTAACATGATCGCGACACGTGGTAAGTGAATTGGTTAGATTTCGACATGTGTTGCAATTTGAATATATTATATAGTTAAAATTAAATTTAATGAGTAGTTAGATTTTAATAAATAAATGAGTGTTAGTATGTTATCGATTATGAAAAAAAAAAAAATTAGCTGACTTCATTGTAAGAAAAGATAAGCTGAAACACTAATCCTTTAAAAAAATATAACTTGAATGCTTTTTTTTTGGGTTTTGTGAATAAGATTTTATTTGTCATTAATTACAATAGATATTGTATATAATTTAATGATTTGATAACTTATAGGTGGTGTTTGTTTGAAGTTTTTTTTTTAATTCTATAATTTATCCTTTTGATTTATTTTGTTATGTTATTTTCAAAGTTGTAATGTATATTAGAACACCATAGTTTTTTTTTACGCCTTTTACTATTATTATAGTAATTTTCGCAAAATTTGAGAAGGAGTACTTATGGCATAATGGATAAGACTGTTGATTTTCATTGAGAAGATTTTGGGATCGAATCCCCTTAGATGTGATTTAAAAGTATTTTGTTTGGTTCGCATTTAATGCCAAATGAAACAAAATTTAATAGGTACTAAAATTTTAAAATTTTTTCTTAAATAAACTAAAACTCACATGAGCAAAATGTGAAAAGAATAAAAACGGTCAGAGTTCTTTCGTTTTCTTCCACAATTTGTTTAATTCCCACTAACTCATAAAGTTAAAGACTCGTATTTATAGCTTATGTTTCTTTCTTTAGTCCGGAATTTTTAAAGTTTAATAAATGAGTTTTATCTCTATACCTTATATTAATTTTGGTTAATTTCAACTTATTGAGATTTTGATCGATTTTGATACATGATTGCAATTCGATATCACTATGAAAAATATTATAAATCAATATTAGACCACACATCTAAAAAAAAATTTACGGGGATCTGCACATCCTCTCTGAGGCGTATATGAAACGATATTCATCAAACTTGTTGGATGATGCAAAAATTATGATTTGACTTTTCACTAAGAATGAATTCTTGTGATTGAAAATTGATGAATGACAAATAGTACCCCTTGTATCTATTTCATCTATGCGGACTTTTTGTCTATCCCACAAGTATGTGTACAGCTTGATAAATTGAAAGGGTTATTTTTTGAAGAAATTAAAGAAATTAAGGTGTAAAATATATTTACCATTTAACTAATTATGAATGAATTAATACTATCATGAATGTAATAAATTTAAATTTATTATTTCACTAATCAGAAATTTGGAATTTTGACTCACATCAGAAATTCAAATTTGAAGTCTAAATTTACATATAAAATATTTAAAACTATCAATGGTATCTGCTTCTCATTTAATGTGTAGAAAATTGCAGAAAAGAGCGAATATCACATATTTTTAGAAAGAATAGCCAAGAAGTATCCATGGCCTAATGGTTAAAATGATTGACTTTTAATGAGAAGATTGTGGGTTCGAGTCTTGGTGGATGCAAAACAAATTTTTAAAAATTAAATAAAATTAATTTTTAAAAATTAAATAAAAAAGGACAGGTGGTAGGCTCTTGTGTGATGACGTGGCACTCTCAGGAGAGTTCCCTTCTACTTTTATATAGTAGATTTCTCAATTCACACCTTTTCGTATACAATTTCTTTTCTTTTTTTTGGAAAGAAACAGGACGTCTACAAATTTATCTTTCTTGTTTGGTAAATTAAAAAAATGAGAACACGACTTTATATTTTTTCCGAAAAAAAAAAACGTTATGTTATGTCCAAAAAATATATCTTTTGTAGCCTCGTAGGTCCGATATTTGAAAAGTGTGATAAGTTTGAAAAAAATCAGAGAAGATACATGTTAATTTTAAAAATATATTCGTGTGTGGTTTTTTAAAAATTATCCACCGTGTTAAGTTAGTAATTAAACACGGTATTTTTCACCTGATTAAAACGCAAGTGTGTTATCAAAAAGAGTTTTTGGTGTTGAATCTAGTTGGAAAGTGGTTGATCTGAATCCAATATATTTTTGATAAACATATCAGTTACTAGATGATCTTGCTTAAGAAAGTGCGCTCGAATGCTTTGAAAAATAGTCTGATATGGTTGGAGCTTGAAAAGTATTATGAGAAGCTGCATAATATTTTTTTTTAAGAACGGAGGATACTGATAGAATTTTTCTAATTAACATTTCAAATATTTGGATTGGTTTCGACATTATATATCAAAATTTTCCGGGATTGGGAGTTTAGCTTTTCATAATAATTTTCGATTTTAAGTTTATATAATGAACATATCATGAGTTGTCGCATTCCTAAGGCCCAATCTTAAAGTAAGGTGAATCGAATCAAGATTAGGCCTTTTGGGCTTTGCTGATGAGATATTTAGGAAATGGTTAAAACCTACTGAGAAAGAATATGATTATTTGGACTGGATGGCCTACGCATTGATTCTCTATTTTTCAATCGACGCATGAAGATTGTTGAGAAAGGAGTGAACATCGCCAAAATCCTCTCTATGTTTTGACTTGACTTTTTTTTTTTTCTTTCTCAATTTAGGCTAAATAATCTTTATAACTATGGCCGGTCCAATGCTTCCAAACGTTTCCAAATATCCTAAGCGAAACTAAATTTTTGGCTATTTATTTATTAATATTCAAAATCGCAAAAATACTATTTTATTATATAAAGTAGGATGCATCAAAGTTAGTTTTTAACATGATCGTAACACGTGTCAAGTTAATCGATTAGATTTTGACACGTGTTAAAAAATTCAACCAATTAGATTTTAACATAATGTTTATATAAATATAAAAAGTAGTTTTAAAAGTAAAAGGAAAAATAAGGTTATTTCGAATACTAATACAAAAAGGAAAATAAAAAATCTAAAAGGTAAATTAAGAAAAATGAAAATAAGTTTTTTTTTATCTTTTTAATTTAAATTAAAGAAATTGTATGATCAATTACTAATACGAAAAGGAAAATCAAGAAATTAGTTTTAAAAATAGAAAAGGAAAATAAGTTTTTTTTTAATTACTAATACCAAAAAAAAATTTGAAAAGATAAATAATAAAATTAAGAAAAAGTAAAATAAGTTTCTTTTATGTTTTAAAAAGGAAAATAAGTTTCTTTTATGTTTTTCATATATTTTTTTAAGTAGTGGTCAGATTTTGTTTTCTATTTTCTTAAAAAATTATTTTAATAACTTTTAAATATTATTATTATAAATCTGCGTATACGCAAAAATCTAATTATGATAAAAGAAAATAATTAATTCGCCAAAATTTTAGAATAAATAAATAATAGATAAAGCATTAGAACATAATTCATATAAGAGTATTAAAACATATATATCTAGAAATATTAATAAAAATAAATTTTATTTTTTCTTTACAGATTATTCGATTTTACTTTTAATTTACTTTTACGGATTCAAAATATTTTATTAAAAACCCGCATATATGCGGGTCACTATTCTAGTTGATTATATATTCTTAAAAGAACTTCATAACATCAGTTTTTATGAAAACCTTGATTCGTAACAAAGAAACGAAAAAGTGAAAGAAAAACATCATGTTGATGAAATTTGGCTATTAATTAATTATTCTTTTGATTGTTAAAATAGAACAAAAAAAAAAGTGTATTTAATTTTAATATTAATATTTGAAGTTGAACCCTTTAAATTCATGCATGTCTTAACTAATATATATCGCTTCCTTCCTTTATGCTATGGACCAAGCCTGTTTAGAACATTGATGATGGATTTATACATATATGGCGTGTTCTTGCATTCCACGTAACTATATACATCATTTGTTAAGCAATTTCACATACTATAGAAAAAACCGGAACTTGTTTTGTCTATCTCTTTATGTTAGTGTTCTTTATCCTTTTCTTTTAAACACGCTTGAACCCATAAAACCCATCATTATTAGTCACGCTTTAGATATCCACTCTTTACTTGCGCTCGATCTACCTCATTTTTTTCATCTAGCTCTCTACGCTAAGCTTCATCATCCCCATCAAATTCAAAATCCTTAACTATAATCAAATTCCCGAACTACACACACTTAATTCCCTACATAATTACATATAAGTCAGTCGTACCTCGTGGTGTAGCACGAGGAAAATGAACGCGACGTGTGATGGATACGTCTAATCGACGCAGTCGCAGTGATGACAAAAGCGACAACGACGGTGTGGAAATTTATGCTTTAGGTTTTCAGGACTTTTTAATTAATCGTAGCTTTGAATTATCATAAAAATTAAAACGATTTAAAATATATATTAATCTAGATCTTTTGCTTAACAGCAATTTTTTTTGTTTCTTTGTAAAGTTTAGTTTATGGGTTTATTGGGAAAATTACGTAACATACAAGTCAATGGTTTGAAATTAGACCGAAGAGAAAACGACAAGAGCGTCGTCGAGTCATACATACTCTTGCCCTAAAATTAGGACAATAGAATTGGGAAAGACAACGACATTGTCTTCTATTTATTGGACACCGCGTTAATGTTGCCACGTGCTATTAATACCTTCTTATCAACTCTTGACACTTTCGTTTAGGTTCGAATCATTTTGAAAAAGAAGAGTAAATGCTTACTCGATATATCACGCTAAACTCCACAACCAAATTATTGATCATGTTAGTAAAACTATGCCTCTATATATGTGAATTAAAAAAATATATCCATTCATTCTCGACAATCAGAATTTGAACCTTCACGTATCGATACGTGGTAGCAAATTTGTGGACTCGTCGTCGTCGCACATGGATTTTCGTGTAAGTTATAGTCATATAATTTTATAATTTTATTGTAGTCATTATTAAATTTTGAAAAGCTTACATGTAGTTTTTTTTTTTTTTTTTGTTAAAAAGGTTTATATGTAGTTGATGAGAAGTTAAATAAAGCTGATATCTTTGTTAGAAAGTAAAAACACAAAATGGTCCCCGTCGAATTCTTAGCTAGCTTTTGAATGATACATTTAATAGATCATTCCGTTTCTGACAAAAGTGTTTCCCTCATTTCTTTTCTAACCAACACACTCCTATATACACGCATGTAATTATATATTATTGATCTTTGCCGATAAACAGTTGGAGACAAATGTCACTAATTCTCAGCTTCCCATAGCTAGGGTAATTCATATGGTTTTTTTTTTTTATCTTTGTTAATTTCTTAATGATTCAAATCTCGTTGAGATTTACCCGCTTACAAGAAATGGGTATAACCCTAAGCTTTCTTACCAAATTGATAAAATGATAACCGAGGAAAGTGTGGAGTGACGCAATACCAAGAGATGAGAGGTGGAAGCATTGATGCAAAGAAAGTAGGTCCATAAGAGTTGGTGCCTTCTTATTCAACTTGTCCTTATTTCGTTTCTCCAATCAAAACTCTTCAACATGGATGTGCTCACTGCTCATTTAAAAAACAAAAATTAATTGCATATAGAAAATGAAAACCATATATGGAGTTGGATGAGGTGGTCTTCTAGGAAGAAGATACAAAAAATTTCCATTTGAACTATATATCATTCACTAAGACTTCATTGATCAGAATTGAAACTATTGTTTTCGAGTTATATAGCTAGCTGAAAACCAATTGAACTGATTATTGTTTCGGTAGTTATAATATATTGGTATAATGGGTTAGCAAACAATTAACGAATTTGGGAGTAGTAAAAACTTGTTAGCTAACAAACAAATGCAAGTGTATCGAAACCAATATATACCTATATGTATATATATTATATATAGTTGAAATATATAAAAATAATGAGTTGTGATGGTGAGTACGAAATAAGGAGATGGAAAGAACGACAAAGAGGTGTGCGGAACTGGGGTTGGTGTCCAACAAAGAAGAGACATCTAATATTATGTTCTCTACGTTGGGATCTTTTCTAAGTGACCCACTTTTGTTTTGCTGTCTTATGTATATCTCACTTTCATGATTTCATCTATCTACAACTACAAACCATGCATCCCCATTTTACCCTACCATATGCTCTACATCCATACGTGCGTCTCCAAATACATACACTTTTTATGATATGATATTCATACATCATGCATGTTAAATGGATATTTGTTTAAAAGAATGAAAGAAGAGAAGTGGTTAAGGATCATACACTTCTACTGCATTTGCTTGTTTCAATTTATGTTTGTGATCTCACTCTCTTCCGACAACCAATCATTATTTTTTTGAAAAGTTTGTACATATTGGCTATGTGTATCCCCCATTAGTTTTATTTCCACTTGTACGGTCGTAGGTATATTGAGAATCAATTGCCAATATGTATCTTACAGTTGATTTATCGATCAAACATCTCTTAAAACAAAAATGTTAAAAAAAAACAACTTTTAACCAAAAAATTCATTTTATGATATAATTCAATACGAGAAAAACAAGATTATAGAAAAGAACTTTCGTTTCAAAATTTCATAATTCCGTAGCAAATTTGATTTTACAATAGAAAATATATTGTTGAACAAGATCACTGTTAAACGAAAAACTTCACATGCAACTCCAATTGTCGCAACGTTTCTTCTTCTTTAGTTTATTTGTAGTCAATAATCTATCATTCATTCTTGTAAATATGTTATTAATATCATAATGTTTACATATAGTTATTTAAATATGGAGCAAAGTAAACCAAATTCACAAAGGTTTCAGCGGTCTGGAAACAAGTTTTTAGTGGTAAAATATAACAGCACAACAGGAGATATTGGTTCAATGATATATTGTTGGTGAAATTTTTGTGAGTTCAATAATGCAGCTAATCAAAATCGGAAAAAATAGACTTTAAAGTAAATTTATGTAATGAATTATATAGAAATTTATATTAAAAGCTAAGCCGTAGTTAGAACATCTTCAACAAGACTATATTTTTGCGTGTAAACTTTATTTTTAAAGTAAAATCATTTTCAATGATATTTTATATTATACTCTAAAAATAGATAATTACAAATAGAGTTCTCTCTTTCTAGAATATAATTTTTTTATTTACAAAATATTCTTTTCATTTTGATATGTTTTTATTTTGTATATAAACAGAAATTATATGTTTTAGTTTATACTTAAACAATATTATACCAGCAATAACTAGTTATATAATTGGGTGATTTTAAATAAAATCATCAGATAATAGAGAAATTAAAAAAGTGGAGTGTAATAATCAAAATTTTGATTGATACATATTACACACAAAATTATGACCTTTTTGCCCCTATAATCATTTTTATCTGGTTTTAGTGATACTTATTTTATTACCACGCTAACTAATATGTAATCATGATAACTATTTAATTATTATGCTAACTGATATAGCGTTTAATTAGCATATTGTAAAATATCAAGTTAACATAGTTATCATATAATAAAAATAATAATAATCATGTTAACCATGTTATCATATCATAAAATTATCGTGTTAATCTTGTTATTATGATAAATTATCGTGTTAATCTTATTATCATTTTGAAAAATATGAGTCATTAATTAATTAACTTTATTACGGACACCGCCATCATCATGCTGCCGCCGTTATCACTATTACCCCTATTGCTGAGATTATTTTTTTCTTTTTCTTCATTTCCCCTCCTCCTTCTCCTTCCTTCTTCTTCTTTTTTTTTCTCCACTTCCCTTCTTCTTCTTCTTTCTTTTCTTTCCTTCTTCTTCTTTATTTTTCTTTTCTTCTTCTTTTTCTTTCGCCAGATTTATTTGAAAAAGAGAAGAAAACAATCAAACACCAATATTTGAGGGTATTTCAATCTTTTATTCATTAATAGTTATAAATAGAAGTTGTCAGAAAAATTATTTAATTTTAAAAATATTGGTAGGTGTATACTGCAAATACTCTATATAATTAATTAAAGTTTTAAAATGCAACATTCACATATAAAAAATTAAAAATGGCATTACAAACGGTAAATTAAAAATACATAATTAATACTAAAAAATACAATTAAGAAAATTCAAAATATTTACTGTTAAAAAAACTTGGTCAATGTTTAACTTTATTATAATCATAAATTTATTAGTTCTTGTTAAGCACATAAAATAAATGGATAAAATTTGTATATTTGTAAAGTAAAAAGTTTTATAAGAAATTAATAACTAAACAAAAATAGAATATCTATTATTTTTTAATTAAAAATAGAGGGAAATATTAGAGCAAATTTATTCTTTATTTTTAAAAGACTCATTTTTAGAGTTAAAAAAAATAAAATATTATATATGGTCTTGGCCGCCTAAAACTTTCAATATTTTAGGTGGTAAGAAACAACTAAAAACATCTTTTTACCACTAGTTTTTAGATATATTTTAAGTTTTGTAACTACTATTTTAATGTTTTTGAACTAAAAACCTTACAACTTCTAGATATATATATTTGAAAAAACGAAGATCACAAAATGATACATAGGCCGGTTGGTTTTGGATGGATTCCACTCGTATAATGATCAGAAATTTTGACTGCCTATAAAAGATTGATGCAAAATAATATCTTGAGTTCTTTCCAATTATAAATTTTCCTTGCGAGACTTGAATAGTAAGATCAGTTAATAATTTGATATTATATTGCATATTGTTTTGTATTTATACAAGCAGTAGGTGATAATCTGCACTACGTACAAGATGAGAAATCTATAAATAATTTTATCAAAAATGATTTTAAAATTGTTTAAAGTAAAAATAATTTAATCAGTTTTATATATATGTGAATAATATAATTTAATATTTCAACTTTTTATATAATATTTTTAACTTGTTAGCCAGTTTAAATATTTATATTATTTGGTTAATTGATATGGTTTTATTAACAAACCATATAAACAAAAAAAATATTTATAAATATGGATATCTATTAAATCAAGCTTCCTGCTTTTACGGTTTTTTTTTATCATTTAAGTTCTTTTTATAATAATTATTTAACCATCTACATATCCTCATTTCCAATGTACGACTTTTAAAACATACTCATATTTATTAATCATTTGAGTAATTTATATTCATTTTAAAAAATTCAAATTATAACACATGTACAAATTTTTACTATATGAATTTTGTGATAATTTATTTTCTTACAAAATAAAGTTTAAACAAAGATAAGAGAAGGAATCTAGTGTTTAAAATAATAATTAGTATGATATATTTTTGGTAAGAGCATCTCCAATGGTTACCCTCATTTTTTTCCTCAAAATGAAGTAACACTAAAATGAGTTTGTGTTTTACTCCAATAGTTACCCTCATTTTTTCTCTCAAAAAAGAATATTCCACATATATTCTTTTCTAACTTTATTATTAATTGCTTAAAACATCCTTCAACTTTTCAAAGTTTAGAAATTCTATAAACTTATTTTATTTTTAATAATAATTCAACCAAATTACGATTTTATTTAAATTAAACATTTATTATTTTCTATGTATTTTGTTTTTATTAATGTCATTGTATTTTCTTTTTATTAATATTATTATTGTTTATTTAATTTTTGTAAAAAAATATTATTTAACTATTTTAAATTTTAAATTTTGTTTAAGTAATAAAATAAAACCGTAAAAAAATTATTGAAAAGTTAAATATAAATGATTAACTTTATTTAAGTATAAAATAATAACATATGAAAGTTTAGGTGCCAATTTGTAAATAAATATAGTTGAACAGAAAAATGAGTTTGTGAATAGTGTTCCCTCAAATTTGAGGGGATACTGTTCAGAAACTCATTTTTTCCCTCAAAATGAGGGACCATGGGAGATGGTCTAAGAAATAGAAAGAAATATAATATTTTTATAAATTAGATGTTGAATTATGTATAAATAAATGATATAAACTATTGTCTAACCAAATTAATGTGAGTGGCGGAACATATAATTAATCTTGTAATATAAGTTCATTTTTATATGTTTACCAAAATTGATTATGGTGATAACATATCAGCAAAATAGCATATTTGTAAATAACATATAAAATTAAAATTATTCTCTAAAAATATTTTTCAAAAGTAATATATAGGAGATTAACACGATGTATGGATATATATGCATAATATGCAGTTTTACCCGAAATTATAAAATCGAACAATTTATGGAATTCTCATGATTGATTTCAGGTACACGCTATGACCAAATGATTTACAAGTTTTATTTTTCCTAACCCATATGGGTTGGCGTGATGATGATTAGGCCTAATGATGATGACAGAAGGAAGTACTAATTTAATTATATGTAAACAATGTTTTAGGCCATCTAGTATATGCCTTGAAGGTCCATTAATAAGTAATGCATAGTGATATGCTGAAATAAAATCACTGATTATAATAAATGAATATCTTTACCTGCCAAAGTAAAAGGTACTTTTTTTTTTTTTTTGATCTAAAAGGTACTTAGTAGTCACAAAAGCACAAACACAAATCATGTGATTGAGAAGACTGCCACAATCTTAGTTAGTACAATTTTGAAATTCCCATTCTATTCCAACTTTCACGTTTCTCTAATAAATACTAGTGTCTGATTAATTTAAAAATATTTTCCAACACTTTCATCTTTTTATTCTTACTGTATATATAAAGTTATACGCACATATATGCTGTAACTCGAGTCATGTTCGAACAGATGGAAAAGCCAAAGATTACCCTTGTCTGGTATGAAATTGAATACCTCCCTTATGTAGAATAGACTCTCCATGTGCACTGATTTATTGTAGATTCTTTGTTTTCCCACCTCTATATATATATTTTTTATAAAACTCTTTTTTATTAAAAGATTTAAAATATTTAATCCAGTAGAGGGGAACACAGTAGGCCACATGCTCATGCTCTTTTTCTCTCCTTTTTCTTCTCCTGGCCAAGCCAAGCAGTGATGACATGTTTAAAGATTGCTCACATTTTGGAATTTTGAAATATATAAAACATTTTTGAAATTATTATCTATGATAGTTACAGTAAACCACTCTGTGGATTGATTCATTTGGAAACACATAACATCATGGATTTATTACATCCGCCAATAATACAGATCTTTAGCCTTTTGGTTACTGATTCGCCAAATTGTTATTTTTAGAAAATAAAGAATCTGTATGTGTTGCTTTTGCATGTGATATTTTTTGAAGAAAAATATGGAAAACATGTGATGCCTACGAGCTAATTTAATTATTGAGATGCATAATGAGCATCTTTGATAGTATTATGAATAATGTTGCACATATATATGGATATATGTAAAACGATGGAGTAGCATTGGATCCATTAATATAATATTTCTTTATTAGGTGTCAATCATATGACCATATCTTTGACTTGAATCTGATCCTATGATTACATATGTGCCTATGTATAAGGCAATTTAGAAGAAAATGATTTATCCTTGAAACTATTATATTCCTCACATTTTTCTTAGGAATAAAGAAAATATAATGAAACATTTGTTGTATTATTAATTTAAATAACTTTAAAAAATATTTGAAGAGTCTATAAGATATGTTTGGTGCCAAAAGCGAAGGGGAACATGGGATGGACCACACACAAAAATTAAGACTTTTGAATAAAATAAGCTAAGAACAAATAAAAATATAATAAAAACAACAAAAATAAAATTGATAGTGCCACCCAACTTGTGGGGAATATCTAAGATGGGATAGTTTGTCTGGGTTGTTGAAAAGGCTATACGAAAATTAGAACTCAAGTAATTCCTAAAAAAATTTAAAAAGGTAAAAAATTAGACTACAATATTAACACCATAATGAGAAGTGGAATTTTTTTAAAAAAATTAAAATTTACACTTATGTTAAAAACACAAACGGAGTAAAGTTAGTTGATTACCATTAAAAAGTTTGGAAACAAATAGAAAATTGAATTTTTTTTAATATGTATGATCTTTAATATTAATGGTATTAGGGAAAAAAATTACTATCCAATAACATCTATCCACATCACTATTTTTAGAGATCATTATTAAAAAAAAATATTTGAAGTAGACACTCTCTTACAAACTTTTGGTGTCTATTTCCTTAAATCCATCCTCATAAATTTATGAAAAACAATACAGAAGATCCTTTTCAATAAAATTTTACTACATAAGTCATAAGTCTGCGACCTAAATAAATTCATCAGTATTTAGTAGAAGTGAAAGTTTTATGTAATTAGCAGCTGTACAAAATATGCATGAAATTTAAAATTTCTATATCTATTCAAAACAATTTGAGTCTCTGTAAATATTTTTGTTCTTTACGTAGTTGAATTTATTACCTACTTTGTTCTATTTCTAGTGGTGAAGGTAATTTTCTCTAAGAAAAATCTATCTAGAAAATTTATAAGGGAAATCTATCTATAAATTTTAAATGGTAAATGTAAAATGTCATTTAGTATACTAATTGACATGTGTATTAGTGCTAATTTTGAAGATTGTGAATTCAAATTTTGGTGGCTCAAATGAATTGAATACAAATATTTTTTTGTTAATGGATTGAATATAAATATTAGAAATGAAATTTTCTTCCTTTAATTGTTCTTCGACATTTTAGTAGAAGAGCATTTGGTGTTTAAATGTATCAACTTTTTAAAAAAAGTCAGCAGGATGAATGAAATGTTTGTTATGATTTTCATTATAAATAGTAAAAATTCATGAAATATTAGATGAATGTTTTATTTTTATTTTAAAAAGATGAATGTTTTATTTAACCCAAGCGTATATTCTTTTTGTAACACAACCAGGTGTACTCTTATTTTTATAGTTTTAATGCATAATTAGGTGATTTCGTGGTTAGCATGCACATATTTATAGGATCTCCATAGTTTAATACTATCTCTTATAGCAGTATCATTGTAATGCATGGTGACAAAACAAATTATGTACTAAGTTATTTTTACATAATTCAAATTTGTTAGATGGATGTGCACGAGTTGTTGAAGGTTATGCATGTGAGTGACCCACAAAATTAATTTCACCGCCAATGAAACCACTAGACAGAGGTATCAAATGGCATCAACGAAAACACTTTAGCGTCTTTTTTATTTTTCATTTGAATTGACAGAAAATCAATCCTATATTTTGGTGGTTATTAAAATTGAAATTGAGGAAAAGTGGCTGATAATGTTTTTTTAATTTTAGTGTTAAAAACAGTTAAAAAATCAGCTATCGTTGACGTTTTTTCGTTGTTACCAAAAATCAGTTAACTCTCCATAGTTCAACGAATAAAAGAGTTTAAAAAATCAGTTAACGTTTCGGCAAAAAATGTTTTTAGGAAACAACGCCAAATCACTCACTTAGGCTGCAAACCTTTTTCTTTTATATAAAAGCGTCAATCTTATGGTTTATTTAATCAGGTGAGATGGCAAAATTTTGAAGACAAATTTAATATATGCAATGTTGTGGCATAAATTTTTAAAAAATTTGATTATTTTACCCGTCATGTAAAACAAAGAGCTTTTTATAATATGGTACTTTTTGTATGTGAGCGTTTAATTTGTTAAATAAAAATTATATAATAGTTTATGATTTTGGGTGTAGTTTCGTTAGGCCGTCATGTCATAAATTAGATGATACTTTTTGTAGTTTTGTGTTTAATGTTTTTATCTATATTTTCATATACGTAAATAAAAAATGTTATATAGAAAATGGAGTGTTGCCGTCAGAAAAAAACAAACTTGAATGTTGTGTGGCTAACATTACCATTTCCTAGCACGGTTAAACAACCATGCGCTTAATGCTACGTCGTTTACTATCTGGATTTGTGATAAATTGTATAAGCCACATGTTTTTTTTGTTGGTGGTATAGTAGTTACACATTCCAACAAGTTTAAGGAATTCACATATTAAGCCCATAAATTGCTACGTGTATGTTCATATAACGTGTAAATTGCTACGTGTATGTTCATATAACGGTGAAAGATAATAATAATAACGGTATAAAATATAAATCATTGGGTTAAGGGCCTCAATTAAGGCCACAAGAATTCGTCTAAACTTCTTTTTTTACTCCTTCAAGTCAAATGTAAAGGAACCCTCAAAGTGGAGAAATAGTAATAATTAAAAAAAAAAAGTTTAAAGACGAGAAGGTGGAATTTTTTTTTTTAAACGTATTTTTTTGATAAAAAAATACGTTTTATCTATTTATTTAACAAGAAGAGGAACATGGCTATCTTTTCTATCAATGACCTTCGAGAAAAACACCTTTGCTCCCACTTAGAGAGAGAGAGAGACCTTTGCTCCCACTTAGAGAGAGAGAGACCTTTGCTCCCACTTAGAGAGAGAGAGACCTTTGCTCCCACTTAGAGAGAGAGAGACCTTTGCTCCCACTTAGAGAGAGAGAGACCTTTGCTCCCACTTAGAGAGAGAGAGACCTTTGCTCCCACTTAGAGAGAGAGAGAGACCTTTGCTCCCACTTAGAGAGAGAGAGAGACCTTTGCTCCCACTTAGAGAGAGAGAGAGACCTTTGCTCCCACTTAGAGAGAGAGAGAGAGAGAGAGAGAGGCAACAGCAACTAAAGAAAGGATCCAAAGGGATCGCATTGATCCTAATTAAGCTGAATTATTCCCCAATAACTGTTTTTTTTTTCTCAATCGAAAGATGGGAAAGAAAATCCCAAAAATTTGCTTCCTTTTCCGGATCATGCGATCTTTTTGGATTCATCCTTTGGTAGCTTCCACTTTGATCAGAAGGCTTCACTACCGGAGACTTCACCGGCGAGAGATTCTTCGGTGGGTCGATCTAGTCATTTACGACAAGTAATAAAAGTAAGTTTCAAAGACTTTGGATACATGCCAAGAAGACAAGAACATAACATTTAACCAAAAAAAATATTTTCCATTTTTTGTTTGCTCCACACCTCTTACTATATATCTGTATTTTGTGGCATTGGTTTTTGCTTATAGAAACTATTTTAAAAAATTAAGATTTCTCTTTGTTGTTATCCTATAAGCATAATACATACAGTGAATTTTGTTTTAGGGTGTTCTTTGTTTAGCTAAAAACAAATTATTGAAAAGTATATAGTATTAATTCAGAATTACTTTTCATTAAACTCACTAGTTCGAAATCCTAGATCAAGAAGTTCTTGGATCCCATAAATTAGTTCTCACACTAGTGAGAGTGAGAATCCGATCCATTTTGACTTTATACCACTTGTGTCTTTGGAAATATGAAAAGAAAAAAAAAGTTTGGAAATATGAATATTAACATTAACTATAACCATGAAAAAATGAGTGAAATCTAATGTGAGTCTCTTTGTTATTCTTTTTCAGACAAAAACAAAAAAAATCTGACTAGAGATTTGTCACGAATATGTCATAGAACTGGTTTTAGTTTCTAAGAAATGGCTATCAGATAAATCTACTGGAATGGTAATCTCTGTACAACTTTGTTTTTTACGAATAAAAAACTTTGAAAACAATATGTTACTGTGTAATAGTTCTATATTATTATTTCTCTGCTTAATAAATTTTTTTCTAACTTTCTCTGTCCAACATAACTTCTTTTTTTTTGTAAGGGTGGTTTAATACAACTTGGAACAGAAAAATAACTAGATTGAATTTGGAACAGAGAAAATAAAAATAATAACGACGATCTGTTAGCGTAATTTATAAGGCTACGCTCCCTATATATATTTAAATGAAAATATGTGACCATTGGTGTAAAATTTCTTCTAATTATTCGATGCTTTGTGAAAGTGTAAAGAAGACATTCGAAGACAATGATTTGTCCTCCTTTTATTGGAAAAATGCTAACTTCTTACTGTAAAGTAATTAATAGATAATGATATTCACTGGTCAAGCTCTCTTTTCTCCAGTGATCCCTTTTTACTGTAAAGTAATTATTATTTTTCCTACCGCGGGTCAACCATCATCACTGGCCCCATCTCCCCCGCATACTCAGTCCTGTTCCGGTGAATTTCGCCAGTACCTCTCCCGTCGTATTCTCAATATGGGCTTGGCCCATAATGTCTTTTGTAGATTTTGACCTATTCCACCCCCAACAAGACCCATCCCATCCCAACCAAGCCCAAATTGTATTTTAGAATTAAATATTTTTTTCCATCTTACTCACCCACACCAATTAGTAAAATCAAAAATATCTTGTGCAATATCATATTCGTTTAGATATACATGTATATATTAATCAGTCATATAATAATTTTCCAAAACTTAAACAACGAACTATATATAGAAAAACTTAAGCATGTAAATCAGTCTTTCAATATATAAATATGAATCTAGTCATATATATACTTAAGAAAATTAATAAATTTCAAATTTACAACTTTAATAACTAAATCAGAGTGGCGCAGCGGAAGCGTGGTGGGCCCATAACCCACAGGTCTCAGGATCGAAACCTGGCTCTGATATAATTTTAATTTTAAACTTAAAATAAATCAAAAATAACTTCTTAACTAGGTGATAATTCGCGCCCTGCGCGGAGTGAAATGTTTATATTTTTTCGGGTAAGTGAATTTGAATTTAAAATATAATAATTTCTAATTATTTTAATATCAAATTTTCATTAAATTCTTATTAATCAGCGGGATTAATAAAATAATATTTAGTTTTGTTTAAGTGAAGTTGAATTTATTTTAATATTTAGCTTTTTATAATTAAAAAATTAAACTATAGTAAAATATTTTAATCCAGTTTTTATATAATAAATTGTTATGTTGAATATATAGTAGGAAAAAGGTTTAAAATTTGTATAATATTAAAACAAAATTTTTTTTTGACAACGGCCTCTATTCTTATGCCGAATAATATTAAAATAATTAGAAAGATAAATGAAGAGATATCATAAATAAATTATGAAAACAATATCTGAAATAAATAATAATATGATTTGAAAAATAAAAGCACTAACATATGTCTTTAGAGACACTTATTTTTTAAATAAAAGTTTTAAAATGACCTAAAAATTTATGGCTCGTATTTAATGTTATGTCCAAAAACATTTATCAATTAAACTTGGAATATATTATTATCTTACTATATTGTGATATTTACATGATTACAACTAATAAATTTCCATACATAATGAAAACACAATAAATAAACATTATAGGTCGATGATTTTGGTAAGTGTTATTGTAGTATATGAAATCTTACCTAATAGAATTAATTGAATCAAATTTATTTTGGAACTTAATGAAAGTGGCAGCCAAGGAATATATTTTCGTCGATTTGTTTCCCTAAACTTATTTTGTGATTTAATGAAATTGTTCTTAATTAAGTCACTTAATAATAATAATAATTTTGCTAGCCATTATTCTATATTTTTGGAATAAATAGTAGGTTTATATTATTCTATTTTTTATTACTAATGATACATAATATTTTTTATATAAATTTTCTGGTTATATCAAAAAAGATTTAATGGATAAATTTATTCTATTTTTATTACTAATGATGCATAATAATTCTTATATATATTTTCTAGTTATATCAAAAAACAAAAGGTGGATAATGGCATATAATGTAAATAGTTTATAATTTTAATATCTATAGTAATTTATAGATATCTAAAAGAAACTGATTGAAAAACATATGAAATGTCTTAGTGAAAGTGGTCGTGTGCTTATAATGTTGTCTTGTGACAAATCAGCAAAATGACACCATTGTAAATAAAAGGGTTTGTGAGAATGTTTCTCAATTAATATATAGGGGATTTGATGAAGATTTCTTTTTCTTTTCATGAAGATTGATGTTTTTACATATTTATGTACTACATATTAATTAAATCCAACCATTCAAATGAAAGATATTTGAATTAGTAGAAAAATTCTTACAAAATGTAATTCAAATAATAATTTGAAAATTAAAATGAATAGAAAACGTTAATTAATATCTCAGGATCGAAACTTGGCTCTGATATAATTTTTATTTTAAATTTAAAATAAATTAAAAATAACTTCTTAATTTGATGAAGATTTCTTTTTCTTTTCATGAAGATTGATGTTTTTACATATTTATGTACTACATATTATTTAAATCCAACCATTCAAATGAAAGATATTTGAATTAGTAGAAAAATTCTTACAAAATGTAATTCAAGTAAGAATTTGAAAATTAAAATGAATAGAAAACGTTAATTAATATCTATTTTTAATATATGTGAAAATTAGTTTTTTTTAGATATAACGTATAAATTATGTTGTAATTTAAATAATCAGAAGGTGTTACAAAAAAAAAGATTATAGCTAAAAGGTTAACTATTTTAAAAATTTTGAACTAAAATTATACTTATGTTTACAATTAGTTTTTCTTCCGACAAAAAGAGAATCCAAGACCAGTTTTTACATAGCTTTATACTCTATAAAAGTTACATGTAATCCTTTTTTATAGACTTTGTGATTTTGATATTCAGTTGTATTAGGTTTGCAAGAAAAAAAAAATTGAAAGGATGTCATTTTTACATTTGACCATCTTTTATTGAAACCCTAAATATTTTTGGGATATTGTCTCACGCCTATCATGTAAGCTGTAGCTAAATGAAAAGTCAAAAGATCTGATACAATACTTACAAAAATCATTTCCACTTGGCCATATGGATATGGACGTTTGCTTTCGGCCCATTTAAATACCCGGAGAGAGGGTCTATCCATGGGCTGCAGTTCCCTTAGGGATTAGTCTGGACCCTTCCATAGGTCTGGGATTCCCTGAGTTATAAAAAAAAAAAAAACATTTACGTAAATGATAAAACAAAAGCAAATATTTATTTAGGTAATAGAGTCATCGAACATAGACTCTGATTTGTAAAAAAATCCTTATTTTTTTAACTATACATATAAATTTGTTAATTTCTTAAATATAACGTTTTCAATTGTCATACATTACCTATACTCAAAAGTAAAAACTAATATACTATAATGAAAACCCACGTATTAATAGAATCTTGATCTAGTCAATAATAAGAGTCGAATGTATGTGAACGCGATGAGACGTGTATATTTATTTTGGGAGGACTTTACTAAGTCGACAAAAACCAAATTCGTCATGACTGAAAATTCCATCAATGTTGGGGAAAAAATGTAATAAAGTTTTGCATGAGTACTAAGCCACGTAGATTGCGTAAAGGCTGATTTTGATTTTAAAATTCGTTTTAAACTTTACATTTTATTCTCAACTTAGCATTTTAAAAAACCGGAAATATATGATTGTTGCCGACAAAAAAAAAAGAAAAAGAAGAAATAGATGGATGACTGTTGCAGTAATATATGAGTTCGAAAAAACTTTGAATTAAATCGATGATAAGAGTTGATTCATGGATTTTAACTGATTTTTTTTTTTAAATGAGGATTTTAACTGATTTATACTACTATACTAGTTAAAACTTTCTAGAAATCAGCAATTTTCATCTGATTCGCTAATTCGAAAGAGTTTTGTGTCTGGTTATGCAGATTATCAAGAATCTTTTTATGTGCTTTGTTGTATGGTATTATAAATAATTTTGTACGTCTATCGTTACATGCTTCATAGTGTATTTTTAGAAGGAGTTTTAAAACAAAACAAAAGCGCAACCAAGTGATAAAATTCAGAAAAACTGAAGTGGTAAAATTAACTAAATCAAATATTGTAAGTATTTATATTCGAACCATTATATATATATTTTTAGAAATGGGGATATTACAAGTTTTTAAGAGGATCGTGTACTTGAGTTATCACTTATCAGCTGTCATGACATAATATCTGAAACTTATTTATGATTTTAGCCTGCTTCGAATAAGCTTCGGATTACAAATAGGAGATATCGTCAAAGTCGAATCATACATATACGAATCTATTTGTTAAATAAAAAAGAGAAAGAAATTTTTCACTTTTCTTAAAGATAATGTCATGAGAAGTCAAAAAGTTATAATGCCATTATCGCTAATTGATGTCTCAACTACAACTCTTTGACTTTTCAAGTGTTTATGTCGACACTAGTCTTTTAAAATTTTAACGTTCGACTGTTGAAAATGAAAACTACATGCGTACTAACATCGTAACAAAATTACGAAAATGTGTTTTGTTTCCACAACTGATAACCCTTTCGTATTCAGATTTTGTTAATTGGAATAAATGATTTGACTTTCCGAAACTAAAACCATTTATAAGATCTTGGTCCAAAAAAAAAAAAGAACCATTTATAAGTTCCTTTGATATCTTTATTTTAAAGTCAAGAAGATCCTTTACTAATAGAGAAACAAAAAAAAGTATTTCCTTCATAAAAAAATACACAAAAAAAAAAAAACGTTCCTTGCCCATTTTATAGGATCTCGTGCCAAATGAATTCAGACACACACTGACGTATCCATCTTTCTGACCCATCGATTAAATTTGACTCAAAAGATCAAACACCTTGAAAACAGAATCCATCTTTTCATTTTCATCGATTCCATTTCACACTTTTTCCGTGGAATAAATTTGTCTGTTACGAATCTTGCCTGATTCTTCTTTCTAGCAGCAGATAAAAAAGCTGTCTTTTGGATTGTGAGCAACAGATTTCTCGAAATTGAGGAGGAAGGCATAAAAAAAAAAGGGTTTTTGGAGGTAGAAGAGACACAAGGAATTTTAACATATTCTTGTGGGAATCATGGATACGAGTGAGGCTAGGAACCGTAAAGTCGTTGCAGTGGAACAGTTCGATCTTGAAATCCCCGAGACTGCTCATCAGATTAGCAGCGGTTCGGACTTCTTATCTTTTCTCTTTAGGATTTTTATTTTTATTGAAAATTTGTCATATATTTTTTTTTTTTTTTTTCTTTTTTCTTTTTGGGTTGTTATGCTGAATCAACTTGTCGTTTACTGAGTGATCTCGAGCTTTTTGAAAAAAAGGTTTACTCAATTGGGAATCGATGCTCGTTTTTAGTTTAACTTTTTTTCCCTGAGAAAAAAAAAAAAAAAAAAACTCAAAAGACTCTGATTTAACTTTTTTTGTCTTCCTTGTCAGATTAATTGAAAACTTTGTCACTTAGTTCCCCTTAGTTTTACACGTATATTTCAGCTTCTGAAATGGTGAATGCTTTCCAAAAAATGTTATAAGTCTTTGATGATTTTGGCGGTGCCCTCTTGTGAAAAATATTGTCTTTGATGATCTTGCCGATACTCTCTTGTGAAAACTGTCCTTGATGATATTTTGATGGTGCCCTCTTGTGAAATGTGTTGGTCTTTGATGATGATTTTGGCGGTGCCCTCTTCTGGAAAATGTTGTTTTTAATGATTTTGGCGACACCGTTTTGTAAAAAATGTTGTCTCAATGAGTTTCTCTCTTCCCCTCCAAGTTTTTTTTTTCAGCTAGAAAATTGGGAAGTTTGTTGTTATGGAGGCTCTGTTTTTCTTTTGCTTAGTATACAAACATTCGACGAGCATTTGTCTGTAAGCTTTAATTGTTGAGCAGTTGTACAGATTCATGGTTTCAGGTAGCATTTGTTTTGACAACCGGTATAAACAGCGCCTATGTGTTGGGATATTCCGGGACAGTCATGGTTCCTTTGGGTTGGATCGGTGGTGTGGTTGGTCTCATTCTTGCTACCGCAATCTCTCTTTACGCAAACTCTCTTATCGCCAAGCTTCATGAGTTTGGTGGAAAAAGACACATTCGTTATAGAGATCTCGCAGGCTTCATCTACGGTAAGAAAAAACTCATCTCTCTCTCTCTCTTTCTCGCATTTACAATGTTAGTTTGGTTTGGTTTACAAGAGATGATGTATGTGCTTGATTGATCAGGTAAAAAAGATGTATCGTGTTACCTGGGGATTGCAATATGTCAATCTTTTCATGATTAATTGTGGCTACATCATACTTGCTGGTTCCGCCTTGAAGGTACTGACAATAACAAACTCGATTTTGTTGCCAAAATGTTTTAAGTTAACCAACTTTAAATGATGCCACTGTTCTGTTTCTTGCATTGTGCAGGCAGTTTATGTGCTTTTTAGAGACGACAGTGTCATGAAACTGCCTCACTTTATCGCCATCGCGGGTGTTGTCTGTGCGCTTTTCGCAATCGGTATCCCTCATTTATCAGCTCTTGGAATCTGGCTCGGAGTTTCAACAATCCTCAGCTTGATCTACATTGTTGTTGCAATTGTTCTATCAGTTCAAGATGGTAACTTCCTTCACGCTACAAACTTTCGAGAAATGGTTCCATATAAAACCAAAAGAAGTACTGATAAACTGAGTTATCTGTAGGAGTAAACAAACCTTCAAGAGATTACAACATACAAGGATCATCAATAGACAAAATCTTTACCATAACAGGAGCAGCAGCGAATCTAGTTTTCGCATTCAACACGGGAATGCTCCCGGAAATACAGGTCAGTCTCATCGATAAAAAATCCATCTATTCATCATGCTTGATCAAATCTTTCTCTGTTCTTGACACTAATCTCTGTG
The DNA here is from genome assembly GCA_020283515.1 of Alliaria petiolata. Classification (NCBI taxonomy): domain Eukaryota; kingdom Viridiplantae; phylum Streptophyta; class Magnoliopsida; order Brassicales; family Brassicaceae; genus Alliaria; species Alliaria petiolata. The sequence continues at coordinate 104,771,137 of JAHZTW010000002.1, read as the reverse complement.
CAATGAATGATTAGGCCACAGTGAAGCAACCGGTGGTTAAAAACATGATGAAGGCTCTGTATTTTCAATTCACTGCCGGTGTTTTACCAATGTACGCCGTTACATTCATCGGCTATTGGGCTTACGGGTCCTCCACATCTACTTATCTGCTAAACAGCGTCAGTGGACCTCTCTGGGTTAAAGCCCTCGCTAATGTCTCTGCTTTTCTCCAATCCGTTATCTCTTTACATGTAAGTTTCTTTCTCTTCCACAACCGCTGTTTTAAAAATAAAAAAAAAGACATCCTAAATGTAAGAAAAACTTAAAAGCCCTTTTTCATTTTGTTTCTTGTAGATTTTCGCAAGTCCGACTTATGAGTATATGGACACGAAGTACGGAATCAAAGGAAGTCCGTTGGCGTTGAAGAATCTGTTGTTTAGAACAGTAGCACGAGGAAGCTACATCGCGGTTAGCACTCTCCTCTCTGCGCTTTTGCCCTTCCTCGGAGATTTCATGAGCCTCACGGGAGCGATAAGCACTTTCCCTCTCACATTCATATTAGCGAATCACATGTATCTTGTAGCGATGAACAGTAAGCTTACTACTGTTCAGAAGCTATGGCATTGGCTTAATGTTTGCTTCTTTGGGTTAATGTCTCTTGCTGCTGCGATTGCTGCTGTTAGGCTTATAGCAGTTGATTCCAAGAACTTCCATGTTTTTGCTGATGTTTAACAAGTCTTCTACTTTTGTAGTCTTCCACATTTTTTACGTTGTAATCTTTTTTTATACCAATTTGAAAAAGGTTGTAATCCTTTTATATTGTAATCCTTACGAAATGAAAGAAGATTTCTGAACCGTTTTTTCGGTTTGGTTTGAATTCATTTCGGTTCGATCATCAAAACAACTTTTCTTCTATTCGGCTTGAATTCTAGTAATTCCGATTCGAAATTAAAAAGAAGCGAAATTTTTCTATGGTTAGTTACATTGTTACTTTGTTAATTTTCAGCAAAGCCGTATTTTTTATTTGGTTATTGGTTCCTACTTCCGGTTAATTACTCTGTTGCTGTGATAAAAATAAGGTCATTTTTTTGGGACAAGCTGTTTTATATATTGGGCCCAATAGTTTGAGATACCCAGACACAGGCCCAATAGAGTTTCATGCTCCGCTTATTTATGAATCCATATATAGTGTTGACCTAATTACTAACGCTAGGGTTTCTTTCTCTCTGTGGTACGTTCGCCGGCATAAAAGAGGCAGGAGGAAGAAGACAGTCGCAGGATTGAAAATGAAGGGACGCCAAGGAGAGAGAGTGAGGTAATTAGGGTTTCGAACATGAACATACTTCTCTTTGTTTCAGCCGAATCTCGGATTCGGATTTGTTGGTTAGTGTGGTTTGGTTATCTTACGAAATCTTTGTTTTAATGTTTGCAGATTGTACGTTCGAGGAACAGTCCTCGGTTACAAGAGGTATTTTTAATTTCCGTCTCGCCCTTTGTTTTCTTAGGTTTTCTGAATTCGATGTTGCGTTTGTGGTGGGAGATGTTTAGTTCCAATATTCATGAGTTGATAGGATTTGAACATGTATCTATTGTATCTGGATATCAACAAAGATCACAGTTAAAGTAGCTGTATTCTTCATTAGGCATCTAAATGTTTTCTAATTGTCTAGAAATCTGGAGGCTATTGTGAGTTTTGTTAAGGAATTTTCATAATCATTGCTTCTGCAGTTTGCGTGAAAGATTGTGCCTTTTGTTTCTGGTTTAGGGTTCTTCAAATGCTGCAGATAATACATTTTTGAGCTATTGTGTGAAGTTGCTTGCAGACCATTAACATTCAAGCAGTTGTGTGACCGTCTTGATTGCTTATATAAAGTGATTGCAAGCTTGATTACTAAACATTGGGTAAATTTTCAGGTCGAAGTCTAACCAATACCCCAACACTTCTCTCGTCCAGATTGAAGGTGTGAACACTACAGAGGAGGTTGCCTGGTACAAGGGAAAGCGCATGGCTTACATCTACAAAGCAAAGACAAAGAAGAACGGTTCGCACTATCGTTGCATCTGGGGCAAAGTCACTAGGCCCCATGGTAACAGCGGTGTTGTCCGTGCCAAGTTCACCTCGAACCTTCCACCAAAGTCAATGGTAACTTCATTTTCCTTGGAACATATCTTCATCAATAAGATGTTTTTTTTCAAATGCTTAGTGCTGTGGCTCATCATTTTTCCCTGTTGTGTTACTTTCAGGGAGCTAGAGTCAGGGTCTTCATGTACCCAAGCAACATATGAGGTAAGCACTATACATCAAGTTATTAATCGATATATAATTCTCTTGTTTTAGAACTAATCATCACTATAAGTCAATTATATATCTTCTGCTCTGATTCATTACCCTGAGAGATTAGATTAGGTTAACCATTGTGTTTTGCTTTAGTCTTATGTCAACGGAGATTTGCATTATAATTGAAAGTTTGATATTGTAGTCCAGAGCCAATTAGACACATCTCTGTAATGTATATTACCAGGATCTTGTTTTATATTTTCTCTGAGTCAACATGAGTCCTGATTCGATTTCCTGATGCAGGACGGTAGATTCAAGAACTGGGTTTCATTTCACAACCATCAGAAGGAAGCTCCATTATCATTTCTCAAAAGCTATAGCTTATCCTTTATTCACTTTTTGTCCTAGACTCTCTGTCGGTTTTGATTATCTCTAGACGAAGTAACATTATTTTTCTTGGGATAATATAATTTTGATGGAATTCCGGAAAAAAATATGTGTTTATGCAATTTGAAATGAGTTCCTAGTTTGTTTTCTCTACTACTAGTATTTTATTGATATTCATTCTGCAATTTGATAATTTGTTCTTCAATAATTGTTGGAGAGATGAAGTGGTAAAAAGTAAAAACTTATCAAAAAAAGTTTCATGGTAACTAAAGTGATTATGGTATTTGACTCATCAAAAGTAATAACATTCTTTGGCAATTCGGTCAGAGCAACAGACGCTTACTTGTCGTCGCATATTTTTGTTGTATTCGAATGTTTATCAATAAACAATTCTTGTTTCTCTATATTGGTAGATCTTATTAAACTGTTTGTTTTTTGGTAAACGAAGTGCAGGAATCTACTATATAACAAGACTTTTTAATCATTACTTGTGGATAGTAATGGATGCGTTAGAATTTTTTTTATGAACAATAATGCAAAAAAAAAAAACATTTCAAGTTTTCACTTGCCTAACTTGGAGTTGTTAGGGCAGCTCCAACCCTTAGAAACTATGTTGGTTTCTAAAAAAATAAAAATATTAATATTTTAATTATATAATTATATTTCAATTTTTTTAAATCACTAAAATACTATCTAAGTGACATGTGGAAGGAGAGATGTTAGAACCAGTTCTAAAAACTCTGGTTTAAGAACTTTTTTCCTTCCCTCTCCTATTTTATTTTAATTTTTATTTATTTTAATAGTGAGATTCTTAGATTAGAATCCACCATTGGAGGTGGTCTTAGAAATGGAATATATTCCAGGAGAATAAAGTGATAAACAGATAATTAAAACCCTTTATTTGGTAAAGATACAGTAAGATAAAAACACAAATCTTTGTTGTATTCCATTCTTTTTTAATTTGTAACCTTCAATTGTTTTGCTGTTACAATTATAAATTCTCTAATTAAAAAACAATATGAGATAGGACAAGCCAAAGTGGAACCCCACTGTCTCCTCCTCCAGCAAAAAAGAAAGCATAAAAAGGATTTTACCCAATCACCGATATTTCTTATTCCTTTGCTGGATCATCTTCTTCTTCTTTCTCCTTCCGAATCATCGTCTTCATCGTCACACAGATCCTCCATTTTCGTTAATCGACGAAAGATTACGTAACAGCTCTCTTTTCGAATAAGTTGTATTTTGCCTTACGCGTCTCTCAACATCCCTCTGGTTAATTTGGCCGTTCTTCTTTTTTTTTCGCAGTTTCGTTCGAGGAGGATCAGATCTTGGAAGGTCTCAGCTCTAGGAGAGGTAACAGATCCGTCCTTTGTAACAATTTCTCTCGAGGTTTACGATATATGGAGATCGGCTTCGTATATATTTCTCCGATTACAATTTTTCTTAAAACTTGGGTCCTACTGATTTGATGACTAAACCTCTTTCGTCTGATGCAATCTCGTTTCAATTATCAACGGATCGGCTTGTCCTCGTGTCTAGAACATCTCTTAGGAAAAAGAAGGATTTTGCTCAATGGGTTTTTCTTCTGCTTACCTCATTGTTTCTGGATTTTGAAATTCTAGGGAGAAGAAGAAGGTGAGGAAAAAGTGAAGGCAAGGCTCGAAGGATGTCTTTTACAGGAACCCAGCAGAAATGCAAGGCTTGCGAGAAGACGGTGTACCCTGTGGAGCTTCTCTCAGCTGATGGAGTTAGCTATCACAAATCTTGCTTCAAATGCACTCACTGCAAGAGCAGGCTTCAGGTCTGTTTGCTTAAATGATGTATTACTATGATGACTCATGTGTCTGATTCCAAGCTTGGCGGCTACAAAGTGAATGCACGTTTTACCCTTAAGCAGAGAGACTGATAAAGTTAAATGGCTTTTTTCAGCTGAGCAGATATTCATCAATGGAAGGGGTGTTGTACTGTAAGCCTCATTTTGAGCAGCTCTTCAAGGAGTCTGGTAGCTTCAACAAGAACTTTCAGTCACGTATGTAGTCTTCTTTCTTCTGCTTTCCATCTAATTTTTAACTTGCCAATTCTTCTGACTATATATCTAATCTGTCTTTGGAACTTTTTCTTTCTGCACAGCTGCAAAACCGGCTGAGAAATCATCTCCTGAGCTGGTAAGTGTTTCTTATCTGGTTTGCACAGAAACCCTTTGGCTACATTACTCAGATTGAACTTTTCTCTTATATCGCCCTTCTTGGTTTGTTCCCAGACAAGAACGCCTAGCCGAGTTGCCGGCATGTTCTCTGGTACACAGGAGAAATGCGCCACCTGCAGTAAAACTGTGTATCCTATCGAAAAGGTTTGTATTTCGTTTAATCTTGCATTTTCCATTAACTTAACCTTGGAATCACCTTTCTGTCCTCTATGCGTCTATGTTGGGATACATTACAGTAAAACACAGTTTGATCATTTGCAACTTGCAAGGATTCTCCTGTGCTTTCTCTTTCATGTTGAGATTAAGTACCAAATCCCTTCAATTACTAGAACGTGCAAGGAACATAATGTTTTGAACAGATAGACCCTGGAAATATCGGTTCTTGTTGCTTTAGTTTGCGGGTTTAAGCTGTAAAAGGAGACTCACAGGTCACAACAGATTCTCACAGCTATGGCTTGTGCGTGGTTCTCATAGTGCCACCTGAGTAAACCATAATTCTCTTTCTTGGTGAAATATTGACATCATGACTTAATATGAAAACACTCTCCTGGATCTTTGAAAGCTCTTTTGGTCACAAACATCCGTTTTCGTTTTCTGAAAACTGCAGGTAACAGTGGAGAGCCAGACGTATCACAAGTCCTGCTTCAAGTGCTCACATGGAGGCTGTCCGATTTCGCCGTCAAACTACGCAGCTCTTGAAGGAATCCTGTACTGCAAGCACCACTTCGCTCAGCTTTTCAAGGAAAAGGGAAGCTACAACCACTTAATCAAATCCGCTTCCATCAAACGTTCTGCAGCCGCCGCAGTCGCTGCTGGTGCACCAGCAGCCACGATTCCTGAATCTTAAATTCAATAACTTTCTCCTCTCTAGTCTAAATTGAAGTTAAATGCCCAAACTGAATCGGTTTGTTTTCTCTTTGTGTGCGAGTGTGTAATCTATCCTTTGATGTTCTTTGTTTCCATTGATGTCTCCTAAAGCTTGTTTGTTGTCAGTGATTTGGTATCTATAAAAATCTGAGACTCTCCTTTCGGAAAGCTTCAATATCAGTATGCTTCGTTCTATATTGTCGTTAAAGAATGCAACTTTGTGGTTCCTTGTGCGCGTAAGTAGAAAAGTTCGAGGTTTTAATTGTACTGTAAACTCCGTAAGACTTTTGGTCAAAACATCTACCCTCTAGAGGACACGTGTACTCCCCGTTCAACGTCTGGGGGTTACGGAGTAAGTCGTACAGCATCAAATATAGACTGTAGCACACAGAATCTCTGACTACTCTAACAGAATCCTCCCGCCCAATTTCTTTCGCACTTCGTCTTCAACCTTTAGTCTCTTGAGCAATTCTCAGTTCCTGATTTCTTCCTCTCTCTCTCTCTCTCTCTCTCTTTTCCAAGAAAGTAAGCGACTGAAGAAAAATGCACTCTATCGCGATTTATCTCCTCCTCCTTGTCTCGTTCACCGCCATAGCTATCCCTGTGACCACCTCCGCCACGACGATCGGAGTAACCTACTCTACTCCAGGCACCATCTCCGGTTCCGTCCTGATCTCGCCGGACAGAATCGCCGCCAAGGTTGTTTCCATGAAGATTCCGGCGGTTAGGCTACTCGACTCCAATCCGGCGGTGATTCGCGCCTTCGCCTACACCAACGTCTCTCTGTTCCTCTCCGTTCCCAATCCACTGGTTCCCCTCCTCGCATCCAACCGCTCGCTCGCGATGCGTTGGGTCTATCGCCATGTGCTTCCCTTCTACCCTCGCACCAAGATCTCGATCATCTCCGTCGGGAACGACGCGATTTCATACTCGCCGGACGTTTCGCCTTTCCTCCTCCGGGCGATGCAGAACGTTCACCTGTCTCTCACAGATCTGAGAATCTACAAGATTTCGGTGTCCACGACGTTCTCTTTCTTCAACATCGTCCCGACGGCTTTCCCTCCTTCGTCGGCGCAGTTCCAGCAACCTAACGGAGAAGTGATAATCAGGCCGATTTTGCAGTTCCTCGAGAGAACCAACTCGTCTTTCCTCATCAATCTCTTCCCGTACAACATGTACCGATCCAGCTTCTCGATTCCAATCGGATTTGCTCTTTTTGAGGAATTCCCTTTCAATTTCAGAGACGATCTCACCACCGGAGTAAGATACCGTAATCTCTTCGATATGATGGTCGACGCTGTGATTAGCTCCATGGCCGTCATGGGCCACGAGAATCTCCCGGTGATTGTGGCGGAGACTGGGTGGCCTAGCTCGGGAATCGATGCCGGTGAAGTTGATGCGACGTTGATGTACAGCGAGATGTTCTTGAAAGCATTGTTAGCTCACCTGAGATGCGGATCTGGGACACCGTTGAGGAAAGAAGGTGTTTCAGAGGTTTATATCTTTGAGCTCGTTGAGAAAGATGCCAAGCAAGGAGTCAGGAATTGGGGACTTGTGCATCGCAACATGACCAGCAAGTATAGCTTTGAGTTCTCGGATGGAGGCAAAGCCAGAAGATTCAAGGAGCTTTTGATTGGATTCTTTGTGGAGGTGGTGATGCTTTATCTGTTGATGTAGACGAGAAAGGTACTTACTATCTTTAGTTCTCTGATGCTTTTTTTTGTTGCTTCTTTGGAATTGGATCACTTCACTTGTTGGGTTTGAGTGGCCTAGGTTCAGATTGCTTACTGCTATGTTTGCAGAAACTAGAGAGGCTTTTGTTTGTTGTTTGATGAAAACGTTTGAAGTTGAAACCTTTTTGCAGATTTTGGAGAGTGTTTAGGTACAAGAAAAAAACTCTCATCTGTCGATGATTAGTTCAGGGAATGTCATCAGTGTGGTCTTACACATAGAAACTAGAGAAGATATTGAAGCAATTGTGTGTGTACTTTTTCTAATCCTGAGACTGATCAATGGCAGGGAAATATGCTCATCAGTTCCAGTAAAGTTGCAGTACACGAAGAATCATTTGACAGAGCAACGATGTTTTGTGATCTTAGCTTGAAATTGTAAGTTTGTTTCTGATGTTTTGCTTCTTCGATATACTTACTTCTTCCCCCCAAAAAAACGTGTTGTTGCTCTAAAGTGTAAAGAGAAGAAAAAACTACATGTTTACTCACTCATATGGACCAATGTGGAATTGAATGAATCCCTTGGACGCAGTATATAACACATTGTGGATATTCATTGCATGCTATACTTTTTTGGTATCCTCATAGATAAGCCACAACACTTTAGGTATGCAACAAAAAAAATAAGTTTGGAAACTTTCGACTTTTTTGTTTTCTAAAGGAGAGAGCTTGGAAACTTTACAACTTTCTTTCATATGTTTTTGTTTCAGTCATGTTTGGTTAGTTTTTTAAAAATATTTACTATTTTAAAAAAAAACTTATTCAAATTTGTTTAGTTTTTTTTCTTTCACAAATCGAAGTTATATATGAATATGTTACTTTCTATGAATTCAAGTGACCAACTGTAAAGTGGTATAAGGCCGTTTAGGTACTTAGCTTTGCGACAAACCTTACAAAACCAATATTAGTCTGGCCCTGGAGCTGAATTATAGTCAAAATGAAACCGAAATCATTGGTAATTTGAAAAGAGAGAATTACAATCTGTTAAAAAAACCGAGTAGGCAGAATCATGCTAAGTATAGCATTCACAGAATCAACTGTAGTCAGATCAATGGTTCTTACAGTTTTGCTGTATTTGCTGTATTTGACATTGAAGAAGGATTTTCTTGACCCTTTGCGCATAGTAACGAAGCTACGTTTCAAATAAAAGGGAGGGAGAATCTAAGAACATGACGCATGAATATGATGATGCATCATGCATGGATGTTTTTAGTTTCAGGGTTTTGAAATCTGTGCTGTTTGCGTCGTGCAAGCAGAGAAGTCATTGTGCAAACTCGATGACAGCGAGACAAATACCAAGGAAACCTTTTTTTATTGATCTTTTTTAAGTCTAAAATTGATCTGGAAAATTAAGCATTACAAAATATAAGCATCACAAAACAAGGCATTACATATTGTAACATTCAAAAGGAGTGGTACAAGTGTAACCATACTAAATTTGGATAGTACATCACTATCTTTCGTACCTTCAATTTTTTTTTTGTGTACTACATAATTATTTACTTGGTATGCATATGCTTATTAAATCCAGTGAAGTTGTAGCACACCAAGAATCATTTGATAGAGCAATGATGTCTTGTGATCTTAGCTTGAAATTATAAGTTTGTAATTTCTGCTGTCTTGCTTCTTCAATATGTTTCCAAGAAAAACTCTCTTGCTCTATGCTCTGTAGAGAGACAAATTAATAAAACGACTCAATCTGCAAGGATAATTTTGACTTTAATCTCTTGGTCCGTCCGAAACATTATATTCATTTCTTTTTCTCGGAACTAGAATAGTTCTTGAAAATTATCCTACTAAAATAATAATAAAAAAAGTCAAAGATTGAGACATTTGACCGGGTGAAATTCATATAAATAGAGGCCTATAGACAATTAAAACAAACGGATCTTCTTATTCTTAGCTAGAGATAAACAGCAACAAAATGGCAATACACAAATCAATTAAACCAATGGCTCAGGTGTTACTATTACTACTAGCGATTCATTTGCATATCCAAACCGTTGGTTCAACCACCCAGACCTCTGCTTCACTCGCCAATCTGAAACATAGTTCCGTCACCGGAAATAAACCGTCTTCTGAGATCAATTTTCCGGTTTGGCGGCGGGAGCTTAAAGGCGGTGGAGGTGGAGGTAGAGGAGGAGGTCGTGGCCGTAGCAGTGGAAGTCGTGGTGGCGGAGGTAGCGGAGGGAGTGGTACCACCGGCGGCAGAAGCAGCGGTGACTGCCTCAAGCACTATGGTCTGTCCAATAGCCTATCATTCATGGGAATATCAGGCTTGTGTTAGAATGTTTGAAACAGTCATTGAATTTATTTTAAAATTACATCTTGTATGTCGATGTTGATTATGTTTGGTAACATTGATGCATGATTTGTAGTAATATTTTATGTATCGTATTTTTTTTTGTATTATGTGATATCCTTTGTGACCAAAAAAGTATAGCCTAATACCATTGGCATTGTATATTAGGGTGCGTCATACGCAAACATTTGTGGTTTTTTTTTGCTTTATATTCGTTATATTGAGTTTTCATCAATTTTAATTTTTTGGAGTCTTTATTTTTGGTCGGATCAAGTCAGTTTGAAAGCTCAACCCGGTCAAGTCTTGACAGGTCTATCATACTAACTTTTCATTCTATGTTTTGTTTACGGTTATCTTTGAAAATATTTCAAACTGAGCTACGATTGACCAAAACCGCAACATATATATGTACATTTTACAAAAGTTCGAATGGTAAAAAAACATGTAAATAAATCGACTAAGATAGATTCATAGAAATAAGAATCACAATAAATCGTTCCTTAATATTTTTAACATTCCTACAATATTTTCTAATCGTGTCTAATATATTTTAAAATCATGTTTATATTCATAACCCACAGGTCCCAAAGCTCTGATAATATTTTTAATTTTATTTAATTCCACTTTTAAATTGGGCCTAGCCGATGTATTAGTAACACGGAAAGTCCAACGCGTGATTGGGCTAACCTTTATTATTGTAAGATAAAATCTTTACATATCGCATATAAAATATGGTAATATACCAATAATATCAAGTATCAACTATTAACTTAAGCAAATAATGTGTGTGATTTATAAATAAGAAAGTTTACTTGTGTGCTATATAATTATTTGAACTAAAGGCCGCAATTCGTTCGCTAATTTTGCAACAAAATTTGATTTAGCTACTAATTAAAATTATTCAAAAATGTTAATAACAAAGGATTATAAATCATCATCACTTGAGATTTTACCAAAGTTCTAACATTCTAAACACTGAGCAAATCCACGTGAGCTGGTCCCCAACTATACACATAACCTATTTTTTTTAATACAAAGTCCAGATCAAGACAAATAATATGTCAAATGTTACAACGCTATTATTTTTTACGAGAGGTGATCAAACTTTCATACCCTAGATTGAATAGTCAAGGACTCAAGACAGTAAACGTTTGCCGTTTGCGTCTTACCAAACAAATTCCCCAACGATGTATTATAATAATTCGAAAAGAAAATATCATAAAATAACACAAACAAAATCAAATGTATTATTAACATCAACTTCTTACGAAACTCATTGAAGTCCTTGGTGATTAGGAATCAATTTTTGGTTGGTATAATAGAACTTTGAAAATCCACATTTGGGAGAAATGTTAGAGCATACACTTGATTTGTTGTTGATTATATTTTCCATTTTAATAAAAGGATAAAACGATTCAATCTGCAAGAATAATTTTGACTTTAATCTCTTTCTCCGATCTGCAAGAATATATTCATTTCTTTTTCTCGGAAGTTAACCAGAATAGTTCTTGAAAGCCATCTTACTTAAATAATAATAATAAAAGTCAAAGATTGAGCACTGACCGGATGAAATTCATATAAATAGAGGTCTATAGACAATTAAATTAACACAAACGCATATTGTTCTTCGATCTTAGCTAGAGATAAACAGCAACAAAATGGCAATACGCAAATCAATTAAACCAATGGCTCAGGTGTTACTACTATTACTACTAGCGATTCATATGCATATCCAAACCGTTGGTTCAACCACCGAGACCTCTGCTTCACTCGCCAATCTGAAACATAGTTCCGTCACCGGAAATAAACCGTCTTTTGAGATCAATCTTCCGGTTTTGCGGCGGGAGCTTAAAACCGGTGGTGGTGGAGGTGGAGGAGGAGGTCGTGGCGGTGGAGGCGGTAGCATCGGAGGTCGTGGCGGTAGCAGTGGAAGTCGTTGTGGCGGAAGTAGCGGAGGTAGCGGAGGGAGTGGTACCAGCGGTAGAAGCAGCGGTGACTGCCTCAAGCACTACGGTCTGTCCAATAGCCTATTATTCATCGGTATATTAGGCTTTTTGGTTGTTGTGTGTTAAAAAGTTTAAAACAGTCATTGAATTTATTTTAAAATTACATATTGTATGTCGATGTTGATTATGTTTGGTAACATTGATGCTTGATTTGTAGTAATATTCTTTTGTATCGTATTTTTTTGAGCCTTTGTGATCAAAAAAAGTAATAGCCTATTACCATTGGCATTGTATATTAGGGTGCGTCATACGCAAACAATTTTTTGTGTTTTCTGCGTTTTATTCGTTATGTTGAGTTTTCATCAATTTTTAAAAATTTAGAGTCTTTTTTTTTTTCGAACAAATTGTGTAGAGTCTTGGCTTTATATATATGTATGAATAGGCCAAATGCTGTAAATGCAAAACCGCTGAATATTTGTGATTGATTTTGGTAGAGGAAAAACATTATGAATTTGTATGAATGTTATTATGGGCTTAAACTCCATAGACCAATCCAGCGCGGTTCAGGAGGATTTGACCTTCGATTTTCGGTTTAAATCATATAAAATATAAATTATACCAATTACCAACTTTTCATTCTATGTTTCTCTACGATTATCCTTGAAAATATTTTAAACTGAGCTACGGTTGACCAAAACCGCAATAAAGGACGTTTTACAAAAGTTCGAATGGTCAAAAAAACATGTAAATAAATCGTCTAAGATAGAAATAAGAAACATAAATCGTTCCTTTCAATATTTTTAACATTCCTACAAATTTTCTAATAACGTTTATATATTTTAAAAATCTTGTATATAAGCAATAAATCAGAGTGGCGCAGCGGAAGCGTGGTGGGCCCATAACCCACAGGTCCCAGGATCGAAACCTGGCTCTGATATTAATTTTTATTTTTCTTTAAATTCCACTTTTAAATTAATAAATATCATTAACTTGGGCCTAGTCGATGTATATATATTAGTAGCACCGAAGTCCAACGCGTGATTGGGCCTAACCTTTATTAGTCGATTAAGCGTTTGTAAGATAAAATCATTTCATTCAACTAACTTAAGCAAATAAATGTGATTTATAAATAAGAAAGTTTACTTGTGTGCTATACAATAATATTTTTCTGGTTATATTTCCGTGGTGGTATAAGATATGAAATTGGAGATATGAAAATGATAAAAAAAGGACCATAACCACACAATAAATGAATGATGGCAAATCAAAGGCCTCAACACACCCAATTGCCCATCACCAGAGCCGTATAAGCATATCTTCTCGGACTGCCACGTGGCACTCTCAGCGTTAAACATCCTTTATCTTCTCCAAAACCACTTGGGTTTGATTTTTTGTCTCCACCATTATCCTCTGTTAGAGAGCTCTGCTTCTTCTTCGATTAACCTCGAACTTGAGAAATTTTAGCAATGGAGACCAGCATCACGTGCTACTCACGTGGGATCCTCCTCCCAAGCGTCTCTTCTCAACGATCCTCCTCTACATTGGTTTCTCCTCCTTCTTCCTTCTCTGCATCATCCAGCTTCAAGGTTAGTAAGTAGTATCCTCTACAATTATGCATATGACTTTGAGTTCACACACACACACACAACACGCACACGTGTGAGTACAGAGGAGAATCTGTTCACTGCTAGCGAGTGTGAAAACCTTTTTTGATTGATTCAATATAACGAATGTGTTCCTAATTGTAAAAGGGTACTTGAAATTTGATATCAGCAGCGTCTGAAGTCGAGCTCAATTTTCGGAGATTCACTACGACTAGCACCAAGATCGCAATTGAAAGCCACGAAGGCTAAGAACAATGGTGCTTCGACGATGACCAAATGTGAAATTGGTCAAAGCTTGGTAACAAAAAGAATCAACCTTTATTCAATTCCTGTGGTAAAGATCCGATTCTTTGAGTGAAAGTTTTTCTTACTTTTGAGTGTGTGTGTATAGGAAGAGTTTTTGACACAAGCAACGCCTGACAAGGGATTGAGAACTTTGCTGATGTGTATGGGAGAGGCATTGAGGACAATAGCTTTCAAAGTTAGAACGGCTTCTTGTGGTGGAACAGCTTGTGTTAATTCCTTTGGCGATGAACAACTCGCTGTCGACATGCTCGCCGATAAGCTTCTCTTTGAGGTTTTACAATAACTAGTTTCAGTAACTTGTCTCATAAGTTTCATCTTGGGAAATAATCATTAGGTTTTGATTTCTGTGTTGGTTTTATATATAGGCTTTGCAATACTCGCATGTGTGTAAGTACGCGTGCTCTGAAGAAGTACCTGAGCTTCAAGACATGGGAGGTCCCGTGGAAGGTCGGTTCATAATAAACTAGCCGACATTTCTGCTTCTGCGAAAATAGTTAATCGAAATAATATGAAAAATTTGTTTTGGACAGGTGGGTTTAGTGTGGCATTTGATCCATTGGATGGATCGAGCATTGTGGATACAAATTTCACCGTGGGAACCATATTCGGGGTTTGGCCTGGAGACAAGTTAACCGGAGTCACGGGAGGAGATCAAGTGGCTGCAGCCATGGGAATCTATGGTCCACGAACCACTTATGTTTTGGCTGTTAAGGGATTTCCAGGAACTCATGAGTTCTTGCTTCTTGATGAAGGTATTCCCCTGCTTTTTGGTCCAATCAAGAAGCAAGATTCTTTTTCACTCTTTTGGTAGCTTTTCGACTAAGCCCAAATTGCATCTTCTCAGGAAAATGGCAGCATGTTAAGGAGACAACAGAGATCGCAGAAGGGAAGATGTTTTCACCAGGAAACTTGAGAGCCACATTCGACAATTCCGAATACAGCAAGGTTCCTGCTTTTGATCAATCTCCGACTTTAACTTTCCTTGAATCTGCAAATCTCTGAATGCTCGTCTTCTTCTTCTTCTTCTTCTTCTTCAGCTGATTGATTACTACGTGAAAGAGAAGTACACACTGCGATACACAGGAGGAATGGTTCCTGACGTTAACCAGGTTCGTTCCTCTCTGGCTTTTAAACCGGATCTTTACTTCTGAATAAGACTTGACGACATTAATTAACACTTTATTTTTGGCAGATTATTGTGAAGGAGAAAGGAATCTTCACGAACGTGACTTCTCCCACGGCTAAGGCAAAGTTGAGGCTGTTGTTCGAAGTGGCTCCTCTTGGCCTGCTCATTGAGAACGCTGGTGGGTTCAGCAGTGATGGATACAAGTCTGTGCTCGACAAGACCATCATAAACCTCGACGATAGAACTCAAGTTGCTTATGGCTCAAAGAACGAGATCATCCGCTTCGAAGAAACCCTTTATGGAACATCAAGACTCAAGAATGTTCCCATTGGAGTTACTGCTTAGAAACCCTTTAAACAAATCTGAAAGCATGTTTATTTATATATATAAACCGGATAATCTACTCTTTTTCTATTGGGTTGGTTATATGAGAAGCCACAAGATTATGACCAAACTCTAGTTTCTGCCGTTACTCTACAATAATCGTTAATAAACCCCATAATCCTGAAATTATCAAAATAAACCCTTCATTTTTAAATTCAGATATGATTTGGCCCAAAACTGTGAAAAAGCCCACATAAATCCAAATTACTTGTGAATGACAAAAACTCCTTTCTTTCCCAGATCGATCTTCTTCTTCTACCTCGAACTTAAGCGAGCTTTGTCGATGAAATCAGTGCAACAAAAGTAGAAGAAAACGATGAGGAAGCTTATTTTCATGAAGAATCCAGTGTACTTCCTGTTTCTTCTCATCACTACTTCTTCCTTAACTATTCTCATCCTCTCCTTTCTTCGGCTACCGGAAACATCTCCGATCACCGGTGACCATCTCTTTCTCCGGAAACCTCGAGGCGATCCCTCCGATGAAGTTGGATTCTTCGGGAATATGATGCTTGAAATGCTCCCTGAAGATCTGGTTTTCACTGCCTTTGTACCGTCGGACAAAGCATTCAATCGAGATCTGGGGATGAAACCGAACAACACCCGGAAAACAAAATCCCTCGAAGACGGCGACGACGGAGACAACACGTACGCCGTGGTATCGAGGATCATGAGTTTCGCGGTGGTTCCGTATAAAGTGGAGGAGGGAGAGATAAGGAAGGACGAAACGGCGTCGTATGAGTCGTTGAGTGGTTTCACGCTGAAGATTTGGAAGAAGAGAAATGGTGGGGGGCTTGTTGTTAATGGCGTCGAGACGGAGAAAATGGGATTAAAGAGAGGGAAGATAATCGTTCACACCATGGATGGTGTCATAATGGATTCTGATTTCGCACAGTCCGTTGCTTCTTCTTCTACTCAATGATGAGCCAATAGAGAAGAAGAAGAAGAAGAAGAAGAAGACCTAACTCCTTTGTAATTTGTTGTAAAATAGGAAAGGATACACAAAATTCTTTAAACCTATGATCTGAAAACCAACAACTTATATTTCTTGATATATCTAATTTTTCAAACATATTAAAACATTTTTTCACAAACCAATTTTTTTTTACAAATATGTTATTGGACAGATCAGTCACCTATTTATAATTTAATATTATAATTAGTTAAATTTTATCAAAAATCTCATGCTACCTATTATATATATATATATATATATCACATGGCATTCTAAATTATTTATTAAAAAAAACTAATGTTTATTTTTTGTTTTGTGGTCGTCAAATAATAGTGTAAATTTGAAATATTTGATATTTGAGTTATATAAATTAATGGGAAAGAAAACAGTAAAAACAATTAAAAAAACGAAATCCTAAAAAAATAGAATATCCAATCATCTATTAACCGGGTAAAAAAAATAGGTCATAATAATCCCAAAAGACAAATTTGAAAATCAAAGGAACTCTTAAAAGGCAATAGAAAAATAAGCTGCATATATGATAACAATTCAATTATAGGAAGCCAAACCGAAGGTTAAAACATATGAAAACGAAATATGCCAGTGATATTTTGGAAAATCCATATAGTAAAACGTTCGTGTTATTTTCAGTGTTCACTGCATGGTCAGGTTTTCCAGATTCTCCATCGCCTTTTGGTAAGCATCAACCAGAGATTTATTATGTTTTTTCGCTTCCTACCAAACAATTAATCAGATATATATTAGTAAATGTACTAAGAGATCAATGATAAAGAAGAAAACAGAAAAATAACGAAAGAAGGAAAACTTACGAGATAATGGGGCTCGTACCAAAGTGGCAATGCACCCGAATTCCATTTCGCGATAAGGTATTGGTCGTACATGTCGTAGTCCGAGAGCGACCACCTGAGCATCGTCGAAGGCTTGGGGCACTCCGGAAGAAGTTTTTTTTGCGGCATATACAGCAACCTGGTCGTCACACTCGGCAAGAAGCTGCAACCATTGGCGATTCTTCCATAAAACACCTAAACAAAAAGTTTTCTGGTTTTAGATTTCATGTTCATGAAGTCATCAAAGGACCAAGATTCATGAGAGAAACCATATAAGATAATGGCACGGAACAGAATATCAAAAAATAGCTTTACATAACTTGAGTGGAATAGTATCATGATAGTGGAGTTGTGTAGATTACTTCTCGTGTATATATTATGGGTAGCAACTAGCACCAGAATTATGTAACCTTGCAAAAGAAAGCTAGACTTACTCTAAGGCGCAATACCAGAAAGCAGTCCATCTGAAAGAAGAAGAAGAAGTGAAAACAAATCGAGAGTGGAATGAAACCGCAGAAAATAGGAAGAGAAATCATAATTTTGCATCTTTACCATTCTTTTCACATTGCACCAAAAACAATACACAAACAGATCGAACAAATAGTGGATCTAATCACTAAAACGGTGTGGTGAGAGGCTTATTGATCGCTTAATTGTTGTCATCAAATTTTTTTAGAGTTCGTTGTTGAGTTGACTGACCGATGCGGCGTCGGAGAATAAACTTGTATATAGCTAATATTCAACTTTAAATTTTGTCAATTCAGTTCTATTTATTCCAATCTGTACTCAAATTGCACAAACACTATTTTAACAAAAATACCACCTCATAATGTTTTCTCTCATTGATAGGATATTGATGTGGAGGAAGAAAGAAGATAAAGCAAAGACTCTCAATCACATAGAAGGTTTACTGTTACGATTTATAGAGAATTATAAATAGTGTGTGTTTTCTTCTTCGGTATGCAATTACAAGTGGAGTTAATTGTATCGAGTGAGAGAGAGAAAACTTTGTAAAGAAATGCGATTTATGCTCGTGAGAGGATCGTCGGTTACATTGTTCGGATATGTTTCGGCGAGGATCGTCGGTTACATTATTCGGATATGTTTCGGGAAATTGATAGAAGATTCTTATAAAATTGGTGTAGTGAGCATGGATCGAACACGCGACCTTCTTTCTTTCTCCTTTTATAACAAATCCATGATTGTCTAAACTTTGATGAGAATTCCCAAAATTGTTTTCCATGCGCCACATAACACATTACACAATCACATCACATGTTCCATTCGGTGTTTATACCAAGTATTAAACTCGTCATATGCTGGCATATAAACTTCTTGCAAACAAACAAAATCACACAATAATATGAAAAAACCAACAAGAATATGTTATATGACCATCAGAGCCGGGCCTGACCCAATACATGTAAAACATGGGTGTAGGGCCTCAGTTTTTTTTAAAAAAAATTAGGGCCCAATTTGTTTTTTTTTATATTTGTTTTGAAGAGAAAATATTCAAAAAAATATAGGATTTATTTTAAAAAACACAATAAAATCTTAAATATATTTTTATTGATAAGAAAAAATTAAAAAAAATGACTACGAACACCACAATATTTCATATTTGATAAATTTTTATTAAATTTCAGGATATTGTAGCAAAAAATTTGGTAAATTTAAATTTATTTTAAACAATTTGATATTTTTATGTATTATGTAGGGCCCCGATTTTTTATTTCGTATCGGACCTCCAATATCTCAGGCACGGCTCTGATGACCATACAAGAATATGATCATGCTTAAGTCACGTGCTATTACGACTCTTCCGATCTTTCCCATTATTCACTAATATAATCTCTCTCTCTATCAATATGCTCTAAGCTTCCAGAACTTGTTATTGGTTTCTTATCTAATAGAAAATTTTGTACAATAAATCCTTTGTAATTTGTTGATTGCTTCCTATCATAGAGAAGAAGAAGACATAAATCCTTTGTACTTTGTTGTAAGATATGAAAGGATACACCAATTTCTTTAAACCTATGATCTGAAAACCAACTTGTATATCCGAGAAAAAGGGATCAAATAGACAAAATACATAGAGACGTTTTACTCTTGTAACACAAGCTCGAAGAACCAACATACGGTCATTACTCGAGGTATATACGGTTATTGTATATGTATTAATATGGCCATATATACGGTTAATATGGCCGTATATGTGTTGTATATGTTCGAAAACGAGCCCGCTTAGCCGATTAGGCGCACTCATAACTGGTGATCAAGACTCATTCGTGGCGATTTGATAAAATCATTCATATTAATCGTTAACTGATTTATCTCTAGTCAGACAGTTAAAATCGGTTTTAATCACCGACTTATTTACCAACGCTATACAAGATTTAAGTTAAAAACTCAAAACCTGATGCGCCTTCGCTGAAGAAAGCCCACTCTTACTCAAATT
This sequence comes from Alliaria petiolata, assembly GCA_020283515.1. Classification (NCBI taxonomy): domain Eukaryota; kingdom Viridiplantae; phylum Streptophyta; class Magnoliopsida; order Brassicales; family Brassicaceae; genus Alliaria; species Alliaria petiolata. The sequence goes on along the minus strand of JAHZTW010000002.1, from coordinate 104,751,764 downwards.
AATAATAAGTGAAACCAAGTGATGATATTATAAGAGAGCGCGTTTAAGTACTTTTTTCATGTGGGATGTTTTATAATTCTAAAGTACTCTATATTCGCTATGACTAGGGCTGTCCAATCTAGTAAAATCAAATCAACCGAACTGAACCGAAATAGAACATATGATTGGATTTCGGATATATTATATTAATCGTATAGATATAATAATTTCAAAACTGTAAGATCCGAATATGCTTTGGATATTAACCGATAAAATCGATAAAATCGATAAAATCGATAAAATCGATTAATTTTAAATCATAATATAATAATATATAGTATACAATAAATATGTAAATTATGTAACCTAAAAATCTAATGTCTAAATATATATTTTTTTAAAAACAATATAATTAACCTGGTAGTTGAAAAAAAAACCTAATGCGGCGCCGTCGAAGCCTAAAAGACTTAATCTCTTTATTTTATGCATTAATTTTATAAACCGTGAAAACTCAACTTGATCAATGTTATTGACTACTATGAATAGATATAATTTCGTGTACAATCAGAGAAGATAACTCAAGAAAAACCTTAATAGAAGGCGAATTTGAGTTTTGCTTTCATTCAATTTTTTTTAGTTTTCATTCTAAATTTAATATTTTATTTTATTTGATGATGTAAAAGACTAGTGCTTTAATATTTTCGCTTTTAAGTTTTTTTTAGTTACAAATTTTAGAGTTTTATTGATTTTATAATATACATAGATTTTACAATTTTAACTGTTTCTATGTTTTCTATTTTTTATTGTTACTATTTCTAATTTTCTATAAAAAAACCGAAATCCACGTTATACCAAACAAAACTTTTGGTTTTTGGTTAAAAACCGAATAAGGCGAAAATCGAAGATATTCAAACCGAACCGAACCAAACTAGATATGGTATTAAAATGGTAGATATTTTTTATTAACCGAAAAAACTGAATAAGGATCGAAATCCTATGAGAGACGATCTAATCAGAATCATAATTAAACTCTTATCCTTTTACATTTACCATTAACATTGCCACTGTTTCCTTTATAAAGAAAATAAAAATATTTGGTCAGAGCATTTCCTAGAAACCAAAATATGCAAATGACCTACTGCAGAAAAGCGCCAAAGAAGACAGTTTACAATGTCAACATGAAATCGGGAAAACGTCGAGATCGTGGTTGACAACCTAACGTAAACGGTCACGATTGCTACACGTGGCTATTTGTTTTATCTTACTGTGCGACGTGCCGCACCATAAAACATCCATCGTCACTGATATGCGATAATCCTCCGCAGGAAAGACTTAAAAAGTAAAAACTGAAAGAGGAGAAACAAAAATCCGCATGAGAGCGAAGACTGAGTCGACCTGCTCTTGACACGGTTGACCAGAGTCGTCTTCTTCTTCTTCTTCCTCCGGCGTTATCTATTTCTGGAAACTTGAATTCGTTATTTTGATGGGAGGAGGAGACGTTTGCAAAGAGATGGGAGGTTGTTCATTAGCGTATCGCCGCGGAGATCAGAAACTACGCAAGTTCGTGACGGCGAGGAGCACTAAGTTTCTTCTATTTTTCTGTATCGCTCTCGCTTTGATCACACTCGCTTGCCGATCTTCTCGGCCTTCGGCGATCGGCTGGGTTAACAGTTCAACCGCCGTCGCAGATCGGATCTCCGGATCAAGGTGTGTACACGTTTCCTCAAGAATTCTACATCTTACCTCCAAGTTTTGCTGTGTAATATTTTGGGTCTGACTTTGATTCGGATCTCCAAATGGTAACTGTTGGTGAAGACTAAAGATTATTTATGAGGAAAAGTAATTAAGGAAAGTAATATTTGATACGTGCTAATAAAACAGAGACAAGATTGACCTTTTCTTATTTTAGATGAATTTTTTTTCCTCCATTCATCGGCTTAAAACCTGATAATTTCAACTGGAGATTCTCAGGCTACGAGAGTATCTTTAGTAGAACTTTTAATTGCTTTAGCGATTTGGTTTGGTTTGATTGTCCTCGTGGGCAAATGTTTGTATTGTTTGCTCGGATTCTAATTGGGTTGATTTTCTAGGATTTTGCGGTGTTTCTCCATCTATTTATAGCCAAAGTTGGTGTTTTTTGACCTCCACTCGATGAATTTATGGATATATGAATGCAGAAGCGATAATGATTCCGTGATTCGTAGATGCTCTCGTTTATCACAATCTTGCTATGTTAAGCTGATGACTACTGGTGTTAGATTATTGAGTTTCAATCATCGAGGAATATTTAACTCACCTGACATGCTGTTTACAGTTTTAGAAATATTTTATCCTGAGCCTGAATTTTTTTATCATGTTGGTTTAATGGCTCGAGTAAACAATTTAGCCTGCGCCTTTGCATAATTAAAGCTGCATAAGTAGGTATGTGCACAGGTTAGGAGTCTGATGGAGTAAATGTAATTCTAATGTAGTTGGCCTTTTGCTTTTGGTTAGACCGCATAGTGGTGTTCTTTATTGTCCAATTTGATGGATTTCTGATCAAATCTGCAGGAAAGGATATACACTTGTGATGAACACCTGGAAGAGATATGATCTCTTGAAGAAGTCTGTTTCCCACTATGCATCATGTTCTAGGCTTGACTCTATCCACATTGTATGGAGTGAACCTAACCCTCCATCAGATTCCCTTAAAGAGTATCTTCAAAATGTTCTGAAAAAAAAATCGCGAGATGGGCATGAGGTTGAGCTTAGGTTCGACATAAACAAAGAAGACAGTTTGAACAACAGATTTAAAGAGATTAAAGACTTGAAAACGGACGCTGTCTTCTCAATAGATGATGATATCATATTTCCTTGCCACACGGTAGATTTTGCATTCAACGTTTGGGAGAGTGCCCCAGAGACAATGGTGGGGTTCGTACCGCGTGTGCATTGGCCTGAAAAATCGGTATGTCACTTTTTATTTTTGAATATCTTCAAGAAGCTTGTTTATCCAACAACAGTACCAAAATAGTAAAAATGCATTCTCTTTAAGTCGTTTGCTATTAGGACTCTTTCACTGACCTGGATACGGTCTCTCTCATTATTCATATAATCTAACAGCGAGTACTACTAATATTGAAAAAGCTCTCTGTAAAATCTGTTTGAACTTTGAAATTATATTTCTTTCATTATTTAAGAAACTTAGTGTAATACGTGGAGTCAGAAAGTTGACTTTAATTTCTGCAGAATGATAAAGCCGATTACTACACCTACAGTGGATGGTGGTCTGTTTGGTGGAGTGGTACATATAGCATGGTACTCTCAAAGGCAGCCTTCTTCCACAAAAAGTACCTCAGCCTTTACACAAATAGCATGCCGGCATCAATCAGGGAATTCACAACAAAGAACAGGTTCCTTATCACTTTCGTTTATCTCTTTGTCTTCTTTGCAATTGCATCTCTGGTTATGTGATCAAAACACACGGAATTCAATAAATTACAGGAACTGTGAAGATATTGCAATGTCATTCCTCATCGCAAATGCTACGAACGCTCCTCCTATATGGGTTAAAGGTAATTTTCAACCAGGAGAAACTCTTAGAACCCATCTATTGTCATATGATTCTGATAACCTTATATGATGCAGAGCATATTCTCCTCTTTTTGTAGGTAAGATATATGAAATCGGTTCAACAGGAATCAGTAGCATAGGAGGGCACACAGAGAAGAGAACACACTGCGTAAATCGGTTTGTAGCAGAATTCGGGAGAATGCCACTTGTATACACTTCCATGAAAGCCGTAGATAGCCGCAATTTATGGTTCTGGTGATTGCTGCTATTTCCGCTTTCTCTTCCACTGGTTACTACTACTCTTCATGTTCTAGCTATGGACGGGTTAATATCCAGAGTGAGAGTAAAAAAGGAGAACTGATCTTGCTCTTGCGGTAAGAGGGAGAATAGAGAGGGAGAGAGTTTGTGGCTAATGGAGTTTTTCTTGTAGAAGCTTACAAAGAGATGTAGTAGCCTAGTATATGGTGTACCCTCATTGTACCTTTTGTAACATTATTGTAACATCTGATTTTGTGAAAATCTCTCGTTTTATGCTAAAAAAAAATGAGTTATATATTTCATACACTGATCGTTAAATATTTCAAAAAAAAATTCAGTAGTGTTGTTGTCAATGTCTTCCATTGCATACCAAATTGCTCCAGAACTCTCCCAGAAAAGTCTTTGCAGCGTCTAGGCTCGGGTAATACGTTGGCTCCATAAACACCTGAGTCAGCGAGTCACACGACTCGTGATGACTCGCCGCCGTTCTATTCGCGTTCGCCTCCGCACTCCCCATCATCGCCGCCACCAGCTTCTGGTACCCGAAGAAGAATCTCTTCGCCGCCGACTCCACCGCCTGCATCCCCTGGAGCAAATGGATCTTCTCGTAGTCCGTCTTATTCGAGTAAAGCTTCATCGCCGCCTCCTGCAACCTCGGACCTCCGGTGGGGTCCACCTCCACCTCGAGGACAGCTGGTACTTTCTGTCTCAGCTCTTTCGACATCTTCGCCATCTCCACTAGTCCCTTTGATCTGAAACAGAACGCGTCGTTTTGGGACGTCGATTTGATCTGTAACTGTTTCTTCACCTTGAGGAAGTCTTCTGGATCCATCAGAATGTGTAGATCTTCCATCTCCGTCAGAAGCTTCCAGATCGTCTCTAGCAAGTACACGTCGGAAGAAGCTTTTTCGAATTTTCCCTCCTCGATCCTCGATTCGATTCGGTTTAGGAGATTCACGGAAGCGTGAATCCACGATTCGAGAATCTGGTGAATAGTGTAGAGCGTTTGGTTCTCCTGGTTCTCGATGTGATCGGCGTAAGGGTTGTTCTTGAGGGTGTGTAGCTCTTCCCGGCGACAAACGGCGTCGTATCGAAGGTACGGTTTTCCGGCGAGGTTCGGTTCACCTAAACCGAGAGTAAACTTACACCAACGCATTTCGTTCTCGATCGTACACAAGATCTTCTGCCCAATGCTCTCCGATGTACGACACGTGGCGATCTCCGAGAGCAGGCTCAACGAGCTCCAGCCGTTGCTGACCGGTACGGTCTCGTCGTCGTCTTCGTCCTCGCAGATCGACGCCACGATTTTGATCTGGCTCGTAGCGAGCGAATCCAACCGTCGGATCCACTCGCGGCGGTTTATGTACGGACGTGCGTCGGAAGCAACGGTCAGGATTAAACGGAAAGTGATCTCAAGAGCCTGAAGAGCTGGTTTGAGGATCGGCTCGGTGGTCCATAGAGGGAAGTCGAGAGAGGACCAGAGGTTTCTGAGCTCCGGCAATCGGAGGTAGAGCTCGTAGGTGGAGCAAGCGCCGGAGGAGGAAGAGGAGACTGGGGAGGAGACGGAGAGCTTAAGCTGCTCCGGAATGGTGACGTGGAGCTTCTTGGGAGATACCATCTTCCTCTCTAAATCCAAATCAGCCATTTTTCTGAAATGCCGAGTTTTGTTTTGGTGAATATATATATAAGAATGGGAGGATTATTTATATAGATAGAGAAAATAAATATGAGAGATGTGAGGGAAATGGATAGGAAAAAGAAGAAAAGACGTCGTCATTCATTATGTGGAAAATTAGACAGACAAAGATCATATAGTTTGAAAGTCAACGTACAGCAACGGCTGTTTCCCCCTTATATTATTATTGTTTTAAATTTTAATGGGAAACTTTCAATTACGTATTAACGAATACATTCAGTTATACGGTACGTTTTCCTTACTTTTGGGAATTATTCAAAATCTTTCTTGATATAGAAATTTTCTCTTTTCTTTGTTCAAAATATAAATTTCCTCTATAGGGATTATGCAGGGCCGGCTAACTAGCAGGGACAATCGGTGCGACCGCTCCGGGTCCGACTTCTAATTTCTTCAAAATTAGGGCTCCAAAATTTTTTTTTTTTTTTTTTTCTTAGGGAAATTTTTTTTTTGCCCAAAGACCCTTATAATTTTCAAGCCGGCGCTGGGATTATGAATACTGCATGACCACTGTAGACTGTAATCTTGTTAATAACAAAACTACCGACTAATTCATTCCATGAAAATTATGAAAAGACCTGGAAAGTACTAGAACAAGAGGGCAAAATATGAGGTTTGGTCGGAATCCCTTTCGATGGCGTTTAAGGACTTTGGGAAGAGAGTGGAACGGGTCCTAGCTAGCCTTTGACTTTGGTCTCCCTTTTTCTGTAAAAGTTCAACATTCCGAATGTTACGTTCCCATAAATAAAACTCTTTTTTTTTTTGTTTTGTCGGTTTCATCTTTATTCATTATTTTCAGAAAAATAGTACTACTGATTTGGTTTATTTAAAAAATTAATCTTAACCTACCTCTTATCTTTGAAAGTTATTTGTTCTTATCGTATCTACTTAAAGAGACAGTTCTTTGAAAATTATATGCAGCTGACCAAATTTTGTAGACCTAGTTAATAGAGAACTTTTCAAAAAATCTATCCAACTTAAAAACTTTTTCACATTTTTTTAACTTTAGTTGTACCTAAATTTAATATAAGCAATCGTTTACCAACTAATCTAAAATAATATTTAAGTTTTTATAATAATTACTTCCAAATATATCATATCACGATCGAGCAATCGGTTCGGTATATATAGATAGACTAATATCAGAAAATAAGAGTATAATCGGCACCATATTATATATATATACTTTGATCGTAGCTAGTCTGAAGTGGTTTATGGTACGTAATTGGACACCTTAGAAATTAGATCTCGACTATTATATATGTGAATATGTTTATGTAAATAAGAGGACTGGTTTGAAATAAAATCAGAATGGGTTAATTTGGAGTTTTAAGGAATGTTAAGGAACAAGAAATTTCTTTTTTTTTTGTTAAAGGAAGGAAAATGAATTTCTTGAGTTCTTTGTCTTTCTAATCATATTTTGAAGGCACTGAAAATACTACGGTAAGAAAATATATTTTCTAATCATATTTTGAAAACTTTGAGAATTCAAAACTTATGGTTTTGAGATTTACAAGATTTCAATACATACAAGATTGATAAATAGTTCTTTGTTTTTTTGTCAACAGTGAAAGTAATTTATAAGTTTAGTTTATTATATATAAACACAGAAATATTTCTAATCACACTATAGTTTCATATTTGAACCAATAACAATAGCAAAAATCTAAATCATATAGTTGTACACCGACAAGAATGCAGTTTTGAACATTTGAAATACAATAGAACCACTCATCCCCAGCGTAGTCTAATCTTCATGTTCGATCTTATAAAAAATTGAAATATATTATTTTCCTTAATCCTTGACTTCGAATTGAACCAGTGATTAGACTCATATAGTTGAAGAGAGAATAAATTAAATAGAAAAAGTAAATAGTTGATATTGCTTAGCTGTTGTGATTTGTGAACACTGAAGATAAGTCATCGACACAATTTGTGGTGATAGGAAACGAATGGGAACGTATTCCATTGAATATCCAATATCGAAATTGGAGATCATCGTATTGAACAATCAGCCACCTGTCGTCGAGACAACATACTAATTAGTAAAGATTAATTGTATAGTCGACATGCAGTTCAACAATTGAATTCTATACACGTGTACATCCCACACACACATAACATGATGTCACACATTCGGTTCATGACGTAGACTCGGTTCGGTTTATTTTGTATTTGAGAAAATTTGGTGAATAACCACAAAAACTATAATTTACCTCATAATCAATTTCCCTCTACAAAATTAGTTACTTTCTTAAAATTTGTTTTTTTCTGTTATTCACCAAAACAACTCCTTTATTATCATGTTTTGTTTGTGGATTTAGGGTTACCTAAAGATGTCACAAATGACAAAACTAAAACTGTTGATTTGACCCCCAAAAAAAACTAAAACTTTTGAAATTATATAGTATTTATTTCAAGAGAAAGTTTAGGGTTGCAAACTCCATGTTCTAGAAACTCACATTTTGAAAATTTACAAAACAAGTTTTTTTTTTGTTTTTGTTTTTACACAACAAGTTCAATTGGTTTCGCGGAATGATAAAAGAACAAAAAGTAATGTGTTCATTAATTTAACGAAAAAATCCAAAAAGCCTCAGGACATATCTTATCTTACTTTCACGTTTACGATAACCTAAATTTCCCACTTTAATTTATGTCTCTTTTCTTGCATACTCACGTCACTACAAGAAAACAGGCTATTCCAGACGGCCGAATCCGTCAGGAATCCGTCGGAAATCAAACTTCCCAAAAGATTTCCGACGGATTTTGGTCGTTGGAACTATCACGTCGGGAATTAAAATCCGTCGGAAATTCTTCGGGAATTCCCGAGGGATTCTCGAGGGAGACAATGTCCAACGGATTCCCGAGGGTTTATCATTTCAACGGATTTCCGTGGGGTCACTATTCCGAGGGACTGCCGAGGGTCCACGTTTCCGAGAGATTCCTGAGGATCTAACATTTCCGAGGGATTGCCGAGGGTCCACGTTTCCGAGGGATTCCCGAGGGTCCACGTTTCCGAGGGATTCCCGAGGGTCTAACATCCCGAGGGATTTCCGAGGATCAGACATTCCGAGGGATTTCCAAGGGATTATACTTCCGATGGATTTCCGAGGGTTCTTAGCACCCGAGGGATTTTCGAGGAAAATATTCCCGAGGGATTTTCCGACGAATTGCCAATGATATTTTAAAAAACATATTTTAATTAAATTTCAAAACCCCTTAGTTACAAATCTATATTACCGTTGGAAATCTGTTGGAAATTTTCCTGTCATCGGAAATCCGTCGCAAATTTTCAACCAGTTTCCCGACGAGTTTGTATCCGTCGGAAATTTCTGACGGATACCCAACGATCCTCATTCTCCTCCAAAATTCATCGGGAATCCGTCTTGAATTCCCAACGAATAAAAATCCGTTGGAAATTCCGTCAGGAAAAACAATGTTTTCTTGTAGTATGTCTCTCCAAACAGTATCTACGTATAACGGTAATTATCCAAAATGTTATAGCATTTCACTTTCTTTTTTTCCTTTCCATTATCCAATATCTTATTCTTATAACATCCGAGTTTATATACCATATATATATTAGCATATAATCGTATCCATATTGGCATTTTTTTTAATAATTGTTTCAGATTTTTGGCCTGTAATTTGTTTTCACGTTGAAGATAAGAGCATGCGAATTTAATCTCATACCTAATAACAAAATTCAAATTTGTGAAATTCAAACACCTTTTCTTTAAATCTCTACATGTTTCTACTTTCGGCTACTTCTTTTTTTTTTTTTAATACTTTCGGCTTTTCTTATATGATTCAGAGTAGAAAATAAATAAAAAGTTGTATAATAATATTTGATTTTATTTCCTACAGAAATACTTGATTTTGAATTTGGAATTCGATATCGACAATAGACAACAACGTAGGTTTCTCGCGTGAGGAAGAATAGAATCATCAGATACTATTACGTGGCGAAAAAATGATGACTTCAACTAGGACCAGAGAATCTAGAGGTAAGCCCGACCAATCAGGTGATCTCGCGCGTGAAAAAGCCAAACACGTGGGGGCTCTCTGCTCTCAGTAATTAAGTGCCATGTGGTACAACGAAACCGAGTTGACGGCTGGAACCAGAGAGCCTCGTAGAGTACAGCTAGCTTCACATTCTCTCATTGGCTTTCTTCTCCCGCGTCTATGTTTCTTCGCCATGTGACTCGCGCGTGGGCCCTCACCATACAAACCTTTTTTCAATTGTTGTTGTCTCTCTTATTAATAAGTTCCTTCCTTCTCACCAACAACCTTTTTTTGCTTTTTCGCCGACACCAACAATTTTCTTAACAAAACCAAACCAAACTTAATTTTCTTATTTTATTTTTGTTTCTAGCCGTTTCTAGTTTTTTTTTTTTCTGTGTAATTACGTTTTTGCATTTACAAAAGGAAATCAGGTGGAGTAACCATATGAAAAATGGAAACGCATCAAATAACCATAACAAATACATGGCTATTATATTCTATAAATTTTCTACAATATATACGAAAATAACCTTATTTTGAATTGCCTAAAGAGAGAGGACTGATGTCACCCTCTAAGATGAAATAATTGAAAAATGAAGGCTATGACATCGCAAACAGTTATGATTTTGGTAGGGTTTAATTTGGGTAGTGTATTATTTATACTATATAATTTGCAGACGTGAGTTATACTGTAAGATCTTTTTATTTGTAGAAATAATTTTTCATTCTATAATATGTAGTTATATTGCGGCGTTATGTAATGAATTTACCAACATAGTATGGTATTGTGAAATTGCATAATGGATGAGTGAATGCATCAAAGAAGCATTGGTGGTCATGTTATCGAGTCTTTTAGAATAGTATGTTCATGTCCTCGGGTAGTATAAAATAGTATGCCCAATTTTTTGCCTTCGTATAGGATTTGTAAAAGTATAACATGAAACCTTAACAATGTGTACTATAGTACATTCCGTATACCGGTCAACTATACTATATAGTTGTGACATAGAAAAACTTGACTACCGCAGCTGTTGAAAACAGTATGCATATTTAAATTGAAACACATATAACTAATAGTATAGTACTGCCATTAAGCATGTTGATGTGGACTATAGGAAGTTTATGGTATGGACGGATATAATATATAGTACGTCGTAATCAACGATAAAAAAAATATCTGACCTTCATATGGTTCAAAATTCTATTTATACAAGCTGATTATGTTATAGATTGTTCTCTTTAGGTCTACCAACTCAAACGCCTACGATATAGTAGAATAGGTGACGTCAGCGAGATAACACGCACCATTTGTTTCCCGCCTAAAGAAGAAGGATCGTTTTGAGATTTCACAAATCTCCATGGTTATTTGCTTTGTTTTTCAAACACTATGGTTATATCCTTAGTTTCTTTTATTACTATGGTTATATGGCAAATTAACCCTTTACAAAATCCAATTACACAATCTTTTTTTTTCTTTTTTTTTGGGATACGACATGACAGAAACCATTGTACACAATGCATATAGAAAACAGAGAACTTATGAGATAGTTTAAAAAACTTGTTCATGTATATTCACAATGCATAGAAAACATAGAACTTTTCAGATAGTTAGTTTACAAAACTTGTTCGTGGAATACAGATTTCATCATATTTCATGGATGCACTTGCGTTCCTCCTACATACGTTGCCAAAACCGAAGCAGAGCCATCTTTTGAGAACTCGTCCCATGAATCTGTTGACAATATGACAAAATCCGCAAGCTTCCCTGGGGATAAAGACCCCAAGTGATGATCAAGAAAGGCTGCTCGTGCCGCTGATATCGTGTGCCTGCGATTTGTGCATATGACAGAAGATGAGAATGAATGCTTGAGAAAATGCATTTAGTTAAAGTGGAATAAAAAAAAAGACTTGGAAAAATTAGTCTAGAGAAGAGGCTTATTACGCAATCAATGCATCGGTAACAGAGATGCATTCAGATGGAATCCAAGCGTGATTCCACTTGGGAGGTACTCGTTTAACCGCGGTTCTGATACTGTGCAAGGGGTTAATGTCTGCCACCTGTGGAGCAAAGGCGAACAAATTAAGCTTGAGTTCTTAGTTTGAAAACATGTAAAAAAACTTTCTATGTTATAACATATTATAGATGGAGGGAGATAAATTTGAAACGTACAGGCCAGTCTGAGCCAAATGCCAAGAGTGCATTGCCATTTAAGAGAGATTGAAATAGATAAGACTCCTTTTGAGCTCTATCAAAACCGAGCTTCTTAGGAGCAGTATCAGCATCATCAAGCAAATGATCCGGCTGTTCACGAGCCTTAGATATGTTAGATCAAGAAAATGAGTTTTAAGCACAAATGCCCCGATGCTGGGAAGTGACTAACCTGCACTGAGGCTACAATGTGATGTCGACCAAACCGGTCGGCAGATCCTGGTGCCAAATGTTGCGCATGCTCAATCTGTAAGCAGCATCTCAGAGATATCAAGTACTTATAGAAGAAGCGAATGAGTAAGTATATAGCTCAGAGAAAAAGAATTTTCAAATATCAAACTTCACCCTAAATCTTCTATCTCGGTCTCCGTTGGCTGCAGCAACGGATTCGTACATGTCAAGGATCATGTCATTCGCTTTGTCTCCTATAGCATGGATAGCAACCTTGATCACAGAACAAGAGAAAGAAGCAACTTATATGACTTGTTGAATGCACTTGTGCTATAGATTCATACGTATGTGTTTGGACTTCAGATATTGACTAATACGATGGGCAAGCAATGGACATAAGTAAACAGGGAAACACCTGAAGCCCTGATTTGTCTGCTGCCATCGTGAGGTTGGAAAGTTTCTCAGGATCCATCACTTCTAACCCATAATTGTTAGGTGTATCAAGATATTCCTGTAGAAAGATAAACCGTGGGATTTTTATAGTGCTTCTAAAATATGAAAACATTTTCAACGAATGTATGGCAGATGAATTACAAAGAACGTATATAGTAGTCTTCACCTCGTAAAAAAGTGCACTGTTAGAACCTAGAGAGCCATCAATAAATGCTTTGACACCACCAAGATACAACCATTCGCTCAGTACAGGTCCCTTCTGAAGCTTCAGCGCCTAAAAGTGTGAAATCAATGAAATACTCAGTCTATTCATTAGAAGACATGAGTCGCTTCTGAAGAAATCATACCAACAAACGTGACCATGTCGTGATTGGAAAAAACAAGCAAGTCCGTATCATCATCTTCTTCGAGGAATCAGCCCATAGATAGACATCTGTACCATAAAAAGAAGTATTTAACTAAAATGAGTTTGGACTCAAACAAACTCTCTCTATTTTAGAAGCATGCAAGTATGAATTTGACAAGTGCATTCCACACAGGGGTTAACAAAAACCTTTAAAGTCTTTCCAGGAGAGCTCATCTGTAGTGCCAGGATAGTATCTTCCAAGATCAATAACAGTTGTCACACCTCTAGTCAAAGCATATTTGCTAGCTCTGTGAAGCGCTTCCCTACGTTCATCCACTGAGACTTCTTGAACCAAGGTAGAGACAAGCTCCATTGCAGCATCGATCAAAAGACCTGTAGGCTCTGCATGAAGCCATTCATAAGAGCAAGCACCAGCTGATTTTAGTATACAAATCAAAACATAGAAAAGTTTTAACTACAATTCAAAAGTATTGGAAGCAGAGGCTATTGACATAAGCATTACCGCCACTAGGCAACCTCATTATCGTTCCACCAACTGGATCTTCCGTTAAGCTGGTAACACCAGCGATCCTAAGCGTGAGGGAATTCGCCAAAGCCATATGACCATCCATCCGAGTCAACCAAACCTAAATAACAAAAGTAAATAAGGGGAGATGATGTTGTTGACTACTGATAAACAAAAAAATGTCAGCAGATATCTTCTCTTACAGGGTTATGAGGGGAGATTTCATCAATCCATGACGCAGAGGGAAATTCTCCTCCCCAGAAATCATTGTTCCATCCACCACCAAGAATCCATGACCCTTCTTCTGCATCTGAATGTTTTCGTTGTTATCACATAAAATCAGCACGATGAATTAAACACTCTCCCACTACTAAGAATGCTAACCACAATATTATATCTACGGTTATTACATAAAGATTCAACATAACATACTCTGCACTGCGTCCTTGACCGTTTTATAAAACTCATCTTTCTGAGATACCCCTCGAAGTTCAACTTGGGCCATCTGTGCTCAAGAAAGAAAAGTTAAACTCTTTGTGTCTACTAAATCTGATAAACAAAATGGCATATGGTTTCTTGAAATCATCAAGAACTTGGGGGCAGTATAAATAAGGTTTGAGGAATCACCTGCAATCCCCCAGAAATCAAATGAAGGTGTGAATCAATAAGTCCAGGCACTACAACCTTCCCCTCCAGATTCAACTCCATAGTTCCATCTCCCATAAAATCCTATGAATTACATGAGAGTGACGAAAATTATCAAAACTTTCAGATTTTTTGAACACTTGAAGAGTGAAGCAAGAGTGAAGAACCTTGAGAGCGGAAAAGCTTCCGACTTTGAGAATCCTGCCGTTACGAATCGCCATGGAATCGGCAAACGGCAAAGAAGCATCGCTGGTGAATATTGTTCCATTCCTCACTAACAAATCCGCCGTGATCCTAACCGGTGGTATAAGAGATGTCAGAGTTGACCAATCTGCGAACATTCAATCGACTTTCATATTCAAGTCAAAAATGTCCCCAGCAACAACAAAAAAAAAAAACAGAATTTAACGCCTAGGAAGGGAGCTAACAACGGAAGCAGTAGTTACATAATTCGTTGAGCAGAGGAAGATACGCGACGGAGATGAGGAGGAAGACGGCAGCGGAAACTACGACGAAGCTGTTCATAGTCGCCGGGGAAATTCTAAAACGGTGACAACCACCACTAGTAAGAGGAAATGGATTTCGTTCGTTCCACTTAAACCAAAACCGATTCGAACCGGATACTGATACAAAACCGAACCACCAATCGATTTTAATTTTTGTTTTAGGAGAGGAAGAGAGAGAGAGTGAGGTAACTTTTGTTTTTTCTTTATAATAGAGATGGATTTCTCTTTTTTTTTTTAACTAAAAAAATATTATAAGTATACTAGTTGGTAAACCGCGCTACGCGCGGATGTGTCACTTATTTTTATCCATTTTTATGTATTACATTTGTTGTATCGTATAACTTTTTGAAATGGGTTTTCCTTTCCCATCCATATTCGTTTCAAATTTACTGTCCTATTTCCAATTCCGTTCAAATATTATCCATTCGAAATCATTATTTTATTCAAACATGTACATAAAAGGAAATAATATGATGTAAATTACCTTAATTACCCGTTTAAAAATTTAATATTTTTAAATTATATATTATTTTCTAAAATTTTCCGAACTTTCTAGAATTTTCACAAAATATGTCTCCAAGTTGATCATTACCCAAATTATTGAGATTTTGTGAAGAGAATTTTCCCAAACCCGTCCCATTTATGAATATTCTGTTCCGGTTATTTACTGAATTCCCTTAGGGAATTTTTTTTCCTTTCCCAAATTACCCATTCACGTCCCATATCCGTATATTACTGTCATGCAACTTGAAATGTCATGGCTAACGTATATCTTTTTTTGGTTTATTTAATTTTCCATGTTTTTGTAAATTATTTATTTTCTAATAGCGCTTCATACCTGTCTGTTAATGTTTGGTAATTTACATTTTCTGTTTTTATAAGTATAATTCTGTATATTTATTGTTTTCTAAGATTTTATAGCTCAGTCGAAGTGTTAGTTGTGTTTTAAAATATTTAAATGAAAAGTAATTAATGATTTGAATGCTTAGTAGGACGCTTAGGTGACGAAATCCGGATGACCCGTTTACAAATTTTAAATTTAAAAAATATATATCATTTTCCAAAATTTCTCGGACTTTCCCGAATTTTCTCAAAACATATGTCCTAAAATTGACCTTTACCCAAATTATTCAGAGTTTGGGAAGAGATTTTAGATAATAGAATTTCCCGAACCCGCTTTGTTACCTCAATTTTCCGTTCTATTTGTATCGGATTCCCTTAGAGAATTAGTTTTCCTCTTCCAAATTGATCAATTCTCGTCCCATATCCATAAATTACCGTTATGAAACCCGAAATGTCCAAAACTAACATATATCCTTGTTTTTAGTTTATTTATTTTTCAATGATTTTGTTTATTAGATTCTCTTATGGAGTTGTTTTTCTTATACCAAATTATCTAATTCTGTCTCATCCATAAATTACCATCATGAATTCTGAGATGCTCATGACTAATATATATTTATTTATTTTCTCATATTTTTGTTGATTGTTTATTTTTTTTTATAACGTTTTATAACTGTTTGTTAATTTTTTTTCTGTTTCGAAAATTATAATTCAGTTTATTTATTGCTTTCTAACATTATAGTTGAATATAAATGTTAGGTTGTGAATTTTAAAACAAAAATAAAAAATAATTGATGATGTGAGGGATGAGGTGGCTGCTGATGTGGCGGAAGGAGAAGAGAGAAAAGTTAATTTTATATATATAGATTCTCTTTATATTTTATTAGTATCATTTTTTATTTATAAAATTTACAAATTTGATTAGTTTCTTTCCGTTTATGAGATTTTTTTTGGTTGACTGATTAATCGAATTCATATATACATTTTTCGGATTTGGTGATCTTTTGATCCCTATGTTCACTGTGAATTTTGTAAAAACGAAAGCCATATTTATAGAAACAAGTTATAATTGGTGATAACTGATAACATATGGTGGGCGTAATTGTAGAAATAAGATACATATAAATATCATCATATTCCATTGCTTTTTGTGTCACTTGTCTCATGTCTCTCACCAAAAGAGAGTATTTTACGTAGCTCCAGGGCTGTCTCTTATACACATCTAGATGTGTATAAGAGACAGGGTGATAACATATGGTGGCGTAATTTTAGAATAAGATACATACAAATATCATCATATATAACTTTTTGTGTCACTTGTCTCATGTCTCATCAGAAGAGAGAATTTCACTTAACTCCTCCGACCTCTTTGTTAGCATCTTCGCTTGGGAAATCTCGCCAGTCACTCATCAATTTTACTCTCTAAATAAAAACCTTAAAGAAAATTTAGTCATGCATTGTAGACATTTAGTATTTTATGGACTATATATCTAACCTTATATACATATAAATAATAGGCTTAATTATATGTGTAACCTATGTTTCCGACATATCATTAATCATATTGATAAAGAAGAACCAAAAGCTCTATCGGAAATTCGTTAACTAATAGTCGGATACAAAGACATTGTGTTCTCGACATGATCCAAAGCAGCGAAGACAGTAATAGCAATGTGACGCCTTGTTTCCTCCGGATAAGTGCCTATGAGGTCAACAAATCTCATACTGTTTCGCTTCGGATCATAATAAAAGACCCTTAACCTGTGTTCAATGTGGTACCAATTCTGGCCAAAAGCGATCTCACCACCACGAGTAGCACCCAAGATGCGCCATCTTTTAAAACCCACCATCTCGTAAAAGAACATCCTAGACCATCTTTGTGCGGTTTCCTTATCAGCATCCTCCATGACCCAAATTTCCATGCTCTTCTCGCAACACACGAATCCTAACTTCCTTTGATAGTTTATCAGAATCGAATAGTGATCCATCAAATTTTTTGGAGCCTCGACAAGGTAAAATTCCTCGGACCGAACATCAAAACTCATCAACTTATATTCAGAAGTAGCATCATCTTCTGTATTCCGTGCTACGTAATAAATAACTCCGTTGATGTAAATAACAGTACTTGGCATTGGCCAGTGTGATGCAACGCCTTTGATTGCTCTCCACTGCGTCGCCGTGGGATCTCCCAGTGTGAAAACATGACAAGCCTGCTCCATAGAGTGTAATGGTATGAATAGTGCTTGTTAAAATATAGTAATGAAGCTCAAGACACAGGAAACAAAAGGAATGAGCGTGGGGCGAAAGTAATGTTAACTAAAGGTGAACTCAGGTGACTCAGCATTAATGGGAGCACTTCCGTATGGGCATTTGCTTCTGTCATTAAACAAAGAAGCATGGGTTGTTTGTTATTAAATTAAGGGCCTTGGTCTTGGTGATTATACAAACAGCTTGGGAAGCATCATTCGAGGTTGTCTGCTCGTACACGCTAGTCCAAGATGGAGTTTACATATAAGCTTAACATCGGTTAAGAGAGGGAGAGTGGAGCAGTGAGAAATAAGAGGAGAGAAGTAAGAACATACTAAGGCATAAACTTTATTGTTTGTTCTTGGGGGATACAAGGGTTAGAGAGAAACCAGAGAAAACATCTTGTAAGAGATTTTTGGGAGGGTTTCGGATCTCTGTAAACACCTTGTGATCTAGTGGATTCCGGGAAGAAAATCCCGGCGAGACGTAGCGACCCGGGTTGGGCGTGAACTCGTTAAATCTTGTTGTGTGCTCCTTCTTCTTCTTTACTCTGTTTTTTACTTTGCTCTCTCAAACTGTTCTTGAGCGTGTGGTGTGCCAGAGCTTCAATCCATTCTTGCTCTTGGTTTGTTGTTGTTTCTGGTTGATAAAGGCAACGCCGTTAGTTGCAGGAAACGTAACAGTGCTTTGTATTGATTCTCGATAGGATCGTATCCGAAGAAGCAAGATGCCATGTCTGGGTTTTTCGTATCCGGTAAGTGAAAACACCGCTTTGTGGTAGGGTTATATATAGCTGCCTCGTTACGAACGTCTGACCAACAACAAATCAAGCCGCGGACGTATTGCCGCATTGTTTCAGGGATTGATAGTTCTGATACTTCATCAGTATTTCGAGGGCAATTACTAGACGAGAAGGCTAAGAAACTTTCCTTGTGGGCATTATTTACACCGTGGTCGTAGACTAAATAGGCATCACGCGGAGGCTGAGTCAAAGACCGAGTCACGATCGAGTCTATGAAGTCTCTACGAGTGCCTATAAATGATGACCATAGCTTCGATACGCATCGGAACCTCACTAGAGATTTCGCCGGGAGTTTTTTAAGTATTTCCACCATTAGGTCGAAAGCGAGGTCGATATCTCCACCGTGACGAAATCGTGTCGGCGAAGGTGAGGTCTCGTGGCTCTTCTCTTTGCATCTTCTCTTCATCACCTCTGCTTTTTGTTTTGTGAAACCCTAGATTAGATAATTATGAGGAAGAACAACGAGGCTTTTTGTTGTTTTAACATCTATTTTATATTATACAAGCGAGTTTCTAAGGCTATTTTTGAAAATAAATTTTATTTTTCTTTTGGTATTTGTAGTTGAAAAATAAATTTATTTTTCTTTTCTATTTTTAAAACTAATTTTTTTATTTTCTTTTTAATATTAGTAATTAATCATACAATTTTCTTAATTTAAATGAAAAACAGTAAAAATTTGTTTTTTTTAAAAAAATTTTATATACCTTTTCGATTTTTTTTTGTATTAGTAATTGACAAAAATATTTATTTTTCCTTTTTATTTTTAAACTAATTTTTAGATTTATGTAAACATTATGTTAAAATCTAATTGATTGAATTTTTCTAACACGTGTCGAAATCTTATCGATTAACTTGCCATGTGTCACAATCATATTAAAAACTAACTTTGATGCATCCTACTTTATATAATAAGATAGGATATTTCTAACAATTGGCTTTATATACACGTATATATTACTATATTTTTTCAAAATTAATTTTTTTTTTGTGCAACTTTCAAAAATAATTTATAATTGTTCGTAACAAATCGAATCAGCATAATAAATCAAAATTATTATAGAAAATAATAGATACTATATATGTTTTTTTTAAAGGGCATAAATACTAAATAGATACTATATTTGTTTCAATGATCTTTTTTTTTTTTTTGCTAAAGTGTTTCAATGATCGTTTAAATTTATGTTTACAGGTACTGTATATAGGGTGATATACGAAATCCTTACACATGTAGAAAATTTCCACACTAAAGTAGTGATACATATGTGTCACCTCTTTGTTTTGACTGAGTTTACGATTGATTATTTGCCAAACATATGTGTCACCTCTTTGTTTTGACTGAGTTTACGATTGATTATTTGCCAAACATATGTGTCACCTCTTTGTTTTGACTGAGTTTCTCGCATGCTCTCTCACAAAATACATATAACATTTTTGTTAAAGCACAAAATATAAAATAATAAATAATAATATTTTATTATTTAGGAAAAATTGAAAAATCCATTTAAATAACATTTTATTATTTGAAAATTTTGAGTGAATTCTCATTTTTGATAAACCCAAATAATAAAAAAAATTATTATTTTTTTTTGTTATTTTTTATTATATAAATTTTGATAGACTATGAGACTGTCAATGAAAATGCTTTAAGTTAGTCTGGTATGTGCTTGTATTTATGGAAAGAATCTAGCATTTGAGTTATTTTTTTATGTCTATAAAATCTTCATCTCCTATGGTCAACATTATTAATTCTCCATAGATCTTCTAACAACTTTCAAGTTAAAAATAAAAATAAAAACAGAAAGAATTATTTTCTAACATTTAAATAGCAAGAATCTAACCCAAAAAAAGAAGGAACTATAATGAATCTAAACAGATGCTTCTTCTCTTTTAATTGATTTTGAATGAGAAAATTTAAAACTACACAGGGGATCAAATAGGCTAGTGGGTAAGAAGAATAAGGTCAATTGGTCATATAGTCCAATTTGCAAAATAAGAAGGTCGGGGATAGAAATAAAATTGTAGTTTAGGAAAGGGACCGTTTCGGTAAATACAAAAGAGTTCATCCATACGCAGTTACGCCCTCCCTCTCCCATTTCTCCATATATATATANTTGCTTAAATGATTGCAAGGTTGTCCATTTAGTTTCTCAAATCAATGATTCCATCCCTAAGTTTCGTTTTTAGTTAATGTGATAATTTTAATTAGTAGTAATTTCTTGTTTAGTGCTTGATTAGTGATAATTAAGGTTTAGTTTCATTTTATTGATCTTGTAGTGTCTCCTTTAGCTAGTAGCTTGCTTTTAATTGTTCTTTATCACTTAAATTCCCAATTGGCTTAGCTTAAACAGAATTTTGCATTCCTATTGCATCAAATATTCCCAAGATGGATTGATATCTCAAATATTGCAATGATATGAGCAATTGAGAAATTGCTTGCAAGACATAAAAAGTCTTGTATCATCACTCATCAATTCTACTCTCTAAATAAAAACTTTAAGAAAATTTAGTCATACATAAGTCAATGTTCAAAAAATCGGTCTAGACGTGGCCTAGACGTCCAGCTAAGCGTCTATATACACATAACCGAAACGGTTTTAGTAAAATCGGCGAAACAAATCGGAATCTTGGTTTAAATGGTGTGTTTCAGCCAAATCGCTCCAACGGTCTAATAGTTTAATTTTTGGTTTAATACTTGGTTAAATTTTTTTAACTGTTTCTTTACTTTTTTAATACAACTTCATTTAAATAAGAGAAAAAAAAAATTAAAACAAATGAAAAGTGAACATAAAACGTGGTTAAAGTTGAATTATATGTTAAACTTTAATTTAGAATTAAAGTAAAATGTTTTCTGATTTTTATTATTGTTTTTCAAAAAAAAAAAAAAACGTTTCTTGTGGTTTATATATAAAACACAAGAAAAAATAATTTGAAAACAGAAATCTATCAGAAAACAAAAACTTTAATGATTTTAACTATGTTAAATTTTCATATATAATTGAAAATATAAAAATATTATTAACGATCTAGGCTCTATGGAGCGTCTAGCTATACCGCCTAGCGATTGAGAAGAAAAAAACCCATATATATATTATAATAGACTTATATGTGACCTATGTTCGACATATATCATTAATCATATTAATAAAGAAGAACCTAAAGCTCTATCGGAGATTCCTTAACTAATAGTCGGATACAAAGACATTGTGTTCTCGACATGATCCAAAGCAGTGAAGACAGTAATAGCAATGTGACGCCTTGTTTCCTCCGGATAAGTGCCTATGAGGTCAACATATCTCAAACTGTTTCTCTTCGGATCATAATAGAAGACCCTTAACATTTGTTCAATGTGGTACCATAGTTCCATCTCCCATAAAATCCTACGAATTACATGGGAGCGACGAAAATTATCAAAACTTCCAGATTTTTTGAACACTTGAAGAGTGAAGCAAGAGTGAAGAACCTTGAGAGTGGAAAAGCTTCCGACTTTGAGATTCCTGCCGTTACGAATCGCCATGGAATCGGCAAACGGCAAAGAAGTATCGCTGGTGAAGATTGTTCCATTCCTCACTAACAAATCCGCCGCGATCCTAACCGGTGGTATAAGAGATGTCAGAGTTGACCAATCTGCGAACATTCAATCGACTTTCATAATCAAGTCAAAAATGTCCCCAGCCAGAAGAAAAAAACTGAATTTAACGCCGAGAAAGGGAGCTAACAACGGAAGTAGTAGTTACATAATTCGTTGAGCAGAGGAAGATACGCGACGGAGATGAGGAGGAAGACGGCAGCGGAAACTACGGTTCATAGTCGCCGGAGAAATTCTAAAACGGATTCAACCACTAGTAAGGGGAAATGGGTGGTCGTTCGTCCACTTAAACCAAAACCGATCCTAACCGGATACTGATACAAAACCGAACCACCAATCGATTTTATTTTAATTTTTGAGAGGTAAGTTTTTATCTGTGTGTTGTACGGTTGTGTATAAAAACCGGTTACATCAAAAGAGAGAATTTCACTTAACTCCTCCGACCTCTTTGTTGGCATCTTCGCTTGGGAAATCTCGCCAGTCACTCATCAATTTTACTCTCTAAATAAAAACCTTAAGTAAATTTAGTCATGCATTGTAGACATTTAGTATTTTTTGGACTACATATCTAAACCTTGAGAAAAAAACCTTAATAGGCTTATATCATTAATCATATTGATAAAGAGGAACCAAAAGCTCTATCGGAAATTCCTTAACTAATAGTCTGATACAAAGACATTGTGTTCTCGACATGATCCAAAGCAGTGAAGACAGTAACAGCAATGTGACGCCTTCTTTCCTCCGGATAAGTGCCTATGAGGACAACATATCTCATACTGTTTCGCTTCGGATCATAATAGAAGACCCTTAACATTTGTTCAATGTGGTACAAATACTGGCCAAAAACGATCTCACCACCACGAGTAGCACCCAAGAGGCGCCATCTTTTAAAACCCTCCATCTCGTAAAAGAAAATCCTAGACCATCTTTGTGCATCCTCCTCCATGACCCAAATTTCCATGCTCTCCTTGCAACACACGAATCCTAACTTCCCTTTGTAGTTTATCAGAATCGAATAGTGATCCATCAATTTTTTTGGAGCCTCGACAAGGTAGAATTCCTCGGACCGAACATCAAAACTCATCAACTTATATTCAGAAGTAGCATCATCTTCTGTATTCCGTGCTACGTAATAAATAACTCCGTTGATGTAAATAACAGTACTTGGCATTGGCCAGTGTGATGCAACGCCTTTGATTGCTCTCCACTGCGTCTCCGTGGGATCTCCCAGTGTGAAAACTTGGCAAGCCTGCTCCATAGAGTGTAACGGTATGAAGAGTGCTTTGTATTGATTCTCGATAGGATCGTATCCGAAGAAGCAAAATGCCATGTCTGGGTTGTTCGTATCCGGTAAGTGAAAACACTCCCTTGTGGTAGGGTTATATATAGCTGCCTCGTTACGAACGTCTGACCAACAACAAATCAAGCCGCGGACGTATTGCCGCATTGTTTCAGGGATTGATAGTTCTGATACTTCATCAGTATTTCGAGGGCAATTACCAGACGAGAAGGCTAAGAAACTTTCCTTGAGGGCATTATTTACACCGTGGTCGTAGACTAAATAGGCATCACGCGGAGGCTGAGTCAAAGACCGAGTCACGATCGAGTCTATGAAGTCTCTACAAGTGCCGATAAATGATGACCATAGCTTCGATACGCATCGGAACCTCACTAGAGATTTCGCCGGGAGTTTTTTAAGTATTTCCACCATTAGGTCGAAAGCGAGGTCGATATCTCCACCGTGACGAAATCGTGTCGGCGAAGGTGAGGTCTCGTGGCTCTTCTCTTTGCATCTTCTCTTCATCACCTCTGTTTTTTGTTTTGTGAAACCCTAGATTAGATAATTATGAGGAAGAACAACGAGGCTTTTTGTTGTTTTAACATCTATTTTATATTATACAAGCGAGTTTCTAAGGCTATTTTTGAAAATAAATTTTATTTTTCTTTTGGTATTTGTAGTTGAAAAATAAATTTATTTTTCTTTTCTATTTTTAAAACTAATTTTTTTATTTTCTTTTTAATATTAGTAATTAATCATACAATTTTCTTAATTTAAATGAAAAACAGTAAAAATTTGTTTTTTTTAAAAAAATTTTATATACCTTTTCGATTTTTTTTTGTATTAGTAATTGACAAAAATATTTATTTTTCCTTTTTATTTTTAAACTAATTTTTAGATTTATGTAAACATTATGTTAAAATCTAATTGATTGAATTTTTCTAACACGTGTCGAAATCTTATCGATTAACTTGCCATGTGTCACAATCATATTAAAAACTAACTTTGATGCATCCTACTTTATATAATAAGATAGGATATTTCTAACAATTGGCTTTATATACACGTATATATTACTATATTTTTTCAAAATTAATTTTTTTTTTGTGCAACTTTCAAAAATAATTTATAATTGTTCGTAACAAATCGAATCAGCATAATAAATCAAAATTATTATAGAAAATAATAGATACTATATATGTTTTTTTTAAAGGGCATAAATACTAAATAGATACTATATTTGTTTCAATGATTTTTTTTTTTTGCTAAAGTGTTTCAATGATCGTTTAAATTTATGTTTACAGGTACTGTATATAGGGTGATATACGAAATCCTTACACATGTAGAAAATTTCCACACTAAAGTAGTGATACATATGTGTCACCTCTTTGTTTTGACTGAGTTTACGATTGATTATTTGCCAAACATATGTGTCACCTCTTTGTTTTGACTGAGTTTACGATTGATTATTTGCCAAACATATGTGTCACCTCTTTGTTTTGACTGAGTTTCTCGCATGCTCTCTCACAAAATACATATAACATTTTTGTTAAAGCACAAAATATAAAATAATAAATAATAATATTTTATTATTTAGGAAAAATTGAAAAATCCATTTAAATAACATTTTATTATTTGAAAATTTTGAGTGAATTCTCATTTTTGATAAACCCAAATAATAAAAAAAATTATTATTTTTTTTTGTTATTTTTTATTATATAAATTTTGATAGACTATGAGACTGTCAATGAAAATGCTTTAAGTTAGTCTGGTATGTGCTTGTATTTATGGAAAGAATCTAGCATTTGAGTTATTTTTTTATGTCTATAAAATCTTCATCTCCTATGGTCAACATTATTAATTCTCCATAGATCTTCTAACTACTTTCAAGTTAAAAATAAAAATAAAAACAGAAAGAATTATTTTCTAACATTTAAATAGCAAGAATCTAACCCAAAAAAAGAAGGAACTATAATGAATCTAAACAG
This sequence comes from Alliaria petiolata, assembly GCA_020283515.1. Taxonomy (NCBI): domain Eukaryota; kingdom Viridiplantae; phylum Streptophyta; class Magnoliopsida; order Brassicales; family Brassicaceae; genus Alliaria; species Alliaria petiolata. Next base: position 104,726,676 of record JAHZTW010000002.1, on the reverse strand, counting down.
ATGCTTCTTCTCTTTTAATTGATTTTGAATGAGAAAATTTAAAACTACACAGGGGATCAAATAGGCTAGTGGGTAAGAAGAATAAGGTCAATTGGTCATAATAGCCCAAATTGCAAAATAAGAAGGTCGGGGATAGAAATAAAATTGTAGTTTAGGAAAGGGACCGTTTCGGTAAATACAAAAGAGTTCATCCATACGCAGTTACGCCCTCCCTCTCCCATTTCTCCATATATATATGCTTCATCCTCTCTCTCAACTACGACTGAAACCGCCTTGAATCGAAAACTCTCCGGTCAAAAAACCAGCCGGAAAAAATCAATTCTCTTCATCATGCACACGCTCAGGGTGATGCAATCTCCCTGCTTCCGTCTCCGCCTCTCTCCGTCCAGCCGCCGCCCCTCGCCACCGCCACCGTCACCGGTCACCGGGGTTTCAAAAAGACGTTCCTCCTCCGGTTCACTCTCCTTAGCCACTCCCATCAAATGCGGTTCTATCTTGTCCTTTCCCTCTCAATGTGAATCATGAATCATCCTAACTATTTACACTTTTTTTCGATTTTGCTACATCAGGGCATTTTAACGAAATTGATTTTCTTGATGGTCTCGTTGCACAGCAAGTGATGCGATGAAAGGTGGTTCTAAGAAGGAGAACCTAGTTCCGCTCCGCCACACCATTTTCTCCGATCATCTCACCCCTGTTCTCGCTTACCGGTGTCTTGTCAAGGAAGATGATCAAGAGGCTCCAAGCTTCCTTTTCGAATCAGTTGAGCCAGGAAACCACGCTTCCACTGTTGTAAGAACTCTTCTTCTTCTTCTTCTTCCCTCCTCTCACTCTTAGTTCTCCTCCATATTTCTGCCAAATCAAGCTGATGGCTTATAACATTTTAGGGACGATATAGTGTGGTTGGAGCACATCCAACAATGGAGATTGTGGCCAAGGAGAACAAAGTTACAGTCATGGATCATGCGAGAGGCACTGTGACTACAGAGGAGGTTGAAGATCCAATGATGATTCCTAGAAGTATATCAGAGACTTGGAAACCTCAATTGATTGATGATCTCCCTGATGTATTTTGTGGTGAGAAATTTTGTTTACAAGTTTGAGATCATGGTAATGACAATATTAGGTCAAAATTTCATCGTGAGATGCTTGCTGTTCAACAGGTGGATGGGTTGGTTATTTCTCCTATGATACTGTTCGTTATGCTGAGAAGCGAAAGCTTCCTTTCTCCAAGGCTCCTGTGGATGACCGGAATTTGCCAGACATGCATCTTGGCCTTTATGATGATGTGATCGTCTTTGATCATGTCGAAAAGGTGTTTGGTTTGTTAAATCCCTTGAGCTTTTTGATTTAGTGTTCTTTATAAGATTCTTCATCCTGAATTTGCTTCATTTACTACAGAAAATGCATATAATTCACTGGGTGAGGTTATCTGGAAACTCCTCATTTGATAATGTTTATGCTAACGGTGTGAAGCACTTGGAAGATCTGGTTTCGAGAATTAAAGGCATTAATCCGTAAGTTTTACTGTTCCATTTTTCTGCTTTTGTATTTGGCTTTTCCTTTCTCTAAGTAACTTTGAATTATATCTCTGTGTTTCAGCCCGAACCTACCTTCTGGTTCGGTGGACCTACACACAAGCCAATTCGGCACTCCTTTGGAAAAATCAAGCATGACAAGCGATGCTTACAAGGATGCTGTATTTGAGGCCAAAGAACACATACTGGCTGGAGATATCTTTCAGATCGTCTTAAGCCAACGTTTTGAGCGCCGCACTTTTGCTCATCCATTTGAAGTTTATCGAGCTTTGAGGATTGTGAACCCAAGTCCCTCTATGTGTTACTTGCAAGTCAGTGCTTCTCCTCTCTCTCTCTCTCTCTCTCTTGTTTACTTTTATTTCCTCTGTTTTTGCTCATCTCCATATTCTTTACCCGACCAGGCGAGAGGTTGTATTCTAGTAGCGTCAAGTCCTGAAATTCTCACCCGAGTGAAGAAAGTAAGCATTGCACATCATCTCTTCTCCTGGACTTCTTGTAATGTAATACTAAAAACACCTTTTGGAATTTGTGTAACAGAACAAAATCGTGAATAGGCCACTAGCAGGAACCGCAAGACGGGGAAAGAGTTTTGAAGAGGATCAGATGTTAGAGAAGACACTGTTAAATGACGAAAATCAATGCGCAGAACACATCATGCTTGTTGACTTGGGCCGCAACGATGTCGGAAAGGTTAGACCATCCTCTCTCAGTGTCAATTTTCTTTGGTTTAAACAATGATGAAAAGAAGACAATATTTTATTTAACTTCTTGCCAATATCTCTCTCTTACAAAGAATATATCAAATTTGAACGTATTGCCATTACAAGCGGCTGATATCTTCATTGGCTCTCTCTGGCCTCTTATGAATGCAGGTGTCGAAGAATGGCTCAGTGAAGGTGGAAAGGCTCATGGATATAGAGCGTTATTCCCATGTCATGCATATCAGCTCAACGGTATTACAAAATTTTCTTGAGATATTACAATCATCAAAGTCCTTCCTCATCACATAATACCTCCACAATGTGTTTGCTCTCTAAATGTTTAAAACAAAACAGAAAAAACTACGTATGCGAAATTTCAAACCGACCCCATGTTACGCTCCCTTGTAGACAAAATTACAAGAATCAAAGGATATTTTTTCTAAAAATGGGCTTCTAAAACTGATTAAAAAAAAACCATTAGAGCTAGAAACAACGTAAAGATATGCACTAGTTGCAAACGCTCATAAGTTTTTGAACCGTGTAAACAGGTGACTGGAGAGTTACAAGAAAATCTAACTTGCTGGGACACTCTTCGTGCAGCTTTACCAGTTGGAACCGTTAGCGGAGCTCCAAAGGCAAATTAAACTACTAGTTATTACATAAAGACTTTTGTTTCATATTTATATGTTTTAAGTGTGTCTGATCGTCGAGAGACTCTCCTTGTAACAGGTGAAGGCCATGGAGTTAATCGATGAGCTAGAGGTGACAAGAAGAGGTCCGTACAGTGGTGGATTCGGAAGTGTGTCCTTCACTGGAGACATGGACATAGCTTTGGCACTGAGGACAATTGTGTTCCCAACACAAGCTCGTCACGACACAATGTACTCATACAAAGACAAAGACATGCCGCGCCGTGAGTGGATAGCTTATCTGCAAGCCGGTGCTGGGATTGTAGCCGATAGTGACCCAGAGGACGAGCATCGTGAGTGCCAGAACAAAGCTGCGGGACTCGCACGTGCCATCGACTTGGCTGAGTCTGCCTTTATTAATAAAAATGAGAGAACTATTTAGGTTTCTTGCTTTACAAGCAACATCCTCTGAAATTAATTAGTTGATATCTCATTTTGAATCATGAATTCCGGGAATTGTTGACCAGTCATAATTTAAGAAATTTAATTATAGTCAAATCTCATATAAAGGAAATATTTTAAAAATTAAATTTTCATGTCCATCATGTTAGGCATGTGAAAGTTTTAAGGGTCAAAAAAACCTTTTGGTTCAGAGATTTAACTGAAAATCGTACTAATATATGAGCTGTAAGTCGTAAGTATATATATATATATATATATATATATATATAATATATCAATTAACCGTTAACAGCAAGATGTTTTCTAGATAAAATAATTATATAATTGCCTCAACGGTTTGAATCATCCGGTGTATGTATGAATGAGTACAAAACTAGAGACTAATATCTTTATGATAGTCATATCTCTTACGAAAACTATCTAAAAAATGAAATACGTGGTAAGCCATAGGCAACACCTAAATACCAGAAAAAGAACAATATTGAAAGCTTAATAGCATTTTCGTATTTCTCTGTTTGTTAATCACCAAAAAGATTGTTCTAAGATTTTGCCAAATGGCCAGACATGGATGCTAAATGGGTCATTTTTACTAAAATACTAAGCCAAGTGGACGAATGAAATACGAACAAAATATAAGGCATATTATAAATTATAGAAAAGGAGTTTTATCCAAGGAAAAAAAGAAAAAGATTTGGTGACGTAAGCCTTTGGAATGGACCTGAATGTTCCTTCCTACAACGTAAACAAAGCTCACGGGGACACGAAGCTGATGTGGACGGATCAGTAGGCCGCCCTTGTCCTCCGGTGGCTTACACTTGGCTCTACCTTTTTGTTTTTTTTTTTCCGTCTCTCTCCGACTTTTCTTTTACCCTGAGATTACAGTTTTTCTGGGTTTTTTTTTTTTTTTTTGGGCATTTCGTTTTGCCTATCATTATCAAACATGAATCTGATGTTGACCAAAAGAAAATCAAATATGAAATGAATCTGGTCAATATCTTTGCCCGTTTACCGGTCGTTTAGTTCTAAGCACCAGATGGGTTTGTCCAAATAATATGTAGTTTCCTTTTTAAGGGGTTTTACACAAAACGAATTATTAGAATTACATTATATATTAATATCAAGAAATATCGTATGGTCAAAATCCAGATTATAGTCACCAAGAAAATATGTAATTTTTTTTTTTTTGAAAGTCAATATACAGTATGTCGCCAGAGGCCCAGAGTTCATAGGTAAGAAAATTATACCCAATGATTAATTAATTAGTATTATATTTGTGATATTATCTAATTTTTTGTTTTTTAGCAAATATCAATTTATTAATTAAAATTATACCCATTGATTAATTGATTAATTATTTTTTATATTATTATCTAATTAATTGATTTATCAATTTATTAAAACGTATCCTAAAGGCCATGCATGCCTCTCGAAGGCTCATAGGTAAGTAAGATTCTGTAAGAAGCTTCGTTCATAATACTACCAGTCAACCCCGCAGCCCTAAATTGATGGTTCGATACTTCGATCGATACTTATATTCGTCTTAAATGGGATGCTAAATTCTCTAGAATTGGTCTTATATTAATTACAATATTATTTTCGTTAAAAAAAAATCGTATAATATCAAATACTTCTTAGACTATTCCTTGCATGATGATTAATACAAAAACATATTTTTAACATGTTTTCTGGTTGGTGCAGTCTTTTCAAGTAATTAATTGAGAATGTACATAATATACAACCAAATGGCAAATTAGTACGTAGTGGTCCATGATAAGTTACAACATTTTTTCAATACGTTTCTAACATCAAAGACATGTTTAATCTCAAAAAGTTAGACGACTATGAATTACATATATAAAACAAAATAAGTATATATTAACATGTTTAGAAGTTGTATATACTAAACTTGGATATATTTATATTTTCTTAACAAGTTATATGATAAAATTAGCGGCATGTATACGATCAGTGCTCACATGGCTAAAATCGGTCGGCTCCTCTATATCTGCTTTTTGTTGTGTTAACGAGCCTCTTTCATTATGTCTGGAAATAACAATATTTTATTAGTACGATTGTTTTTTCCAATTAATACCATGGCCATCTTTTTATGTTTTTAAGAAAAACAAATACTATTGTTTAATATATATATATATACCATCGTTTTTTTAGCATAGTTCCTTTTTTTTTTTTAGTGTGCAAATGAGTATAGTTCCTTTTCTCGGGTATTAACATAGTGTTCGATCAGTTTGATTGCAAAGTAGAGTAAATGGGATTCAGAGAGCATTGTGCTTATATTATCGTTATTCTACAGAGACTAGAGCTCAATATGGATTGTTAGCTCTCATATACGATAGCAGTGTCGTTTAGCTCTCATATACGATATATAATTTTGATTGATTGATGCCTGACATGACCACCGATTTAATTAAAGAGTTTTTTTTTTCCCGGCCAAAATATGATTTTATTATAACGGTAAATGAAAATATTACAACATTTTCCATGATACAGTGTAACTCAAGTTTTGTTCTCTAGCCAGTTTAGCTTATTTATCTGCTTCATTGACTACACTTCTACTGACATACTCACATACATATAGGAGAACGAACATGGCTTAGCAGATAATGCCATAAAATCCTTCACTTGAGTTCCAATACTTGATCGATCGACACCATTGCTGATACCTTTTTATCTTTGTGAATTCTTGCACACAATCCACGAAGGTCTTATTATCTCCTGCAAAAATGATATATAGTGATATCTCCAACTAAAGAATTATGGAGTTAAAGTACGAAAACAATTAGCAATTGATACTTAAATCTAGATACCAATATTAGGTAACCATAGAACACAAGTGAAAGCAATACAAGAAGATAAGTAAGAAGAAAATCTTAGATATCATAGCACAAAGATGTAAATATATTTTTCTCAAGATTTTAATCATTAGTCGACACTAATTAATCACCTACTTTGCTGATATCATAGCATAACTCACACATGATAAAATATAAAAAAAAATCATCACTCTATAACTATAAGACGATGATTTTTAAAAGTTAAAAAAAAATAGGCAATATTTTTAAGTAAAAAATATAAAGAATTTTTTTTTAATGTTTGCGCAAAAAAACAGAGGGAAATTCAAAAAAAAAAAATTATGCAAGGATCACAAAGTCATGAGAGCAATAAAAAAGACTTAAATTGGCAGCTACAATCTATACGCAATCAACAAAACCGATCGGATAAGAAATGATGCGAACGTATAAATTATAAATTTTATTAGAAAGTCTCGTCGATTAATTCCTATTACGCACCAAATCAAACAGATCATATGTTATGTTCTTTTTTTTTTTGGTTCAAATCATATGTTATGTTCAAGAATAAATTTTCCTTGGAAAAGACGTCCAAAGGAACATCGTCTCAAAATGTTAAATTCAACAGAAAAAACGTCATTATCATTGTTTATTTAACATTTTATTTATACACAAATTACACATCAGCATTATCGTGAGCATCGTCAAAATTTTGTTTTCTTCGACCCTTTTAAAACCCTCAAAAAAAGTCTCAGCAAAAACTTCTCTCTTCAAAACAAATCACACTTACAGCATAAATCCTCTGTACATATAAATCAACAACAACAACAAAAAAAAAACCCTAGAGAAGAAAATCAAGATGGGTCTGATCAGCAAAGAAGAAATCAGCAAAACCAGAAGATATTCATCTTCTCTTTGGAGAGGAGTCAAAACGATCTTCGTTCTCTTCACTATGCTCCTCTCGTTCATCCTCTTCTCTGCTCCGATATTCCTCGCCGTCGCCGACGCCGTTCTTCCCTCCGCCATCCTCTCCTCCTCTTCATCCTCCGATCACCACCTTTCTCCTTCTAATTTTCCGGCGACGGTTTCCTCTCATCTCAGCAACTACGATTTCCGATACTCTCTCATCGATATACCTCTCATCTCCATCTTTAGATCTGCCATTATACTCTGTAAGTAAACCCACCAGCTATTTTCCGAAACTTCTTTTTGTCTTCTGTTAATTCAAAGATGGAAACTTTTAAGTGACTGGAGAACTGTGAAAATCCATAGCTCTGTTCTGAAAGTTGGTATCTTTGTGAAAATTCCGATTTTGTTTTTTTTTTTTTTTTTTTTTTTATAAAACCCAGCTCTAGAAATTAGTCGATGCCTAAATTTCTGCTAAATTTTGGTAGATTGATTTCAATTCCGGAAGAATCTAGAAAGCAGAAAGCAAGAGAGTACTGGTTTGGTCTCATATGAGTTTTAAAAAGCCACTTGTTTTGAAATCTCAAAATCAGGTTTTTTTTTTTTTTTTTTTCTCGGAATGTCCGGCGGAAAATCATGAAAGGATCGTTTTTTTGTTCTGTTTCTGTAAACAGGCGTTTACGGGCTCTGTGACGGACCGAAGTTATCAAGGGGTCCATATCTGCTAATAACGATGGTTTGCTCGATTTCATCTTTGATCTACGTATCGTTTAAAGCAGCGATTGTGTTCGGCGAGCCCGTCATCGAAGACGGCGACGGAGGAGGAAATTTCCGAGCAGAGGAAGTGGCCCTTTTTGTCTGTTCGTCGGTCTTAGCCATCGGTCACATCGTTGTGGCGTACCGAACAAGTTGTAGAGAGAGAAGAAAGCTCCTCGTCTTCAAAATCGACATCGAATCCGTAAGTTTCCTAACTTTTTTAAAAAATTTAATTTAATTAACTTTTAGCCGTTACAGAAAACATTAGTAGTATTAAAAATTAAAAAGAGGCCGTATCAAATTGCTTAATTTTCAAATCTAGTATTATTTTTTGTGTGTTTTTAATATCTAAGATGCTCTTCTTCTACCACTAATACAAAATCAGACTCGGTCAGAAATAGCATGTGACTTTAGTTATTATACATAGTCAACGTTCTGAATTGATTTACACATTTTTGGCACTAAAGTGTTCTTGTATGTAGTAGTAGGGTTGGAAAATGACTAGTCAATTTAGAAGGTTTGATTTTTCACAAACACCAAACAAAACCTGTTTTTCTACCAACACCTTTTTTATGTTTAAAACAATTTAATTCAAACCTAATTAGATAGTGACGAATAATAGGATTACTTATAGAGGGCCCCTTGAAAGAATAAATCACATTTTCCTATATGAAGAGTGAAACGGATGTTTCCGAGTGGGAACCGTGTGGGATGAATAATGATGGACTGCTTTACTAAATATCTCTTCTTAATTTAAAATAAAATAAAATATAGATACTACTATTAAATCATTAGGACATGTCGACGTCACTAACACCTATTAGAACATGCCTCTTGAATTTTAATGAACACTAATAAATAAGGTTTTAATTTTGTGTTTGTGATAATCCAATTGCAGGTTTCAGCTTGTAAAAATGTGTTTCCCCGATACCAGAAGATCATCCAACAAGAGAGACTCAAATAGCTATATTAGAAGAAGACAGCCGACACTTGTACATATATGTACTTACAATACAGCTATATGTATATAAATATACGTATCAAATGCAACATAATATGGGTTTTGGTCTCTCCTTTCAAGTTTCAGGTAACATAAGACCACCTCATCGTTTTTTATGTTATGATTTCCATATTAATACGAAGCACCAACTTGCATATATTAATAACTTGATTATTTAAATACTAAAGTTGCTTTAATCACTATCATTTTCGGAGTGTGCGAGTCATATATAGTGGAGGTAACCAATTTGAGAATATTTGTGATGATAATGTTGTTTATTGTGTTTTTTGGTTACAGAAAGGTCCAAAGGATAATCTGTAAAGGAGGGAAGAACAGATAACGAATGGGGCTTAATGTAACACTATGCTTTTCCATGTGAGACTACAAAAGACAACTCCAATGAATTGGAAGTTGTTACTATATTATATACTAGATTTTAAATTAGGTAGACACAAATAAAAAGAGAATCATTATAGGAGTTCTTGTTTACTTTAATGAATGATACACCGTTACACTTTTGTCTTTTTTGTTTGTTTGTATAAACCATATTTCTATCAATGAGATAAGAAGCCGAAGGCATCTTTCTTCCACTTCTCTCTTTCTTATTTTATAGTATAAAAAGAAATAAACAAAAAATAAATGTATATATTATGTTTATAAGTTTGCATACGTACGTATGGACTTTTCTATAAGTTTAAAACTCAAGAAAATGTGTGAACCTACTAGTGGAATTTCAATTTACTAACGATTAAAATGCTTCATTTACTTATGTGATCATCTAATGCTAAATCTTGTTGCAAGAAATGTATTTACCCGCACAAAATCTTGAATTCAATGATCACATAAGAAATGTTATCACATGCGGCCAGTAAATGATAGATGTAACTCTCACCGGAACAAATAGTTTTGAGATAAAGATATATAGGGCTATATAGTTGGTTGGAGGATTTGGACCGATTCTCTGTCATCTATATAGTCCATTAGAAATATAGGGGCAAAGGCCTTAAAGCGCTGGACCTAACGAATTTACGTTGAGACAATATCTATCAAAAAAAATGTTTTTTTTATGTTGTTGACAAATGACACAAGAAAACCTTAAATAGACTTTACCTACCCTATACTGGGGAGTGACTAGCTTAGTGAGGACCAAAACAGTAAAGGTTGGGACTTGGGAGGAGACCAATCAAAACACGTGGTTAACCGGAAGTCCGCGGGGTTTATCCGCAAAACTTATCTCACATTGTTAAATTGACAACAAATGAACAAATCAATATTCCTTGTTAGTTGAGGCTTTTTATATATTCGTACTGTATCTCTCGTTTTTGTTCTGGTGTGGTAGGATAAGCGCGACAATGATTTTACTAGACGAATATCAGATTTCATTGGAGCAAGTAGCGAAGTCGAGAGAGTAGAATCAAATCAATCATTATAGCAAAATGTTTATTTTTCATTTATTTTATATTTAAAGAATATTCATAGAGTTTTCATTAAAATTTTATACTGTGTGATTTTTTTTTTCCCCACAAACTTATATATTAATCAAACTTAACTTGATAATACATAGTCCTTATGTAAAACATCTGTTAAAAATACAGGAGGATGCAGACAGGCAGAGTAATAAATCAAATTAGGAGGCCCTTTTCTGGATGTTATGTGGGGGTTCATAACATAATACATCTATTAAATATATTTTAGTGTAAACATTATACTGTGTGATTTAAGCTCAGAAATTTGTTGAGAAAAAATTGCTATTTAATAGTATCCCTTAATAATATATATATATGTGTGTGTGAAAAAGAAAATGTATTTGCTCGCCTGGTATCTCGGATATTTAGTTGGATTTAAAGGAGATATTCCTGTTTTTGGCTTTTCCCACCCACATTTGTTGGTAACTACACAACCTCCAAATGCAATTAGACCGAATCATGATAATTTTTACAGTTTTTATACGCTACCAAAAGTCTTAACAATTTTCCCCACGATTTCCTCGTTTACACTTAATAAATCAATAGAGTCAGTTTTGGGGATTATTCAATTCACACGTAAGAGATATTTTTGTTGTTTGAAGATCAAAGATGGGGAGGGTTTTTATGGTGGATCTGGTAGGGCAAATCTACAGTTGCAAACACTGTAAGACCCATCTTTCTACAGACCAAGACATCATGTCCAAGGTTTGATCTTTTCAATCTCGATATTGTTTCTTCTTCTTCTTTTTTTTTTGTTTTCCCCGTTGATATTCAAATGAGTTTTTTCATCTAGGTTAAATTAGATTTGGTGTTTTTGTCATTAATCTGATTATATTTATGCATTTTCTTATAATTTTCAGTGATTTCTTTCAGGATTTACCATTTGGTTCATTCACACCACATTGTTTAACGTCGTTTTTTTTTTGTTTTGAGTTTACAGAGTATTGCATCTAATAACTTGTTTGAGACTGAGATTATATCATGTGTTAAAGGAAAACCTAACTTTGCATATTTTGATTCTATTTCGGATCCAAACATTGATTCTTTGCATCCTGATCCCTGAGAAACTTTCATATTAATCTTTCACAAAAACACTGCATTATTCCAACTCTTAAAAAGGTTTTGATCTCTATTTATCAACAACTTATAATTTTTAGTATGTTCAAAAAAAAAAAACTTATAATTTTTAGTACTGACTTTTTGTTTTTTGCAGTCTTTTCAGTGCAAGTATGGACAAGCTTATCTCTTCAATAAAGTGTAAGTTTCCAGATTTCTTCTAACAATCTCTGAGCTATTAGATTGTTCTCTCTACTTCTAATTACGTTTTTGTTGTTGTTGTTGTTGTTGATGATGTTTTAGTGTAAACATTTCAATTGGAGTGAAAGATGACAAAATGATGATAACTGGACTTTATACCGTAACTGACATTTTCTGTGTTGGTTGTGGATCAAACGTTGGCTGGAAATACGTAAGTCAAAACTCATTTAGTTTATTCGCAGACATAATAATAATAATAATCCATGTTTGATTCGAATCTGGAATAGTTAAACTTTGGTTTTGTATTTTATATGTTTCCAGGAGACTGCCCATGATAACAGCCAGAAGTACAAGGAAGGAAAATGTGTTCTTGAATTGTGAGATCCCCCTTTCTTGATTTTTGCTTTTTTTTTTTATCAAGCAATCACATTTCCAAGTTCCAACATAAACACAAATTTCACAACTTTTTATTCAAGAATGTAATTGAGGTTTGATCCCAATTGTTGACATTATTATTATTATTATTTATTTTTGTTTTTTGTAACAGGTATAAGATTTCGGGTCCTCATGATAGCAGCGAGTTGGTTTGTCAACAAATTTCACATCTTCTGATTTAAGAATCACATGATTTAAGATGATATGCTTTTAAGCCTTTTTCCTTCTCTACTCAGATTTATGTTAAAATGTACAATATTCTTCGACTGTGGCTTATCTTTTCTTTTCTTCTGTATCAAATAATTTTATGTGGTACCCGTAGTCATAGCTGCTTTGATAGATTTTGGTATGATTCTTTATCAGCGAATCATGTAGTCATAACTGCTTTGAGAGATTATGTTTGATGATACTTAGAAATAATGTAGAAGTTAACCGAATGATTTTTGATTTCTGTACTATAAAATCCAAAAGCCGGAACAATGCACAAACAAAAATTCAAAGCACGGTTTATCTTTGTTGATGAGATTATTTGTTGAAAGAAGAAACAATGAAATGGGCCTTAAACTGCATTAAACTAATCAACCATTATGTAAATATTTTTTTTTATTTGCTTAGCAAGAAAACACTTGTTGTAACTTGTAATGATGTACTCCAGTATAAAATTTAGAAGTTTGAAACTGTTATTTGGGATTTTATTTGTGTTTTAATTCAGGAACTCGGAAGTGATCACCGAAACTCTGCTTAACTTTGAGTGGGTTCTTCGAGATGCAGGAAATTTATTCGGACCTCTTGGTTAATGTATGTATTATTTGCTGTCCTTCTTTACCAACAAATACGCCCATTCAAAAAGGAGTTGGGCTACATTAAATCCTCTCTTTTTTGTATTAAAAATTTAAAAATATATTAATCATTTTAAAAACATATCAAATGTTCTTTTTTTTACCAGCCAAATATCAAAAAATCTAATTATGCGTTTCACCATAAATTATTTTTTTACTTCAAATCTATAATTGTTTTTTCATAGTTAAATATAATAATTTCCGTCCAAAAGAAGGAAAACTAAATAAATGATTTGGAAAATTTCCGTCCAACAGAGGAAATTGGTAGACACGAACCGAAACTTGCATTGGAAACCGATTACGACAGCTGGGCCTATATGAAATCTACTAGGCCTAGCCCATCAATATACTCTCTGGCTTTTATAAATGGCGCGAAGTTAATTTTTGATTATATCCGTTGAAAGAAAAAGGATTAAAAAAAAATAAAAGATCTAAAGGAGAAGAAAGTGAACCCTAATTTTCTGGTTAGGATCTCTCCGTCGAAGCCATGTCCAGAGAACTCACCTGTATATCCTTGTTGGAAATTGTTTTGCCTTTTTTCTTCAACTGTCTTAGATTAGTTCCTAATGTTTTAAAAAAAAAAAAAAAACTCGCAGACGGTAATACATGCCTCTTCTGGGACATCGAGGATTGCCTAAACTCTGGTCTCGAATTCGATCCTGATTTGGTCTATGTGAATATCAAATCAGCTCTTAATATTTTGGGTTATCATAATCATGGTGAGGCGTTGAAAATCTGTGCTTATGCTAGTGAGTTCTTGGATTGTTTTGTTTCTTCCTATCATGATGCCGGAATCGTGTTGCAAGCAGGTGAATTATTTAACTTAAACCCTCTTAATCAACAATCCTTTTCTCTTTATTAGGGCTTATATGTAATATACACATATCCGTTGATATATACAGTATCAGGTGATAAATCTGAGAGACTTCATAGGATGCAGATAGACATTATTAACTATGCAATGGAGAATCCGGTACAATCAAATCTGATGGTAATCGCAAAGACATCTCAGAGCTCTGCGAATGTTTTTTAATGTGAAAAGGAATACGAGCTGAAGGTTGTGGTAGCACAGCCTGATGCTCTCGTATCAACGGTGCTTCGTAACTTTGTTAGCGCAAGGTGTTGTAAGATCAGTATTGCTTTCGACGAGGCTAGTAAATAGTGGAAAAGTTGTTGTTTTAGAATCAAATCCAGCGGAGGTCAACCCTGATCTTCTCCGTCACTCTGTCGTAGCAGAAGAACCTGCCGGTAAGATATCTCTCGATATCTTCTTGTTCGTGATTATTTTGCCTCTTTTCTTTCAACTGTCTTAGATCCTAATTTTTTTTTTTTTTTTTTTTTTGCAATGGGCAGACGCTAACACGGGCATTGTACTGTACGAGTAGAGCTTCATGGTATGAACCTATTAGATAGAAGAAGAGAGATGGATCCTCTCGCTTGTAAGATACCTCTCTCTATCTCCTTGTTTTGCCTATTTTCTTTTAACCGTCTCAGCAGATCCTAATTTTGGTTTTAAAACTCGCAGACGCTGAAATAGGCGTCTACTGGGACGCCGTGGATTGTCCAATCCCTAAGGGTCCATGTCCTGATTCGATCTATGCGAATATCAAATCAGCTCTTAAGATAGAGTTATCGTGGTGAGAGGTCGATAAGCTGGTGGGCTTATACTAGGAGGAAGGTCCCGGATGATATATTTTATGACTATGATGCAGTCGGAATCATAATGCAAGCAGGTGAATTCTTTTTATTAAACCATATTAATTAACACTCTTTCTCTTTATTACTTGATGTAATATATACATGCCTGTTTTATATACAGCTTCAAATAAATCTGCCAGAGTTGATATGATGACAATTGACATTCTTTTCTTTGCACTGCACCATCAAATCCGTTGGTAATCGCAAAAGACATATAAAAAAAACCAGAGCTCATGAGAGTTCTTCAAGTTTTGAAATCGAAAAATTACAATGTTGTGGTAGCACACCCTAATGCTCTCATACCAGTAGAGCTTCATGGTATTGCAAACTCGGTGTGCCTTTCGACAAGGCTATTAGAGAAAGGAAATGCGGATATTATTTTAAAGTTGGATCCTAATCCTAATCTTCTCCACAACTCTGTCCAAGAAGAAGAAGAACTTGCCTGTAAGATATATATCTCTCTCTATCTCCTTGTTTGGTCTCTTTTCTTTTAAGTTTCTTAGAGCATCATTAATGCAGAGTCCCATATGGGGCTCTTCCAATTTTTTTTATTATTAATTTTTTTTTTTTAACGATTTTCAAAAAAAAAAAAAAAATTAGCCATTCACATCATGACACGTGTTGGAATAAGGGGAAGAGCCGATTCTAAAAGTTCTTGGGGAAGAGGCGGATGCTCTTAGATCCTAATATATATTTTTTTGAACTCATCGCAGACGGTAACACAGGCGTCTTCTGGGACACCAAGGATTGTCCAATCCCTAATGGTCTTGAGTTAGATTTATCTTTGATCGATGAGAAAATCAAATCAGCACTTGCCAGTATGGGCAAAGGTGGTAGTAGGGTGTCGCTAATCTCGACTTATGATGACGAGAAGATAACGACTTGGAAGGGAGGGGTCCCCACCAGAATGATTTTTACACCAAGGTGAATTAACATTTTTCTCTTAAACCCTCTTTAATTGGCTCTTTACTACTTATTATTAAGTTACATGGGCTTCAAACTCAAAACCAATTGGCGATAAGTGGATTGGCCCATGCCTCTTATATACTACTTAAGATCCCTTCCAACTTCCGATGTGGGATATATTCCCTAATACGCCCCCTCGAGATGATGGCTTTTGGCCATTGATCTCGTTATGTTTGGCATGGATCGACGGACCATCTTTAGGTCACATATCGATGATGGATCGGGTTGGATTGCGTGGATCGGGCTCTGATACCATATTAAGTTACATGAGCTTCCAACTCAAAACCAATTGGCGATAAGTGGATTGGCCCATGCCTCTTATATACTACTTAAGATCCCTTCCAACTTCCGATGTGGGATATATTCCCTAATACGCCCCCTCGAGATCCCTTCCGTTTATGTAATGATTCCCGGGAGATTGATTGAAGAGAATGTTATTGGACATTCTTTTGTGGGCATTGGACAATCGTGTGGGAATAAATCCGTTTGGTAAGCTACAACCAAATGTGATGGTAATTTCAAGAAATGTGTCGAAAAGCAGTGTTTTCGTCAATACTCTGCGATTTCTGAGTAGGAGACATGTCAATATTATCTATGGAGTGACTCATGAGGTCGGATTTGCAAGCTCGACATGTGGTTCCGGGACAAGCTTTATTCCTTTTGGAGACCCTTTCTTCTGATCAGTCTTTTGGTTTTGTGTTTACCTGATTTGTAACCGTAGACTATTGAATTGTCCACATCTTAAAACCTCAGGAGATCAAACATTACCAAGTCCAAAACTCTTGGTGATATGGCTGCACTGTTCCTTGAACATATGTATGGTGAATGATGAACGAAAGCTTTAACTTTTGTTAATCAATTGAATGCAAACTCCTCCAAAAATTCATCACACAATATACTTAGGCCATTTTTAATTTGTGACACCCAAATTCAAGACATTATTGTTTTACTTTTCCACCAAGAAACACAAGGGGTTGCAATACATAAATCTAGAGAGGCCCGTAACAACAAACAGACCAAAACCCCTAGCGTCATGAGCTTTTCTAAACTTGAAATTGTTGGAAGAAATCTGTTTCCTTCTCGATAAAACATCATCAGTAGTACTAATGTGGATGCTCTGCTCTTGGAAACAGAGCACATGTACGATCAATTTCTTGTAAAACCACTAAAGATAGAAGTAATTTTTCTTACTACTTAGAAATATCCTAGTGCCGTCTTAACAATAAGAGCTGCGTCAGTCCAACACTTTTTGCCTGTAAAACCACTGGTCCTCTAGAGAGACCTCAACAACCAGACAGACCAAAACACCCAAGAGTCATCAGAAAACAAAACATGGTCCAATGTTTGACGAGTTATGGGAAACCTAAGGAAAACATGGTCCAATGTTTAGTGAAACTTAGGGAAAAAACAAAAGAAAGAAAGAATGCCAAGTTTGAAAAGGAAAAACACATAGACTAGGGAAGTTAAGAAACAATATGCAACTGCATCATCACTCTCTGGCATTCAAGTTTCTTCCTCCTCCTCTTGTGCCACCTCAATCAGCTTCTTCGTCTCCACACATTCCTCCATCTCTTTTGCCACGCCATTCAGAATCTCCTCCACCCAATCCGCCTTAAGCCCAGCACCTTTGATTTTCTCAAGAGTAGCACGCGCCTTATCAAAACATGCCTCTGAGATTTCTTGAGGTGGCTTGCAAAGTGACTCGATCAGGCTGATTAGGAGATACATGAGTGCTCTCTTCAAACATGGGTTCACATCAGTGAGGCCTGATGCAGTGTCTGGGTGAAGCTTAAAAATACGGCTCACAAATGGCACCTGAGGGAGTGAAACAGAAGAAGAAGTAAGTGGGTGACTTTACAAGTGTTTTATACAGATAAGGTTGAAATCTCCTTCAAAAGCTAGCGTCTTTATGAACTTGTTGCTTCCCTCTGAAGGAAGAACTGGAAACCCGAAGACATCAGTACATCAAATTTTTATCTCGTCTCACTTCATTTCTATCTGATATTCGGAACTGGTAGAGGGATTTGGCAGTTAAAATCAGGCATCAAATTTGTTCTCAATTTGAAAATCAAAAATGAAAACAGCACACAACTTTTGTTGATGATATGTTTTGTGTGTCTTGAAACGATGAAAAACAGTGTATATGGTTCCATCTTTTAAGTTTTTGAAACTTGAAGAGAAAGATAATTTACAAAGAAACTTCTCCACTGTCCAAAATGATAACTTTCCCTTTGGGCTCTCCACTGTCTTGTCCCTGCGCTTCGATCTTGCGCACTACTTCCATGCCAGACAATACCTTCCCAAACACAACGTGATGTCCGTCCAACCTTTTTGCCAAAACACACAAACGCTTAGAGATGTCATAATCACATTGTCGAGAAAACAGAATCGCAACCAAATAAATCACCAGGCCTGCTTACCAACTCGTGGTGACGGTTGTGATGAAGAACTGTGAACCGTTGGAATCTGGTCCCGAGTTTGCCATTGATAATACTCCTGAAATCCATTTGCAGGCTCGACCCCGTAAGCCTTTTTGTATGAGAGTGTTCATTGGCCTTAAGAGGTAGCTTTAAAGCGTACCTGGCCCAGTGTGTTTGAGTTTGAAGTTCTCATCTGCAAATTTATCGCCATAGATGGACTCTCCACCTCGCCCATCGCCTCGTGTAAAATCTCCTCCCTGAATCATGAAGCTAGGAATGATCCTATGGAAGCTGCTTCCTTTGAAATAAAGAGGTTTCCCCATGTTCCCAACTCCTTTTTCTCCTGCACCAAAGGAGGATAAACATCAAACCTTCTCAGAAGAGGCATGGCTCAAAAAAGTTTAAAGACCATGAGTTTTAAAGAGGGAAACAAAGGTTACTTGGCTACCCGTGCAAAGTGCTCGGAAGTTCTCTGCAAAGAAAAAAAAATCATGGACTCGGTAAGGAAAACGCCTCCACGGCAAAAACGAGAGACAATGTGAAGATATTTCATCACTCTTAACTTGAAACTGTACCTGCAGTTTTAGGAACTATCTTCCCATAAAGCCCGATGAGAATCCGCCCTATACATGACAAATCAATATGCAAATTTTACTCTATTAGCTTGAGCTGTGCAAGAGTTCTGAGCATCAAGCAACACAGTTACAGTACCAGTTAGAGACAAACAGTGTATTTGGAAAAAAGGAAAAGAGCATTTTCTAATTCAAAGGCTAACGTTTTCAAAACCACACAAACCATCCACTAATCACTAATGTGTTTAAGGCAACTGAGGCAAAATCCTGAATTGGAAGCATCCTTAATCAAACTATTCGATTCACTAACAACAATTGGCCATTTTTAAAGTCTGTAGGACCAAATGTCACACATCACAATCAGACTTTCTGGTTCAAATTCCAAATTAAATAGAGAAAGGAGGAAACTTTTTGACCTGCTGGTGAGCCATTGATCTGAATGTCAAAGTAAACTTTGTGCGTGACTCCCTCTAATTCCTCTCCTGCCTGAATTCACAAAGGCAGAAACCCTAATTACAAAGTCTGATCAAACCTTAACAAACCAGAAAATGCGATGAGTTCAGTGCTCACACCTTATCAGCAATCTTCTCATTGACCGTAGGATCCGCAACATCAGCCAATTTAATCTGAGAAGAAAATTTGCGAAATTGAAGCCACGAACTTAAGTAATGTCGCAGACCCAGATCGAGGAACTAACAGAAAAATGAGGAACAAGGACCAAATTAACCTGTATGAGAGCAAGTGTGACGAAGAGGACGACAATCCACAAGAGAGTGAAAGAGACCAGTCTAGTCGCCGTAATCGCCATTACTCCGTATTCGTTCGATTTCTCGGGGATCAAAATCAAACTATATGTTCGTGCTTCTTAGTTTTCTCCAGATCTCAACAATTGTGTGTTGGAATTGGGAAATTGAGTCGATGAGTTTTTTTGCAGAAATCTATCAATGGTGGAAATGAGTCCTCAAATTATAAAATGTTTTCAACATGACCCCCTTTTATAAGTAGTTTACAAGTTAGACCCAAAATGGCCATGAAGACTAGTTTGATTTATATAAATAGGTTGTGCGAGTTATTAAACTGAAACTTTGGGCCTTACTTATATAAAAAGGTAGACCCAAAAATCGACGTGAACTAGACTACTTGTGATTTTGGCGAATATAATTTTATACACGAAAATACATTCATTGTTTTATATTTTTCTTATTATTTTTTTCTTTACTAGTTTCTTCAAATAATTTACTTTGCTAATCAATTACTGTTTCAAATAGGCATCGAATTGGAATCCCATTTCCTAGCTGGTTAGAGCAAGAAACGAACTTATCTAATTATTAATTTAGGTATTGAACAAAAAAAGTCAAAAACACTTCTCATTATTAACTTGTAAAACATCTGCCGACAAACAATAGTTATCGAGAATTCCACGTGGACCAATAATGCAAATCGTTTCCTTACATCCCAAGTTTTATGGAAAGTGACTTTTGCGATCAAATTAAGCGCAAACATAAGAGCCAGAAATCATTTTGATCCAGTTTCTTCTTCTTCTTCAATCATTTCACTGAAGTATCGTTCGTTATTCCAATGTCGAAGCAAACATACAAAGTCTGTTTCTGCTTCCGTCGGAGGTATCGGCACACGGTGTCGGTTGCTCCGCCTGAGATCAATACCGTTTTCGACAATTACTCCGACAAAGGGCTAATGACAGTCGATCTTCTCCATAGGTTTCTCATCGATTTTCAGAAGCAAGATCAAGCGACGAGAGAGGAAGCTCAAGCGATCGTCAATGCCTCATCTTCTCTTCTTCACCGGAATGGTCTCCACCTTGATGCTTTCTTCAAATACCTCTTCGGTGTCAATAACTCTCCTCTCGCTTATCATGAGGTGATCTCTTCTTTTTGCCCCCTTTCTTATTTCGATTATATTAAAACAATTCGATTGATCTTTGATACTATGTGATTTTCTTGTGGAGATTGAATATTCTTGACTATGTGATTTTCTTGCAGGTGCATCAAAACATGGATGCTCCATTATCACATTATTTCATATTTACAGGGCATAATTCGTATTTAACCGGAAATCAGCTGAGTAGTGACTGCAGTGAAATACCTATAATAGACGCATTGAAGAAAGGTGTCAGGGTTATTGAATTGGATCTCTGGCCAAACTCCGATGAAGATGGTATCGATGTTCTTCATGGAAGGTATATATAGTGCTAGATTTTAATTTTAGTGATTAGTCATCCAAGGAATCATGGTTTGTTGTTCTGTTCTTGTTATACTAAAAGTGTATTGGGCCATTTTCAATAGGACTCTTACATCACCTGTGGAGCTGATCAGATGTCTAAATTCAATTAAAACGTACGCCTTTGATGTATATGATTATCCAGTTGTTGTAACTCTTGAAGATCATCTTACTCCAAAACTCCAGGCCAAAGTTGCTGAGGTGTGTGAGCTTTATATATTTTTGCATTTTCTCTGAGAGCCTTTCTTTTGCTTTGGTTGCTCATTGTAATGATGTAAGAGATGTGTTTTGATCCTTAGATGGTTACTGAAATCTTTGGAGAAATGTTGTTTGCTCCTCCTCCTGGAGAATGCTTAAAGGACTTCCCATCGCCCGCGTCTTTGAAGATGCGTATTATCATCTCAACAAAACCTCCCAAAGAGTACAAGAAAGCAAAAGATGAGGACGTGGTGAAGAAAGATAAGACTCTGGGTGATGACGAAGTTTGGGGGAGAGAAGTTCCAATCTTTACTCGGAGGGACACAAGTGATGACAAGGTTTGTGTAGAAACACACATCATGTTTCATTCCTGTTTCATGGGGTATGTATTAATTGGTTTTTTTCTTTCATTTCTTGTTGTAGAATGATTCAAATGGAGATGATGATGATGACGACGACGATGATGATGATGATGATGAAGGAGATAAGTTTAAGAAGAATGCGCCACCAGAATACAAGAATCTGATTGCAATCCAGGCCGGGAAACCGAAAGGTGGAATGACTGAATGTTTGAAAGTGGATCCTGATAAAGTAAGACGGCTTAGCTTGAGTGAAGAACAACTCGAAAAGGCCTCAGAAAAATATGCCAAACAGATTGTGAGGTACATATCCAAAAAGAACTATTTCTGTTTCCGTGTGTCTTAAGAAACACTGTTGATCATGGAGTATTGTAGGTTTACTCAGAGGAACTTGCTCCGGATTTACCCAAAGGGAACTAGAATTACTTCATCAAACTACAATCCACTTGTTGGCTGGAGCCATGGTGCTCAAATGGTGGCTTTCAACATGCAGGTTTCCTCTTATTTTCTTTAACATTTTTCAAGTTTTTTCTTCACAAGTTCTCTGTTCCATTCCCTTTAACAGAACAAGCAAAAGTCATATCCCACAGCTACATATTGAATTCTATAAATGAATTTATCTTGTGAAGGGACAAGGAAGATCATTGTGGGTAATGCAAGGAATGTTTAGAGCCAATGGAGGATGTGGATACATCAAGAAACCTGATATTCTTCTGAAACCCGACGCTGTGTTTGACCCGGAAGCTACATTACCTGTAAAAACAACACTAAGGGTCAGATATCTATCCTCTATATATTCTCTGTTAAAACCTCATCATGAACTTATAATGTTTTTGATTTAGTACTTATATATCTTACCTCATGAACTTATAATGTTGTTATATATTAAGGTAACTATATACATGGGAGAAGGCTGGTACTACGATTTTCCTCACACACACTTCGATCGATATTCTCCTCCTGACTTCTACACAAGGGTATAAAAACCTGCAACCTTAAGAGTGTTTTATAGTTTTGAGGCTGAAACTGATAAAATGTTTTCAGGTGGGGATCGCTGGAGTCCCAGCGGATACGGTAATGAGGAAGACGAAGACATTGGAGGATAATTGGATACCAGCTTGGGGCGAGGTTTTTGAGTTCCCATTGACGGTTCCAGAGCTTGCTCTTTTGCGTATTGAGGTACATGAGTATGACATGTCGGAGAAAGACGATTTTGGAGGCCAAACATGCTTGCCGGTTTGGGAACTGAGGCAAGGAATACGTGCTGTTCCTTTGCGTAACCAGGATGGGGTCAAGTGTAGATCCGTGAAGCTTCTTATGCGGTTGGAGTTTGTGTGAGTATATTTTTACATATACGAAATGTTTTCCGGTTTTAAGCAATTTAAACCGGTTCCGGTACAGATAAGTCAACCGAGTTTGTGATTTCGGTTGATGGGTTTGGTCATAGTGAGATTGTTCCGTATTGGTTTTGGTAATGTTGAGATGTGAGTAAAGTTTGCGATATAACTAAAAAGTTATCGTGTGTTTGTTAAAGATAACATTGAATGGTTCATCTCATGCGAGTATTATCGTGTGTTTTGGGATGATTGTGTTGTATATAACTCATTTGCTTTACATAGTCATCCCCTATGAAAACGGTGAAAGACTCCATGAGATTACTTTGACAAAAACAAAAGAATCAATGAGATTCCCAAAAGAGGCTGAGATATCAAGAAATAGCTGATGTTACCTCCGCCACATTAGGCTCGGCTATGAATATATATGGTTGTGAATTGCTTCTTCTTGACTTCAATTCAACCACAATCAAACTCAAATTCGACCTGTAACCGGAACATAATAGTTCAAGTACATAATCAAACCAAAATCGAGCTCTATATATACTCTAATTCTAATCTAACTCAAAACACAAATCGAACTAATAAAAAAACGAAATCAACGACACACAAAAATTCCACTAAAACTCAGGTTTTGTTTGACCCAAAACCAAAGTCAGTTAAACTTAAACCCATGTACTTATTTCATATTTGGACGAGGCTTAGGATTTCCAACATAAACGATAAAACAAAACCATAAATCATAGTTAAAGCATGTACTCCATATTTGGACTTAGGATTTCGAACATAAACCCTAAGTTATGGAAGGCCTTATTCCCCAAATCTACGAATCGAAACTTAGGGTTCAAACTTAGTTATAAGATCGTTTATCATTTGCCCACAAACGGGTTTGATAGGACATCAAAAACTTGGTTATAAGATCGTTTATCATTTGCCCACAAGCATATGTACTCCTTACTAAAAATGTAAATTGTCATTCTGTAGATTTTTACAGCTGATGAAAACAAGCGACCATCCCACAATTTTTGAGATGTAGCAATCTACCAATCAAAGTTCTAATGTATGTGATTTATTATATATTGTGGTTTAGACCTACTGTTGTTTGTAAAATGTATGATAGCTAATCATGATTCCTGAAACAACAAAAAAGTAGAATAAAAATAAAATAAATCATACAAAAAGAAGTCATTATATTTATTCGTTGGCCGTCTTCACCGCCATGATTGCCCCACCACCACCGTGCTGCCGCCACATTTTGTTAAAAGAAAAACTATTCATGTATATCTTCTTTTCTTCGTTTGTTCAAACATTCATGTTTATTTTCTATGTAATTTAATTCCGCGTGGAAGAAGTTTTGTTAATTTATAATAATACTACTCCATGGCCCCATCGTAGATCATAACTCAATTCTGAAGTTAGGAACACCGCTCAACTTAAATGAATGGAAGTTAAATTAGCTGTCGCGACAAAACTAGCATTACCACAAAAATAGTAACACTGACTTTATTTCATTGTGCTTTGCTGATAAATTCCATTACAATTACAACAACGGAATTAATCACGACACGTTCCGTATTACATTGCGTAGTGAGTCTGAGACCTAGAAGTAAGAAAAAAGATGTTTCCCTGATCGACTATACCGCGTATGATAACGTTAGAAAACTGCGTTAGCTAATCAAACGTTATGTAAATATTTTATTTTATTTGCTTAGCAAGAAAACACATGTTGTAGTGAGTAGACAGGTGTTCCTACTATTATTGGTGTTCCTATTTTAGGAACTCGGAACCTTCACGGAAACTCTGCTCAAGTTTGACTGGTTGCCCTTGAAATTTTGGTCGTTTTGTAGCAGCAATAGATTAAATTGACTGAATTATTGGAGACGCAGGAAATATATATATATAGGGGACCTTGTTTAGGCCCATTCAAAAAAGTTGAGCTACATTAGTTTTTTTTTCTTTCTTTTTTTATTAAGATATATTCCATATATTAATCATTTAAAAAACATTTCGCCATTTTACTTTAAATTTATAATTGTCTTTTCATAGTTAAATTAAATATACTAATTTCCGTCCAAACAGAAGGAAACTTTTGATGAATTTGGAAAATTCAAAAGTGACTGGGCTGGGGACACTGTTGACCGCTAATAAACAAAAAAAATTCTAAGTCAAATAGATTCGGATTTGTCTGTTGGCATGATGACATGTCAACCTAAGTGAGAATACACGTCTAAGATGTGGACCCACTCTTCTACTTTTCTTTAAATGAAATTTTTACATCGTCTTTTTTTTGTTATACCCGCATTTTTTTTAACCAAAAAAAAAGTTATATCGAATTTAACCACACAAAAAAGAGAGTAAAAATACATAAAAATAAATCGCCAAAGCCATTAACCACACGCTTTGACCAAAAGGTCCAAAAGAACGACATCTTCCTTCGCACAAACCTTTTTTTTTTTGCTAAAAACAATCCAATTTTAATGATTTCGCTCTCCGCTGTCCAAATTATACATTTCCCAACCAAAAAGGTTAGACCACGAATATTGAATATTCGAATTCTCTCCTAAGCAGCTATCTAGTATCTCTACCCTAAACATTATTTACAAAAATCATCCAAACAAAATAGCCAAAAATCTTATGAGTAAAAAAAAAAAAAAAATGAAATCCTCGGAAACAATCTATGAAAAAAACAAAAGTCAAATATTTTGGTTTAAATCTCTCGATCGGAGACAATAGAACAAATGCCGCCACTAGAGATACTCCCATGACTATCCCCACACAACTCCAATGCTCTCTCCAAGTTACTAACAATGTCAGTCATCGTCGGCCGATTTCTCCCTTCCGCATTCACACAGTGCATCGCCGTGTAAGCCACCAGCTCCACCGCATCTCCTTCCCCTAGCTCCGGCGATCCAACTCTAGGATCCAAAATCCGACCCAGCTCATCCACCGTGATCGCCGGCACTGAGTAATCCACCAAATGCACCGGCACACACCCTTCTTCCACATCGTCGCCGTTCCTAAAAATCGCTCTTTTCCCGGTCAACAGTTCCAGCAACACCACCCCGAGTCCGTACACGTCGCTCTTATCCGTTAAAACGTTGAGACTGTAATACTCTGGATCGATGTATCCGACCGTTCCCGCAGCTTTCATCGGACGCTGCTGGTGATCTTTCCCCAGCTCCGGACCCATCAAGGATAACCCGAAATCCGAAACCCGAGCGACCCAGTTCGAGTCGAGCAAGATGTTTGATGATTTAATATCTCTGTGGATAATCGGCGGGACCGCGTATTTGTGCAGATACTCGATTCCTCTAGCCGCGTCTAACGCGATTTTGATCCGCATTTTCCACGAATTGATCATGCTGCTGTGTTTCTCGGCGTTGTTCTTGTCGTGCAGATGATCGTAAAGCGCACCGTTCTTCATGTAATCGTAGACCAGAAGCCTCTCTTCTCTTTCTTCGCAGTACCCAACGAGCCTCACCATATGCTTTTGGTGAAGCCTCGACAGAAACGCGATTTCCGAATCAAACGCCGTTTCTTTCTCCTGAAACTTCTTCATTTTCGCGTTTACTTCGCCGCGTTTGATCGCGACTTCTCTCCCGTCGCTGAGTTTGCCTCTGTAAACAACACCGAAGCTCCCGGAACCGATTTTGTTCTCTATAGAGAAGTTTCCGGTGGCGGAAGCGAGCTCCGAGAAGGAGAATTCTTCGGCTTTGTCTGCGTGTTTCATCGATGACGTTCCGCTTCTTTGTCTTCTCATCGAAAGCATCCTCGAGCCTTGACGTCTTATGGTTATGGACCGAGAAGGCGGCGAGCTGTTGGACCGGCTATTTGAGCCGCCGCGAGTTATCGTCGGCTGGACTGAGTTATGAACTTTCTTCTTCCCCAAGCAACCTCCAGTCCATAAACAATAAACCACGCTGCAGATCCCTGCGAATGCTCCAATTGATCCAACGATCGCAAACGCTAATAATCCTCTGGTTAAGGTTTTCGACGGAGGAGATGAAGTTGACTGTGACGGCGGTGGAGGAGGAGGAAATTGGCTCGGAGGGATTGTTGGGCATTTGCTGCAGATCGAACCCGAACCTGAACAGAGCTTATCGGATTGTGGAAACACACCGCAAGAGCAAAGAGATGATTCGACGCAAGGGCCTGGTAAAATTTCTTGGAAAGGGGGTGAGATTCTTGAGAAATTGGAAGGGTTCCAACACATGACGGAGAGATTACCGGAAATTAACCCGCAGATTAGACCCGGCCCGGAAGCGATTGACTCGAAGGAGATCCCTTGCGTGACATTGTTGAATCGCTCTGCTCCTCCTCCCCAGCAAATTACAGAATTGTTCGAATTTCGCGTCGCGCAAGTGAAATTCGATCCGAGAGAGAGCTCCGAGTATTGGTAAGGTTGATTCGATGGAACATTGAGCTGCCCAGATCCGTTGTTGCCGACGCAAATCAAATTCCCAGTGGAGTTTAGTCCACAAGCGTGTGATTCTCCGGCAGATATGCTTACCATCGTCGTGTTCCCGAATCCGGTTTGGATCTGACCCGATTTCATAGAATCTCTTCCCCAGCAAAGGATTCGGTTATTTCGAATCGAGACGCCGCAGGAGAAACCAACGCCGGATGAAATTGACCGGAATCCCTCGTTCGCAGGCGTTGATTGATCACTTCTCCAGCATTTTAGGGCATTTGTGCCGTTAACGGTGGCGCAGATTTGGCTGTCGCCGACGGAGAGATTCTCGAGCAAAATGGTGTCATTTTGGTAGATTCGCTTTGGGTTGAAAGAGTAGCTCCCGATGTTGTCCCAGCAGAGGAGACTGTATCCACCGGAGCGTACACCGCAGAGAGAATTCTCTCCGGCGGCGATGGAGGAGAAGGAGACGCCGGGATTTAGGGTGACGTTGGTACGAAGGCGCGTGTCGTAACAGAGGATGCGCTGTGTGGGCTGGCCGGAAATCAAGGCGCATACGGTGTCCGAGCCGTAGACGACGGCGTAAGTTGAGCCTGAACCTAAGGCGGTGGCAAGAATCGGGAGGAAGAAGACGAAGATGAAGATAACGGCGACGGTGACGGAAAACGTCGCGGTTGAAAAGATAATCCTCTTCATCTATAGAAGTTGAATTTGACTGCCGTCTTCGTCGATTCTAAGTCGGACTGGTTCCTTTTCAGGAGTCATGATGACTCTGCAAGAGCGAGGGAGAGGGAGAGAGAGAGAGAGAGAGAAGAAGAAGAAGAAGAAGAAAAAAGAAGAAGACGACGAAGAAATGTGTTTTTAAGATTTGAGAGAAAAAAACAGTAATTACATATTAGTAGGATTGCTTCAGAAATGCGTTTTAAATATATGTTGAGTCACGTTTCTTTTCTTTTTCTTTGATTTTCTATATTTACAACATTAATTCATAAATTAAATTACTGGGAAACATTATTATTTCTATAATATTTTTAAAAGGAAATCCAGGACTGTTTACGAATATAACACGAGTGTTTTTGGTAATTAATTAAGATATATTTTAATCAACGACCCCTATTAATGGCCCGATTTTATTTGATGATTCTCAAAGAAATTTTGAACTGAATTACTTCGACCGTTTCAATATTGAAATACCACAACTACTACGTTATATATGTGCGTATATTATAAAATGCTAGATTTATAAATATTAGTCATGCAACAACCGCTCAAATGATAGAAAGGTAAAGTGAATAATATAAAGAAAATCGAATTTCCCATGTAAACAGTAAATATATTATTCAAACTATAAGGTCAATGTTTCCAAAATGGTGGTGGTTGAACTCATTTCTTTCTGGTTCTTTAAAATTAATTAAACTGTCAATTTCTGTTTGTTGAACTTTCCTGTTTTTAAAAATAAAAATAAAAAATTGCATATCTACAGTAAAGAATTCAATCCTTTTTCTCACCGAATCTTCCAACTCAAAAACTATGCATAGTTTTATTACAAAACAAATTAGAATCAATATCGACTCTATCGATAGGTCGATTTAGAGCCAAGTAAATCTTAGGAAATTAAATGTCATCGTATAAAATGGAAACCTTTACTACCATAAAAGCAAACACAATATTATGGAAACTAATCATCATCATATCAATGGAAACCTTATCACCACCATTCATATTCTTTTTACTCTTTTTTGTTAATTTTTTTTTTCTTTCTTTCTTATAACCAGATTATTTTAGCCAAAGTTCAAACTGGTGTAAAATCTATAAAAAATTGGATATTCGTACCACCTAAAACGTCTAAAATTGACCAAGTGAAATGCTGAAATAATTTTACACTTGGGACTTTATTTTTTTTTTGTTGCTAATAGAGCCCTTGAAAAATTCCGATATTTGAGTTGCACTAATATTTACGGATCCTCAACAATACAAAACTGCTCGTAACTATTTGGTTTTCCATTTTCTATTTTATCATTGTTGTATATGGTTTTTCTGTTTTCTATATTTTTACATATAATAATATGCTTTTAATCATTAACTCAGATTCAAGTAATTTCTATGAGAAACATTATGGAAATTCGATACATGTCATATTTTGTAATTTGTATGATAGATCATTCAAAACATATCATAGTTTTAATTGTTAATTATTAGCAACGGCACTTATCATTTTTGTAGAAGTTCTAATCCATTTCTGTAGAAAAGTATGAGATTGCCAAAAATGGATAGATGATATCATTATCATTTTTTGTCCAAGGAAAAAGCAAGGAGAAAACTGTTGACCAACAAAAGTTGTTTAATGTGTATAACAATCTAGCAAGGAGGACTTATAAAATTATTATAATGTCCTAGTAAAAAGGACGTGTATATATGTAGTTTTTTTTTAAAAAAGGGCTTAAATAGTTACATTTTGTATGACAATTGAAAAATATATTTATATATATTGTTGTAATTGAGACTTGAGAGATATCTTTTGGGTGAAGCAAAATTGAGAAGTCGACGAAAAGAATTAACCCTAATATTCTTTCTAATGCGCATGTACTTTCTTAATGAGTTACTGCTTTGAAATAAAGAAAATTGATTGACGAAAAGTTCGAAAACGAAAATGATAGACTTGAAAAAGACAGAAAAATTAGAAAGCATAACTTATTCAATGGCTGGCTGGCCATATTTGACCAAAAAACCTATCAACCTACTTAATATTTGTTTCGTTGATTTGTACCAAGCTACTACTAATAGTTACGGTACGGAGCATTAATAATATAATTAGGGTAGTTATATGTAAATGCAATGAAACTTGACAAAACAAACAGCTAAAAGAAATTATGGAATCCGAACTCAATATTTTCTTTTCACAGTAATATGATTAATTTTTTTTTTAACTTAACCTTCTCTGTTGCATCTTATTCACGGTTGTTCTTATTTGTTTGGACTCTCTGCGAAACTAAAACTTTCACTTTATAAGAGAGAACCTATAGCGTTTTTTTTTTTATCGATCTTTATATAAAGATAGTTTGGTCTATATATATGGAGATTCGGGAGAAGCCTTCTCTGAATTTTATGCAAACCTTTTCCTTAAATGATTTTCTTCTCCTCAGACTCATCAATAGTAATTTTTTTACTTGTATCCCCTCTATATTCCTTTATTTTGATTTTTTTTTTCTTGCTAAAAGGTTTCAATATTTATTTATTTTTTTGTATAATTTCAATTATTTATTTCTGCATAAGTTACTTATCAATTTATTTCAAAAAGCATGGGTAAGAGATCTACGAATACACACACAAACCCACTCTCTCTCTCTCTCTTTTTTAGATGAAAAGCGTTCACACATATATACTTGCATGAACTTCACGTCCTCGAACATCTGTTCTTTTAACAAACAACAAAAAAATGTAAATATATTTTATAAATGTGTTTCAACCGCACTGTGTGATTCATATAGGCTGCAGCTTTCTTAAAGTCTCTTGTTTAAATATAATTACGAGTGTTGGTATTCTTTGTAATAGTCCAATTCTAAAAAGGAACATATGCGACAAATAATGTCAAACCGTAATATATAGTAGTTAGGGCCTAGGGGACTTAAGTTAATTAATCGATTTATTGTTCAAAATTGTCAAACCATTTATATTGTTTTTCATGACAATAATCACGTAACACGTCCCTTTACTGTATATATAAAGGAAAAGTTACATTAATGAGTTCTGTATTATTAATTTTCTAAGAAAATGCATGCAAGACTAGTTCTCGAATCTTGAATAGGCGTGCGAGAATTAATTCGACGCTAAACTAAAACTCATACCCGTGAACTACCAATAAACTAAAAGAAATAGATTTCTTCATTGATACTGGTTTCCAGCGGAAATTCGAATAAGATACTAAAAATAAAATAAGGTAATTAAAAGAAAAAAAAAAGTAGATTTAATTTCATGGGAGTAGTTAGGCTTAGTTTAGATGTGAAGAAGCCTTAGAAGTCTAAGCACAGCTCAGAACGATCCACTTATTAGCAACAAACATAAGAAGGCCGGCCACACCAATAAAAGATTAGTTGCAAAAGACATTATAATTATAAGAAAAAGAAACATGACAGGTCTTTGTAATGTAACTCACGAACTCTTTCGACCTGTAAAATGTGTTCTACAAACATTAAAATTGATATTATATTGTTTAGGGTGGGAGTGTGTAATAATGTTTGCTAGCTAAGATTAGGAACATTGACAATCTTTCTCAAATGCTTTTTGCTGGATCCTGACATGACTTTCAACTCAATTCAGAATTTCAATCTAAGACAAATACTTTTTTTGTTTTTTGAACTTAAAAAAAAAAAAGAAGTATATTTGCATCATTTATTAAAATCATAGCCGTTTTTCTTAGATTGCGGATGCAATATTTTGAAATTTTAAGTCTAATATCATGCGGGTTAAATTTTCTATTTGGATTTGGAAATAGTTGAAAAATCATAAATTACTAAAGATGTTATTATTATTTGTAAATTAAGATATTCTAGTTAATAAAATAACGCAGTAATGGCCAAATTAAGAACTGCAAGTAACATAATAACAACTCATTGATTCATGGATAGCGACTCTTTGAAATATGAACCATGCAAAATCTAGAAAAAATAATCAAGTGGCTCTTGGTCTAGTGATTTATTTGAGAAAAAAAGTTTCTAGATTAAACGTTGACTCTAAATCAGTGGCGAGCCTAAAAATTATTTTACTGGTGTCAAAATCTAATATTGAGAAGAAGAAAAAACATAAATATTATGGGGTCAAAGAACCAAAATTTATCAGTTATACTACTAATTCTTTCAATTTTACATACAATTATAAGAAAATAATTAGTTAAGTGTTAACATCATATTGGTGTACATTTTTGCCACTGCTCCCACAGAGTTGGAGTTTAGGCTCGAACTTCGAAATAATTAAAAAAAAAAAATCGAGAAAAATAACAATCGAGTTTTTAAAAAATATTTCAAATGTGTAATGCATGAATCCCAATTACTCACTTTCCTTAAATCATTTTGAGTATAAGTTATGATTGTTGAGGGTGTGTGTATGTGCTCTTCAAAACCACTGCATTTCATAGGGAGAGCCAACGTTTGTTTATTTTCTATACCAGACCCAGTTTCTACTTCGGTTTAATCCATGAGTCGGTATATTCAAACCGAACCAACCCGGAAAAAGAAAAAATAATGCTTGATCATTAACAAAATTACAGAGAAAGCTAGGGGAATTACATGAAACCAAGAATGTGTAACAGAATTTATCTTTTAAAAGGAATCTACCATAGATTATAAACAATACGAATGGTAGTTTCTGTGCCTTCCTTTCTCCTCAGGTTCTTCATTGCTGAAACTACTGTACCAAACAAGCCCTTAACCCTTTTGTATGGACCAAAGATTTCTGATAATTTCGGTTTTCGCCATTACTTTCCGCTTAACCGGTTTTAAGTATTCCAGCACGACGGTGGTATGCCTTGTTTCTCAAACCATTCAGGCATGCGGAACCGATCGTAAAGCGTCGGTCTTACATCTTCTTCCTCTGAGAGTTGCTTCAGAAGTGGAAGAATAACGTCCAAAAGCTACCATGTTTGATAATTACCGTTTAGTCTCAAGAGTAATCATAACCTTAAGTGTATGAGAAGAGTAGTAATTATAAATAGCGACCTGAGTGTCATTTGGCTGCCCGGCGGAAAACGCAATACATGGAATCCCATTTGATGGTTGCAACAAAAAGCTGAAAGGATTGTTGTCAACAATTACTGTCCTACACATATTCTTTGATGTGCTTAACAGATCCTTCACGTGATCTCGGTATTGCCTGATTAGGTATACAGCATACAACGTATAAAATAATCTCAAAAACCTACAAAATAAACGGGTTTCTACAAGATAAAACAGAGTATAGCTTACGTGCTGACTGTTGAAGGTCGATAAAGTCGGTTGCTGAGTACTTTCCTGGTATCTATTCGGTCCACAAGCGGTCTAGCATATCCTGCAGGCGGTAAACATTATTGTTAGGATCAGGATCACATATCTGAGCATGAATTTTTGGGAGCAGAGGATGAAACTGAGAAGTTACTCAAGAGAGACCTTCAAGACCAGCTGTAAACAGAACAAGATCTGCAGAATGGCTGAGTTTCTCTAAGAACTCGTGCAATCCTGGACGCTCAAACACCGTGACGTAATTGATCTTAGGTTTCCCATCACATTCCTTCAAGACACGAGAGGGGCATGTGTCAATCAAACGGAAAAAATCAACAGAAATTTAATCAACTTGGAGAACATGCTGTGGAAGAAAACCTTGTCTGATGACAAACACTCAAGCTCGAACCACTTTAACCCAGCATCAATGGCTTGGTTGCGTAAAGCAGCAGGTAGACTAGATGTTTCATATGCACACACTAACGTCTCATCCAAGTCCAGAACTACCTGCAAACACATCTTCAGTTCTCAGACTACTCTTAGCACTACCAATAGCTACTAAGCAAGCTTATCAGACTTTCCTACTTGGCTTCCGACAAAGAGAACATAAACCCAGAAGATATTGCTGACACTCAGACTCAGTCAGGTTAAAGAGATTCAAATCACTTTGCCAGAGGATACACCTAACTAAGAACTTAAAGGCCCTTCAAACAATGAATAATAAGCTTTCACAAGTCAAATGTAAGTAGAGATATCGAATGCACTTATCTCATCAACAAAAGGAGTTCCATCAACATATACTAGTTTATGCATCAATCTGTGAGCTTAACTACAGACCCGAGTGTCACATGAAAACGGATGAAAAATCGATTTCAAGTCTACACTTTCCTACTGATGCCATTCACAAAACAAACTCTTTTGAATGATAAATTACACTTAATTTCTAATTGGTTCAGAATTGTATGCTGCAGAGATTTTAGACTACCACATTGGAAAATGGAAAAAAGATTGATGTGTATCATACTAACATAGTGTGCTTATCCAAACTCTGAGCCTCGTTACTCCTTATTTAATAAGATTCTGAATTCCACAGAGAAAATTTCTTCAAGCATAAATTGTCAAAATCAAACCAATTCTAGATGACTTTGACCAATCGATAAGAAGAAGAGAGAAGAAAAAAGGCGAAAATTCAAGCATACCTTGAGTCTCTGGAAGCGGCTGCGTTGGCCTTCTCCGCAAGAGGTCGTGGAGGAGGCGATTTCCACGGTGGTGGGAGATTCCGCCGCCCTATCGAGCAACTCGATGGCCGGTAAGGGTTTAAAACCATCGGCGGCGGCTTTAGCAGAGGAGGAGAGAAGAGGATGGTAGCCGACGGCACGAAGGATCTGGAGGAAGATCTGATAGAAAAACGCGAGCCAGTTCACCAAAGTCTTCCACACTTGAAGCGGCCGAGGCGAGTAAACAACATCGGCCTGAGTCAACTCGGCCATGAGTCGGTGGAAACAATTGACGCAAGAGGCAAGACGGCGAAAACTCGATGGACGTTAGAATCTGTAAAAGGTGAGACAAACCTGAAGAAGAAAAGGAAGCAATCAAAGTTTTTGGGTTTCTCCTTTTTTCTTCTTCTTCTTTGCTTTGCTTTGTTTTGTTTTGTTTTCTCTCTCAAATGCTAATTTAGTTTAATTTTAATTTTAATTTAATTAGAGAGAGAGAGAGAGAGAGAGAGGTGTGTGTCTATGGCGATGGTTCGATGAAGTCATTTGAAAATGACATTTATGGTATGATCCACGCGCCCACTTGGGCGTTTTGGAATTATATTGTTTGCTCAATAATGTTGTAAGTTTTCAAATCAAGAAAAAAATATCATTCATTCATTTGTATTCAAATCCTTTAGAGTGCATTTTGTTAGCAAAAAAAAAAGTTAAATGTCAATATCAACTAAACCAAATTTGATAGATTTTTAAGTCAAATAGATTTTTATATATAATTTAAAGTCGATGCACACTATATTTTAGTAATTTGATTTGTTGTAAAAATTGGACGTACATTCTAAAAATGAATGGCTATACTTAGCTAACCATCCATATATACTTTTGTATAGCCAAAGTTTATCAGCTACTCAAAGTTTCGAGGGTCACTCAAATCCAATTTTATGTTTTATTAAATCTTATTTGGAACATTTTTAATCTTTCAAATAGGAAAAATGAGAAAACTAAAACCAAAAAACACTACCGGTAAAAAAACGTGAAACCACGCGCCGGGAAAATGAGAGTGTGAGTTAAAAGGCAAATAGAGCCAATAGGAAAATATAGATATTTTATTATATAAAACATTATAAACTGTACGAAGACGCTTCTTCGATCATTCGTTTATTTGTAATATGGTTTTTCTCTTTTCGTCCTTTTCTCCATGTCCTTAACCCTGGCTTTATTCCGGTTTGGTTTGATTTAGATTTGGTTCAACTCCCATTTTGTTACAATCCGTCTCATAATCTCGGGTTTTGACTGAAGAATGATTAAACCAACTTGAGATCGATCATTTTGCATTAACCTTTCCCGGTTTTCCAATCAGTCAAATTTGACCCATTCAAAACATCCACGTGGCATTTTTTTACATTTATTGATCGTATCTGCTTAATTTAATTTGATCCATTCGTTGCTACTAGTATGAAGTAGAGGCACACGTACACACACGCACGAGCACATGCTTGCAAACTTTAAAACGTTCAGTCGCTCTCTCTGCAATCCCAAACAAAATCGACAATTATCATGAGAGATGGAAGAAGACATGTTTGTCTTATCTCTACATATTCATTTGGATAAAATTAACAGAACTCCAACCACAATTACATTTAGATTTATCACACATTAATAATTTTGCAAGTGTTAGATATATATAATGTACAGAGGAAATATAATAAACAAGTTCCAAATTTTATCCATTTCAGCATTTTTTATAAAATAAAAATTACATAATATTATTTACAAATCTATTAAAAAAACCCAAATTTTGAATGTCTTGCCCTTGGGCGACAGCACTACATACAGTTTGGTTAATTTGTGATTATTTTTCAATATGATTTAGTTTGGTTAATTTGTGATTATTTTCCCCTTTGAAATCGGTTTACCTCTTTATTATACCACTAATAACTTTAGGTTTCTCTATTAGGATAAAATTAATTCACTTTTAATTTTGGGCAAAAATAATACCTCTAAACCCAAAGCAACATTTGCTTTACAACATGAAAAACAGATCACACTAAATAAATGCTTCATATTTATCCGAATAAACAACTATCAGTAAGCATCATTTGATCCCATTGTCAACTATGGGATTCTATAGCATCCCGGTTACAGCATTTAGCCGATTTTAACTACTACTCAAGGCATTGGAATACCAAGAGCATGGGTTACTAGCTACAAAATAACTACGAGACTCTACAACAAACGGTGGTAAAGAGTTTGCGGATCTATGCCAATGCCATTTCATTTCTCATCACCGCTCAACAAATTTATAGCATAAAAAAAGAGCAGCAGCTCATAACATAATCAAAAATACCAAAAATGCCCATTTACAGGTAGAAACATCTATTGGTTTCCTCCAGTGAGATCAAATAATCTCTTACGACAAACGATAACACCAAAACAGAACAAAAAGTAGAACCAAAAAAGGTTTCATGGTCTTAAAAAACAGTTGAAGAAACAAAGTCTTGTGATTTATCTCCTCCTTTGGCTTTTAGTAGGGTAACTAAAGTAAGTCTATGCACGAACGCATCGGTTAAGACTTACCATACGGCTCGTGCCATCCATCTGCATTCCTCTGTTCCCTGTTCCACCTCTTCCTGCATACCCACCAGTCCCTCGATCGGTTCTGACCTGACCACTCTCTTGACTGACCACCATGCCCAGATGATCTGTTACCACCGTAACCAGATCTAGCACCGCCATTGTAACCTTGTCTTCCTTTGGGTGTAAGACATGTTGTCTTGCCACTTTCCACCACCTGCATAGTCATGATTGTTGTCTCTTCTCCTTGAGCTCAGATCCAGACCGCCACCACCGGTCCTAGCCTCCATTGCCCTTTCGTTGCTCTCTGCAAGAACAGCAAGTTTCTCTGTTAACTGGAAAGCCAAGGTTTGCAGCCTCTTGTGCTGGACATCGTGGAAGACGATGCAACGTCTAGGCTGGTCCCAGCTTGCAAGGAGTTCTTCATTGATCATCATCTTGCTCATGATGCTGTGGACTTGGTTCTCAGAGAGATCAAACATCTTGGCAAGCTGATCTAGACTTAGGGACTCGTAAGATGCAGAGTATGTGAACATGTAAGTCTTCAAAGCCTCCTCTTTGATCCTATCCTTCACCATATCAAGGATGGCTTCCCGATTCTTGAGCATTTTCCAAACATCAAGCGAGTGCAGTAAATGCTTGCCTCTCGCTGACCCCAATTCTCTCTTTTTTTTAATGAATGTAAAATTTATTCAACCCAAAAAACGTTTTTTACAATAGCTGTTACAATATCTTTGAAAGTTTGAATAAGATTATCAGTTTATCTAAGCCAAGTCCATCATAAGATTATCTTTCATTGAACACTCGATCATATCCTTCATATTTCTATCGCTATCACTTTTTTTCTTTCTTTTCTTTTTCTAATTGCTTTGTGGATTATTTATACACAAACAGCGCGCAGGAATTCAACAAAACTCATGTCTAACGGCAGATTGTACTTCTAATCAAAGCTAACTATATTTTAGACTACAGTTGATTTATTAGAACAAGACCACGTAACCAATGAGAACGTAACCATCAATCAAATACTACAAGTTTAATAAAAGAGGAGTGTAGTAAGGTAGGACTTGTAGTTATTACATTACTGGTACGTAGCATTGAAAAAAAGTTATAATGGGTGAGCTGCATTTGCATGATGTCAAAACTCTTTTGTCTACTTATTGATTGCAACGTACTTGTTTTTCGTGTCTAAATTTTAAAACGTCCACGATAATTTTTCGTCTTTTTTATTGGAAATGTTTGAGAAAATCTTTTTTCAATCATATTTTATTAAAACCAAACATACATCATTTTTTCCGGATTCCGTAGCTTGACCGACGTATTATATGACCGCCAAAAGAAAGAAAGTCATAATAAAAGTATCAAGTTCGAACCATTGACATAATTAATGTAAATATCCTCACATAACAACACAATATATTTTTCATTATTTAAAAGAAAAAAGGAAGAAGCATACTTTCATTACATATAAATTATATGTAATTAAGCACGTTCTACTATCGAGGGGATTTAAGTTCGTCGATATGAGATTTGCTGCGTGGACCCTGCGTACGAATGAATTGACGGTATTGATCGTAGGTCGTGGAGGTGTAGAGAGCTGGTGATTCGACGGCCACTAGCTCCTTCAATGGCTCAATCGGGACGTCGCCCTTTGGGTTGTAGAAGAATGCTAATGACAACCTCTCTTTCGCAGGGCTCACGATCACTCTGTGTTCTATGCTTTTGTATATTGAATTGCTCAGCATCTAACCAATACAAAAATGTTAAACGTTCGTTAAAAAATCTAATAGTTGGATTTTTTTTTTTTAAATCAACAACATGCAATCTATTGGGTTTAAACCAAAGGACACAATAACAATAATGATGATATAAACAACTTGGATACATGGATTATCCTTATAATTTTATTTTATTTTCTCCTACGTCCTTAAATTTTTTAATTTAACGAAGCAAAGGAAGTAATTATATACGTGTTAAAATACCAAAAATGATAAAACAGAAGAAAAACAAGAGATATTATTGTTTGACTAACTAGGCGGTTTTGGTTTTAGCACGTTTGAAACATGTGAATATATATATGTGAGCAATAGTCGTTGAAATTGTTTTTTCCTGTTTCTTTATTTGGACTTTTACCTTTTTCCTTTAATAGAGAGGCACATGTAGAATTAAAGAATATGGCGACGTGGCTTCACCAATACCTTATTGATTAAAAACCAACTTTATGTTTTCCTAAACCCATAAACTTTAACAAAAACAAAAGAAGAAGGAAGATGCATGCACGTGCTTTATAACCAACAAGTTAACAACTACAACGAAAAAAGAAGAAGAAACCCAAAGTCCCTCCACGTGATATTACCTTTTTTTTTTTTTTTTTGACAAAGGGGTATTCGTAAACCAAGATAGTAATTAATCTAGAAGGCTCGAATTTTCCCAAACGATTTTAGTTATGGTTGGCGAATGTGAAGTTAAACAGCAAAAACATCATTTTTTCTAGTAACTCTTGAGTTTCAGTTCAAAAATTTCCAGTTATTCAAAATAATTAAAATTAAAAAATTTGAAAGAGAGTACTCACCTGAATTTGGTCACCAATGTTAACGATGAGGGCATGAGGAGCTGGTGCGACGGTGATCCAAGCATCGTCGGTTCCACGGACCTGAAGACCGGCGACATGTTCGTCCGGCAAGAGAATGGTCAATCCCCCGGGATCGGAGTGCGGAGAGAGGCCGAGGGTCAACTCCGGTTGAGGGCATTTTGGGTAATAATTAACCCTTAAGCATCCTCCTGCCTCCTCTTTACCACCAAACGCATTTTGAAGTCTATCCTCTTGTAATCCCAAGTTTCTCGATAATATCTTCATCAAGTTCTCGCACAATTTCACCATTTCCTTGCAATAATCCTCCAATACTTCTCTACATAATATAATAACAAGAAATCATTTTTTTTATTAAAATTTAGTTATCTTTTGATTAATTTGAATAATTTAAAAAATATATAGCTGGATCGAACAACTAGTGTATTTATCTTGAACATGTACTTGCGATAATTCCCTAATAAGTCGTTCTAGTACGTCGGTTTTGTTTTCTAAGATGTGATTTTTTGTTTAAATCCTAGGTTTGATGTAGCTTGAAGTAAAAGTTATATACAAGTAGGATTAGAAAATTTAATAATTTAACAAGGGGACTGGACTAGTTTAGCAAACGTGAATGAAAGGCTTCTAAATATTATAACTAAGTAAGAAGAAGTTTCGGAATAAGATATACCGGCAATGAAGAGGCAAAGAAGGCCACTTGGTGTGATCTTTCAAAGAGGAAGGATGATAGTGAAGATAATAGTAATCGCTCCAATCAAGAATAGCACCCTTCTCTACGCCAAGTCGGCTTCCATATCCCT
Organism: Alliaria petiolata; assembly: GCA_020283515.1. Taxonomy (NCBI): domain Eukaryota; kingdom Viridiplantae; phylum Streptophyta; class Magnoliopsida; order Brassicales; family Brassicaceae; genus Alliaria; species Alliaria petiolata. Next base: position 104,686,540 of record JAHZTW010000002.1, on the reverse strand, counting down.
CGTAAGTTTTTGGCGAATTAGCATGCTTTTTTTTGAGCTCCATGGGAAGATGAAAGAACTCTCTCCATGTTTCTTTAGCTCGGTCCATGAGCTGATGACTCATCCCATGGTTCACCACTTGGAAAAATCCCCATCCTCTACAAGCTTTCGAGATCTCGTCAAGCGTTTTGGCCTGTGGAGTTATGTCGTCTGTGTATAAGCAGCCTAAGTCAATGATGGGGATGGCGGTGGTGCGAGGGTTGATTTTGTTTTGGTGGTTGTGAGAGGGTAAGCTTGGACGTTGCGCTAAAGGCTTGACGTAGCGATTCGGTATGGCTTGGAGGTTACTTTCGGATAGGGACTGGACACGGACTATAGGCTCAGGCCAGTCTTGAATTATTTTCATGGCTTTGGTTACTTTTTGGTTATGGGCTCAAAGGAGATGAAGGAGGAGACTGAGGATGAAACAAGGAGTATTAAGAACGTTATATATATATAGAGAAAAAGAGAGAGAGAGAGAGTTAAGGCATGCATAAAATGATTTTTATTTAACTTACAAAATAATATCCGGCATTAACCAATTAGAGTGGTACAACGGTTGAAAACTCATCTTGTCAAGAAAAAAGAAAAAGAAAAAATAACGGTTGAAAACTCGTTCTACTTGACGAAGCTAGAGGACCTAGCGATTAAATTTCTAGGCCCTAGCATATGCATATGCCTCATCCACTGCGAAAAAAATATCTACTTGTTTTACATGTCTAGAGATTAAATTTTTAGGCTTAGAAAATGAAGAACATTTTGTATGCTAAATTCTGGATTCAAACCAAAATAAAAGTGGTGGGCTAGGCTCGTCTGTCGTTACTAATGAGAATTTGATATTTTATTATTTTCGCGATGGCGTTTACATCTATGTATTAAGAAAATATTGTCGTTACAATTTCCAGAACTAGTATTTGATAAAAGAATAAATGGTTATGCTAATTGTTTTGTTTATTGTTTAAACTAAACAAAGTTTTTACATGAAAACACGTACAACCTGACAAACGCAAGTGAGGTCCATATGTACCTTAGTTCGGTTACACAACAAGTCTATAATACTTTTTTTTTTTTTTTGTACATTCATAAGAGATGCCTGGTCCAAGTCCTCTTTTATATGTATTCAAAAGTCATGTAACCTCCTATTTTATTACTTTATTAGGACCAAAGCAAATTAAGCCTTGGGTTTTTAATCGAGAGATTAGCTGTTCAAATTGAAATGCTGGTTTTAAATTCAATCTCAACGACCCCATGCTTAGACACATGCATAGCAGCAACATACAACCGACAAAAGGGAGATCTGAGGGATAGATGCTTGGCAACCTATCAATTTCCAACCACAGAAAGAAAATAAAAGGTGTCTAGATGAGGTGGACGTTATATAAATGTCAATGCCAATTGTCGAGGGACATTTACTAATTTTTTCCCACGTTTTATATCAGACTATTTAAATAAACAATGCCACAAAAACTTGTATTAAATACAGATTTTTGGTGCAGTATATATATATATATATATCTGAAATTACAATCCTAGATTTTTTTGGGTGCAAAATTCTGCTATCATTCTTGAAACGGCCGGGTGTAATCTAAATTGGATCTAAAATATTGTTTTTTCTAGGAATAAATTAAAAAGAGAGAGAAAAAGGATTCAGGAGGTTTCTGATTAAAAGTCAGTATAAGTTGCTGAGTTGAATGCCGTTTTAAAAGCTGTTTCTATCCACAATGAAAGAGAGCTTGCCACATCTTACGCATTCAGAATGTTTGAAAATAATATATGTCTAGAAGCCAATCTCTTTCCTACGGAAGAGTTCCATGTGCTGCTTTCCAGATGATTTTTGCGGTAGAGTCACGGTTGTGAATTAGGTCTAATCAAATAAAAAGAAAGATGTAAACGTTAGAGAGAAAACGAAATTGAGGCAAACACCCGTTTTAATTTTTTTATATTAATTATGTCGATGAATAATTACAATCCTAAAATCTTGTATTTATAAACCTTAAAACCCGATTCCTAAACCGATTTCCTTTTCCGAAGTCCAATTAAAAACCATATCGTAAACACCCCTTAGATTATTTTGTCATCCCACACATCTGTAATCCAATTTAGATTCACGATTGAGCTCGAGTTAGCGCATAGTGAGGCCGCTTCTTTATAAAGTAGATCTCCGAGGTCTTCTTAAGCCATATATACTCTCTTATCCGGAGTGTCTTTTTCGGTTTGATGCTTAAGATCGTTGCTTCCGACTGCATAAGTAATTAAGCTCTTAATTTTTCCTATGGCCCATTCCAAAAAATTTGGAAGGAACATGTATTATATTGGAAACTGTGAGCTCTTTGGATTGCTCATATTGGAGTTTTTTGGTGCGTGGTTGAGAGCCAACGATACACTAAACTTTTATTGATTCTCCATTTCTAAATAGCCTATCATGTGTGTTTGGCTAAGAGATCTCGGCCAATAAAAAATATTTTCCACTCATCGGATAAGGTAGCTGGAGTAATACAATCCATGAAGAAAGTACAGTATTGTGGCAGTACTCGGCAAACAAGACCCCATGCATCTAGAAGACATTATGGATTTATGACATTATGATTTTCAATATTAGTTTAGCTAGCAATTCATGATTGAAACTTTACACATTCCAAAAATCTAAGCTTGTTTTTTTTTTGGTCAACAATCTAAGCTTGTTTTGGTTGTTTACATCCTAAAAATAAATTTCAAATTTCACACTAGATCAATTTAGCAGCATTTTTTGTTTTTTTTGTAAAGTTTTTCTATTTTTATGTGAAGACCAAAAAAAAGAATCTCATGTAGTGTCGGGCCGATTAGTTAAGCTGGTAACTATACACTTGATCTAAAACTGGGTTGTTTTGTCAAATATGGTGTGATTTAAAAATAATTAAGGTTTGGATTTTCTTTATCTTAATATTTTTTTTAGGTTCGGTTTTTAAATATGTGAGAAGCACATCTATATATGTATGTGGTGTTTTTTTTTTGACCAAAGGTTTTATATGTATGTGGTGTTGTATTACGGTGTTTGTTCATTATGCACAAGATGTTGCAGGAGTCCATTTTCAAGTCAAATAGAATTTGTTTGCATTTGTTTTTTTATTTATATATATATGTAGTGTGTACATTTTTGTTTCTTAACTAAATACACAGAAATTTATTAACCAAGTTTTCTTTATTAATTACTATCAACGTAAAACCCTAATTAAACATAAGGATTGACGTTTGAAACCAGTTCTACCGGTTCGAGACTCGAGCAGCTTTGGATCAGTCATCAGTAGTTGACTAGTTGTTAAAATTCTTCTAGATTCTAGAGTATATATTATTATTTTAATCCGACATTGTTCGTCCTCTGGATAAAATCATACTACTATTCTTCTGGATAAAATCATAATGATTTTCCATATTGATGAAACGAATCATAATGTAGAGAAGACAAATTAAGATAGCTCTGGAATAGTACAAGTTGTATACGCAACTCCGAGATAAAGTAAATAACTTCATTGGGGAATTAATTTGGCACGTGCTGTAAAAGCTGAGAAGCAATTATTCAAAAATTTGGTTAACAGTATAAACACCACTTATTAAAGCGAAAAAAGGTGCGAAACATATCGTCATCTTCACATATTACTATATTAGTGGGGTTTTTAATGGGTTGAATTCATATATTAGTGGTTTCTGAGTCATTTTCTATAACTAGGTCAAGATTCAATAACCAAACTATATAATATTAAGACAAGTGGTTCTAATCTCCCAAGTCATTGCATTATGTCTGCCAAGTGCGTTTTATTCTTTTCATCCATTAGATAAAAATGTTCATTGTTTACATGGTGCAAATTTCCATGAAACAAATCTCTTTTAAAGTGACTTTTCTTTTCTGTCGATGCACTTAAAACGACAAAAATAATAACATGATTACCTGAAATTATAAAATATAATTATGTGCTGGAATTTAGGGTATTTTTCTGTCAACATTTACAAATACCTTGAACTCATCAAGTAGGGGCCGATAAAACTCGAAGGCTCCAATGGCCAATCACTAGCTTGCGTATGTGTGGGCAGGGTTTCATGGTAATGGTAGAAACAACAATTTGGAGTGCCTATTGCAGTAATTAAAGTTTTTAAGTTTTCTAATAAAAGTGGGCTTTTTCTCTACTAAATGAAACGTTTAAATCATTTTGAACTTATCTCTTTTAATATACGTTTGTGTTGCCACTGGGTTAGTGGTATTCATAAAATGTTATGTGATTGTCGCTTTAAAAAGGCTTAGTTCGAGCGATGAATTGAAATGAATCGCGGCTCTAACATTGGGCCTTTGGAAATTAAATGGCCTATGAGCTAAATACTGCTGGTCTTTGGGTACATTGGGCCAGACTAGCAGTTAGAAACTCCAATTTCCTAAAATTAGGCCTATTTTTTAAAGTGCCTTAGACCAACTCCAATGTAGACATTGGAGGGTCTAATGTGGGTGTCTTAACAATTAAACAGATTATATAAATGGTTGTGGGTGTCTTAACATTAACAACATGGTCTAATTTAAGACCTTTTTCTGACTTAAGAACCCACACGTGTCACGTGTTGATTGGATGATTTTAGTTTAATGGGAATGAAAAAAAGAAAAGCCCATTTGTTTTTTCCTCTGTCTCTCTCTTCCCCTCTCTCTCTCTCTTTGGATTCTTGTTCAACTTGTTTGAACCATTTGTCTATATAAATAAAAAGTGTTGGTTCATTTGTCTATATAAATAAAAAATCAAACCAACACAACACATTCATCTTTTTATTTCCAAACGAAACCAAAGACCTTTCAAGCATTTCTTTTTTCCATTTCTCTAACACTTTCATATATTTTTTTTTTCAAGAAATTATTCATTTCTTTTGTTTTCAAGGAACTTTCGAAGTGGATATGATGTACTCTACCGATATGCCTACAAATCTCGGCAATATAATGGCCGTTCGCAATCATCTTCGTGATAGAACAAAACATCAACAATTGAAAGGTGATTTGGTTGAACATATATGGCAAAAACTTGGCGGAAATGAATATTACAATTGAGCGGGTTTTCCAGTTTTTATATTGCATTTATGTAATTTATATGTTTTAATGTATTATATTTTTGAAAATGTATTATGTTTCAATGTATTATATTTTTACTTACATTAAAAAAAATTTGGTTTTTAAGACATCCATCCAAATGTCTCCCTTGTAAACTCAAAATCAACAAATTTTAACAAAATGTCTTATATCAAAAAAGTACACAAAATATTATTATTTTATCTTTAACACAGGGCGACCATCGGGTTGCTCTTATGGTTTAACTCGTTGAAGCTACTTCTTTTGGTTAAATGGTCACGGTTACTAGGGTTTTTTTTTTTTTTCTAGAACTATTGATGAGTTTTTGTTTTTGTCTTTTTTCTAAAACAATAAATTACTCTGTTCAGTTTATCCTATTTTCTTGATTCTACAGAAAATAATAATATATTTCCTACCCCATAGTTTTACTCATAGTTCCCATAAAACCATAATCCATTTTTCATAAAAAAGGATTTTCATGCATAATTCACGTGGTGGGGATTTTCTAGATAATAGTAACGGAAAAATATGACATCTCTGGCATAATATTCGCATATTTATTTTAGCCTATTCTAATGACATCTCCGTGACACTATTTGTATTTTGTTTTGTTTTGTAGTTCAACATCTGACCAAGCGAAAATGTTGTGGAAAATAAGTGAGAGGATAACCTCAATAATTGGAAGATGAGCATTAGAAATATTGTAATAATGATTTTGACTATGAATGCATGTAGACACAGTCTTTATTTTCCCAAGTTTTGACTCTTGGACCAACTTGTCGATATGATGATACGATACCAAGTTGCCGAAATCCAAATATATTCCCCCACAAAAGTCATGATCGCTTTGGCAAATACAAGAATTCTAAAAACAATCATGTTTTGTGTGATCAATTATTAAAAAAAAAAAAAAGAGATATACGAAGAAGAAGAAAGATTTGGGAAGGATTTAAGAGATATGTGTTGGTATGTTTAATTTTAGTGGGCAAATAAAATAGAGGGAAAATGAAATTGAGAGGGCAAAGCCAAGTGAAGACAATTTTGTCGCCCACCCAAAGGGAACAAAGATTAGAGAACGCGTGCTTGACTCTCTCTCTCTCTCTCTCTCCTTTCTTTCCTCCCCCACGCGCTTTCCCAAACGCGTATGTTTCAAATTAATGAATGTTTTTAAAATAAAATTTGTCTTAAAAATAGTATATGTTTTGTATTTTCTATACATCATAATAATTAATTTTATATTTTTATTATGTTTTTTTATTTTATTAATTTTTCTTATTGTTTAATTAACAAGAATTTCTGTTGGCTACATATATAAAAATACAAAATAAAGAGAGTATCTCACAACAACAAAATTAGCTTAATTATTTTATACCAATTTATATAAGAAAGAGTATAAAGCATCTTCTAGAACATCATTATTATCTGCATATTTTTTTCTCAAAGAAATTGATATTATATAGAGAAATTGCAAAATTTGGTATTGTGACTATTTTTATCTATTTATGTGATATATTTTTTATACCAAAATCAAATGATATCATCCATAAATTTGACACAACTACAAGTTACTACAAGTTTAATATCTACTTATTTAATTTTATTCTAACTGATGTTTAAAAAATTTATATACGAATTAAAAAAATATATAAATTTATACTATTTTGTTGATTTTTTTCTATACAAAAATATTATTTATTATCTATTTACAAATAATTCAATCAATGATTTTTTTGTAAAATATAAATAGTTAAAAAGCAAAAAAAAAATTTAAGAATAAAATATCATTATAAACTTTTAATAAAACAAGAGAATAATACTATTAAATAATCATTAATTTTGGGTTTGGCCCGGATTTGATAGAAAGGGACAGCTTTAAGCAAGTAGTAGAGTTGACTGGTAATAGTCTCTTTCACGTGCTCTTGAAAGCGCGTGTTTGTGTCTGTGGTGGATCACACACACACGCGTGTCCAAGTGTTACCGGCTTAATCGGTCATACCTTTAGTGATTGGGTTGGGTGGTGGGTCCCACTAAACACTCCCAAAACTCTAATTTCACCATTTCCACCCACAAAAATAAATTTAAAAAAATAAACGAAGGAAAAGAGTAATTAGATTTTAGATGATGATGAGTTTATTTCCTTGTCAGTTTACACCAAAAATACGAATTTTTTCAGTAGAACAGTCAGCAGAAGAGCGACATCTTCTTCACCTTTGGAGTTTTGGTTTCGACTTTTTGACTTTTTGACTTTTGACCTAAATCATTTATATAGGATCAGGAAGAAAAACATAAAAGAAATTAGAAGATAATACTATAAAATAATAGTAAAAATAAAGAAGACCGAGAAAGTGAGAGAGGAAAGAAAGAGCGCAGCTTCCTCTCTCCTTCATCGCAACGAAGCACCTTTATAAAGAAACCCTTTTATCTCTCTCCAACCCCATTCTTCTTAAAAACCCAACCCATTTCCCACTTGTTTCTTCATCTTCATCACCACCTGTTTCTCAAATACCCACAAAGCTCCCAACTTTCTTCTATTTTGATTTCTTCTTCCCCACTTCATCCCACCAGGTTTGTGCCCTTATCTTCATTCTTCTGTGGAATCTTCTTCAATCCCGTTTCGTTTATTGGTTTTGATTTGGTTTGCAAGTTTTGGTATTTCTAGAGAAACTTCAGGATTTTTTTTAGTTGGGTTTTTGGTCTTTAGTTTCTCAAACCGACCTCTCTAATTTCTTGCTCTAATCTTTGACACTTTTTCTGAGAAATTAAATTTCCGCTTAGAATTTTTCAACGGTCGTTGGCTTGTCACAGTAGAGAAAGTGCTTTCACTTTATTATATCCCGCTAAAATTGCGGCATCGAATTCTGCATAAGAAGAATCTTAGGAAATGGAAAAAGTTACAACAAAGAGAGAGCTTTAAAATATCAGTTTCTATTTGCGGCGATTTATTCTCTCTATCAGTTTCTCATCAACGATCATTTCCTTTTCGTGAATTTTACAGGATTATACTATGTGCAGTGGCCCAAAGAGCAATCTCTGCTCTTCAAAAACCCTAGCCGAAATCGAATCAAAGAAAGAAGAAACAATGGGTCTCCTCGAATTCGCCGCCTGTGATGATCTCCAGTCGTTCAAGAGAGAGATCGAAGAGAAAGGGCTCGACTTGGATGAGCCAGGGTTGTGGTATTGCAGACGGGTCGGGTCGAATAAGATGGGCCTTGAAGAAAGGACACCTCTCATGGTTGCTGCTATGTACGGTAGCAAAAAGGTTTTGGATTTCGTCGTCTCCACTGGGAAACCCGACGTGAACAGAGCCTGCGGTGAAGAGAGAGTCACTGCGCTTCACTGTGCTGTTGCTGGGTGTTCTGTGAATATGATTGAAGTCATCAGCAATCTGCTTGATGCTTCTGCTCTGGCTAACTCTGTTGATGCTAATGGGAATCAGCCTTTGGATCTGTTCGTTCGGGTTTCGAGATTCGTGGCTGTTCCGAGGAAGAAAGCCGTTGAGATGTTGCTGAGAGGAGGCGGTGTTGTTGGTGGAGGATTGATCAGTGAGGCGGTTGAAGAAGAGATCAAGATAGTGTCCAAGTACCCAGCTGATGCTTCTTTACCGGATATCAACGAAGGTGTCTATGGGAGTGATGAGTTTAGGATGTATAGCTTTAAGGTTAAGCCGTGCTCGAGAGCTTATTCGCACGATTGGACCGAGTGTGCCTTTGTTCATCCTGGAGAGAACGCGAGGAGGAGAGATCCGAGGAAGTATCCTTACACGTGTGTCCCTTGTCCCGAGTTCCGTAAAGGGTCATGCCCTAAAGGAGATTCTTGCGAGTACGCTCACGGGGTTTTCGAGTCTTGGCTTCACCCGGCACAGTATAAAACCAGGCTTTGTAAAGATGAGACGGGTTGTGCAAGGAAAGTCTGTTTCTTTGCGCATAAACGCGAGGAGATGAGACCGGTCAATGCTTCAACCGGCTCTGCCGTGGCTCAGTCTCCGTTTAACAGCTTGGAGTTGATGCCTGGTTTGTCTCCTCTTGCGTATTCTTCAGGAGTCTCGACTCCTCCCGTCTCTCCGATGGCTAATGGCGTTGGTTCCTCTCCAAGAAACGGCGGGTCGTGGCAGAACAGAGTCAATACTCTGACTCCTCCGGCTTTGCAGCTCAATGGAGGAAGCAGACTGAAGTCGACATTGAGCGCTAGAGACATGGATATCGATATGGAGATGGAACTGAGACTCCGTGGCTTTGGCAATGTCGAAGAGACTTTCGGGTCTTATGTTTCCTCTCCAAGTAGGAATTCTCAGATGGGCCAAAACATGAGCCAGCAGCATTATCCGTCTTCCCCTGTAAGGCAACCGCCGCCTGCTCACCACGGGTTCGACTCTTCAGCGGCTGTGGCGGCCGCAGTGATGAAGGCGAGATCATCCGCATTTGCGAAACGCAGCATGAGTTTCAAACCGGCTACTCAAGCAGCGCCCCCGTCGAACCTCTCGGATTGGGGATCGCCGAGCGGGAAGGTCGAGTGGGGAATGCAAGGAGAGGAGCTTAATAAGATGAGGAGAAGTGTTTCCTTTGGAATCCATGGGAACAACAACAACAACATTAACAATAACAGTAACTCAGCGAGAGATTACAGGAACGAGCCAGATGTGTCTTGGGTTAACTCTTTGGTTAAAGACAGTGTGGTGCCAGAGAGAAGCTTTGGGGTGAATGAGAGGGTTCGGCTAATGTCGTGGGCGGAGCAAATGTACAGAGAGAAGGAGCAGACTGTGGCGTAAACACACGAAAAGATGGGTTTCAATATATTGGGCCATCTCTGCAATTTAATTCTTTAATTTTTGTTACTTTTTAATTTTATTTTAGTATATGGTTTGTAGTCACTACGAGAAGAAAAGATAGAAAGTTAACAGGACTAAGAGCAAGAACAATGGTAGTTCTTATAATTCTTATAAGAACTTTTAATATATATTAAACAAATAAATTTTTTTATAATAATGAATAAGGTTCTTAAGAAAAACACTCAAAAGTTCTTAAATAAGATACGTTCTTAAGTTTTTAAGAACCAATTCATTATTATAATAATTTTTATTTGTTTAATATATATTAAGAGTTCTTATAAAAACTACCATTGTTCTTGCTCTAATAGCTTTTTAGTCTCTATATTCGTTGCTTTCTTTCATTTACTTGTAATTTCAAACTGTGAAATGGTCAAGCAATAATAAATAGTTATGTACATTACTTATTTTCATTTTTATTTTTTAGGGCACAGTGGCTGAAACTGAGATACCTATAGTGTATTGCTTTCTCAAGCGCCAACAATGACTGAATTGTTGGTGCGTGATTGAGTTATCAATCTAGGCGTGAAAGTATGGTATTAAAAATGAAATAAAAATCTTATGGTGATTTTTCACATGCCCTCGAATTAAACTCTATCCATTGCGGGTCCAAATTCTCCGGCTGTAAAAAAAAAATATGTATATGAAAACTCCAACCGAAAAAGAAAAAAAAATGGTCAAGAATGAATACTGAAGCAGCTCTCGCTCAAACCACTTGAGCGGTACATGTTCTACATGCAAAACGCACAACGCCACCAATCACACGGATGCGCTTAATTAGCTAGAAAGATTGTTGTTAGTGTAAACAGGCTTTAACTACTCCATCACAACCGGAGCCTCTAGTTCTGGTGGTAAAGGACCCTCGGCTGAGGTACCCGCCATCACGAGTTCGAGCACCGGCCACTACCTAATTTACATGCGGAGTTGGGGTAGCGCTCCAGACCACTATGCGTACCTGGGGGCCCTTAAGTGGAGACTCAAAAATCCCAGGCGGCTTGGATTTAGGCCCAGTGAATTAGTCGATCACGCTTTGTGGTCGGATATTGGGTTATCAAAAAACTACTCCATCACCGTAACTGAGTTCTCCATTGGCTTATGTCGGCTTATGCCATAAGCCACCAGTGGACCTCTGATATTGGCTTATGTATGCACCATTGGCTTATGCTTAGTGGTTTTGACTTTTGAGCGAGAGCTACTTCTTCTAATAACATAAAACAAACCCCATGGGACAATTGTAGTTTGTCCATACCAAATTAATGGATATGCCTAGAATGGTGAAGTTTTAAATAGTATAATTTTAAAAATTTTATTTAAATAGTAGAACTTTCTTAGATTGGGAGTTTAAATGAAAGTTTTTAAGAAAGAAAATGGCAAAGATGTTATTGGACGCACGTGTGCCTCAGACACATCATTACGCACGTGGTGAACTTCAAGCAAAATCATCATAGAAATAAAAAAGGGGTAAGTATATAATCCGATTTGTGTCGGACTCACACAGACAAAGGATACAAAAGGTTTGGGTTGGGTTCCTTTGGCTTTGGTTCAAAGCGAAAGGATTCAAGTATTGAACTAACAACTAAAGTCAAATGGAGTCGTAATAAAGTATACACAATCGATCTGCCAAGAAAATAAATATATATATATATATATATATATATATAATTTTACATATATGTAGAAGATGTTGTAAATTAAATGGATTGGAAATGGTTGGTGCCGTATATATATATATATATTGTATGTGTGTGTTTTGAGATTCCTTAGCCTTTACTTTTCCCAAACAGAAAGCTTCTTATCTCATTTTGAGTTCTTAACGTGTCTTTTTTCATTTTCCTTTAATTTTGCAAATCGAAAGTATATCTTTATTAAATTTTCTCTTAACGAACACGGATGCTTCACCCTCAACATGCGATGGACGCATGATTGTTACAGAAAACGAAAGATTAGTTTTTTTTTCTTCCTGAAAACGAAAGATTAGTTTGGTGCTAATCTCAGATCGGTGCTTAGGGGGAGTAAAATTGTGTTTAACTTAAAAGTATGAGAATGTATCACCATAAGTTCTAACACAACAACAGATGCTAGAACTAGTTTGGATCATGTTTGGATTTTAACCAAACATGATCGCTTTGAACAGTTAGTTTTGAATCGATTTGTTATTCGTATATATATATATATATATATATATTTTTGCTAAAGACGTTATTCATAAGGTTCAAAAAAAAAAAGATGTATTCGTATATTTATGAATTCTGTTCGTTTTTCATATGAATACATTTTTTTTTGTTTAATTGATAAAGAATATAAGAAGTAAAACTTCAATTGGATACATATTATTAGTCTTTGTTTTACTATATATATAACACTATAATTATGTATATAGACAGAGAATGTTAATATGTTTTATGCATGTTTGGTTAAATATATTATTACACTAGGATTTCTAAACTATATGATTTTTTGCACGTTGTGATACAAAATTTCGGGAAGATTTCACTACATGTAGAATTTATCATTCATCGTGATCTTGTGTGTTGCAGGTTGGATTGCTTTTTTTTTTTTTTGAACAATTGCAGGTTGGATTGTTAATCTGAAGATAGTTACATCAATAATTTTTTTGGCAACATTTATGTTAACCTTTTGTGGACCTATCATTTACAAAATATTAAGACCCTCTAATATATATATGATGATATAATAGATAGCAAAATTAAAGAGACGTAAAATTGAGCTGATTGAGATTAAATATTATCAAATTAAACTACAAAATTCAGTTTCATTCTAAGATGTTTTCACTAAGTACACATATTTTTTTTAAATACAAGAATAGTTGAAATGTATTTGGTTAATTAAAAATGATCAACATATAGCAATTATATTGTATCTTTATTACGAAGACAAATAGAAAAATATAGAAAGGGCTAACTCCGAATACTGGGGGAGATTACAGGCGTAAGGTCCAGAACTTTCACAGTTAATTAAAAAAAAAAATCAGATTGCTTAGTGAAAAAATAATTGATTATTACGAAACATTCAAAATAAAATTTAAACATCATTACTGAAAATAAAGAGATCATATGAAACTGCAGATACGTCTAGTGACATTAGCTCAACTAGTAGAAATGTTCCGAATTTACTAAGAGAAACTTGATCTGAATTCTCAACAGTGATATTATAGACGCAATGCATAATCAAATTTTGTTTTAGTAGTAATCTATATTTTCTAAGCACTTATTATGGAAAAACGTGAGTAATGCTGAAACATAGTTAAAACTGGCGGCGAATGAGAAACTAAATTCATGTTGATCCTAGTTTTGAATAGAAAGCTATGTTTAGGAAAGAAACAAAAGTCATTATAATCCATGATCCGAAAATATAAATGGATCGAATATTTAACTCTGGGGGGACTAGGAACTAATGTGGACAATGGAAAATGAAAAGAAGTATGCTTCTAAAAGTGTTGAAGTAGATGTAATTAACAAGATGCTGCTTCTACAATTGTTGTTTCTATAGTCCTTTTCTTTAGGTGAGGATTGAGACAATCTTTAGAATCTTTGAATCCACTCTTCTCTCCAAACTCTACTTTGCTATAACAACAACTTCAAAAGAGATTAGTTAAGCAAAATAATGAGATTACATTTTTCATAGAGCAACTTACTTTAAAAAAAAAAAAAAAAAATTCTTCACCTGAAAGCCTTTGAAAACCAGTTCAAGATAAACCCACCTCACCAAACTATTTAATCACAAAACTAATTAACGTTAACTAATAACTATTTCGCAAATTTAAATTTTATTTAGTTTATTATCCTTTATTCCTTGCTCTTATATTTCCATCGATCTTTCTCCCTCCCTCACAAACATTCTGACATTTTAGAGAGCGTCGAAGATAAATTTTTGTTTTTTTTTTTTGTAATTTCGTTTTTCTTCTTCTACTCTTTCTTTTAAATCAGATGCAACCCTGGAGAAGAAAATTCCCATTGTTCGAAACAGGAGTGACAATGAAACAGAGGAAGAACAGTAATCTCTCGATCTTCGTCGTCGTCTTCTCTGTTTTCCTCTTCGGGATCTTCATGTACAACGAAGACGTCAAATCCATCGCCGAGTTCCCTTTCTCGAGCTCAAAACCTAGCGACGTCCAAGATAACCAGGAGGAGGCTACTAAACCGATCAAAGAGATTACGGCGCTTCCGATTCAAGAGTCGATCAAGAACTCAGACCCAATTCAGGATTCCGCGGGAAACGCAGACCCTATTCAGGAATCTGTCAAAAACCACCCAGACCCAGATCAAGATTCAGCGAGAGAAGCAGAACCAATACACGAGGAGGTACCGAAAACAGAGGAAGGGAAGAAGATCGAGCTCTTCTCTGTAACGGAGGAAGAAGACGACGGAGGTGACGTGGAACTGCCACCGGAGGAGTGCGATTTGTTCACCGGAGAATGGGTTTTCGATAACGAGACGCATCCGTTATACAAAGAGGATCAGTGTGAGTTCTTAACGGCGCAAGTGACTTGCATGAGGAACGGAAGGAGAGATTCTCTGTACCAGAACTGGAGATGGCAACCCAGAGACTGTTCTTTACCAAAGTAAACCAAGAAAGCTCTGTTTTTTTTTTCATCGAATATTATTGGGTTGATTTGGTTTTGGTTAATAGAATTTGTGTCTGTGTTTTGTTTGATTTGGTGAAAAGGTTCAAAGCGAAGTTGCTGCTGGAGAAGCTAAGGAACAAGAGAATGATGTTCGTTGGGGATTCGCTAAACCGGAACCAATGGGAATCAATGGTCTGCTTGGTTCAATCAGTGGTTCCTCCCGGTCGAAAAAGCTTGAACAAAACCGGTTCTCTCTCTGTCTTCAGAATCGAGGTAATTAACAAAACTTCCCTCCACCACTAATGGATTTGTTATATAGGAGGATAATGTATTTGGTGGGGTTGCTGATTTGAAGAGTAGTTAAGTTTGGATTTTTGCTAGTAATTAATATAATTTTTTTTTCGTTTGATTTTGGATCAAAAGGATTATAATGCGACGGTGGAGTTTTATTGGGCGCCATTTTTGGTGGAATCGAATTCAGATGATCCACTTATGCATAGTATACTAAACCGTATAATAATGCCTGAGTCCATCGAAAAGCATGGAGTCAACTGGAAAGGCGTTGACTTTCTCGTATTCAACACTTACATCTGGTGGATGAACACATTCGCCATGAAAGTCCTGTAAGTGCTACTACAGTACCGCCTATATCATCAATATGTGCGTGTGTAATTTACAAAGTTATGATTTTGAGATTATTGTGTATTTGATGAAAAGCAGACGTGGATCGTTCGATAAAGGGGACACCGAGTATGAAGAGATCCAACGGCCAGTAGCGTACCAGAGAGTGTTGAGGACTTGGGGAGATTGGGTGGAACGAAATATTGATCCTCTACATACGACTGTTTTCTTCGCTAGCATGTCTCCTCTCCA
Source organism: Alliaria petiolata (assembly GCA_020283515.1). Lineage (NCBI taxonomy): Eukaryota > Viridiplantae > Streptophyta > Magnoliopsida > Brassicales > Brassicaceae > Alliaria > Alliaria petiolata. The sequence goes on along the minus strand of JAHZTW010000002.1, from coordinate 104,671,168 downwards.
CATCAAGTAATCAAATCCTCTCCTTGTTTATTTCTCAGATTCTCCTTAATTACCATTTAAGCAATTATGTTAAGACCACTGTTCGTTGCTTAATCAACTGCTTTTAACTAGTGATGCTTTACTTGCAATTTGAAGTTATTTGACAAATTGAGAGGTCATTCAGACTCTCCATGTTTGACTAGTGTCACCATTTTAATAATTTTCAGGAAATTATTTTTAAGAGATTAATATGTGGCCATTAAGTGAGTACTGTAGTGTTTGAGACTTTGAGTGCCATATGTTCTTAGAACCTTGACCTGCTAATTTAAATATAAATTTATAAATGAGAGAGTTAGTAGTGATATAAATTACTATTGTGTTTTCATTCTTTTCTTACCAAAAATGATGTACAAATATGATTGATTCAAAATAGGAAAAAGGTTGATCGTTTTATTTTTTCTTTGTTTAGGTTATTATTAATAGATTGCCAATTACAGTGGTGCCTAGCTTATTCTTTTATTTTTTTTGTTACAGTATGACCTTTTTTTTATATTTTTGTTGGCTTCCAGAACACATAATACCACCTACAGGTCCGTACAATAATTTATAAATACCAGATTTTTAAAAATATATTTTTGTTTGGTTCAATACCCTTATAGATGATGATTGCACCGTGAAAACCAAGTAACTACCAGAAAAAGAGATAACCAGTCTTTGTCCTATGAAAAGGCCACCTTAAAAATACAGAATTAGCATAAAGCATAAAACTCTAAATAGTATTTTATTTAAATTAGTTGGTGTGGTGTGTAACTACCACATATAATAATTTTAACTTTATGCGTTTATCTTAAGAAATACTTGCATTAAATTAACAAAACCTAATTTTTTGGTCGTTGGTCTAATCTTTAGGAGCTTGGACTGGGAGAATCCAGATGGGATAAAGTGCGCTTTGGAGACGACACCGATCCTAAACATGTCAATGCCGTTCAGCGTAGGAACAGACTACAGACTGTTTTCAGTAGCCGAAAACGTCACGCATTCTCTTAAAGTTCCGGTTTACTTCCTCAACATTACGAGACTCTCGGAATACCGGAAAGATGCTCACACATCGGTTCACACAATCCGACAAGGCAAAATGCTGACGCCGGAGCAACAAGCCGATCCAAACACTTACGCCGATTGTATCCATTGGTGTCTTCCCGGTTTACCTGACACGTGGAACGAGTTCCTTTACACACGTATTATTTCCCGTTCGTGACCTACAAGGCAACAACATCACAAATGTTTTTGTTTAAAAAAAACAAACAAAAATGTTTGGAATCTCTCCTTAATTTTTCTCTTCCCTCCACTTGGTGTCTCGAAAATTTTATTATTTTGATGTCATAATGTTCATAAATTTTCTTAAATTGTAATTGTGAAATGTTTTTTCCCTGTCTTTTTTTTTTTTGGTTCTTAGAGTGTCTCTATTAGGATGAAATGGAAAAGATTTTTAACTGTTTTTGTATACTCTAGAACTTTAGAGTGAGGTGGAAAGCAAAGGATGCCAAATGTTTTTTTTTTTACAGTTATTGGGTAAAATTTGCCTGCGTCGACCGTATCTTTTAACAGTCCACATGTTGTTCACCGGAAAAATAAATATAACCTGATGACAAAACATCATCTTTTAAATCTCTATACAATCGAACCTTTTGAAAGAATGAATGTGTAGGAGAAGAAGAAGAAGAAGAAGTTAAACGTGTGACACCGTTGATCAACTCGGAACCGGCATACCAATATAGCCAACTCCAACAACAAAGAAGGCAATTGACTGCAAGAAGAGGTATACATAAAGGTATGTCTTCCCAAACACAAAGTCATAGTATCCACATATGAATAGATACATCCCAACCATTATCTCTCGCCATCGGAGTCTGCACAAATTCAACCACATCACAATCACATCATCGTTCTAACAACATTTCGTGTAATAAATCTATGAGGAAAAGAAATCTCAAACCTTTCGGGGAAGCTGTAGTGAGGGATGAGGTTTTGCCTGAGAGTACTAGTCTCTCCTAGCTTCTGTGTCACAACCCATTCTTTAACTCTGCTAGCCTCTAGCAATCCAATGAGAGTTCCTTTACTCCTATGCATCGCCATTACGTTCTCGAACAAGATCCAGTACAGTATGAGGTAGAATGATTTTGGTGTTGCGATAGCGTTTAAGATAGTGATGGTTGCTGGAATGTAGATAGTTGTCCATTTGGGGACTTCGATTTCCGGGAATATAACGGTTGCAGGCAAAATCAGACAATAGAAGACGAACGTGAAGATGTGTACCACAATCTTCCTCACAAAGAAGAAGTTGTATATCAAATACGCCTTCTTCCATAAAGACACTCTCTGCATCAAAACATGGAAGACACAAAAACAATAAAAGGTCATTTGAACTATGCTTTGCGTTTTCCCAAAGGAATAAGATTTTTGGGGAGTTATGTAATCAACAAACCTCCTTTTGGATGATCTCCATGGCCATTTTCTTGAAGAGGTTCGCTGGACCACAAGACCAACGATGTTGCTGAAACCGGTATGCTCTGAATGAGCTCGGAAGCTCGTTGTTCACCTGGTAAAGAAAAGCTCACAAGACTTATTCAGGTCATTACAGTACAAGGTTGAGCCACTGTGTCTTACAGTTGGGAAAGTTTCTTGATTTTCAAACCTTTACGTCGTCGACAAACACAAACTTCCAACCGTTTAAGTAAGCCCTAACTGCTAAATCCATGTCCTCGACGATCGTGCGGTCTTGCCATCCACCGGCCTCATTCAAAGCTGAAATTCTCCACACACCAGCGGTACCTAAATAACGGACTCAAAGTTAGGAATATATAATACAAAAACACACAGGAGAGCATGGATATGGATGCTCCACCGTTGAATCCAAAGAACCCATGTATGGAGGATCCAGACTTCTGCTCCACCGCGAAATGGTAGTTAAGAGACATCTCTTGTATTCTTGTCATACAACACTCGTCGGCATTCACTGTCACTCAAACCCCAAAGCAAAAAAATCAGTTTGACAAATCGACTTAAACGGGTCTTCTAACAAATTGCCTTAAACGAAGAAGAAAAGATCAAACCGTATTTCCAGCCGGCTTGTACAAGAGCTATCTGAGAGTTGTGTGCAAGAAAAGGAACAGTGCGTTCAAGAAAATCTGGCTCAGGCTGAAAATCTGCATCGAATATAACAACAAACTCGCATCCTTCCACATAACTATGCTTCATTCCTGCAGTGAGAGCTCCCGCTTTGTACCCGTTTCGACTGTCTCTAACCTCCGACTTTATGTTTATACCTTCGCTCGCCCATTTCTTACACTCCAATGCAACCAGTTCCTAATTTTTTTTTTCCAAAAAGACTATACATTGTAACAACCGAGGCTGAAACAAAGTTCAATGGAGGTTCAAACGGGTTTAACGAAAGGACCTTACTGTGTTGATCGGTTGAGTCATCGAGAACTTGAACAATCATCCGATCCAATGGCCATGATAGCTTGCAAACCGCTCCTATTGAAAGTTGGCATACCTGTAGATAAAAATGATCACTAGTGAAACAGAGCCGCTCTGGTTTTTTGAAACATAAGTCTCTGATTTCTGAAACAGAGTGCTCTGTTTTTTTTTTGTTTTGAAAATCAAAGTCACACCTCTTTTTCGTTGTAGATTGGGATTTGGATGAGAACCATTGGATGATTGCTGGAAGGAGCTAGCTCGACGTCATCGGTCTTAAAGGATTCCCATTTGAGAACTTTCTCCGGTGTTCGTCCACGTAATTTGACAATGGCTACAGCTATAGCCATATAGGCTGCATCTATGAACAACAACAGGGAGATAACCTGGCATAGATTCACCATTAGATTCAGAATCGGTACGAGGAAGATGAATCTGGTTTTCTCCAGTACATATCCTATCACTCCCAACACGTTCATGCCGTCGAATAGCCCATCGGAAGATGTCGCCATTGCAGATACTTTTGAGCTCACAACACAAAGACAGAAGACACAGTCTGGTCGAAGAGAATGTTAGCAGAAACTAAGAGAGGACTTAGAAATCTCCCTCGAGAAAGAGAAATTAGCTTCAGGAAGATCCGACATTCTTTTGGTTTCACTACCATTTTGTCTTTGATTTAGTAAAAAGTCTTTGTTTAGTTGATTAGAATAATCTATGAGACATGTAGAGTCGTGATCATAAAAATAATTTAATGGGTTTTGATTGAGCTGGAATTGGTTGTTTCCACACCACACCATGTCTTAAGTTTTTTTTATGTTTGAGAATTCAATATTTTTACGACATAATCAGAATTTTCTGACTTTTTTGTTTAATTTAAAGGTCTAACGAGATTAGTAATCGCTTGCATAGTTGGACCGATCAATGAGAGGTGCTGTTTTGAATATTTTAAATGCTCACAACAACGATAACATCAACAGACAATTAATAGACATGCCCATCTACTTACATACGATGGATAGATAGATACCCAAAATTTATCATATTTGGTACAAAATCATTTCCACATGAGAATAAAAAAAAAGCTAAAACTAATTTTTGTTTTGTTTTGTTTTTTTGTCAAGCTTATAAGCAATTATCTACATGTGTGAAGAATTGTCACTAAAGACAAGCGGTTTAGATGGGTCCTCTCATCAATGCAAACGATAAACTACTTACAAACTCAGTGATTAGTGGACCATTCTTTATTTGCAGGGGAAAAAATGTAATAGTTCATGCACTTAATTCTAACTTGTACATGAGTTGTAACTTCTATCTACCTTGATAGATAAAGTTATTTTGCTAGACATAAAGAATTACATATTTTCCAAAATTTTCATAAAAGATTTGCGAATTCAATTGCAACTCACATTTACTGGATCTAGGCTTAAGAATTGGTGAAGACAAGTTTTGTTATTGTTGTTGTTATTAAAGTCGAGTTTATCAGTTTATCAGAAAGGTTAAGCAGGTATGCGTAGCCATTAGACAATACTAAAACCAGAATGATCATACGATATAGAATTTTGGGTTTTTTTTTCCTCTTTTGAAAATACAATACTATGATTTAATGAAATGTCAAAACGATTATGATTTATTTGTGTCTTTTACAATGTTAAAATAAATTAGTTTTTCAAATAAGGCCCCATTTTGGACATTTTATGTGACCAACTATATAGTTTCGGTTCTGTTTTGCAATTTTCACTTCTTAAAAGAGGCGAACACGTGGTTTCCACGCGCCATAATAGCGAGTGGAGTAAGAGAACCCAATCTCCCCAATCTCTTCGGTTCTCTCTGCTTAGCTTCGCTGCCACAAACACAAAGCTTTCTTCTCCGTTTTCGCCTTCTTCCATATGCATCGCTCTTAAAAAAACACGTTTCATCTATTCACAATGGCCGTCGCTCTCAACGCCGGCTTCAGTTCTCCGGTAAGTATTTGCAGTCTTCTTCTTCTTCTTCGATGATTCGTCTTCCCATACGTCTGTGTATAATTTGCTCCAGAACAACTTCAACTGGGATGAATTCGTTTCCTTAATTATTCTGTAAAATTGAAAACTGTTTCGTTAAATTAAAAACTGTTTCGTTTCCTGGAACTGGGTTTCATTTGTTAGCCTTGAATTTTGGTGCAATTCCACAGATATATTCTGGACAGGATTGGTCTCTCTCTCTATAGCGTTTCAAAAACCAATGCTTTCAGTATTTCTTGGATGCAGAAAGCTTTCCTTTTGCTGAAATTAACAAAAAAAATCATCTCTCTTTGAAGCTTTATAACAGATCACATCATGTTCTTAGTTTCACAACTCAAGTTCCACCGTCAAAGCCTTGGCCTTTCGCGTTCCATATTTCTCTAAATGGTTCAACAAGGCTGTTACTTTCAAGCAAAAGGAGACTGGTTTCATCTTGCTTGGAGGCAAATGACAATTCCATCACAACAACATCGGTCGATTCTTCCTCTTCGGATTCAAATAAAGCAGCGAGTGAACCCGTTGTTGAATCAGGCAGTAATGGCACTGCGAAAAGAGCACCACTGACAGCAAGAGAGAGACTAAGAGCAGCTCGTGTGCTTAGCAGATACACGGAAGCAACACCGAAACCAACAAAACCCAAAATGGGAAGCCAAATCCTCGAGGTGCTCAAGGAAAGTGATAAGAAATCAAATAGGAAACCGGGTCTACCCGAAGCACCAACCAACATGCTTGATGATAGCAGGAGAGGTATGCCAAAGAAAGGCCTTACTTTTGATCTCCCGGGAAGCGCAGATATACTCGTCATCGCTTTTTCCTTTGTGTTCATAAGCACGGTGATGTTTGCTACTACTTTTCTTGTCTGGAAACTCGGTGCGATTCACTTCAACGAAAACTAAAGATAAGATCTTGGACAAGTTTAATGGATTGGTTTCCAGAGCTGGGAAACCGTTCAAGCAGAGAGTGAGAGTTGTAGTTGAAATGCATATTTGGGGAAGTTCGATCACTTGGCAAATCCGGTTTGAGTGTATGTGTAATGTGTAGTAGTGGTAGTACACATAATTTTGCTATTACATCATCTCTCTTCATGCTTCATTTTCAATTTTAACCTTTACATTGTAGTTTCTTTTTATAATACAGCTATGGATATAGATTTGATTATACCAGAAAAAGAAGCCAATGTATCCAAATTAATTACTAATTAGGGCTCGTAAGAGACAACAACGGCGACAGATACGAAGAGACAAGAGCCAGCCTCAACAAAAAAAAAATCAAAGGAATTTATATATGCAGTAATGATCACATCTTTTCATCTACCACAGTTTCAGGCTTTAAGCTTCGAAAGATCAGAAGTAAGAGATGGATATTATCAAGGCTCTGATTCAATTTTATAACAGAAAGTGAGATAATGACTGACTTCTATGTCCAATATAAGATCATTAACTGTTGCCCCCAAAAGCTCCTTTACTAACTAGTGTGAAAATTTGAAATTTTCATTAGCTCTAAGAGAAATCAGATTATGTCGTCCAAATAAGCAAATACACGTTGATGCATCTATAATTTCAATCTAAACATAAGTGTTTTGATTATTCTGAAATTAAAGCAGCCCAAGAAAAGATATATCCAAGTTGATCGGTCTCTAATCACTAATTCGACAAATATATAGCGTGAATCAACTAGTAGGATACGCAAGAGGGCAATACGAAGATAACAAATCTTATCATTAATTGAAAGATAGATCAATCCAACAACAACAAAAATGTATCCCATAAAACTTGAAACCAAGACAAAATAGTATCAAATTCCGGTGAAACCCAGGAAAAAAAAAAGCCGAACCAAACGAAACACGACGAAGCAGAGGGAAAAGCGAAACAGCTGTAGATTAGATGCGTCTACTTAGATCTCTGTCTCATCTTTCGTCTCTTCCTCTTCAACCTCCTCATACGCTTCTTCTTCCACTGAGAACAAAACACACCACCAGATCCGCAATTAATTTATTTCATTCAGAAAGAAAGGACGAACATTTCTGAAACATCGAGCCAGATTAATCAAATCGAAAAACTAGAATAAGATCATATTTTTTACCTTGGCCCTCATGACTTCTCTTTCTTCACAAAACCCTAATCGACGATTTCGTAGTGTGAGTGAGACAAAATAAGATGAAAAATATATTCAAGAAACCCTAGAGAAAAGGAACTGGACTAATGAACATATATATAGGCTTTTAACATTTTGCCAGTTATTTATTATGGGCCTAATAGGCCCATCTACTCTCAGTATCTAGACTGTCTTCTTCCGGCCAAAACCCTACAGAAGAGAAGAAAATCATTTTTCCTAATCCCCGGCGCCTTAAATTCGACGATGTCTCTTCTCCGGCGATTCGTTAAAGAGGCAACCAACTCGAGAATTATCCTTCAATCGATCTCCGGACGTTCGATCTACACCGTAAACACCAATCCAATTGCTCCTTCTGGTCGTCGTACTACCACTGAGTTCGATAACCTCATCTACGAAGCAGGAAGCTCCGGCGATTTCGAATCCGTACGCCGTCTCCTAAACAGCCGCGTCGTAAACGCTTGTTTCAACACCACCGCAACTTTCAAATTCCTGACCAACACCGCCTCATACTCCTCCGCGCTCGAAGAACTCCGCCGCATTTTGCCCCAGACGGACGCCGGTTACACGTGGAAGCACGCCTACGAAACTCTCATCGCGCGTCTCTGCAAACTCGGCCGGACCGACGACGCTCTGATCCTGATCGGCGATATGGCAGAAGGGAGACTCGGCCTCTCATCTTGCACATTCCACCCGATCATAAACGCGCTCACGAAGAAAGACAAGATCGATGAAGCTTGGCTCGTGGTGGAATCGATGAGGCGTCACGGGGTTCCGGTGGACGTGACGTCGTACAACTACTTTTTAACCTCGCACTGCTACGACGGTGACGTGGCGGAGGCGAGCGAGGTGCTGAGGAAGATGGAGGAGGAAGGGATGTCGCCGGACACGCGTACCTACGACGCGCTAGTGTTGGGCGCGTGCAAATCGGGGAAAGTGGAGGCGGCGATGGCGATTCTGAGGAGGATGGAGGAAGAAGGGTTACCGGTTTTGTACGCCACTCATGCGCACGTTATCGGAGAGATGATGGAGAGTGGCTATTACGCGCTGGGCGTGGAGTTGGTGATGGCGTACGCCGGGAAAGATAAGAGGTTGGATGAAGAGAGTTTTGGGAGTTTGGCTAGTAAGCTTTTAAAGAGGAAGAGGTTTAAGGAAGCCAAGTTGGTTTTGAAGGAGATGTCTGTGAGAGGCTTGAGGATGGGCAATGCTTTGCGTGATTTTCATGAGACTAATGTGAGAAAACAATGAGAAGAAGACGATCGATCGCCATTGTTATCTTACACAGAGCAGCAAAACAGTAATTGACAAGAGACAAAATGTTGTTGAAAATTGATATAGTGTGTGTGTTCCTGAATGTAAATGTGAACATCTTATAGTAGTAAGTCTTGTTTATTCCTAATGATACTGAAAAATCTGAATTTATTGGTGGCTTCTAAATCAAGCATTCATGTGCAATTATGATGAATTCTTCCTGTGAATCTTTACGAATTCTCAAGCTTTGAAAGAAGAAACATCAGATAGATAGATGGTGAACAATTTTGTTTAATTTGCAAAGGGGGGCAAGCAACATTTACAGCAAGGAAACTTTCTACTTTTATTTGCAACATATATTACGTGAAACTTTCTACTTTGGGAGGCTTAGCTCCCGATTATTGGATGGGAGTTAGTTTTGTGAAACCACCACTTGTTGAAGATGAATGTGGGATCCATTGAGTTGGTAGTTCCAATACCAGCTTCCTGTTTCCATTTCCTCTTCTTTCATTGCTTCCAAGTCGATGCTTAAACCTAAATCTAACACACCAAACAGTGCAAATCAATCAGAAATTAGTGTCAATTTGGCCTCATTTTTTCTAATCGATTATTGCTTTTGATAAGATTCACTGACCTGGATTTCCTCGTGTGGTGATCTTCAGCCTGTGACCGTCAGGTACTTCAAAAACATGGTTTCCCTGCAAAGTGTATATAGATCGCTTGATTTCAAGCAGACACTCTAATCTTTGTTTTGCAAATGGATTTTTTTTTCAATTTATGTCACTTTACCTCTATAGTTACATTGCTGGCTTCGAATTCTGCATTTCCGTGCAATATGATTTTACAAGTCTCAAGCCGGTTCACATCGTTTCTCCAGTAAACATTTGATTTACTGTTCCAATCGATTCCTCGGTTCACTACCTTGACGTTATGCAGTTTACACTTGCCACATCTACAAATGAAAGTTTTACGTGAACTCACATATGCAAACCAATTTGATATGTCTCTTAAGGAGATATTCAAGTACAAGAATATTATTAATAACTGCTCTAACCTTAGTCCGTATTGTAATATTGGTTCGCCATTTTCGCTAATTGTTGTTGAACCCATGGCATTTTCAGCAGTGATGATCAGGCTACCATCAACCTATGCGACATAAGCTGATTTAGGATTTAAGAAACTCAACACGATGAAAGCTATGCCAAATCTAGTCGGCAGAATGAAGTATTGCGAACCTGAACATTGTTCCATGACAACTCTGCAACCTCTAGTTGCAGCTCTGAGGAACTGCAAATTGACCCTCCCTTGAACTGTAACAATGATCAAATATGATTAATCATAATAAAGCATATGCTACAATTTATGAAGCCAAAAAAAGAAAGCATACGGCATCTTCTAGTGTCAAGAACAGACTATTGCCTTACTTTCTGTCTTGAAACTTCCCAAAGAGGACCGAGAGCAGGATGCAGAAGGATGAGATACGGAGGTGGGGAATCCACATATTTATCATTAGGTTCAATCTGCAGAAGTAGAATGAAACTATTAATTCTCCATTTGAAATTGTTATTGATAAGATTACACTGACATGTAAAACATTCATGGCTCTTAAACAGCACTGATTATTCAAACTAAAAGAGATATATCTATGAACTAACCATGGGAAGTTTAATATCACATTCCGTAAGGAGGTCATATGCATTCCGTAGTATATCCAACAGTGCACCATCTGGAGTCTGTAAAGAAAGAAACAAGTTTGAAAATAAGTCAGATTACACTAGATGAAGAAATTAGATCCATTGAATGCCAAATCAAAGCAATGGGACAAAGGAAAAGAGAAAGAAGGACTAAGAAAGTGGTCAGAGAAAAATAACCTGGTGTAATGCAGCACTTGCGTGTGGTTTCTTCTTCTTAGCTGATGAAGTGACCCTTCTTCGTTCGTTGTACACAATATATGTATCCAGTTTGTCTGGTAAGATCATATTTACAGAGTATGTAACACCTAAATACAGATATACATAAAACATTGCAACTTATTGAATTAAGTTTACCTTCTAGACTTCCTTGGCATCTTGACTTAAACTTATTTGAAAAATTGTCTGCTATGTTTTGCATCGTGCACTCCAATCTACCACCCATAACTCTGCCCGGAAAGGAAATTATTTTTATTTTTTTTTTTATTTTTAAAAATTTCTTTTAATATATTTTTTATTTTTCATTTTTTTTTTTTTTTGTTTTTTATAAAATTGTTTTTAGTTTTTATATTTTTTTTTATTTTTTTTTTTTCTTTTATTAGCAGTTTTTTTTTTTTTTTTGTTTCTTTTTTTTAGTTTTATATTATGATTAGAATTTTGTTTATTTTATTTTTTTATTTTTTTTTATTTAGCATAAGTGTTCAGAAACACTAACCTGTGATAGTCTCCATACTGATCTATGTACTCAATTCGCTTCTTTGTATTGAGAACCATATTTGGCAAACTTCTTACATTACTGCTCGACCCAATTAACTCCGCAGAATGTAGGTCTACATATAGAATGTTTGTATTGGCAGGGAAATCAGCCTGCAAACTTCACAAGTAAAAAAGAAATAATGATTTGATCTTGATCTACACTCTGAGCTGAATAATAAAAAAAAAGACTTGAAAGACTCACACTAATAAAATAGCACTAGATATAACCAGAGAACAAGAAAAACAACTAACACAAGAGACAGACAGCAAAATAGGAAATAAATTTGCACTTATCTCACTATTTTCAGCTAGAATGGAAATGCTATGAATCGGTTCTCGGATAATAGGCACTTTTAAGCATGAACAAACTCAATGACAGAATTATCATACCTATCTGAGGAAGCTGATTTGTTGGAAATTCCAAGTTTATCAAATTCGGTGTACTCGATGCACGATATACCATATTCCCACTTCCCATCGAGATTCTTCTTCTCCATCAATACATTAATTCCTTCAGTTGCTCCAGCATTCCGTTTACAGGATGCAAACCCAAGTTTCTGTCACATCAAGATTCAATAAATCAAGGTTTGTGGGTAATCAGTTGTAGAAAGACACTGATACATTAATAATAATTGTTCTCAACTAGTAAGCAAGTTTGGAAAGCATAGCCATTTCTTAGAAGATAGTTCAAAGCCAAAATTTTAACTAAAAAATCTTTGAGGCCTATGACACAGCTCATCTTTCCAAAGGAACTTATTTATCATATACACTCAAGAAAAATTACTATGTGCTACAGAGCATTTTCTTTAAGCTAACACATGGGACCATTTGCAATCAACATCAGAAGCTTATCCTTTTTGGATCCAAAAGTGATAAAAATGATCTTTTGAATCTATGAGCAATGCATGGGTGCCGAACATGCTATGCAAGCCTACCTTCTTATGCCTTAAACCAATCCCAGCAAGGGCCAAGAGAGTCACATCTGTGGCAGCCACAACGTTACTGCCATATCACAGTGATCAACACTATAGATCCAGATAGTTCTAAGTTTATATTAACGAACAACTTCGCAAGGGTACATCACTAACCTAACTTGGCGAACAGTTGCACCTTTTCTTCCATGATTTTTAAACCATTTAAAGACACCTTTGTCATACGCCAATTTCCAAATCACACCATGACCACCAGGTTTACTAACTGGCACAAAAGGCTTCGATACTATCCATTGACCATCTTCAGCACTGACAGCTGGGACGAGAGGCTAGAGATCAAAAACCGTTTTTTAACTGTAAGTAATAATACTCAATATACTG
>JAHZTW010000002.1:104450425-104654625 GCA_020283515.1 Alliaria petiolata | reverse complement strand
AACTAACAATGCCACTTTACATATTGTATAAAAGTGGGTGGAAAGACAATTACCAGTTATGAACACTTTCTGAAGTTGTCCGCTAAGGCCTGTACGCCAAGGATTCACAGATTTCCCAGCCTTGCTTCTGAAAAAGAAGACACCAGTAGCTAAAAGGAGAAGCAATACAGCACCGCCTATGCAGCCAGCCATTATAGGAACCATGCTGTTTGATGAAGTTTTGGAGCTTCTTCTTAGACTTGGAATATTTGCAAGGGGCAAAGGAGGTGGAGCAGAAACATCTGGCGCAGGAGAACTTTTTTGTGGCAGAGGCGATGTTGAGGATTCAGCGGCAATAGATCTGGGGGAAGATGACCGTGGTGTAACAACTGCCACAGGCCGGTTCTTGGACGAAGTCAAATTGGTGTAGGGGTTACGGAAACGGCCAAGTAATTTCCTGTGAAAACTAACCGTTCTCCTACAGAAAGACGAAGGTAAAATGAAATTGAGTTCAAAGATACAAAAAAATAGCAACAAGTTTCTAAAATAAGATTTGATATGATAATGCTGCAGGAGTGTAAAAGAAGTATTTAGCAAGTCTTGGAATACATATGCATAAAAGAGAGCGTCTGCCTTCATGTTGCATAACAACTAACAACAGCTTCTTTCTACATAAGAAGAGTGAAACCCGTAGATTTTACCACTTAGAAAAAGTATTAGTTCACTCAAATAATCTAAAAAGTATGGTGTTAAAAGTCATAGATCTACCATACCAAGTCCAACTACGTTGATGTTGATGCTCAACCAAAAATTCATTTTCAAATCATATTTGCAACCTATTCATTCCAAGTTTGAACAATCAAGTTGCAGTGTTAAATTTCATTGCACATTAGATCTTGGCAAAAAAAGTTGGTAACAAATCATAACCAGAATTTGCAGAAGTACCAAAAACAACAGAGCGCTCGTGTAAAGCGCAGGCGTCAAATGTAAATTATAAATCTGAAAATCAACAAGAGGTCTTATCCAAATACCTAGCACATACACTCAAACAAGCATTTGCGTTCACAAATTGAACAAACTAAAGCAATCGCAGAAGAATCGAAAGCTGGTACTTACAAATCCGCGGCATCTCTATCAGACCACAGATATTTCGTCGCTGCTCCTTTGGATTCCACACCTGAAAGCCGAAAGCGAAACAGAGGGGAGAACAAATTATCAGGAACTTGCTTCTTTTTTTTCTTGGCGGCCGAACAGTCAAAAAGTAGAAACGAAAACCGATATACCTTCGTATTTCAACGAATAGCACGAATCGAAGCTCAAAATCACCAGAAAACACATGAGCAAACGCATTTGGAGCCTTAATCGAACGGATTTCCAGTTCTTACTCATCGTGAGTCAAAAAACCGAGAAGACGACAACTGGAAATAGGAGTTAAGCAACACGAAGTAAGCCAAAAAAAAAAAAAAAAACACGGAACTCTGGATCTGAATATCACAGATTAGAAGAGGAAGAAGAAGAAGAACAGAAAGGGAAAAAAAAATATCGAAAGTTAGCTAAAAGACGAAGAGAGAGAGCTTTGAGTTTGAGTTCGCATGGCTGAGGAAACGATTTGTGAGAAGAAAATGTGACTTTTCAACTTTGTTTTTAATTTTTCTTTACAAATTAAAATTATTTTTAAAAACGCGTGTCCCCGTGGTTGGGCAGATAATAATAAATCAAGAGGATGCAGCAGCTGAGTAAAAGCAATAACTTCTTTTCTAGTTGACAATCGCAATAAAAAAACAAAATAAGATCAACATTTATCGCTGTAAGAAAATAATGTTTAATTCGCCATCTCTTTATTTTAGAGTTGGGTAAAAAACAAAAAAAAACGTGTAGAATAATAATGACCGGTGGTATATAATAAGGTAAAGAAAAGAATGTAGCATGGAAAAATAGAAGAATCTATGGACGGACCTGAAGATGCCAGAGCTAAAAGGTTTCAAAAGAAGAGGCCAAAGCCACCACCGTCGAAAAAGACTCTTGCCGTATCCTGTGGAAATGGTTCGTTTTTGTTTTTTGATATTAGTTTAAACAGAGAAAACAAAAACATAAATACTGTAACGAGAACGATAATGGGGTGTACATGCCACGTGGATTTTTGTTATTGATGTGTGGGGGTATTTCATATTTGGATGATTGGAGTTGAGTTGAATGATTGTGTTGTGGTCTGGTGGATTAATAAAATTGTTTTTAAAATAAAAAATGGAATAGTACGTACTACGTGGAGGAGTTTCTGACTAATTCAACGTGAAGTTATTGCTTCGCTGTTACTTTCTTCGTTTTCAATCCAGCTTTCTATGGCCATGTGGGTATAGTCATGGATGTAATGGGTATAACTATACCCCATTTTCTTTAATTTTTAAATTATTGTCTTTTATTCCTCCAATTTTTCCCAAGATTAGTGTATATATATAGGAGTGTTCCGTAATTTGTAATCAACGACGCCCACGTTTTGTGATGTTTATTTTATCCAAGTAAAATAAATAATCTTTTTTGCTCACACAAGTATCTATCTATGCTATATATATGTTTTATCGCCTGATGTTGTTTTCTTACTTAGAGTGTATACCTTAACGCCGAACCAATTGATCCAAATCAGTTTCTGGGAAAGAAATGAGGTTTGGTTAATTAGATAAAAAAAAAAATATATGAATATATGCAATGCATATATACACATACACTCTATAACTCTACCATATTTATCAATTTATACAAAGCTAATATGCTCGAGTTTTCATTTGAAACATGTAATGGCTAATACCATCTTTGATCCCTCCAATGTCACTACTTTTCATGCATAATGCTTGTCCGAGAGTGCATCAAAGAGACCATGCTTTGTTTTAGAATAGATTGCAAGAAATATTCTATTTTATTATAAATATTTTGATTTTGTTATAACTGATGATGATTTATGTATAAAAGAAAAAGAAAGGAAAAAAGAAAATCCAAGAAGTGCATATTGCATGGTTCCGTTTTTTGTTTTGATGCAATTGCCAAATCCCTTCCATTTTTGTTAGCACAGAGCGGGACAATTGCCAGTAGCACAATTTGCTTCATGCATCTACTACGTTTTTTTTTCTAATTACACATATGATCGGTTAGTCGGATTTTATAACGAACCCTTATACAAAAAAAGAGTATGCATGTTCACTTTCATGTGACTTTTGCTTAAAGAAATGGACACACTGTTAAAATACTTAAGCTTTCGCCGTTAGGGATTAGAAAAAAGGTTTAAATTGTATAGGCCATGCATTAATCAATTTTGTCATTGATATATTAAATGCTACAAACCATGCATATGGGAGCTGTGGATGATCTAGGATTCAAAACCATTGTATATAAAACATTATATAGTACATTTTTCTGGACCATAAAAAAAATACTACAAAGATCTGGACACATTGAATTTTTTTTTTAAAAAAGATAAGTATTGAAGCTGCAATCACACATGTTAGCGTATATGTACATGTTCACTACAAAAAAAAAAAAAACAGGTCTCATTCCCACTAAAGATAAACCGGATTGGATGACGGAAGACTTGTGGTTAGGTTACATCGAATTATGGACAGAGCCAGTTGTTGCTGAGCGCAATAACGCTAACCACACCAATGGTGCAAAAACTTATGAAGTACGTTATGATGAAATAGTACGTAATCTGATTTCTTTTAATACATTTCTCTTTTAAATTATAATGTATATGCTTATCATGAACTTTTATTTTGAATATAAGATTAAGGAAGCTGGGGGTAAAGAGCTTGATATGCTTGCGTTTATTGAGGAGACGCATACTTCCAAAAAAACAGTCACTATAGGCTAAGCGGATCATGGAAAAGGTAAAGAAAATCATGTCATATCACTTGTCTCAGATTAAATCCCAAGATCCATCGGTTCAGTCAAACGTCCTTTCTCAAACCGAGATCAATGTTTTAGTTATTCAGGTAAGTAAATTTTATGTTTTAATTTTGTATTTTAAGTTTAAATTTTTGATTCTATCTCATATCATGTTTTAATGCGTTGTTTCTTATTTTTTTCTTTTCATGATATTAAATATGTTAGTTACTTATTTTACTCATTTTTCAATTAGGTTTTAAGTTGGTGTTTTTGATTTTTACGCATTCTTCAATTTATAGAAAGTGTCTGGTTTAAAGAGATGCTGTTTCAGATTATCATCAATAAATTTTATATAAAACAAAAAAACATCAATTTTCGCTAGTGTTCCTGGACGAAATAACTTCACATATTTATTAAAAAAAAAAAAATCTATAAGAGAAATGTCACTTACAGTATCATGAAATATGTGATATACACTATACTGATCCTACCTTAAGAGTTTAAATTCAAACCAAGGCTTTTGACTCCAAACAAATCAAACGTAAATAAAACCAAAAACTCATTTTTTTTTAATAGTTAAAACTCAACGTGAGCTTCATCATCTTCATCGTCATCACCTCCCTCATAGTCTCCAACATTGAGGATCATTGTTAAACCTATAGCTTGTAATGCGGAAACTTTTAACTTTGATCCAATCAAGAATCTAAGTTTCTGATAACATATAGGAGATTATATAGAATTGATTGTGTTTAATATAAAATCACAAAATACAATATATAATGGTAACATTAACATAATGTTAACACTTAAATAATGTAAACTTTCATAAACACATAAAGTAAATATGCTAATAATTATATCGACATATAGAATATTTTTTTTTCGGATTCTCACTTCAATGTAGATCCACAGAATACACACCTTGTTACCCAATTTATCTCCAATAGTTTACCTTTTTTGAACGATGAAAGAGGATTGTTCTCAATTTTTCATAAGACCAAGCAACGATCCTCAATAACAAGAGCATATTTAAAATCTCATAATTCTTCTTTAGTTTCCAGAAAATCAGATCTCTCCCGAAGAATCTTCTGCCCCATATACCTACACAATATAACTCTCCAAAATTCATATCTTATCTTTAGTAAGATGTGTGAATCATTTGGTTTGTGCTCAAGTATTTACCTTCCGAGCATCATGATCGTGGCTTGAGGATTAGTCCCGGGGGTCTTGAGGAACGTGGATGCATCAATGATCCTCAAAGCATCAATCCCTAATACTTTGTAATCATTGTCGACCACTTTTCCAACTTGACAACCTCCATGATAATGATAAATAGTCATCACGGTATCTTTACAAAACTGTTGCAAATCGAAGGATGAGGTTATGTGCCTTGGCCTCAGATTGGTGGGAAGGGCAAGAATGAGGTTCAGCAGTTCACGCCCGCTCACTCCAGGGAACTTGTACTTGGAGAATCCCTTCGAATCTATCACTTTAATCATAGCACGAAGTCCTTCAACACAGTTATTCAAATCCTCTGGTTCTTGGTAATAGTTGAATGTCACCGAAGGGTTATCATCTGGATTTGTGTTCCGCAGCTCCAAATGACCCCTCGAGATCGGTCCATCAGTTTTCATAAGCATCACACCGTTATGTGTCGCGTTCAATGGAAGATCCAAAGATTTGAAAAAGCTAGATCTGATGGTTTCAGTGGGGAGCTTCATCTGCATAAAACATATCATACAAGAATTAGCTATTAGCCTTGTGACTAACAATTTTGTGTAACGTTTAGATTATAGAAATAAGTTTTATATAACCCCAAACGGTTAATTGGTTAAGTGTATGAATTGGTTATACCTCATTGAGAAGATTTATAACACCATCGAAGTAGTTATGGGTCAAACTACGAGAGAAACGTAACCCACTTCCACTTTCAATGAAACTATCAAAATCTGGGATACCAACAACTTGGACAAGGGACGCTTCTACAGGTTCAGGAGAAGGTATGAAGCCAGGATTCATCGGGTTGTCACCCATTCCTTGTCCTACCAAGGGGTGATCTATAATGATCGGATTCACCCCACGGTCTGCAAGATGGGCCTCAGGGCCAACACCACTCAGCATCAGTAGCTGCGGGCTTGCGATGGCACCCGCTGATAAAATCACTTCATTCAGTGAGTTATGTGCCGCTAGTTTTGCCGTGTGTAACACTCCATCGGCATCTCGGAATATCACCCCATTTGCCTTGGGGCTCTTATTTCCTGTATAAAACCAAAATCATCTTATCCCAAGCTTCGGAAAAATAATGTGCATGGTCAACGACGAAAGACAAAATTATATATTTCTCAAAAACACCAAAGCGAACTAATTGAAAATCACGATTAAATATTAAGACTTAGGGCAAAAAACAAAATTATATAGTTTGAAAAGTTTGTTTTAACGTTTTACTATGCCATCACAAAATATGAAACTAAGAGCATCATTATTGGTAAACTGTGTAATGGGTTCTTAAAAAAATAAACAAAAGATTATTAAAAAAAAAAAAGTTGACCAAGCGCATCGCGCCACGTGGCTGAGGAATGAGAAGAACCGACTTTTTCGCCTCTCAGAGAAGAACTGTTCTATTCTTAAAAGCTCTCCACCTCATTTTGTTTTTCTTTTTTCTTTATTTTTTAAGTTTAGAATTTTTCTAAAGTTCACCAATAAAGGTGCTCAACACAAGATACGCACACCTTTCGAGGGTCCGAAAGGCTCGCAACTAGTAAAAAAAAAAAAAAAAACTAAAAGGGACCTTTAGCTAGTAACTATCAATCACCATTACCTTTGGTGGTGAAGAGGATCTTATGAACAGTGGCGTGCAAGTAGACAGTAACCATATTCGGATCAGCATACTCCAACAAATCCGCCGCCGTGTGTCTCCGACCATCCCGATCAAATATCGTACCGCCGATTTTCGTCCCATGGATATGTCCGTACGTGAACCCATTGTACGGAAGCATTCCAGCTTCCGAGAGCCCATCTATAAACGCCGACTGCCATTCCTTAACCTGCGGTTCGAACACCACTTTCTTCTCCACCCACTCGTAAGCCGCTTCGACCTCTTCTCTATCCCAACCGGATTTCTCCACGAAATCATCTTCCGCGCGCGAGTAGAACCCCGCGTTTATCACCGTTGCTCCTCCGAGCACACGCGCTCGTGTGTTGAAAACGCCGTCTTCGGAGATGAAAAGCTGCGACCACGAGCTTGGTGTTGTGTTCAAGAGATTTTTGAAGTAGTTTCCCATGCCTGTCGCCGTCGGGTTGTCGTAAGGGGACCCACCCCGCTCGAGAACTAAAACGTTTGCGTTTTGGGAGAGCGTTGCGGCTAGTGCACATCCCGCGGTTCCTCCTCCGATGACTATGTAGTCGAAGTGAGATAACTTTGGTGCTGATGTTGCATCTTTCATAAAACTATAATCACCACCAGCTTCGCGAAAACAAAATTTTACAAAAAGAAAATATTGGAATTTAGTATACCAAGAGAGTAACCATCATAAGTATACATAAATTTTTCATTAAAAAAAAAATGGAATTACCTAAAAGTTCATACATTGAATGAAATGGTTAGCTGAAGAAAGTAATAAGCGTACCTTTTTCGGAATAACACGAGCCGTGGAAGATGAAAATGGCGACGATAACAAAACTAAATATTCGGAGTACGTGAAAATCCATTATGGTGTAAGATTGTATTTTAAAGTTTACCACTCCCAAAAAGTATACTTCCTTTTTTTCTACGTACTTTATCTTTTTGGGCGTATATAAAGAAAGACTATATATTTGATACACTTTATATAATGTTGAGAGCCGTATATAAATCCTCTTGTTGAGAGCCGTATATAATCCTCTTGTTGAGAGCCGTATATAATCACGGTTACGGCAAAGTCTCTGATTCGATGGTGGTTTTGACTATTTTTCTCATATTTCTCGCACCATTAATTTGGTCTATAGATTCGATCGACTCTTCTACATGTCATTTATTTTTGGAGGAAAAATTTCCATGTTTGGTTTTTTTATTAATATATATATATATATATATATATGGTTGATGTTACTCCGCCGTCTTTGTTAATTAGGTTTGGACTTTAGACACCATCCGTTTTAGATTTTTAGGTGTTTTGCAATATTTCACATTTACTATTATGAAACGAAGGAAGTAAATTATAATTTTTATTTTGGAAATGAGACTCCGAAAAAAATATGATGATCTGACCAAAGCCAATGATGGGAATTATCCATTCATAACAACTTAAACGATACAGTACACTTAATTAACAAAACAAAACTGATCAGCACCCTCGATCAGGCCATTTCTCGTCATAATAAAAAGGTAATTTAATAATTAACAACATCTTTTTTTGTGACGTGCCAACCAAGTTTCTTTATTGGAGGATTATGTAATATGTATATGCTCTATGACAACATCAGAAGCATTAAAACTACAGAGAATCATACGATCCGTATTTCAAATCAGAATACTTATCAGTTATCTCGGGTCGGATCCGATTTGTTTCCCATCTCCACATTTGGCTCCAACATATCCTCTTCCGGCACTCCTCCGGTGAAGCAGAAACAAATATCCCTTAAAGATCGTGCCTCAAAATACTCAGAGATTCAAAATTGTATGCATGCATTATGCATAACCGGGAGATCATTCGTGTGCAGGATATTATCGGAAACAACCATTACTTGCCGGACAAGAAACCGATTTACTTGGACGGAGATGTTCACTGGCTGAGAAACTGCGGCGGCGGCGTCCTAGCTTTCAATCCCGAATCAGAGCAAGCGCGACTGGTTCCGATCCAATTGCCTCAAAAAAAACAGAGCTCGAAGGTATTGTTAGCGGCTGCGGAAAACGAACTAACCGTGATAACCGCGACGGAGGAAGTAGTTTACGTTTATGCCCTCGAGAATATTCTCACAGATCATAGCTTGAGAGTAAAATATTCCGTGGAATTTATGTGCCAAGTGCCATTCCAAAGCTTGAATCGAAATGGTAGAAACCATATTTGCAGTCATTTTCGTGACTTTTTAAAGGATAAAGGGACCATTGCATTATAGTTAAACATCTTCCTCTCTGGATACTTCAAATGGTCCGAATTTGTTATTGCTACCTAATTTTTGTAAAGGGACCATTGTATCGACTAATTAGACCGTTGTGATTAAAAATGTTAATTGAAAACATTAAGCTATTTTTACGACGACCACACGCGTACAAAGCAATCAATAATTCCATGTATATATGATTAACTACGTCGGTTTTGTTCGGTACTAGAAACACAAAAAGTAGCTGTTTGGTTTTATATGTGTTTAGAAAAGTCGCTGTTATATATGAAAATATTTTTAAAATAGCATGAATTTGAAAACGGACTGCATGACATATCAAATAAGAAAACGAAAGAGATAGTTTCTTGTCCACTATAAGAAAATAATATGCATTTTTTTACGGCAAATCAGGTCGGAAAGCCATTCCAAATTATCATTTCTGACATGTCGGTTCTACATCATAGGAAAAATAAAACCGTTGGAAAGATTTTGAGTAATGGAAATCCAATATTAGAAATATCCGACGGATTATGATTATTAATCTTGATTATCTCAATACAACGAGTGTTGATAGCACACTAGATTATATTTGTGAAAATTATATGCATTCAGAAACTCAAAAGTTTAGAACAAATTATTCGGGTATACTTATTATTGAACTGTGTTAAATCTAACTAAAAAATTGTTTTGAAAAAACAAAACAGAAAAATACCAAAAAGCAAACAACAATGATTTTTTCTTTTTATGTTATTTATAGTAAGGGTGTCCATTTTGTATATCAGAAAGGATAATCCACAAACGGGTACCATGACAATAGGTGAGATTATCATCAAACCAGCTTCAAACAGAGCCTTCGTAGTCCGTTGTTCCGGAGCCTCTGTAAAAATAAATCATAAACTTTGCTAATATGATTGTATATATACGGTTCTCCTTTATAACACTTTTAGCAACACCTTAATTAGCCTTTGGTGTCTCAACAATCATTCGACTTTCACAAATTGATCTAACTTAGTGAAGGACATCTGCCAAACAATATAGATACGTTTAGAAAACCTTTTTGAAAAAGGCATTTCCTATCTGAATTGACCAACATCATATGATATTTGATACTGCTCCCTCTGTTTCATATTACTTGTCGTTTAACATTTTTTCACACAAATTAAAAAAAAAATCTGTTTACCTCTGATTAATACATTATTTTGTTTGATATACATAATTAATAAACTAAAAATGTAAGAATAAAATTGGAAAATTTATCATAATTCTCCTCCACTGTACATATAAAACGACAAGTAATATGAAACAAAATTTTAACTCTAAACGACAATTAATATGAAATACAGGGAGTAGTTTTTATTTTTATAAAACTGAAAAACTATAGATAAAAAAAACCAAACCAAATTACAAATAATTTTTTTTTTTTCAAGGCGAAAATTTTCACCAATATGAACAGCTTTTGCATTTTCCACAAAAGGAACCGTTTTTGCAGTGATTTCTCCACGTAATTTTGCTTGTGTTGTGTTTCAGGTCATTCACTTAAACTGTGGATTAATTCATCTATTCATGAACTTGACTCAGCTGGAGATTCGTAGTTTCAGGACCATGGTATGGGGATCAATATTAGGCTATATGGGAATCATGTGGTTGATCTTCCAAAATTGAAGAAACTGTGGCTTGATGATGTACAGTGCGATATTTGCCACACTAGTTTCAAGCTGTCAGGAGGTTGAAGAAATGGTAATGAAAGACTTGAAGTGGCAAGAATGGGAAGCTTGTGTTGTGAGGAGCAACAGCCTGAAGATGCTGAAGATCATATGGAATGGTTTTACAGAAATGGGTGAAGCGAATGTATGTTCAGAGAGTGTGTCCTTTGACTCTCCAAATCTGCTCTATCTGGAGTATACCTGTCTCTTATACACATCTAGATGTGTATAAGAGACAGGATTCAGGTCATTCACTTAAACTGTGGATTAATTCATCTATTCATGAACTTGACTCAGCTGGAGATTCGTAGTTTCAGGACCATGGGATGGGGATCAATATTAGGCTATATGGGAATCATGTGGTTGATCTTCCAAAATTGAAGAAACTGTGGCTTGATGATGTACAGTGCGATATTTGCCACACTAGTTTCAAGCTGTCCGGAGGTTGAAGAAATGGTAATGAAAGACTTGAAGTGGCAAGAATGGGAAGCTTGTGTTGTGAGGAGCAACAGCCTGAAGATGCTGAAGATCATATGGAATGGTTTTACAGAAATGGGTGAAGCGAATGTATGTTCAGAGAGTGTGTCCTTTGACTCTCCAAATCTGCTCTATCTGGAGTATACAGATTACGTTGCTGGGAAGTATCCGACAGTGAATTTGGATTCACTTGAAGAAGAAGAAGAAGAGATTGTCGGTGATGCCATCGCTTTTGTGATCGGAATAAGCCGAGTTCGAAAACTTTATGTGTCTGAGAACACAATAGAGGTTCGTAAATGTCTGAGTAATTGGTTTAATCAGATAAAACTTGACTATTGATTTGATTTGATTTGCTTGTATTTCTTTCACGTCATTCACTTGAATTGTGGAGCAAAATCATCCATTCATGAATTTGACTGAGCCCGAGATTTGGAGTTTCAGGACCATGGGATGGGGATCAGTTCTAAAATTTCTCAAAAACTGTCCAAATCTAGAAGAACTCACTTTCGAGGTTAGAAGAGGTTTATTATTGAAAACAAAAAATGCAAAACAGATTGTGAATATCTATCTTTTTTTAGTTTTAGGGACTCTTCCACATGAAGACCGAGGGATGTGGTGATGTGTGCCTATGGAGTAACATAGAGACTCCCTCGTGCCTACTAACATCGCTTCACTGAAGATATACAAACGAGGAGATGTTATCATGGATAAAAAGAGATTCGTTGACGTTTTCAAAATTGAACGATTTATATTTTGATAATGTTGAGTTCTAAATAGATGATATTTAGATTGTCAAGCTTCTCTCCAACAGTTACGTATTTGAGCAATTAATTATGTAAGATATTAAATGTTATAAATGACAAGTTTGTTATGTGGGACCATATCATATTTGTCCAATATGCACAATTTTTGGGAACATTATTTTTTGAATATTCATTTTTTTTATTCAAATGATATCCATTTTCCAAAATGAATTTTAAGACTATCCACCTGTTGTAATTGTTTTTCAACAGTTGAATATGGTTTAATGAGGTAGTTGAAAGAGGGTGTTGAATGATGTGGCAAAAAGAGAGTTGTAAAATCACAACATGTTGAATCATGAGAAGAAGAGACCAACAATGCCACGTGGCGAGCTCTGGAGTGACCACTTCAAGCAAGTGTTTAGATTGAGACACATGTCGCATTTTAATTGATTGATAAAATTTCTGATAATTTTTATTTCATCCTAATTATTTAAGGTCAATTATTTTATAGTAAATTATTTTTTAATATAATTTTTTTATATCAAAATTCATCATTTTTATGTTTTATAAATAGAAACACTATAAAAAATATTTTTTTACTATGATTTTTCTATTAGCCTCCAAAAAAATCTTGTTTAGAACTTTAAACATCTTTTTAATAATATATATTTCTATTTCTTGATTTTATAACTTTTCAAAAAATTAATTTGAGAGAAAATCATCAAAAAAATACATATATAAAATAAAAATGGTGGAATATGGTGTTATTCAACAAAACTATTGTAGAGTGTAAAAAATAAAAAAGTGTTGAATTATTAGGTGGAAGAGAGAGATGACGATGTCTAAGTGTAACATTTAGTGATCTACTGAAAGAATTGTTTCTTAACATAAATAAACGGTAACTCTGTCGTATGCTTTTCTAAGAAGAAGGTAGAAAATCGACATGAAGGATTTATCGAGGCTCAAGTTTCAGTTTGGTCGGGAGCATAATGATGCTCGTTTGGTGAGATTTGTTGATGAAGTTTTGAGGTTGAGAGGAGGCAATTGTAAGTTAGATAGTTTCTCTCGAACGATTTACCAAATGATCAATGGAGATATTCTAAATCCTTGGATAGACTGCCCATTGGATAATGGAATAGAATAGTTGAAGGAGATTTTGAGCCGACTCCAAGAGTATTTGTGCAGGAAACTCTGGTTAGCTTGGAATTATCTAGTAGTCTAAGCTCGATTAGCATAGGTGAATGTACTTCTTGTTCTTCCATGTTTGAAGAAACAATTTTTTACTAAGGCTAGTTGTGAAATTCCCGAACCGGACTATATAAACTATTCTAAACCGAATTGTAATAATAAAGTTTGCATTTATGCTCATTTATGCGCAAATACAAAAATAAAACTATAAAACTGTGGAATTATGCTCATTTCATCGATCTAAAGCTTTTAGGAAAACAATTACTAATTGATAAACTAGCGAGGTAGCCTCACCAGTATCATTCATTTGATCATTGAGCTTGTCAATATTTGTCTCTTCCACAAACAGCTTGAGAAAGTTATGAGGATTACAGAGGCTGTGAAGGCTCCTCACCTTGTATAACCCTTGTCATGTTGAAACCATTGTGACGAGCACTAGTATCAAAACCAAGGTGTTTTTACTCACTACAAGAGAATTATTTAGTATTTAGTATTTACACACTACAAGAAAAAAACATTATTTTATGGTAACACTAACAGTATCCAGTGGTAGTGGGATGATAATTCTTGAATGCAAGATTTAGGTAGCCCCACCACACTTTGAAAAAAAAAAAGTTTCATTTTTTTTCTGCTCACTTTTGATTCTAACTTCTGCCTCTTCCCATGGCTACGATGGCTAGTATCCTGGCTTCAACCCAAANGCAAAACAGATTGTGAATATCTATCTTTTTTTAGTTTTAGGGACTCTTCCACATGAAGACCGAGGGATGTGGTGATGTGTGCCTATGGAGTAACATAGAGACTCCCTCGTGCCTACTAACATCGCTTCACTGAAGATATACAAACGAGGAGATGTTATCATGGATAAAAAGAGATTCGTTGACGTTTTCAAAATTGAACGATTTATATTTTGATAATGTTGAGTTCTAAATAGATGATATTTAGATTGTCAAGCTTCTCTCCAACAGTTACGTATTTGAGCAATTAATTATGTAAGATATTAAATGTTATAAATGACAAGTTTGTTATGTGGGACCATATCATATTTGTCCAATATGCACAATTTTTGGGAACATTATTTTTTGAATATTCATTTTTTTTATTCAAATGATATCCATTTTCCAAAATGAATTTTAAGACTATCCACCTGTTGTAATTGTTTTTCAACAGTTGAATATGGTTTAATGAGGTAGTTGAAAGAGGGTGTTGAATGATGTGGCAAAAAGAGAGTTGTAAAATCACAACATGTTGAATCATGAGAAGAAGAGACCAACAATGCCACGTGGCGAGCTCTGGAGTGACCACTTCAAGCAAGTGTTTAGATTGAGACACATGTCGCATTTTAATTGATTGATAAAATTTCTGATAATTTTTATTTCATCCTAATTATTTAAGGTCAATTATTTTATAGTAAATTATTTTTTAATATAATTTTTTTATATCAAAATTCATCATTTTTATGTTTTATAAATAGAAACACTATAAAAAATATTTTTTTACTATGATTTTTCTATTAGCCTCCAAAAAAATCTTGTTTAGAACTTTAAACATCTTTTTAATAATATATATTTCTATTTCTTGATTTTATAACTTTTCAAAAAATTAATTTGAGAGAAAATCATCAAAAAAATACATATATAAAATAAAAATGGTGGAATATGGTGTTATTCAACAAAACTATTGTAGAGTGTAAAAAATAAAAAAGTGTTGAATTATTAGGTGGAAGAGAGAGATGACGATGTCTAAGTGTAACATTTAGTGATCTACTGAAAGAATTGTTTCTTAACATAAATAAACGGTAACTCTGTCGTATGCTTTTCTAAGAAGAAGGTAGAAAATCGACATGAAGGATTTATCGAGGCTCAAGTTTCAGTTTGGTTGGGAGCATAATGATGCTCGTTTGGTGAGATTTGTTGATGAAGTTTTGAGGTTGAGAGGAGACAATTGTAAGTTAGATAGTTTCTCTCTAACGATTAACCAAATGGAGATATTCTAAATCGTTGGATAGACTGCCCATTGGATAATGGAATAGAATAGTTGAAGGAGATTTTGAGCTGACTCCAAGAGTATTTGTGCAGGGAAACTCTGGTTAGTTTGGAATTATTTAGTAATCTAAGCTCGATTAGCATAGGTGAATTTACTTCTTGTTCTTCCATGTTTGAAGAAACAATTTTTTACTAAGGCTAGTTGTGAAATTCCCGAACCGGACTATATAAACTATTCTAAACCGAATTGTAATAATAAAGTTTGCATTTAACACGGATTTTAATCCATGGTTCGGTTTCTTTTTTCCATGCCATAGGAAACATTTACACCAGGACCAAGTTAAAAGTTTTTTTTATTCTCCATTCTATTATGATACTTTTGTGTGGATATTCTTATTATTGACATATTTTCTTGAATGTGAGTATATATATAATGATTGATTCAATTCATGTCAATTTGTGGCTCGGGACAAGGCAATGCGTCTTCTTCAACTAATGTAAAGACATGCTGAGAGATATATAGAGGCAACGAAACCAATGTCGTGTAGAAAGTCACATCCTAAACAATAATATTTACAATCTCTGTATGAATGTATTCTTATCAAAACATTGTCTTGTATCATTCATTTGATCATTGAGCTTGTCCTAAACAATAATAATTACTAATTGATAAACTAGCGAGGTAAGCCTCACCGGTATCATTCATTTGATCATTGAGCTTGTCAATATTTATCTCTTCCACAAACAGCTTGAGAAAGTTATGAGGATTACAGAGGCTGTGAAGGCTCCTCACCTTGTATAACCCCTTGTGTTTTCTTGAATGAAACCCTTGCGACGAGCACTAGTATTTTACTCACTACAAGAAAAAAAAAAACCATTATTTTATTTTTATGGTAACACTAACAGTATCCAGTGGTACTGGGATAATTCTTGAATGCAAGATTAAGTTAGCCCCACACTTTGAAAAAAAAAAAAGTTTCATTTTTTTCTGCTCACTTTTGATTCTAACTTCTGCCTCTTCCCATGGCTACGATGGCTAGTATCCTGGCTTCAACCCAAAAACCATTTTTCTGCCTCCGCGAACCACCGTCTCCGGGAAGCCGCTCCCTCTTATTCTGCCGTTACCTAGAGCCCTGCGGCAGACGATCGATTCCCAGATCCATCCGAGCATGCCAACCTCCCGACAAGGTCTCTATCTCTGCCCCCTTCGAATTGATCTTTTCTCAGCTTTATGTATCTGTTCTAAACTTTGTTTTCTTGTTTTGTCTCTTTGGAGACTTTTTGTTTTGTTCACAGGTAGGTGGTGATGGAGGCATTTCATCTCCAGCTAAAAGATACCTTTTTGGGAAGGAATTGCTGGATTTTGCCTCGGATAATTTCTTGCCTCTAGGTACTATTATACTCTGTTCTTGCCATTTTTCCTTCCGCTCAGTTTACGAAAATAATCTGATGAGAGAAACTAATTGAGTGAACCAATATTCAGTTTTCCATCAAGCATGTAACTTTACTTCTCTTTACACGATTTAATTACTTGGCACTTTAATTTACTTTTCTTTGTCTGGTATGCTAGCTTTTGCCTAAGCATTCTCTTTTAAACTAAAAATCTTTTGGGAAAATAAATCATTGTTGCGTAGTCATATCCTTGCTGAAAAGTAGAGTTTGGAAACCTTAAATACTGTTTTTTTTTCGAAGTCATGTATCTACTCTTTTGCCTTACTTTGTTCCTTTTGACATTTCAGTTAGATGTTTTGTGCTATGTTGGCTATTGTTTGCAGCTCTTGTTAGTGGTGTGGGACTGGGCTTTGCGAACCCAACTCTTGGCTGTCTTGCTGACAAATACTCTCTTTCAAGGTTCAGCACATGTGGGATATTTATTATATCAGGTGGTGATTCTATCATTCTCTATGTTCAATTTCCTTGTTTTCCTTTTTGTTTCTTTGTTAATTGGTGTGGAAGCAATCACTTGAATAGCTAGTAGTAATCTATCTATTGTGTACTCTTTCTCTGTAATGTGAAACAGGTTTGACTTTACGTACTGAAGCGATTGGTGCTGCTGTGAAAGGATGGCCTCTTGGAGTCTTCGGGCTTGTATGATTTCGATTCTTGTTTAGCTTTCATACGTTCTCTGAATGGTTCATCTTCTCTCTAGTTTAGATCTCCTCTGCTGTATTCTGAAAAATCATGACAAATTTGTTCCTGCTTTTATGAAACTAATAAGACAATGTAATGAGTAGAAACCCCTTCTTGCCCCCAACGTACTTTCCTTCAGTCATGTTTTTTTGTGACTTGCAGAATATTTCATCTTTTTGGTAATGATTTTCCTTTTTATCTTATGTTAGTTATACTGCATACTTAAGCCAAAACTTTTTGTCTCTATTGTGTTTTTTTTGTTCAGGTCTCTATTTTGTTGCTCACGCCATCCTTCTCAAGGCTAATTATGCTGGTCCAACTCCAACCTCAGGAACTTGTTACAGGTTACTCTGTCTCCTGCTTCAACTTAGAATGAAGGAAAACGTGGAAACATCATGTTCTTTCCTGATTTTGTACTGCTTTGTATAGACTTGCATTGATTTACAGTCTTTTCTCTTGATACTTTGTTGTTCAGTTTAATTGACGCTCAATAGGGATTTGAGGACTCTAAAACTAATTTATGCCCTCATACTATTTACAGGGCTGGGTATATTTTGCTGTATGCCAACCACCTTATCAAGTGGTGTTGCCCTTACTCACGTACTCAGTTTGATATATTTCCAAATCAATATTTTGTGCATAGTTTTTTTTTCTTGTGCGTCCTCCACTGACTTACCAAATTGGCAATTCAGCTTGCTGGGGGAAATTCTGCTCTTGCTCTTGCGGTGACTGTGGCATCCAACTTGCTAGGCATTTTAACTGTATGTGGACCTTTCTTGCATAGTACTTGTTCCCCCTTTGGAACTAGGATTTGATCATACTGAATCTAGGATATTTCTAGTCAGATTCTATCTAAGAAATGCTAAGCATTTTGTTTTCAAAACAGCATAAGATCTTGTATGATCAGTGGAATTCAAAATCTCTACTGCGAAAACTCTGTTGCTATGATCTTTTTATGCTGTTAGGAACGAGTATTATGAAGTCACTGAAGCTAACATGGTTGGCTTGACCCCTTATCAGATTCCGTTTTGGGTATCAAGATATATAGCCGGGGGAGTAGGGGTTNTGGCAATTCAGCTTGCTGGGGGAAATTCTGCTCTTGCTCTTGCGGTGACTGTGGCATCCAACTTGCTAGGCATTTTAACTGTATGTGGACCTTTCTTGCATAGTACTTGTTCCCCCTTTGGAACTAGGATTTGATCATACTGAATCTAGGATATTTCTAGTCAGATTCTATCTAAGAAATGCTAAGCATTTTGTTTTCAAAACAGCATAAGATCTTGTATGATCAGTGGAATTCAAAATCTCTACTGCGAAAACTCTGTTGCTATGATCTTTTTATGCTGTTAGGAACGAGTATTATGAAGTCACTGAAGCTAACATGGTTGGCTTGACCCCTTATCAGATTCCGTTTTGGGTATCAAGATATATAGCCGGGGGAGTAGGGGTTTCTTTTCCTACTGACCAACTATTCACAAGTCTTATAGTTACTCTGTTAATCCCTTTAATCATTGGCAAGGTAAGGCCATCTTTCTTTGAGTCCTACCTTTTGTTCTTGCAACGATGATTCCATTTCAATTTTTGCTATATGGTACAATTGTGAAAGCTTAATATTCAGTGGCGGTTGTTGCCAAAAGCTATTTTGTCACTTTAGCAAACGTCAATTAAAGTGGGGATATTTGTGCTTTATATGTTATAGGTTATTCGAGAATCATTCAAAGGTGAGCCTCATTTGTTATCTTTTCCCTTTCTCTGGTGAAAGTGATTGAATATATAAACACTATGTGATGATAACATAAACCATTGTAAACAATTTTGGAGGAGCCACTTGACAATGAATCAGAATGGTTCTTTCTATAATATATGCTTATCGCTGCCAGTTTTCTGACTATGTAGAATCTCTTGTTGAAATGTGTGATGCAGGTTTCGCAAACTTTGTTGACAATAACCGTAAACTCTTTTCGAGAATGAACGCAATCTGCCTCAGTTTGGTAAGATATGAAATGCTATTCTTCCATAGTTTCTAAACCCCTTTAATAATTTTCCTAAGTCGTATATAGGGTAGGTCCTTGGAGTAAAAACTTTCTCCTTTTCTGTATGATATTTATCATAGCTTGAGAGTAAACCATTCCAGGGAATTGATGTGCCAAATGCCATTCCAAATCATAGATCAAATAGTAGAAACCATATTTGCAGGCATTTTTTATGACTAAAAAGGATAAATGGACCATTGCATTATAGTTTAACCTCTTCCTCTCTCATTAATTCAAATGGTCTGACTTTGTGATTGCATTTATCTGGTTTTTTGGGAAGGAACTTAATAGTATGTTTATCTCATGATACGATTATAGGTGCCTTGGATCCAAGTTAGCAGGTCAAGATCTTTGCTGCTATCCGTCAAGCCTAAGGTTTTTCTTGCCGCCGTCGGCATTGGAATGTATGCTTTCTTATTTAACATGTATCACTTTAATAATAACACATAAAGATGGGTTTCTCTGGTTGTCATTTACTGTGGTTGTTAAGAAAAGAAGAAGAAGCACATGAAAATATTTGGCTAGAAATCGGAAACTGGAATTGACAGAAGATTCGCTTACGCCTTTCACAGATTGCTGCATCTTTCTCTAGTAGCATTCAATGCTCTGTCAGTCCGAATCCTCTCAGGTGATGGTAGTAAGAACTCCAAGGAAAATGCCACAGCAGTCTTGCTCGTTGCAAGCCAGGTAATAATAGAGTTTGCCTTTAGAACATATTGCTTACCACATAATTTGGAAGTCATGGCTCGGTCTTTTTTTGTTCCGTGCCTGTAGAAAACATTACCGGTAATGGTGGCGGTAGTGGAGCAATTAGGAGGTGCGTTTGGTGAATCAGGGCTTTTGGTTCTTCCTTGTGTAGCTGCACACCTGAACCAGGTTATAAGTAGTTGTATTGCCTCTTCCATTATGACACTTTTTGGGTGTGGCATAACCCATATTATTGACATATATATTTCTGGAATGTGTAGATCATGATTGATTCAGTTCTTGTCAACTTATGGCTCCGGCCGAGGAACGTGTCTTCCACTGATGCAAAGACAGCTTGAGATAGAGAGAAAGAGAGAGAAGCAATGAAACCAACGTTACAACATCCTCTAAACACACTCAATGCAGTCCAAAGTTGTTTTAGGTGTTTGCAGAGACCCATTTGTATGATTTCTGAAACGATGTAGAGAATTCGTGATACAAATTGAAAATATTAAATTGTTTTACAAAGGATTCCATAGGCAAACAAGTATAATAAATAGGAATCGATTTTTTTTTTCTTCTCATAAGCATTGCATTACTGTGTCAATTCGTGATTGGAATACCAAACCGAACCGACCGGTTTCTAACAAATTGGAAAAAAAAACAAGAAAAAGGAAAAGTGGAGGAAACACAAACAACACTACAATCGGTTTTTAAACCCTAAACTCTGTTGCGTATCCCTTTCTCTTCTCCAATTTCGACGGCTGCACTATCTTCCTCTACATCTCGTTTTCTTTTATACCCTCGTAAAGCTTCTCCCTTCGCATATCTCCGAGATTCTTTATCTCCATCATCTCAATTGAGGTAGTTTTTTTTTGTTCTTCAGTTTGTGTAACAAATTTTTTGGAACAAATCGTGTATCGTGTGGATCGATTTTGTGGTGGTTCGTGCCTGCCTGTGTCGAGTCTTTGTCTGATGCGACTGAGTCATATCAGAGTAGGAGTCGTTGATATCTCCAAATCTGACATTAGAACTTCTTACCGTTAAATTATATGTTTTTTGGAAATCTGAAATTGATTTGTTAGATATATAATCTGGCTGTATGTTTCTTCTTGTTATGATGCCAACAATCAATTTCACTTCTCAGCTTGCTTATTTTTGGGTGGATCAGGTTCTTGTTGCTAAGAAAGATGGCGTCCCGTTTTTTCGCTCAGGTTTTTTTCTTTCAGACCTTGTTTACTCATCAATGCATGTTTCACCATAGTCTTTCAACTCTCCTGCTTGTTGCCTCAGTTTCTTATTGAACTTCTTTGCTATGTTCGTTCATAGGGTGGAAGTGACAGCGAAGATGAGAGTCTTTCTGAAGAAGAGATCCAGGAGGTTCAGAATAAAGACATCAGTAACCGTTACCTTGATGTTGGTAGTGAAGATGATGATGATACGGATGCCAAACGTGTCATTAAGCCAACAAAGGATAAGCGTTTGGAGGAGATGACCAACACTGTGGAGCAGATGAAGAATGCCGTGAAGATCAATGATTGGGTCAGCCTGCAAGAAAACTTTGATAAAGTCAACAAACAGCTTGAGAAAGTTATGAGGATTACCGAGGCTGTGAAGCCTCCCACCTTGTATATCAAGACCCTTGTCATGTTGGAGGATTTCTTGAACGAATCTCTGGCAAATAAGGAAGCAAAGAAGAAGATGAGCACTAGCAACTCCAAGGCGCTGAACTCAATGAGGCAGAAATTGAAGAAGAACAACAAGCTGTACGAAGAAGATATCAATAAATATCGGGAGTCTCCAGAAGTTGAAGATGAGAATGAACCAGAAGAGGAGGATGAAGATGATGAGGATGAGGAGGATGATTTTCTTGACGATGTTATCATAGAGTCTGGTTCTGACGGTGAGGTGGAGGAACCTGTTGATAAAAGCTGGGAGACTATGCTTAACATGAAAGATAAGCATATGGAGAAGCTGCTTAGTAAAGATCCTAAAGAGATCACTTGGGATTGGGTTAACAAGAAGTTCAAAGAAATTTTGGCTGCTCGTGGGAGGAAAGGAACTGCTCGATTTGAGCTTGTTGATCAGCTTACACACTTGACAAAGATTGCCAAGACTCCTGCGCAGAAGCTCGAAATCTTGTTTAGCGTTATTTCAGCACAGTTTGATGTGAATCCAGGTCTCAGCGGACACATGCCTATCAAAGTCTGGAAGAAATGCGTGCTTAACATGCTCACCATACTGGACATTCTTGTCAAGTACAATAACATTGTTGTGGACGACACGGTTGAACCTGATGAGAATGAAACTTCAAAGCCAGCAGATTTCGATGGAACAATTCGGGTCTGGGGAAATTTGGTTGCATTCATAGAGAGGGTTGACACTGAGTTTTTCAAGAGTTTGCAGTGCCTTGATCCTCACACCCGTGAGTATGTTGAGAGATTGAGAGATGAGCCCATGTTCTTGGCCCTTGCTCAGAACATCCAGGACTACTTGGAGCGGATGGGTGATTATAAAGCTGCTGCAAAGGTAGCCTTAAGACGAGTTGAGTCGATATATTACAGGCACCAGGAAGTTTATGATGCAATGAGGAAATTGGCTGAAACGGTTGAAGAAGTTGAAGAAGCTGAGGAGGCCGAAGAGGAAAAAGGACCTCCTTCTTCATTCATTGTTGTTCCAGAGGTTGTTCCCCGTAAGCCTACCTTCCCAGAGAGCGGCCGAGCAATGATGGATCTTCTTGTGTCCCTTATCTACAAAAATGGAGATGAGCGGACCAAAGCCCGTGCAATGCTATGTGATATCTATCACCATGCTTTAATGGACAACTTTGTGACTGCTAGAGACTTGTTGCTGATGAGTCATCTCCAAGACAACATTCAGCACATGGACATCTCAACACAGATTCTCTTTATCAGGACCATGGCGCAGCTCGGTCTTTGTGCCTTCCGGGTTGGAATGATCACTGAGTCCCATAGCTGCCTCTCCGAGCTGTACTCTGGTCAAAGAGTGAGGGAGTTGCTTGCCCAAGGTGTCTCGCAAAGTCGATACCATGAGAAGACACCAGAACTGGTAATTACTTATCTTCTGTTTTTATATCTTCCAACACAATAGAATGTGAAAAAAAAAAAAATTTGACCGTCGTGTGCCTAAAACACGATTACAAACACTATAATTCTGAGAAATTAGATTGAGTATGATATAACTATTTAAAACACCTGAATGTATAGTACAGTACCTATTATATTCTGTTGCATTTGATGGTTCTACATGTTGTTGTTTCCTTTCCATACAATCTGTTTTCTCTATCATGGATGATTATAGTCATGTTGTTTCATTCAGTATATTTATATGTAAAACTCTTGATTTTAACAGGAAAGGATGGAGAGGAGAAGACAAATGCCGTACCACATGCACATAAGCCTCGAGCTCCTGGAGGCTGTTCATCTCATCGGTGCCATGCTACTTGAAGTCCCAAACATGGCAGCAAACTCGCTGGAAGCCAGACGCAGAGTGATTAGCAAGAATTTCCGACGCCTGCTTGAGATCAGTGAGAGGCAAGCGTTCACTGCACCGCCTGAGAATGTACGTGACCACGTCATGGCAGCCACCAGAGCGCTGAC
The DNA here is from genome assembly GCA_020283515.1 of Alliaria petiolata. Classification (NCBI taxonomy): domain Eukaryota; kingdom Viridiplantae; phylum Streptophyta; class Magnoliopsida; order Brassicales; family Brassicaceae; genus Alliaria; species Alliaria petiolata. The sequence goes on along the minus strand of JAHZTW010000002.1, from coordinate 104,631,128 downwards.
CAAAGGAGATTTCCAAAAGGCGTTTGAAGTTTTGAACTCTCTTGATGTCTGGAGAATGCTCAAGAACCGGGATAACGTCCTCGATATGGTGAAAGATAGGATCAAAGAAGAGGCTCTAAGGACTTACCTATTCACATACTCGAGCTCCTATGAGTCTTTATGTCTTGATCAGCTGGCTAAGATGTTCGATGTCTCGGAAGCACAGGTTCACAGCATTGTGAGCAAGATGATGATCAATGAGGAGCTTCATGCAAGCTGGGACCAGCCAACACAATGCATTGTCTTCCATGAAGTGCAACACAGCAAGTTACAATCATTGGCTTTTCAGTTAACCGAGAAACTCTCGATTTTGGCAGAAAGCAATGAAAGGGCAATGGAATCTAGAACCGGTGGAGGTGGTCTTGATCTGAGTTCTAGGAGAAGGGACAACAATCAGGACTATGCAGGAGCAGCATCAGGTGGTGGGAAATGGCAGGACAACATGAATTATGGACAAGGAAGACAAGGTAACAGATCCGGGTATGGAGGAAGATCATCTGGACAGAATGGTCAGCCTAGAGACTGGTCTGGCCAGAACCGAGGTGGTGTGTATGCAGGAAGAGCTGGCTCAGGAAACAGAGGTGGTATGCAAATGGATGGCTCAAGCCGTATGGTGAGTCTTAACCGAGGTGTTCGCGCTTAAGGAGGATGAGGAGAAATCTGCAGGCAGTGTTGACTTTGAACACTTTTTAAACTTTTTGTTATGTTTTCTTGTTCGTTGGTTCAAATTTTGAATCTTTTTTTTTTTAATAAGTTGCTTCAGAACTTTAAATCACTTGAATTCTCTGCAAATGGTTAAAGCTAATGTAGAGAATAACTTTTTCCAGAGAGTTTTGTTCACCAAAATTGTGGATTTTCTTTGTCTAGACTACGCAATGATGTTCTGGACCTGTGAATGCACTCTGATTAAACGTAAACTTGTGATGGTTTTCCGAACTCAGATCTTGGGCTCTTGACTTTCTCACTTCTCAAAGATTGTCCTTTGGCTCAAGAATCACTTTAAAGGTAAAATCAAAAGCTCACTGTATCTCTTCTATTCAAATCTCAGTTTAAGAGTGAGTAGCAACAATACATTAATACAAGAAGAACATCATCATCACATATGGCTGCAACAAACAAAAAAAACTAAGAAATCACACACCTATATATAAAAGAAAGAGGACGTTTTGGTACAATACTATATATATATAAGGGAAACTATGTGCATTTATAAGCATTGTGTCCCATAGTAGCTATTTCAACCTATTATGTGCTTCAGAAACGATGTAAAATTCTTATATCGACCAATTGGAGGACAGTTGTGATGAAACTTGAAAACCTTTAAATAATTTTACGACAACCACTAAAACCGTACGAAAACCGGAATGTTCTCCTAGTTAATTTTTTCCACAAGTAAAAAAAATTGCCAAATATAAACCGATCTAACTTGGATTTCTGATAAACCGGTTTTTAATTCAGATTGACAGATTCTGTTGACCGGTTATGTTGTTATTGGATTCAAACATCTGAACAGGCTTTGATAACCGATAAATATCACAAAAATTATTTTAGAAAAACAAAATACGAATAATGGAGGGAGCACTGTGATGTCATTATGCGAAAAACTAAATAGAGATTTAGACTACCTCCATCGCACACAAAATTAAAGTTTCCTAAGTTTTAAAAATATTAAAAAGGAGAAAATAGTAGAGAGGATGTTTGTGGAGAGACACTTAAGACACCCTAGATCCACGTGCCAATTTCTAATTGAAAGATAATTTTTTTTTTTAATTGCCAAAACATATCTCCCTTCTATTTTTAAAACACTCCTCAGAGTATGACGAATGTGGATGCTCTTAGTTTTCTTCTCTCTTCACCATTTTATCAGTTATTTCTCTCGCTACACTTCCGGAAGGCCAAAACCCTTGTTCCTCCACCATCGGTTCTAGGTATTTCCTCTTGGTTTCTCTCTCTTTTTCTCAGTAGGAGCAAGAAATAGCATTCCCTTTTTTCAAAAGAAAATAAAGAAATAGCATTCTATCTGTTCTGGATTTTATCTTTGATTCTTCTTAGCTTAGGGTTTAATTTTTATTTTGTTTAAAGGTGCAATTTTACAGTAAAAGGAACAGTTTTTTAGTGTTTTCTTTTGGTTTTTGAGTTGCAGGAGTTTTTGTTTTCTTCAAGTTTAGCGATTTCAAATTTTTGATTTGAAGGAGCATTTTTTTGGCAAAAGGAAGAGTTTTTTTCAGGGATTTTGATGTTGTACGAGTTTTTGTTCTGTACTTCTGCCTTTGCAAAGTCAGTTGTAAAAAAAGGGACGATCTTTACAAAACGATTTTTTTCTCTTCAAAAGGAGTCATTTTTCACCAAAAAAAAGACTATTTTTCGGTATTTTGGTGTTATACGAGTTGTTGTTTTTGTACTTGTGTGTGATTTTGCAATGTGGTGATGATTTCATAGTCGGTTCACAAATGAAATCAGGATCTTTCCAAAAGAAAGTTAGGGCATTTCAGAAGAAACCAGAAATAGCGGTTTCGTTTAAAAGGAGGCATTTTCACCAAAAGGAAGAGTTTTTGGAGTGATTTTGGTGTTATTTTGCAATGTGATGGTTTCGGTTCCCAAATGAAATCAGTGTCTTTCCAAAAGAAAGTTAGTGATCACGGTTTTTTCGCACTTTATCGCCGTATTACCTTTAAGGCTAATGCATATCTGACTCTCTGTGACTCTCATTTAGTTGATTTTCACAAAAATCACGTAATGCTAATAAAATCTTATTTTTTCATGGTACAAAGCAGAAGAATCAGAACAGAAGACGAGCTCAATGTAGGGGAAGTTGTTCATCTTACCTTGATTGATTGTATAAGGTATCGAATATTGTTAATATTTCTTGGAATCGGGTAAGTTCGATAACTGTACATTTTTCTGATAAATCTAAGCTAACTTCTCTTTTTCTTCTTCGGGTTAGATGATAAGTTCATTAAATCCATCTCTCAAAATCGATTCACATGTTTAATTTATAAATGAAAATCAGAGAGCTCTTTTGTAATAACAAAACCTTTCATTCATAAATGAAAATGAACATCCATATTAGAAAAAGAAAAAGCAACTAATAGTATGTTTTTCTCATGATGCAATTATAGGTGCCGTGGATCCAAGTTAGTAGGTCAATTATTGGAATGTATGCTTTCTTATTTAACATGTATCACTTTAATAATAACACGTAAAGATGGATTTCTCTGGTTGTCATTTACTGTGGTTGTTAAGAAAAGAAGAAGAAGCACATGAAAATATTTGGCTAGAAATTGGAAACTGGAATTGACCGAAGATTCGCTTACGCCTTTCACAGATTGCTACATATTTCTCTACTAGCATTCAATGCTCTGTCAATCCGCATCCTCTCAGGTGATGGTAGTAAGAACTCCAAGGAAAATGCCACAGCAGTCTTGCTCGTTGCAAACCAGGTAATAATAGAGTTTGCCTTTAGAACATATTGCTTACCACATAATTTGGAAGTCATGGCTCGGTCTTTTTTTGTTCCGTGCCTGTAGAAAACATTGCCGGTAATGGTGGCGGTAGTGGAGCAATTAGGAGGTGCATTTGGTGAATCAGGGCTTTTGGTTCTTCCTTATGTAGCTGCACACCTGAACCAGGTTATAAGTTGTATTGCCTCTTCCATTATGACACTTTTGGGTGTGGCATAACCCATATTATTGACATATATATTTCTGGAATGTGTAGATCATGATTGATTCAGTTCTTGTCAACTTATGGCTCCGGCCTAGGAACGTGTCTTCGACTGATGTAAAGACAGCTTGAGATAGTGAGAAAGAGAGAAAGAGAGAGAAGCAATGAAACCAACGTTACAACATCCTCTAAACACATTCAATGCATTCAAAAGTTGTTTTAGGTGTTTGCAGAGACCCATTTGTATGATTTCTGAAACGATGTAGAATTCTTGTATCGACCAATTGGAAGGACAGTTGTGATGAAACTTGAAAACCTTGAATTATTTAACGACATAAGCAGCAAAGAGTTATTAAACTAAACAAAGTATAAATATGAATCAATTATTTTCTCATAAGCATGTGCATTACAGCATTACAATTAGTCCTGGGAATACCAAACCGAACGTTAGCAGCAGCCTTTAATAATTGAAAACCGATCGATTTTTAGATAAATAAATAAACCCTAAACTCTGATTTCTAGCCAAATCTGAGAGGATAAGCGTTTTGAGGATGAGAATGAGAATGTACCAGAAGAGGAGAGGAAGAAGATGAGGAAGAGGTTTTGGAGAACCTGCTTAGTAAAGATCCTAAAGAGATCACTTGGGACTGGATTAACAAGAAGTTCAAAGAAAATGTGGCTGCGTGGGAGGAAAGGAACTGCTCGATTTGAGCTAGTTGATCAGCTTACACACTTGACAAAGATTGACAAGCTTCCTGCGCAGAAGCTCGAAATCTTGTTTAGCGTTATTTTGTCTGAAATAGAACCTGATGAGAATGAAACTTAGAAGACACGACACGATTGAAATCTTGTTTAGCTTAGAAGACGACACGATTGAACCTGATGTGAATGAAACTTCAAATCCAGCAGATTATGATGGCACAATAATCTTTGAGAATCTTTAAAAGCTCATGTTCTTTCCTGTTTTCCTTGGTAAGCCGCCCTTTCGCGAAGAATCTTCTGTCCCATGTACCTACACATAATACGATCATATCTTATATATATATTTTTGTCGTCAATCATATCTTATATATATAAATAGCATGCTTTGGATAAATTTGTGTCAATATGCATGTGTTTACCTTCCGAGCATCATGATCGTGGCTTGAGGATTAGTCCCCGGAGATTTGAGAAACGTGGATGCATCGATGACCCTCAAAGCATCAATTCCTAAGACTTTGTAATCATTGTCGACCACTTTTCCAACTTGACAACCTCCATGGTAGTGATAAATCGTCATCACTGTATCTTTACAAAACTGCTTCAAATCGAACGTCGAAGTTATGTGCCTTGGCCTCAAATTGATAGGAAGGGCAAGAATGAGATTCAAAACTCCACGCCCGTTTACTCCTCCAGGGTACTTGTACTTGGAGTATCCCTTAGAATCTATCACTTTTATTATAGCACTAAGTCCTTCAACACAGTTATTCAAATCCTTTGGGTCTTGGTAGTAATTGAATGTCACTGAAGGGTTATCATCTGGATTCTTGTTCCGCAGCTCCAAGTGACCTCTCGAGAGAGGTCCGACCACTTTCTGAATAATCACACCTGCTTTTGTCTTCACGTTCAATCGAAGATCCAAAGATTTCAAAAAGTTTGAGATTGATTGGATGGAGAGTTTTTCCTGCATATATAATATAAAAAATAGTATATAGTATAGCCTTGTGTTAAACCAAAATTATAACATTTTTACGTGTATAAATTGATCATATGCCATTTCCGTCTACTAATTGATTATATATACCTTATCGAGAAGATCTAAAACGCCATCGAAAAAGGCACGGGTCAAACTAATAGAGACACTTAAGCCACTTCCACCTTCAATGTAACTACCAAAATTTGGGATGCCAACGGCTTGGACAAGGGACACCTCTACCGGTTCAGGAGATGGGACGAAGACAGGGTTCATGGGATTATCACCCATTCCTTGCCCGACCATGGGGTGATCTAGGACTACCGGATTTATCCCATGGGCTATAAGATGCGCCACAGGGCCCACACCACTCAGCATCAATAACTGTGGGCTTGCGATGGCACCCGCTGATAAAATCACCTCATTCAGTGTGTTCTGTGTCGCTAGTTCAGCTGTGTGGAACACTCCATTTGCATCTCGAAATATCACCCCATGTGCCTTGGGCCTTTGATTTTCTGTAAGAACTAAATCAATTTCTTCCAAACGATAGATAGAAATGTGTATGGCCATGTTCAACTTGTGTCATGCATACTCATAACCAAAGTTTAGATTGTAAGTTCTATAAAAAAATTTGTTTATCATGTTACAATTTTTTTTTTTTAGCTATGCTCTCATTAAAATATAATGATATATTCTTAATTATAAATAAATAAAATTTAATAATAATAAGCAAGTGTTAACGAACAAAAAGAAATTTGTTTGAAAAAGGAGCATTTCAACTAAAAAACACAAGTTGTCATTAAAAAAAAACAAAAAAAAAAACTCCATTACGTGTAAGCTACGTGATCTCCTTATCCCTTCCTAAGCCTCACGAGTCATGCCGTCTCCATCTATAACCATAGCGACATGCATTTAATATCAACCAAATACCTTTAGTGGTGAAGAGGATTTTATGGACAGAAGCGTGCAAGTAGATAACAATCGTATTTGGATTAGCATACTCCAACAAATTCGCCGCCGTGTGTCTATGACCATTCCGATCAAATATCGTGCCGCCTATTTTCGTCCCGTAAACATGTCCGTACGTGAAACCGTTGTACGGAGTCACTCCAGCTTCCAAAAGCCCGTCTCTAAACGCCGATTGCCATCCCTTAACCTGCGGTTCGAACGCCACTTTCCTCTCGACCCACTCGTAAGCCGCTTCGACCTCATTTCTCTCCCAACCGGTTTCCTCCACGAAACTATCTTCGGCACGCGAGTAGAATCCCGCGTTTAGCACCGTTCCTCCGCCAAGCACGCGGGCGCGAGAGTTGAAAACGCCGTCGTCCGAGATGAAAAGCTGCGACCACGAGTTTGGTGTTGTGTTCAAGAGTGTGTTGGCGAAGTTTCCGATGTCTGTGGCCGTCGGGTTGTCGTAAGGGGACCCACCGCGTTCGAGAACTAAAACGGTAGCGTTTTGAGAGAGCGTTGCGGCTATTGCACATCCCGCGGTTCCTCCTCCGATAACAATATAGTCGAAGTGAGACAGCTTTGGTGCTAATGTTGCATCTTTCATAAAACTATAATCGCCAGCTTCACAGAAAAACAATTTTCATAAAACTTGGAATTAGTATATACTAATAATAACCTAAAAATTATAGATTTAATTAATGGTCGGTAGAGGAAACTAATATTTGTACCTTCATCGGAATAACACGCACCGTGGAAGATATATAATGCGACGAGAGTTAAATGAAATAATCGGAAAATATGAAAATACATTATAGTGTAAGAATATACAATAAAATTTACCCCTCAATAATATATATTTGGTTTGTAATTTATCTCTTGCGGCAGAAAACAAGACTAGGGTTCATGCGCTTAGTATAAAGGTGAAGTATATATGATGCTCTTGTTCAGAGCTGTATATATGAAAGAAAGGGAACCATACGGTCAAGTCTTCGATGATAGATTTTTCTTTTCAAAACATTTAATTTCTGGCACCACATTATTTGTGTCCATAAATTCCAGTCCACTATTTTTGGTACATGTGAGATTTTTTTTTGGGCAATAAATTTCTATGATAGATTTTGTTTTAACAATATAATACTCATTTTTTGAATTATCATTAATTAATATTTAACTAAACTAGGAATAGAACCCCCGCTTCGCGGAGGTATTTGTCGTATATTAAAACGTAAACAAACAAATTATTTTAAATTATTATAAATGAAAATACATAAAAATGATAAAAATACGTAAATATTCAGAAAATTATAATTCTTAAAAAAAGAAATAAAAAGATACGATCTTCCTAAAATAAATGAATATAAAAATTCGTTTTATAAAGAATCAAATGATCCTTTTATATGGTTTTCAAAAGACATAAGTGAAAAGAAGCAACTTTTGATAATTGAAAAGAAGCAATTTTTGATTATTGAAAAGAAGCAATTTTTGATAATTGAAAAGACGCAACCACAAATGACATTTCTTGAATTAAAATTGGAATTTATAAAAAAATACGAATAACAATTTTGAAAAGATACAACTTATTGAAAGACAATTGACATTTATTCAGATTGTTATTATAGATAGAGGGAGCGATACAAATACTCAAAATTAAGAGACTTAGATAAAGCGATATTATCCTCAAAATTAAAAACACAAACGTTTGATCAATGGGTTGCGCAATAATGTAAACTAAAGAATATTTCTAAGAAAAAAAACTAAATGCTGACTCTGAACCAAGCATATTATGCCTAATCTTCGAGGTTATCAAAACAAAAAAAAAAGAAAATAATGAATATCGAGAACGAGTTTGGATAAGAAAAAGAATAAAGTCGAGTAAAGTAATATGATCGTTTGACGATCAAAACCAAGATCGTAAATGAAGTTAAGTAACACAAAAATTTATAATCAAAAATAACGAAGCAGAACATACAAAAAAAATTGATCAATCATCAGTGACTACAGTCGAAACAATAAAAATAAAAAATGAGAGGGAGAGAAGCCATTTTTGAGAACTGATATAGGATAAAAATTCACATTTTCTTTCTATTAATGAAATGGAACAAGCGCTAGCAAAAAGTACAAAGAAAATAGACGATGCTTAAGAATGATATCAATTGAGAAAGGATAAAACGTTTGGTTTAGTGGGAATAGTTAATGAGAATAAATGACACATGTTGGATTAATGGAAGGATTAACTACAATGGTTGGATTATAATTATTTTTTCTTAAACAAAAAATCTATCAATAACATTGTTAACAAACCGCTGGATGCAAACCAAAAACCATGTGTAGTCTTGTAGACCAACTTTCCACATATTTGAAAGATTTCTGAAGTAAGACCAATAATTCATACTAATATAAAGTTAAAAATTCAAGTTTACTCAATCAAAAAAATACCAAAATAAGAAAATTTATGTGAAAAAACTCTTTCAAAGACTAAAGACAAACCTTGTAAAAGTTATTTGTGGCGTGTTCTAACTTATCTTGTAGATATAACTTTACAAAAACAAATAATTCAACGCATATAAGTTTTTTCGATGAAGAAATCAAATAGATGGATTAAGAAATCTCTTTTTTTGATTCACCATTATAGCATGAATCATTATCAAATTAACCTTTTTATGTGGTTTTGCAATATAAATAATCTTCAAAAGACATAAGTGAAAAGAAGTAATTTTTGATAATTGAAAAGACGCAACCACAAATAATATTTATTTTGCTGAATCGATGCAGAATTTCGGCTAAAATTTGATTATTTTGCTGATTAACTTCTGCAACAATAGGTGAACCCCGAAGGAAAAAAAGAATTGAAGCAGATTCCTTGAACTATATTTTGGAGATAAAGTTACATCTCTAGCAATAATAACGGTATTGTTTATCATTCTTACCGATTCCCTATAAAATAAATGAATATAACAATTTGTTTTATAAAGAATCAAATTGTCTTTTTTATGTGCTTTTCAAAAGACATAAGTGAAAAGAAGCAATTTTTGATAATTGAAAAGAAACAATTTTTGATAATTGAAAAGACGCAACCACAAATGATATTTCTTGAATTAAAATTAGAATTTATTAAAAAATACGAATAGCAATTTTGAAAAGACACAACTTATTGAAAAGCAATTGGCATTTATTCAGATTGTTATTATCTTCAAAAAACTTGTTTCTTCAAAACAATTGATTAACGTTCGAAGATAATATAACTCATAAGAAGGGTAAATATTATATTTTTTTCCCAAGTCGATTTAGAATCTTAACTTTTATCCAAATTTTTAAATTTTTGTTCCATACATATTTTGTTGGAAAACAATCATAATTTATATTTTGAACTTTTTTTATTTATTTATAGCAAACCATCTAGATAACATACTATTTTGATTCACCATTATAGCATGAATCATTATCAAATGATCCTTTTTAGGTGGTTTGAACAATATAAAAAATCTTCAAAAGACATAAGTGAAAAGAAGCAATTTTTGATAATTGAAAAGACGCAACCACAAATAGCATTTATTGGATTAAAATTAGAATTCTAAAAAATACGAATAACAATTTTGAAAAGACACAACTTTTTAAAAGGCAATTGGCATTTATTCAGATTGTTATTATTGATAGATATAACTCAACCAATAAGAAAATATGTTGGAGAGTACAAATAGTTACAAAACTTGAAAAAAGATAAATAAATTTAAACAAAAAAAATAGCTATTAAAACATGTTACATTAGAGAACGGAGGAAGTAGTACTATATTCGATGTTACTACGCCGTTTTTATTCTAAGGAAACATTGTTAATATTGTATATATCGACTTTTAGAATGATTGTACAAAATATTGTGAACAAATTGTATAGTTTTCAATCAAAATATATTATTTCTGTATCAAATTGTTATGTGTTTTGCAATATATTTTCTGATTCAAAAATGATATATTTTATATTTCTAACGTTGAATTATTGTTCTTTTTAAAATTAATTTTTATCATTTTTATATTTAAATGAGAAAACTTTAGTAACTATTTATAGAAAACAAGGATAAACTACATCTTAATTTGAAATGGAGCAAAAAAGAAAGAAAGAATAGAATCTAATATCTATCTTAGAAGGTGGGGGACTCATGATTTTTGTATCATTTTTTCCTTACTTTTAGTGGTGAATGTAAAGCATGTGTAATAATAGTTTGTGTACATGTGAGATTTAAATCCGCCTAATATAATTAGTTGTCAAAAAAAAACCTGATGATAAATGTTGTTGCTAAAATAAATGAATGTATTAAATACTCCATTGAAACTTTTAGTTACAAAATAGCAATAATTGCAAAGGCAAACAGGTAGTTGGAGTTATTCATAGATAGCAAACTACTCAAAGAATTAAAAATAATAGTTATATCCCCACATGATCAAAAAGTCTGTCTAGTTCTGCATATGGAAGAAATCTGCCCATGTCAAAAAGTCAGCAATTTTATATGTTTTTTTTTTTTGCTAAAAAGGTTTCATGTTAAAATGCAGGGGAAAAAATTACAACCGATATGACTTTGATGTCATATAATTTGACTTTAAATACTGCTCAAAGAAAGTAGTATAGTAGTGAACAAACAAGAGAAACAAGATTCTTTAGAGAAGAATAAATTTCTAGAGATTTTAGTGTGGTGCACTGGTGTTCTGTGGCTACCTCGACCACCACGGCCCTTTTTACAACATCCACCTGTAATAATCTTATTTATGGATGAATCAGCTATTTTATAACCTGAATAAACTCCGGAATTGAGGGCGACAAAACTACTACCAATTTTATAAGTTTAAACAAAAAAAAAAATCGAAATCCAAAGAGAGTTTGGCTTGTAGAAAACTATTACCAAAACATGAACCAAATGTCTCCATAAAGAAATTTACCATATTAGTTTATTACCATCCCTCCTACACTCTCTCCTTCATGAAGTTCAAAGAAAACATATGGTAGGATACATCACTGCTTAAGGTTTTTATATGATATTGTCAAAATCCTAAGGTGTGTGTTTGCATCACAGTTTAGATTAAATCTCAACGATCTTTGATGTTGTCTCGGCTTTCCAAAACATGAAATGAAAGCTTCTGTCAAGATCTCAAGATCAACCCAATGTGTTTAGAATTTATTAACGTTGGTTTTTGAGCTCACCACGATCTTTAATCACTTGTGAATTTTCCTCGGTAATTTTTAGCTCACCATTACAACACGCCCCCACCTTCATCTCTCCAATCAAGACATCGTCAAAGAAGACTTTCGGGTTTGACATTTTTTTTCCTCTCTGTAATTCACAAATCTTTTCATAGAGGACGAATAATCTCCCCTATGTTCGCAGACAATGTTCCCCACGACCGCTCTTGTTTCTGAACAAAAATTTAACTTTTGCTGTTTAAATTTAATTTTTTGGTTAAAATGAACTTTAGTACAAGAGAAAACCCACTTGCAAGATTCACGAATGAAACGTATGATATAAATACACTATAATGATGAATAGGTCTTCTGAGTTTCCTTTATTTAATTTGGACGATGAAGAAGGACTGTCTCATCTTTCATGGGAGCAACAATTCCCAAATAATTAGTTTTTTGAGAATATTTAAAATCTCATGTTTCTTCTTACTTTCCTCGGAAAGTCGCCCTCTCTCGAAGCATCTTCTGCCCCATATACCTACACATTATTATAACTCTTAGACAATCATATCTTATAAAAATAACAAGTTTGTATCAATTAATTGGTTTTATGTGTTATACCTTCCGAGCATCATTATCGTGGCTTGGGGATTAGTCCCTGGAGACCTGAGAAACGTTGATCCATCAATGACCCTCAAAGCATCAACCCCTAATACTTTGTAATCATTGTCGACCACTTTTCCAACTTGACAACCTCCATGGTAATGGTAAATAGTCATCACTGTATCGATACAAAACTGTTGCAAATCGAACGTTGATGTTATGTGCCTTGGCCTCAGATTGGTGGGAAGGGCAAGAATGAGGTTCAGCAGTTCACGCGCAGTTGCTTCCGAGTACTTGTACTTAGCGTATGCCTTGGAATTAATCACTTTGATTATAGTACCAAGTCCTTCAACACACTTGTCCAAATCCTCTGGCTCTTGGTAGTAGTTGAATCTCACTGAAGGGTTATCATCTGGGTTCTTGTTCCGCAGCTCCAAGTAACCTCTCGAGACCGGTTCTGCGACTTTTTGGATGATCACACCCGCTTTTGTCGTCAAGTTCAATCGAATATCCGAAGATTTGAAAAAGTTTGAGATGGATTCGGTGGAGAGTGTTGTCTGCCTAAAAAACATCATACATAAATATTAACATACATAGTTTTGTAGTAGTTATATATAACGTTTAATGAGATTAATTGATTATACCTCATCGACAAGATTTAAAACACCATCGAAGAAGCTACTTGTCAAACTGATAGAGAGACTTAAGCCACTTGCACTTTCAATGTAACTACCAAATTTTGGGATGCCAACGGTTTGGACAAGAGACACTTCTACGGCTTGAGGAGAAGGGATAAAGATAGGGTTCATCGGGTTATCAACCATCCCTTGCCCCACCATGGGTTGATCTACGATGACCGGGTTCACCCCATGGGCAGCAAGATGAGTTTCCGGACCCACACCACTCAACATCAATAGTTGCGGGCTCCCGAGGGCACCCGCGCACAAAATCACCTCATTCATTGCGTTTTGCAACGCTAGTTTTGCCTTGTGGAACACTCCACTCGCATCCCGAAAGATCACCCCGTATGCTTTCGGCCTCGGATTTTCTGTTCAGAACAGAATTTTGTTATCCGAAACATAGAGGAAAATAAAAAATGTGTATGGTTATGTTTGTTTCCTAACGACGAACGACTCCGACATACGAAATATTATGACTTAGAAACACCAAAGCCAACAATAAACCCTTTAGCAAAAAAAAAGAAGAGAGCCAACAATTGACAACAATAAACCCTTTAGCAAAAAAAAAAAAAAAGAAGAGAGCCAACAATTGACAGTCACATTCATAATTAAGATTTAGAGATACAAAAATATTATTACTTTTTTTGAAATTTATTGTATAGTGAATATGTTGTTTTTGTTATAATATAAGCTATATAACTAAAGAAAACCATTGATCAAGCATCTTCCTTATGTTATAGTTACGTTTTAAAACTAAAAATCTATAACGTAACAATATTGCTTTTGTGTCATGTTTCAACAACAACAAAAATATTATTACATGTCATAATTTAATATTTGTATTAGATAATACAACTGTAGAAAAGTTGTTATCTTGGTAATTCCTAAAAAAAGCGCACACAAGTTGTGAGACAAAAAAAGGTTTGATTCCGTGTAGGTCAAGTCTCTCTCTCCCTTCCTAACCCTCACGAGTCATCATGCCACCTTCTTCTTGAAAGTAAGGCTCTTAATTACTATATACGGGAAAACAAAGACGGAGAATTAATTACTAATCAATACCTTTGGTGGTAAAGAGGATCTTATGAACAGAAGCATGCAAGTAGACAGTAACCGTATTCTGATTAGCATACTCCAACAAATTCGCGGCCGTGTGTCTATGACCATCTCGGTCAAATATCGTACCGCCAATTTTCGTCCCGTACGTATGCCCGTACGTGAAACCGTTGTACGGATTCACTCCAGCTTCCAAAAGCCCGTCTCTAAACGCCGATTGCCATCCCTTTATTTGCGGTTCGAACGCCACTTTCCTCTCGACCCACTCGTAAGCCGCTTCGACCTCATTTCTCTCCCAACCGGCTTCCGCCACGTAATCATCCTCCGTACGTGTGTAGAATCCCGCGTTTAGGACCGTGCCTCCGCCGAGCACGCGCGCGCGCGAGTTGTAAACGCCGTCTTCGGAGATGAAAAGCTGCGACCATGAGTTTGGAGTCGTGTTTAAGACTGTGTTGGCGAAGTTTCCGATGTCTGTCGCCGTCGGGTTGTCGTAAGGAGACCCACCGCGTTCGAGAATTAGAACGGTAGCGTTTTGAGAGAGCGTCGCGGCTAGTGCACATCCCGCGGTTCCTCCTCCGATAATTATATAGTCGAAGTGAGACAACTTTGGTGCTAATGTTGCATCTTTCATAAAACTATAGTAACCAGCTTCACGAAAACAAAATTTCATAGAAGAAAATATTGGAATTAGTATACCAAGAGAGTAACCTAAATCGTAAATTGAATGGTTAGTATAAGTATACCTTCCTCAGAATATCACGAGCCATGGAAGATGATAACTGCGACGAGAATGAAATAAACTAATCGGAAAATATGAAAAACCATTATAGTGTAAGATTATATTTGTTTAAATTGTATAACAAATATTATCTATATTTGTATTGTACTAGCTGTTCTTTCTCTTTTGGGGCAATAAAAGAAAAATACTATTGGTTCATGTGCATATAAAAAGATAAGCATGAGCCTATTGATCAATGCTTTATAAAACACACACACAAAACCCATAGAAATAAAGGGAACCATGTCTCACGGTTATTCGAAGGTAGCTTCGGCGCCGTTTTCGTATTACCGGTGAAGTTCAGGCGCAATGCAGGTCCACAAAATATAATATTTTACAGGTTAGATTTTGTAGTTATTATAAAGTAATTATATACACGTTTTGTTGTATACAAAAGTTTGGTTTTGTTACTTTTTTATATTATTTATATTTGCAGTTGGGCTGGTCCAAAATCATAGTTTTTTGCATGTACAGGTGAATAGATGCCACGTAATCCCGTATTTGAGAGGACCTAATTTGTTGAGTTAAAACGAAATGTGGATGTGAATAAAGGTGAATAGTATATACCAATATTTTTCTTAATGGTGAGTGTATCGAATAATGAAGCAATACCAAATAGTCGGTTAGATTTATGGTTAAAAAAATAGCATTGATTTCAAAGGCAAACTTGTAGTTGGAGTTTCTTCGAGAAGACTGTCTAAATTTCGTTTGGGAGTAAAAGTATTGATGATGAAAGTAACCACAGTTAACAGAACAACTCCACAGCCGAAATGTGAGAAACTTCAAACAATTGTTACTGCATTGCATATACCCATTTCCAAAAGTCGACAATTTTATAATTTTGAGTACAAGTTCGGAAGTTTCCCCTATGATAGAACACGGTTTATGCACAACTAAAACCAAAACACGAAACAATCCATCATAAATTAGACCAACACCTAAATCAAAACCAAATGTCTCCTCCATAAAGAAATTTACCATTATTATATCATCCATCCTATTTCCATAGAGTTTCACAGGAAAAAAACTAAAGGAGTGTTTTACATCACAGTTTTGATTGATCTCAAAACGATCCTCTGATGTTGCATCCGCTTCACAGAATATGACCTATCAAGATCAACCCCTTAGTTCATGAGCTCACCACAATCTTCAATCACAACTGTTTCGGAGGTGGCTCCCCCATCAGAGCCAACATTCTCCATCGCTTTCACAACATCATACCCATCAACAACTTTGCCAAAAACAACATGTTTCCCATCAAGCCACGATGTCTTAGCTGTGCAGATGAAGAACTGAGACCCATTTGTGTTGGGACCTGATTTAGCCATAGACAGAATCCCCGGGCCAGTGTGCCTCAGCTTGAAGTTCTCGTCTTCAAATTTAGACCCGTAAATCGATTCACCACCAGTTCCATTCCCACGGGTGAAATCTCCGCCTTGGCACATGAATCCTGGGATTACACGGTGAAAGGCTGAGCCTTTGTAGTGCAGTGCCTTTCCTGCTTTACCAAGTCCCTTCTCTCCAGTGCACAGAGCACGGAAATTATTAGCTGTTCTCGGTGTTGCATCTGCAAATAGCTCCATCACAACACGCCCCGCCTTCATCTTCCCAATCAGGATGTCAAAGAAGACTTTCGGGTTTGACATTTTCCTCAGGCTTTCACTAAATCTCCGAATCCTGCTAGTAACAAAGTAAAGCTTCAGCAATGGAACTAAACCATGGATCTACAACATTCAGTAAAGCATTAAGATTTAATCTTTATCCTCCCTAAGATGCCAAAAGGTTGTCACAAACTGTTCAAATAGCAAAAACTATTGTCTGATTCATTGCAAACGACTAGGGACTCAATTATTCAAAACAGATTCTAATCAAATGTTGAATCCTAAAAACGAGAAAGAAATGTCCCACCCATCAAAAATTGTCGATAAGAAAAGATAGATTCTTATAACACAGAGATTTTTTTTAAAATCTCAATGGATGGTTTAGGATTTTGCACAAATATTGAGCTCGCAGGCGTTTTGATTATACGTTATCTGCAAGCCTTCGATATGTGCTTTTACGCGATACAACGCAAAAATATGAAACAGAGAACAATCGGATTAAATTGAGGACGAAAAAAATCAAGAATATGAAATGGGTTCACCGAAATGAGGTACCTTTGCAGATGAAAATCGTGTTCTCGACGAGTCTGTAGATTCACCTTCGCTGATGCGAGTGAACACTTATATAACGGCTGGCTCAACGGATTAAGGGATTTGGGAGCTAGGGTTTTACTAGGGCTTTTGACAGACAGATTGAGACGGAGATCTATGTGTTTTCTCGGTTTTGTCCTTCTATTTTTTTCATATGTACTAGGCTCATCGAAAAAGCCCATAATATTATTCAAGCCCACTATTAAAACTACCGTCTTCTGAGAAAACTTTTGCATTTTGTCTTTTATTCTTTTTTTTTTCACTGGTCACTGGTCACAACTACCCCTTTGTTTGACTTTTATCATTCTGTTAAACTCTATGCTTTTGGTTCAAATGATATGCTTTTTTAGGTTTAAAAAAAAAAACTGATGAATGAAAATGGAAGAGAGAGGAAAGTTTAGATTCAATTTGTAATTCTTTTGAAATCTTATATTTGACGACAAAAGACATTATCAAAATGGTTTCGAGTTCAATTTGATTCCCTATACTTTCTAAACCCAAAAAAAAAAAATGTAAAAATCAGAAAATCCACACCCAAAAAAAAAACCATTGAACATCTCCAATCAAAATCCCTTTAATCCTTATTACAGAGAGGATGAATATTTTGTGTTTACGGTCGCCACGACGACTTCAAGCCAACAAGGAATTTGCCTTTGTACACATTCGTTGACCACCGGAGAGATAAAAGAATAGGGTTAAGCTTCTTTAGCATTTCAACGGAGTCTTGCACCACAAGGTACCCTCCCGGCCTTACTATTCTGTCTATTTCCACTACCACCTCCAATAAATCACACCTGAGAAAATCAAAAACCAAAAGTTAAAGAAACAAAAACAAAAAACAGCACGTAGTTTTGCTACAGATTGGTGAGAACCATAATAAAAGGTTACCTTTGAGAAAGATTGGTGAGAAGGAAGCTAGAGTGCAAGAGATCATATGATCTTGGGTATGTGTTGAAAGACTCACACCAATCATGGTAAATCCCGATCAAACCTCTATCGAAAATCATCGATAGCGTGTCTTCGCCTTCCACAGGAATCACATTCATCACCCAGAGAGGTCTGTTTATAAGAGCAGCTGCAAATCTGAAAGCAAATTGAGAAAAAAGGTAAGAAAAATAGAAAGAAAATCTTCTCTGAGGTATAACTATATTGAAGAATTGTCTCACCCTCCATAACCAGCATTCATGTCCATCACGTTGTGAATCCTGGTCCAGTTTATAGCTAAACCGTTCAGATAGATATCTGATACGATTCCGAACCAGAGTCTTGTGTCTTCTCTGTAACTCTCTTCCCTGCTCTGTTCTGTTAAGAGGCTAACCGGCCCATCCGTTAACCTTTCAGGCCAACGGGAAGGCCATTTCCCGGTTGGACCCGCCGGTACTTTCGGTAGACAGCTAAGCAGAGGAGTGTACCTATGTTTCGAAAAAGCGGTATTGGTCAAGAGACATCAAAAATCTGTTTTTTTGTTGGAAATGAAGAAAAAAAAAAGAAAGGATAAAATGTCATTTACCATGAGCTGTTTCTCTTTGTTTCTTCTTCGATGCAGAGAGGCGGATCATTGTCCTTACGGGATTCATAGCAAGAATCTGAGTTTGGTTTCTGGTAAATCACGAATCCAACTTTTGTGAATCGAGTTCTAGCCACAACTTTCCAACACATTGATGTGGTCAAAGACTCCATAGCTACAAGAAAAAGAAAAAGAAGAAAAAAATAATCACAAAAGCAGAACATTCATAAATGTATCTTCTGTATGCTAATTAACATAATCAGGAGAAGTTAACAACAATTTTGATACTAACTTTTCCAAACATTGCGGTGCCCTTCATCGTGTTGATAAACAGGCGTAGCTGACCAAACAAAAAACCCTCCAGGCCTTAGAATCCGGTTAAGTTCCAAAAGCGGTTTACCACCTGCAACACACACATTTACATGATAGTAATTAATTAATAAAGCATGAAACCTTCTGAGATCAATCTCATAAACCGTATGGATTGTATCCAAACCGTATCCGTGCCAATGGACTCTGCATCTTGCGCAATGGATAACGTCGTAAGCATTATCAGGAAAAGGAAGCTTTTGAGTCCCGATAACAGCTAGAGTAGCCGGAATTCCTCGTTCTAATGCGAATTGAATCTGAGCTTCGTGTTCGTCTTTAGGAGCAAATGACATTGTGATCACGTTTTTGTCTAGTAAAGTCCCACCAAAGCTAGCCACACCACAGCCAACATCAAGAACCACTCTTACTTTCTTTCCCCATTCAAGTACAGGTAATGTCTGTAAAACAAAAAACACCGTGAAATCAAGAGAAGGGGACACAAAATCAACGTTGGTTTATGTATAAGTTGTATACCTTTTGTATGAAGTTGATGTAGTGAATAACACCGTCCTTGAATTGAGTTCCGCCACCAGGGAAGACAAAGAAAGGTCCGGATTTACGAACCCAGTTCTGATCTTTCTTGTATTCTACAAGCTTCGGGTGAGGAACATTATCATACCAAATCTGCAAAAAAATAAAGAAATTAGAAAAGCAGAGCAATTACAGAGGTACTAATCTAAACTAACCAACAAGACAAGAAGAACCAAGAAAACCTCAATTCTAGAACCAAAGAAACAATCACAAATCTTCAAGAAAAGATCTTACCGAAAAAATAGAAACGAGTCTCTCACCATGTCCCTGCTCTGAGGCCAAGGAAGAGGAACCTTGTAGCGTTGTGGTAAAGGAACGAGACATTTAGGTGCAGGCTCGGGACAATGTCTCTCTCTGTGTTCCATGTGCCTCTTCGACTTGAGTTTCTTGATGGCTTTTATGTTATCCAAACATGGCATGTAATCTGGACTCTCGCATCTCTTCCAATCCACCTTCAAACTCAGATTCCATTTGCTGTCTTTAAGCCAATCCAATTCCGAAACTTGATCGATCGGATCATCATCGACTCGGTTCTGAGAAACAGGTGATTCCCGAGGCGATGAAGAGTCGTTGGTTGGACTCGAGGTGGGCGTGAAAGTGGGGATGTCGGAGAGAGAAGATCGACGGAGATAAGAGATGGACAAGTAAGGGAAGAGATCGATTGTGTCATTGGTTAGGAGGATGATTGTGACTGATACCAGCAAGATTGAGAGAACACAGAGGCCTGAGAATTTCCGACTTTGAAAGATGTTCTTCGTCATTTCTTTCTTCCGTTGTCACACAACAGATGGAGAGACTCTGATCGATCTTTGAGAGCAGAGAAGAAGGTATTGCATTTGTGTGTAAAGAGCTAAAAATAGAAAACAAGGCTGGCAATAAAATAAATATATGTGTGACCCCGTGTCATGTTATTATTTGCTATGACGTGATGTGAGATAGGGAAATATTGTATATTGTATATCTCTTTCTTTATGAATCCATGATTGTATTATTTGATGTGCAAGTTAGTGGATGAGAGAATATAACAAGGAGACACAAACAAAATTGGTAAAAATCGGTCTATACCGTAGACCGGAAAACGTTTGCAATTCATTGATCCTGTTTCATGTGAAGACTGGTTGTGAGTGTGGATGTAAAAAGCATTCAAATGTAAACATGAAGATCATGTTGGGATTTCATGAGAAGACTGGTTATGATCGTGTGGATGTTGAGATTTCTAACAAAGGTCCGGTTACATGTCATGGCCATTGCGACTTGATTGATTCATATCTCCTCCACCAAGAATCTTGATTGGTCCAAGACGTGAACAAAACCATTATGATATGTATCGTACATTCCATAACACATAGCAGCACGGAGCGGAGAAAGAAGATGTGTCGTCTGTCTGATATGTCGTCTTCTTCCACGCATCAGAAACTGAAGCATAAGCGAAAACACTTGGAATAAAGATATAGTGGAGAGAGTTTGACGTTTGAATTTCTAAAATCTGCATGGCGATTAATTTAATTGAATTGGTTTGATGACCTTGGAGAAAGAAGATGCATGGCTTCTTCTATTTTGGTTTTCACTTTTCAGGAACTCAAATCCTATCCACGTGGACGTGGGTATGATATGGAGTGGATCATTCTGACTGGTTGTACAAACTGATGTGTCATTTTTCTAAAGTCTAATTGGCTGATTATTTTTGGCCGAATATTTTTGCTGATGTGGAGCCGTGGAGAAAATCAAAAATCTTTATCTTCAAGTTCAAACAATGCCGTCTTCTCTAAAATTAAACCATTTGTTAAACATTATTAATTCTCTAATTTCCTTGTCCACATACTTTGATATTTTGATTCTAGTGTTTAACAAATGGTTTTTAATTTAGAGAAGACAAACCAACTTTCATATTTTAATATGTTTTAGGTGGCCGCCATATGCATAAGTTTATATAATTACTGTATTTGATTTTTTTTCCTTCACTTTTCCAATTATTCCATGCGGGTTGTAACAACGTATAAATCAACCGTTAATACTTAATAGCAAGATGTTATCAAAATGAATTAATTACTCGTCTCAAAGGTTTGTGAATCACCCGGTGTCAACAAAACTAAAGGATAATAATATTCCTGAACCAAAATGGATTAAGCAGCAGTTTTTAGGAGATTACAACCAAAATAGATTAAGCAGCAGTTTTTTTTAGGAGATTACAACCAAAACAGATTAAGCAGCAGCAGTTTCCAGAAGCTCCTGATCGAAATGCCATGTTCCTGAACACATAAACAAAGTGTGAGACATGAAGTGGACGAAACGAGGAACGTGTTTCTATTATTTTCAAATTGAGAAAACAAATGGTTACCATGTCCTTTGCCGAGTCTTCTGAGTTGAGAGACATACTCCGAGATTTCCTTAATTGCTTCAACCTGCGAAAATGACGTTATTTTAAGTTAGATTCCTTTTTGACAGGCTTTAGATCATCAAGAACATTTGCCACTAACATAGAACGTGTTCTTTTTGTTTACCTGTTCGTTCAAAAACACGCTCTCAATAAAATCTGCCAACTGGACATCATCGTTCTTCGAAGCCACCTGTTGCCCAACATTATTCAAATGCAAATTGTATTAAGAGAAGTATTATATTTCTTGGGACATTAGACTAAAAATGACTTGAGTGCCATAAACAAGAATTGGATTCGAGGAGTAATGGTCTTACACTGTGCACGTTTAGGAGCTTTTCATTGACCAGCTTCTCCAATGATAGAGCCAGCTCCATGGCTGCAACAACAACAAAGAAACATCATTATGATTCCACAAAGGGCTATGTCCCTTGCTGATGAAAACCTACAACCTCTTTGATGTCAATTCTAACAACTTTCTCTAAATTCTACAGATATGAAGACTACTACTACTTTATACTTGAATTCCTCATCCACAATCTCAGAAATGAGAAAGAGCTTACCATACAGAGCATCTCCTTTCTCAGCGTGATCAAACTCAGAGAGAGGCATCACCATGGGCTGTAACTTGACTCTCCCACCACGTTTGTTCTGCAGACCACGGGAACAAGAGAGAAACGGTGTTAGAATAGATTCTAAGCTCAAATGAATAGCGCTTACGAATGAAACAATATGAAAACAATTGGCCAAGGACCTGATACTCCATCAACATCTCGGCGTGGTCTCGCTCTTCCACACTCGATTCCTTGAAAAACCTGATAGCAAGACATCAAGCAACTGATTAAATCGACACACCCAGAACGAACGAATATTAGCAAAGAATTGAGCAACGTTTTGCAGAAAAACTCACTTGGCAAGACCTTTGAGAGCAACGTTATCACGATCGAAATAGGCATACAACGCGTGATACACGTAAGACACGTTGTATTCCACGCTGCGGCAAAGAAACAACCATTAACGAAATCCAGATTCATAGAGGATACCCAAAAATCCAATCTCCACATAAGGCTCAAGCGAAAAAATTAAGCTAATCGACAGATTTACAACACCAGATGTTTCAAATCTAACACGAAAAACTTACTTGATCTGCTCATTCACGGCGGCTTCGCACTCAGGGGAGTACAGATGTCGAGCAAGCGAGAGCTGCTGACCCGATGGGACGAGATCGAGTTCCTTCTTCACCTCTTCAAACGGCTCGAAAACGACGCCGCTTAACGTTTGGGTGGTGGGAGCCTTAGAGGCACGAGCAGAGAAGGAGAGATTTCCGGATTTCCCGGAAAAACCAGGAAGACTCAAAGAGAAATCAGCCGGGGACGAAATGGAAGAGAAGAGAGGAGATATGTCTTTCTTCTCTCCATGAATGTTCAAGAGAGAGAAAGCGGAAGCGGCTTTGAGAAGCATTTTTTTTGTTTTTCCTGGAAATTTTTGTTTTAGCTCTCAGATTCCCTCTCTCTCTCTGCAACGAAATGGGAGGAGAAAGGGTTTTTGTGAGGTGAATGGTGGCGGAAGAGGGACTATAAAGTGAGGTTATATGGATGATGAGGCTGTGGATTATCGACACGTGGATGGACGAGATTGAGAGTTGATTGCAGGCGCGTGGCAGGCTTGTGGTACTGTTGCTGTGCTGGAAGATATTTATTATTTTGCACTGATATGTATAAGCATACAACTGCTATTGGCTCCTCTTGTTTTTGACCTTTTTCGGCTTTTTCTTTTTCTGTAAAAAGAAAGAAAGAAGAAGCAAAAGCCGAATTTGCTTGCTGATAAAAAAGGATAAACTCAAGAATTGTATGTTGATTTTTTTTTTTGAAGTAATATATTTATGGGTTATGATAAATATTTAAAGGCTTGCAAGATTTGTTTCTAAGGGCATTTTAATCAAGATGAAGGGTTAATAATTTGACCCATAGAGAAATATCTTTTTTTTTGGTCAACAACCAATAGAGAAATATCTAACCGTTGGTTTAACTGGTATTTCCAGGTACAAACGGGTTATGTGTGTCTGGGTTTATAAAGATGAATTGGATTACCAATTGTGTAGTGGATTTTCCGGTTGAATTTTGAATAACACACGTATATACTTCTACAGACTCCAAGTTTTACGTTTTGCACTCAAATTTTCACTCAAGCTTGACAAAACAGAGAACTCTGTTTATGAAAAAGAAGCATAACCAGTTTACGGTATTTACAACACACAAACGGATGATGAAATGGTTAAAGAATTGCATAAAACCTACTACGTGAAGAATCAAAAAAATTGCATAAAAAGTCTACTATACCAACTACCAAAATTCTCCACTCTTTTCTATTGACTCGTGGAAGCAGAAGCTTCAGGAAGATCGATCAACGGTTCGGATGTTGTTGCTGTCGTCTCTTCGGGCCTAATCTCTCCGAGTTGTGTCATAACTTGTTGAGCTTCAGGTCTTGTTGACGGTGTAGGATCAACACAGTGCAACGCCAGCTTCAGTGTATTCAGAATCTCATCACCCATTGTGTTCACATCATTCAACAGCTCCAAGTCAAAAACCTCATTAGTCCACTCTTCTTTAACCGCAGTAGCAACCCATTGAGGCAAATCCACACCGTTTAAGGCCTCGCTCGGAGACTTCCCAGTCAAAAGCTCCAATATGATCACACCGAGGCTATAAACATCCGTTTTCGTGTTGGCTTTCTTCAGCTTAGAGAGCTCAGGTGCTCTGTAACCTAATGCACCAGCTGTTGCAATCACGCTTGATCCCGCTGCTGTTGTCATTAGCCTGGAAAGTCCGTAATCTGAGATCTTCGCATTGATGTTCTCATCCAAAAGTACATTGCTTGATGTTAGGTTTCCATGGATGAGATTTGCGTGCGTGTGAAGGTAGAACAAGCCACGAGCCATTCCTTTTATTAAGCTCATCCTTGTAGGCCAATTGATATGAACATCTGGTCCCCTTGCTGCAATTTTAAGAACATGAAAACATAAGCTAAGAATGTTACATTTCCACCAAAAAATGTTGCCCTTTTAGCATAACATAAGTATCAAACTTACCATGGAGGAAGGTGGCAAGGCTGCCTCTAGACATGTAATCGAAGACCACAAGCTTCTCTCCCTTTGGGCCTAAGTAATAAGCCCTAAGAGCAAGGAGATTCGGATGCCGGATTCTTCCCAATACATTAATCTCGTTCTCGAACTCCTTCTGGCTTTTGGTGATCTTTTCCCTCAATCTCTTAACTGCAACTTGACTTCCATCTTCAAGTGTAGCTTTGTAAACTGTTCCGTAAGTGCTTTTCCCCATAATCTCTGCTGTTGCACACAGAAGATCATCTGCAGTAAACGCCATTGGCCCATCAAAATGAACCAGCTTCCCTCCTGTTTCACCTCCAGCTTCAGCTTCCCCTCCTTTCTCGGTCTTTGCGGCTGCAGCTCCTGGTCCAGCCTCTCCCCCCTTAGGTTTGGTTCTGTCAGGTCTCTTCCTCAGCAAGCAATAGAGGAGAACAAATACTAGGATAAGCAGAACTATGAGGAGTGCTCCAGAAGCAATGAGGATGATGTCTTTGGTACTCAGATTCCTGTGAGATGATTTTCGAGGAGACGGTGAAGGAGGTTGTATTGTAGGACACAGTGTCGAAGCGCTGTATCCACAAAGCTGTAAGTTTCCCACAAAAGAGGTGGAGTTGAACTTTTGGGACAAGAGAGCAGGAACAGGCCCAGATAAGTCGTTATAAGAGACATTGAAGAAGCTAAGGCCTTTCAGATCAGAAATCGAAATAGGAATCTCTCCGTTGAGTTTGTTGTGAGACAAATCCAAATGTGTAAGAGAAGAAATGTTCCCTAGAGTTGCAGGAATCTGGCCACTAACACTGTTACCGCTAATATCCATTGTTCTAAGCTTAGTGAGTTTGCTTAACTCGGAAGGCAGGGTTCCACTAATCTTGTTGTGACTAAAGGAAAAGTCTTGTAGCTGAGTCAAGTTGCAGAGTGAAAATGGGAATGGACCAGAGAGAGAGTTGTGATCAAGAGATAAGACACGGAGACTAGGAGAAGTGTTATTACCCCAAGTGTCTGGGATTGGACCAGAGATGTTGTTATGGTCAAGGGCAAGAAACTGAAGAGAAGAAGAACGAGTGAGACTCAACGGGATTTGAGCAGAGAGTGAATTGAAGCTGAGATTAAGCCTAAGAAGCTTAGTAGAATCAGCAAGACTCGGTGGAATAACTTCGGAAAGCAAGTTATTGCTGAGATCAAGCGTCTGAAGGAAACGAGAGACACCAAGAGAAGCAGGGATTGAGCCAGAGAGACGGTTGTTGAAAAGCTGGACTCCTCTAAGATTAGGAATGAGTCCTAAAGACAAAGGAATGGAGCCTCCGAGGTTGTTGTCATGGAGACTAAGCTTACGAAGAGCTTGAAGCTGTCCGATTTTCTCAGAGATTCTACCTCCAAGAGTCTTCCATGGGAGTTGAATCACTATGACTTGACCTTGAGCACATTTGATTCCAGCCCAACCTCCAGAGCAAGCACTGAACCCAGAACCGTTCCAGCTTCTCAAGAAGCCTCTCGGATCAATCAGCTCTTGTCTAATCGCTTGAAGGCCTTGGTAATCAGCTTGTGTGATCACTACACCGTCAAAGGCTTGGCTCGAGCCAGGAGAGACGAAGAAGAGGAGGAAAACGGTTAGGTGAAGGAGAAAGCGGCTTCGAAGTGAAGTCCGAGGTTGATCAATGGCGGTGTTGATCAAATCCAGGGGAGTGAAACAGAAGCAAGCTTGATTTTGGGTAATAGACTCCATGGAAGATGAAGAAGAAGGTTGAATGAGATTTTCCTAATGGGTAGGTTTGAGGAGGATGGAACAGGGAAAGGTTTTGGATTTGAAAGAGTTTTGTAAAGTGAGAGATGGGTTTCGTTGGAAAAGAACACAGCACGTGACCATCTTAGAGAGAGAGAGAATCTTTGTGTTCTTTTATCTTCTAGTGAGTGAGAGAGAGAGAGAGAGAGAGAGAGAAAGAGGAGACAAAGATCAGGTGATGGCAATAAGAGGTTGAGGGGTATAGAAGAGGCTCTCTGTCTCGCCTAATACTAAATGAGCTCCACGGCTAGTTTCATTTATTTACTTTGTTCTTAATTAAATGTGTTTGAACATTTTGTTTTGTTCGTTGGGGTCGATCTCGCTCATGTCGTTTTGTTTAATCGTGTTCGTAAAACATACAAATATATCACTGGAAATTTGGAATCACTAGTACTCACGGAATGTAGAATTTTTATATAAAAAAGTGGATATAATAAGATTATTTCGGTTATATGAGTTTCAAAAAACCTCGAATCATAATCACAACACAAAAATGCTGGTTCCGACAAAGATTGATATGATTTTTTTTTTTTAAAAATATTTAATTTATATTTGATTTTTTTCATGAGTATTATCATGGTTTAATACGCATATTCAAACTTATACTTGTTGTAAGTTTTGTAAAAAAAAAAAAAATTTGAACGAAAAAGCTCATTGCCCTTAATTATTAGTGTGCGAGTTATATATATTAGGCAATGGTAATTCCAAATCTGAGTAAGAGATCAAAGTATCGTTCGCCTGAATAAAGAAAACAAAAAAAAAAAGAGAGAGAGAGAGAAGAAGACAGCATTATTTAATTATGTTTTTTTGCAGACCAGCTTCGGTTAGTGCGCTGGAGCTTGCATATGGACAAGAAGCCGCTCCTTCACTTCTCCCTCTAACGGCTATATTCGTGGGTCCCACGAGACATAGATCACTAGGATCTGCTAAGCCAAGTGTGTGCCAAGGCTAAAATGCCATTTTCTTCTTGGTTAATGACGAAACTACCCTCAAAAGTGGAATGTAATAAAGCATAGATATATATATATATATATAGCTTAGAAGAAGAAGACGCACGACTTTGAAAGCGAAACCAAAACTTTTTTCCAATAGAAAAAGAAGAGAAAGGGTTTTGGTATAATAGATTCAGAAAGTAGAGAATGGTTGTGCCGTACGAGGTTATTTTTGTGTTGACGTTGATCTATCTTTGCTCTTTTACTTAAGACAGTTGCTGATTGGTACACGTGTACGTTGGATCTAACCCGTTAGATATGAAGGAAGAAAGCTTTTGAACTTGAATTTTTTTGAAAAAAAATTATTAGTATATTTTCTTTGTTCGAATTCAAACACTTGCCTTTAGAACATGTCAAGTCCATAATGACATTTCATTCCTATGGTTAGAATATGGTTGGAAAATGGAAGAAGACAAATTTGGTAATAAATCCTACCTTAATAGCTCAAATGATATGCCACAATTCATAAATGCTATCACAGGATTTGCTTGTCGTCTCAAGTACGCAAATACGTATTGCATAAATTTGGAAGAATCGAAACAAGAATTTTTGTTTTTTTTTTTGTTTTTAAAGGGAGAAGTGGCTCCACAAAAATATTTCTAGGCCGGGAATTGAAGACCAAAGACTACACCAAATTTCCAAAATTTCAATCGTAGAAATCATGTCCAAGCATTCTCTCTCAAAAGATAAAAAACCAATAAATTTTTTGTTAGCACCCATTATTCCTACCACACAAACACAAACACTAGCTTCACAAGTTATCCTGCGTTCTTGAGAGAAAAGCAAGACGATCAAAACCAGTATTAGCTCTATCAGGCATAATCAAATTTACACATAGCTGGATGTAATCCTAGATATAAATTAATCTTGGCTATTTTATCAAGCTTCATAAAATAAACATGAAAGATTCTCGCTTCAAATCATAAAACCAGTGAGCAACTATACAAGATAACCGCATTTAGAGGAACTAGCCACTAGACCATCAATGCAACAATTATGAACACTATACCGATGAGTGCAAAAGCTATGACATTGAACATAGCACAAATATGTTCGTCCAAAAAAAAAAAAAAAAGAACATAGCACAAATATCACATAAGAAGATGAATTTCATCAAGTGAAGAGAATTTCACCAGCTCTATTTCCAAAAAGGTGTTCTCTACTCAAAGGCGACTGGCTACTATCATTTACAAGCCACAACGAATCAAAGAACAAGAACAAGGAACAGACACCATGAACTACATATACACACTCTACAAAGATCACATAAGTAATTCGAGAACACCATACAACATTTTCAAACCACTAAAATTTTCTCGCTACATGCCTTCTGATCAAACTATTAATGTCACTAAATCTCCATCAATCTAGTAATGAATCCTGAAGGCAAAAAAAAACTGACCATGATCACCCCAATTGCAGCAAGATACTTCTTGGTTTTGGTAAACAATGTTCACTGCGATTCGTAAAGGTAACAAGCGAAGAAACCGATTTAAGGAAGATAGCATTTTTTAACACTGAATCCCACAATAGGAGAAGGATAGAGAAAGATCGACTTCGAGTTTTCTACATCTGAAGATAAAAGTGTCAAAGCCACCGAAGAGAAAACAACACAAGAAGCAGATATTGCAAAACAAAAAAAAATCTTAGTTCTAAAATCTGAAAAGCTTCGTTACGAATCTACATTCAATTCAACAACACAAAAAACCAGCACGGAGTCACCATTACAACTATAGTCAAAGGCACGAATACTCATCTCAAATCCATGTTCGTTTCCGAGATCTGAATCGAATCCAGCTCCTAAACTCTCGCCGCAACGGCGGAAGCAGCCGAGGTAGCAGAACCTCCAAGGAAGGAGAGTAATCCAGTGTTGGCAGGCTCTTGATCGTCCATGAAGAGATCATCCGGAACCACAAAGGCACCGTGTAGGCAAACGATGGCGACGCCAATCATCAGCGCGGAGGTCAAGAGGGATCCGACGCTCGTCATAAACACGACGACAATTGTAGACAAGATGAGAGCAAGCATGGTCTCTCGGTCAGAGAAAGTGCGGCCTAAGACGACCAAGGGCTGATCTGACGGACGGAAGAGGTAGAGGAACATCCACCCGCCTAGGAGACCGACGAGGACGAGCAGGGAGAGAGGATGGGAGAAAAGGGAAAATGCGAGCACGAGGGAGACGACGGCGACATAGTTAACCTTGAAGTAGGCGAGATTCTTCCTGATCCGGGACAAAGCATCGGTGAGAGATTCGGGTCGCGCCATGGAACTCCGATCGACGAGCTCCGTCCACGGGCGGCGCTGTGACAAGCCATCGCGGATCGAGCTGGAGAGGCGTGAGAAGAAGGTACGGAAGGCAGGAGTGTTGATAGGCGGCTGGGACTGAACATCTTGCTGATTGGAGACAGGTAGCGTCGGTGGACTTGCCATAGCGGTGGCGCGTGAGGTTTGGTTCCGCTGATTTGGCCGATAAGATTCGATTTCAATTGCGATAACAAAAACAAGAGCTGCTGATCTGAGATGTTGAGCTCCCGTGTTGATATTTTAGGGCCTGACCATAAGGTTAAGCCGGCCCAAAACCTCAAGTCACCGGTTCGACGCTCCTTTTGCGTTTTTTTTTAACAAATGTTTTTATTTTCTCGGAATCGATTTTAATTAATTTTTTTAATCAAACGATTCAAACCCTAAAATGAAAACTGAGAGCAAAAATCTTCACGGTTTTTTCTGGCGGTCCGTTCTTTCGTCCTCCGCCGATTTTTCATCTCTTCTTCTTCTTCATTCGCCTCTTCTTCTTTTTGTCTTCTTGAGAGTGTGTGAAACATAGTGAAACGACACCGTTAGCACCATGTTTGATGAAAGTAAGTTCGATGTCAATCTCAAGCTGTGGGCTCTTAGAATTCCCCGTGAACTCTGTAAAAGCGCAACTCGGATACTCAATGGGTACGTTTTTTCTTTTAAACTTCCTAAAGATTTGACCTTTGCACTAAGGATGACCTCAGTTTTAAGAATTTGTTTTTTTTCCCTTACCCTTTCTCTCCAAACTTCAGATTTTAACAATAATGAGCTGAGTGAGAAAGAGCAGAACGTAGTTATCGCATATCTAGATAAATAATTGGAACTCGTTGAATCAAGCGAGCTTATGAGAAGTGAAATGCCTTTTTAATGTGGTTTGTGTTCTTATTGATGAAAGCTTGGTTTTGATAACTTGTAGATACATGCTCAACATGCCACGAATTAAACCCATCACCGAAGATCCTGCTTGTGAAAAGACTCGTTTGGTGATATTGTCCGAAAGCGTTAAAAGTTCTGGTAAGAGTTTATTCTTGATCTGGGAATGTGTGTAGGAGATGGTGGAAGTGGCGGGATTATTAGTATTAACCAAGCCATTTTTGTTATAGGACAGATTTGTCGGAGATACATGATGAAAAACTAAACCAGCTTAAGAAACTAAGTGAAGTTGAAGTAGTTCCTCATTCGGTCACCCTTGGGTATTCTTATTGGAGTGCAGGTAAGACAACAATGTTAGGCTATTTGTAAATGGTCGAACTGTTTTTTGCTTCTATCCTGTTTAGGGGATATAAAACCTTCTGATATCATTCTTTCCTCGCAGATCACATACTGAAGCAGATTCTGCCAGATGGAGTGGATATACCTTCATCGTTTGAAACAATAGTTAAGTATTAAATTTCAGTTTGNGGGATAGAAATAAAATTGTAGTTTAGGAAAGGGACCGTTTCGGTAAATACAAAAGAGTTCATCCATACGCAGTTACGCCCTCCCTCTCCCATTTCTCCATATATATATATATATGCTTCATCCTCTCTCTCTCAACTACGACTGAAACCGCCTTGAATCGAAAACTCTCCGGTCAAAAAACCAGCCGGAAAATCAATCCTCTTCATCATGCACACGCTCGGGGTGATGCAATCTCCCTGCTTCCGTCTCCGCCTCTCTCCGTCCAGCCGCCGCCTCTCGCCACCGTCACCGGTCACCGGGGTTCCAAGAAGACTTTCCTCCTCCGGTTCACTCTCCTTAGCCACTCCCATCAAATGCGGTTCTACCTTGTCCTTTTCCTCTCAATGTGAATCATCTCAACTCATTACACTTTTTTTCGATTTTGCTACATCAGGGCATTTTAACGAAATTGATTTTTTCTTGTTGGTCTCTTAGCAGCAAGTGATGCGATGAAAGGTGGTTCCAAGAAGAAGAACCTAGTTCCGCTCCGCCACACCATTTTCTCCGATCATCTCACTCCTGTTCTCGCTTACCGATGTCTTGTCAAGGAAGATGATCAAGAGGCTCCAAGCTTCCTTTTCGAATCAGTTGAGCCAGGAAACCACGCTTCCACTGTTGTGAGAACTCTTTTTCTTCTTCTTCTTCCCTCCTCTCACTCTTAGTTATCCTCCATATTTCAGCCAAATCATGCTCACGACTTTTAACCTCTTAGGGACGATACAGTGTGGTTGGAGCACATCCAACAATGGAGATTGTGGCCAAGGAGAACAAAGTTACAGTCATGGATCATGCGAGAGGCACTGTGACTACAGAGGAGGTTGAAGATCCAATGATGATTCCTAGAAGTATCTCGGAGACTTGGAAACCTCAATTGATTGATGATCTCCCTGATGCTTTTTGCGGTGAGAGATTTTCTCAAACTGGTTTGGTTTACGTACAAGTTTGAGATCATGATAAATGACAATATTAGGTCAATATTACATCATGAGCTGCTTGCTCTTCAACAGGTGGATGGGTTGGTTATTTCTCATATGATACTGTCCGTTATGCTGAGAAGCGAAAGCTTCCTTTCTCCAAGGCTCCTGTAGATGACCGGAATTTGCCAGACATGCATCTTGGCCTTTATGATGATGTGATCGTCTTTGATCATGTCGAAAAGGTGTTTGGTTTGTTAAATCCCTTGAGCTTTTAATCTAATGTTCTTTATAGGATTCTTCATCCTGAATCTTGCTTCATTTTCTACAGAAAATGCATATAATTCACTGGGTGAGGTTATCTGGAAACTCCTCATTCGATAATGTTTATGCTAACGGTGTGAAGCACTTGGAAGATCTGGTTTCGAGAATTAAAGGCATCAATCCGTGAGTTTTACCCTTCCATTTTTCTGCTTTTGTATCTGGCTTTTCCTTTCTCTAACTGTTTCAAGTAACTTTGACTTATATCTCTATGTGTTTCAGCCCGAACCTACCTTCTGGTTCGGTGGACCTGCACACAAGCCAATTCGGCACTCCTTTGGAAAAATCAAGCATGACAAGCGATGCTTACAAGGATGCTGTACTTGCGGCCAAAGAACACATAGTGGCTGGAGATATCTTTCAGATCGTCTTAAGCCAACGTTTTGAGCGCCGCACTTTTGCTCATCCATTTGAAGTTTATCGAGCTTTGAGGATTGTGAACCCAAGTCCCTCTATGTGTTACTTGCAAGTCAGTGCTTCTCCTCTCTCTCTCTATCTCTCTCTTGTTTACTTTTATTTCCTCTGTTTTTGCTCATCTCCATATTCTTTACCCGACCAGGCGAGAGGTTGTATTCTAGTAGCGTCAAGTCCTGAAATTCTCACCCGAGTGAAGAAAGTAAGCATTGCACATTATCTCTTCTCCTGGACTTCTTGTAATGTAATACTAAAAACACCTTTTGGAATTTGTGTAACAGAACAAAATCGTGAATAGGCCACTAGCAGGAACCGCAAGACGGGGAAAGAGTTTTGAAGAGGATCAGATGTTAGAGAAGACACTGTTAAATGACGAAAATCAATGCGCAGAACACATCATGCTTGTTGACTTGGGCCGCAACGATGTCGGAAAGGTTAGACCATCCTCTCTCAGTGTCAATTTTCTTTGGTTTAAACAATGATGAAAAGAAGACAATATTTTATTTAACTTCTTGCCAATATCTCTCTCTTACAAAGAATATATCAAATTTGAACGTATTGCCATTACAAGCGGCTGATATCTTCATTGGCTCTCTCTGGCCTCTTATGAATGCAGGTGTCGAAGAATGGCTCAGTGAAGGTGGAAAGGCTCATGGATATAGAGCGTTATTCCCATGTCATGCATATCAGCTCAACGGTATTACAAAATTTTCTTGAGATATTACAATCATCAAAGTCCTTCCTCATCACATAATACCTCCACAATGTGTTTGCTCTCTAAATGTTTAAAACAAAACAGAAAAAACTACGTATGCGAAATTTCAAACCGACCCCATGTTACGCTCCCTTGTAGACAAAATTACAAGAATCAAAGGATATTTTTTCTAAAAATGGGCTTCTAAAACTGATTAAAAAAAAACCATTAGAGCTAGAAACAACGTAAAGATATGCACTAGTTGCAAACGCTCATAAGTTTTTGAACCGTGTAAACAGGTGACTGGAGAGTTACAAGAAAATCTAACTTGCTGGGACACTCTTCGTGCAGCTTTACCAGTTGGAACCGTTAGCGGAGCTCCAAAGGCAAATTAAACTACTAGTTATTACATAAAGTCTTTTGTTTCTTATTTATATGTTTTATGTGTGTCTGATCGTTGAGAGTCTCTCCTTGTTACAGGTGAAGGCCATGGAGTTAATCGATGAGCTAGAGGTGACAAGAAGAGGTCCGTACAGTGGTGGATTCGGAAGTGTGTCCTTCACTGGAGACATGGACATAGCTTTGGCACTGAGGACAATTGTGTTCCCAACTCAAGCTCGTCACGACACAATGTACTCATACAAAGACAAAGACATGCCGCGCCGTGAGTGGTTAGCTTATCTGCAAGCTGGTGCTGGGATTGTAGCCGATAGTGACCCAGAGGACGAGCATCGTGAGTGCCAGAACAAAGCTGCGGGACTCGCACGTGCCATCGACTTGGCTGAGTCTGCCTTTTTTAATAAAAATTAGAGAACTATTTAGGTTTCTTGCTTTACAAGCAACATCCTCTGAAATTAATTAGTTGATATCTCAATTTGAATCATGAATTCCGGGAATTGTTGACCAGTCATAATTTAAGAAATTTAATTATAGTCAAATCTCATATAAAGGAAATATTTTTAAAATTGAATTTTCATGTGAAAGTTTTAAGGGTAAAAAAAAAACCTTTTTGTTCAGAGATTTAACCGAAAATCGTACTAATTTATATGAGCTGTAAGTCCCAAGTATATATATATATATATATATATATATATACAGAGTCGTGCCTGGGCTTATAGAGGCCGTAAGCCAATCTTAAAAAAAAAACATAAGACAACATTTATAAAAAAAAGTGTTCGACATAAATTTTTTAATATCTTATCTAATTGTGTTTCATATTTTCATTTTAGTCTTTATTTAGTTTCTACCTTTATAAATAATTTTACAGACTTTTCAAAGAACAAAATATATCTATTTAAACTTGTGCAATACATATGGCTCCATATTACAATGAAAAAAAAGTTTAAATAGTATCTTAAGCCTTTTCTTTTTAGAGCTTGTATGTAGGCGAGATTCAAAAAAGAATGAAAAAAAAAAATATAGACGTAGGCGGATGTTTTTTAATTTACACCATGGGCACGAGCATGTATATATATATATAATATAAAATAACCGTTAACATCAAGATGTTTTCTAGATAAAATAATTATAATTGCGTCAACGGTTTGAATCATCCGGTGTATGAATGAGTACAAAACTAGAGACTAATATCTTTGATTATGGTAGTCATATCCCTTACGAAAACTATCTAATAAAATGAAATACGTGGTAAGCCATATATGTTTCCAAATATTGAAAGCTTAATAGCATTTTCGTATTTCCCTGTTTGTTAATCACCAAAAAGATTGTTCTAAGATTTTGCCAAATGGCCAGGCACGGATGCTAAATGGTCATTTTTACTAAAATACTAAGCCAAGTGGACGAATGAAATACGAACAAAATATAAGGCATATTATAAATTATAGAAAAGGAGTTTTATCCAAGGAAAAAAAGAAAAAGATTTGGTGACGTAAGCCTTTGGAATGGACCTGAATGTTCCTTCCTACAACGTAAACAAAGCTTACGGGGACACGAAGCTGATGTGGACGGATCATTTGGCCGCCCTTGTCCTCCGGTGGCTTACACTTGGCTCGACCTTTTTGTTTTTTTTTTTTTCGTTCTCTCTCCGACTTTTCTTTTACCCTGAGATTACAGTTTTTCTAGTTTTTTTTTTTTTTTTTTTGGACATTTCGTTTTGCCTATCGTTATCAAACATGAATCTGATGTTGACAAAAGAAAATCAAATATGAAATGAATCTGGTCAATATCTTTGCCCGTTTACCGGTCGTTTAGTTCTAATTAGCACCAGATGGGTTTGTCCAAATACTGTATGTACTTTCCTTTTAAGGAGTTTTACACAAAACAGAAAATGAAAAATACAAGCTCCTATAAACGAAATATTAGAATTACATTATATATAAATATATGAAGAAATATCGTATGTTCAAATTCCAGATTATAATCACCAAGAAAATATGGAATTTTTTTAATTGAAAGTCAATATATATACATGTCGCCAGAGTTCATAGGTAAGAAAATTATACCCATTGATTAATTAATTAGTAATATATTTGTTATATTATCTAATTAATTTGTTTTTGGAGCAAATATTATCGAATTAATTGATTTATCAATTTATGAAAACGTATCCATAAAGGCCAATATACATGCCTCTCGAGAGTTCATAGGTAAGTAAAGAAAGATTCTGTAAAAAGCTTCGTTCATGATACTACCAGTCAGTAGTCAGCCCCGCAGCCCTAAATTGATGGTTAGATCAATACTTATGCTCCTCTTAAATGGGATGCTAAATTCTCTAGTTGGTCTTACAATATCATATTCTTTT
Source organism: Alliaria petiolata (assembly GCA_020283515.1). Classification (NCBI taxonomy): domain Eukaryota; kingdom Viridiplantae; phylum Streptophyta; class Magnoliopsida; order Brassicales; family Brassicaceae; genus Alliaria; species Alliaria petiolata. The sequence continues at coordinate 104,594,836 of JAHZTW010000002.1, read as the reverse complement.
TAAAAAAAAATCGTATAATATCAATTACTTCTTAGACTATTCCTTGCATGATGATTAATACGAAAAATATATTTTAACATGTTTTCTGGTTGGTGCAGTCTTTTCAAATTATTAATTGAGAATGTACATAATATACAACCAAATGGCAAATTAGTACGTAGTGGTCCATGATAAGTTACAACATTTTTTCATTTTCAATACGTTTCTAACATCAAAGACATGTTTAATCTCAAAAAGTTAGACGACTATGAGTTACATATATAAAACAAAATAAGTATTTCTTCTATTCCTAAAAGAAAATTATTTTGAAATTATTACACATATTAAGAAAACATATTAAAATTTCACTATAAATACATCATTTTTTTAATAAACAATTTCTTATAAATTTAAACCAATAGTAATTCAAAAATATCAATTATTTCTCTTGAAATTTCATCATTAATTAAGAAAAATGTATTAAGAACTTAAAACAACTATATTTGTGAAACAAAAATAAAATCTAGAAATATTTTCTTTTAGGAACAGATGAAGAATATATTAACATGTTTAGAAGTTGTATATACTAAACTTGGATATATTTATATTTTTCTTAACAATTTATATGATAAAATTAGCGGCATGTATACGATCAGTGCTCACATGGCTAAAATCGGTCGGCTCCTCTATATCCGCATTTTGTTTTGCTAACGAGCCTCTTTCATTATGTCTGGAAATAACAATATTTTTATTAGTTCGATTGTTTTTTCCAATTAATACCATGGCCATCTTTTTATGTTTTTCTTTAAAAAAAATACCATTGTTTTAAAAAAAATTATATATATATATATATATATAAATAATTAAATACCATCGTTCTTTGAGTATAGTTCCTTTTTTTGTGTGCAAACGAGTATAGTTCCTTTTCTCGGGTATATTAACATAGTGTTCGACCAGAGACTAGAGCTCAATATGGATTGTTAACTAAATTGCAGTGTCGTTTAGCTCTCATATACGATATAGAATTTCGACTGACTGATGCCTGACATGACCACCGATTTCATTAACGAGTTTTTTTTTTTTTTTTTTTGCCGGCCAAAAGATGATTTTATTATAACAGTAAATGAATATATTACAACATTTTTCCATTATACAGTGTAACTCAAATTTTGTTCTCTAGCCAGTTTAGCTTACTTATCTCATCTGCTTCTACTGACATACATATAGGAGAACGATTAACGAACATGGCTTAGCAGACAATGCCATTAAATCCTTCACTTGAGTTGCAATACTTGATCGATCGACACCATTGCTGAGACCTTTTTAGCTTTGTGAATTCTTGCACACAATCCATTAAGGTCTCTTATTATCTCCTGCAAAAGTAATATTGTGATATCTCCAACTAAAGAATTATGGAGTTAACGTACGAACACAATTAGCAAGTAATACTTAAATATATAATTGAATATAGATACAAATATCAGGTAACCATAGAACACAAGTGAAAGCAATACAAGAAGATTAGTAAGAAGAAAATCTTAGACATCATAGCACAAAGATGAAACTAATTTTTTCTCAAGATTTTAATCACTATAATGATATAAAAAAAATATCATCATTCTATAAAACAATAATTTTTAAAATTAATAAAAAGACAAAGATTTTTTAAGTAAAAGATATAGAATATTGTATTATTAGTATGTTTGCGCATAAAAACAGAGGGAAATTCTATAAAAAAAATATTTGCAAGGATCACAAAGTCACGAGAGCAATAAAAAAGACTTAAATTTGCAACGCAATCAACAAAATCGATCGGATAAGAAACGATGCAAACGTATAAATTATAAAGTTTATTAGAAAGTCTCGTCGATTTAAAAAAAAAAAAAGTCTCGTCGATTAATTCCTATTACGCACCAAATCAAACAGATCATATGTTATGTTCAAGAATAATTTTTCCTTGGAAAAGACGTCCAATGTTAAATTCAACAGAAAACGTCATTATAGTTAAATAATACTAATTATTTATACACAAATTACACATCAGCATTATCGTCAGCATCGTCAAAATTTTGTTTTCTTCGACCCTTTTAAAAACCCTCAAAAAAGTCTCAGCAAAAACTTCTCTCTTCACAACAAAAATCACACTTACATCATAAATCCTCTGTACATATAAATCAACAAAAAAAAAAAAACCCTAGAGAAGAAAATCAAGATGGGTCTGATCAGCAAAGAAGAAATTAGCAAAACCAGAAGATATTCATCTTCTCTTTGGAGAGGAGTCAAAACGATCTTCGTTCTCTTCACTATGCTCCTCTCGTTCATCCTCTTCTCTGCTCCGATATTCCTCGCCGTCGCCGACGCCGTTCTTCCCTCCGCCATCCTCTCCTCCTCGTCATCCTCCGATCACCACCTTTCTCCTTCTAATTTCCCGGCGACGGTTTCCTCTCATCTCAGCAACTACGATTTCCGATACTCTCTCATCGATATACCTCTCATCTCCATCTTTAGATCTGCCATTATACTCTGTAAGTAAACCCACCAGCTATTTTCGGAAACTTCTATTTTCTTCTGTTAAATCAAAGATGGAAACTTTTAAGTGACTACAGAACTGTGAAAATCCATAGCTCTGTTCCGAAAGTTTGTATTTTTGTGAAAATTCCGTTTTGTTTTCTTTCTTTTTTTTATATACTTAGTTTTAGAAATTAGTCGATGCCTAAATTTCTGCTAAATTTGGTAGATTGATTTCAATTCCGGAAGAATCTGGAAAGCAGAAAGCTAGAGAGTACTGTTTTGGTCTCGTATGAATTTTAGAAAAGCCACTTGTTTGAAATCTCAAAAGCTTACGTACCCAGAAAAAAAAAAATCAGCTTTTTTCTCGGAATTTCCGCCGGAAAATCATGAAAGGATCGTTTTTCTTGTTGTTTCTGTTAACAGGCGTTTACGGGCTCTGTGACGGACCGAAGTTATCAAGGGGTCCATATCTGCTAATAACGATGGTTTGCTCGATTTCATCTTTGATCTACGTATCGTTTAAAGCAGCGATTGTGTTCGGCGAGCCCGTCATCGAAGACGGCGACGGAGGAGGAAATTTCCGAGCAGAGGAAGTGGCCCTCTTTGTCTGTTCGTCAGTCTTAGCCATCGGTCACATCGTTGTGGCGTACCGAACAAGTTGTAGAGAGAGAAGAAAGCTCCTCGTCTTCAAAATCGACATCGAATCCGTAAGTTTTTTTTAATTTAATTAATTAACTTTTAGCCGTTACATAAACATTAGTAGTATTAAAAATTAAAAAGAGGCCGTATCAAATTGCTTAATTTTCAAATCTAGTACTATTATTTTGTGTTTTTAATATCTAAGATGCTCTTGTTCTACCACTAATACAAAATCAGACTCGGTCAGAAATTGCATGTGACTTTAGTTATTATATATACATAGTCAACGTTCTGAATTGATTTACACATTTTTGGCACTAAGGGTTCTTTTATGTAGTAGTACTAGTAGGGTTGGAAAATGACTAGTCAATTTAGAAGGTTTGATTTTTCACAAACACCAAACAAAACTGTTTTTCTACTAACACCTTTTTTATATGTTTAAAACAATTTAATTCAAACCTAATTAGATAGTGACGAATAATAGGATTACTTGTAGAGGGCCCCTTGAAAGAATAAATCACATTTTCCTATATGAAGAGTGAAACGGATGTTTCCGAGTGGGAACCGTGTGGGATGAATAATGATGGAACTGCTTTACTAATATCTCTTCTTAATTTAAAATAAAAAATAATATATATACTACTATTAAATCATTAGGACATGTCGACGTCACTAACATCTATTAGGACATGCCTCTTCAATTTCAATGAACACTAATAAATACTAGTATAACTTAAGGTTTTAATTTTTTTGTTTTGTGATAATCCAATTGCAGGTTTCAGCTTGTAAAAATGTGTTTCCCCGATACCAGAAGATCCTCCAACAAGAGAGACTCAAATAGCTATATTAGAAGACAGCCGACACTTGTACATACATGTACTTACAATACAGCTATATGTATATAAATATACGTATCAAATGCAACATAATATGGGTTTTGGTCTCTCCTTTCAAGTTTCAGGTAACATAGACCACCTCACCGTTTTTATATTATGATTTCCATATTAATACGAACCACCAACTTGCACATATATTAATAACTTGATTATTTAAATACTAAAGTTGCTTTAATCACTATCATTTTCGGAGTGTGTGAGTCATATATAGTGGAGGTAACCAATTTGAGAATATTTGTAATGATAATGTTGTTTATTGTGTGTTTTTTTTGTTACAGAAAGGTCCAAAGGATAATCTGTAAAGGAGAGGAAGAACAGATAACGAATGGGGCTTAATGTAACACTATGCTTTTCCATGTGAGACTACAAAAGACAACTCCAATGAATTGGAAGTTGTTACTATATTATATACTAGATTTTAAATTAGGTAGACACAAATAAAAAGAGAATCATTATAGGAGTTCTTATTTACTTTAATGAATGATACACCGTTACACTTTTGTCTTTTTTGTTTCTTTGTATAAACCATATTTTTCATCAATCAATGAGATAAGAAGCCGAAGGCATCTTTCTTCCACTTCTCTCTTTCTTATTTTATAGTATAAAAAGAAATAAACAAACAATAAATGTATATATGTTTATAAGTTTGCATATTGTACGTATGGACTACTCTATAACTTAAAACTCAAGAAAATATGAACCTAGTGGAATTTACTAACGATTAAAATGCTTCATTTACTTATGTGATCATCGAATGCTAAATCTTGTTGCAAGAAATGTATTTACCTGCACAAAATCTTGAATTCGATGATCACATAAGAAATGTTATCACTTACGGCCAGTAAATGATAGATGTAACTCTCACCGGAACAAATAGTTTTGAGATAAAGATATATAGGGCTATAGTTGGTTGGGAGGATTTGGACCGATTCTCTGTCATCTATATAGTCCATTAGAAATATAGGGGCAAAGGCCTTAAAGCTGGACCTAGCGAATTTACGTTGAGACAATATCTATCAAAAAAATGTTTTTTTTGATGACAAATGACACAAGAAAACCTTAACTAGACTTACCTACCCTATATTGGGGGAGGGACTAGCTAGTGAGGACCAAAACAGACCAATCAAAACACGTGGTCAACCGGAAGTCCGCAGGGATTATCCGCAAAATTTTATAATCCGCTGATTCTTATTTCTTTTTTTTCGTGTTTCTAAACTTATAGGTTCATATATCTTCTTTTGTGGCGAGGTTGGTTCATGTGACCATGTTTAAGAGATTCCGATTCTAGGAAAATTATGGACCAAAAATGTTTGGATTTTTTTTTTTGGTAAAAAGAAAAAAACGTATTGTAGAATATTTATTTATTTTGTAAAGGGAAAAAATCTGTTTTATAAACATATAGTTAAAAACCGTAGAGACGCTTTTCTTTAAATATCAAAGCTTGTAAGATATATAACCTAACGAATTATTTATTTAACATTATGCATACAAAACTGACAAAAATGCTATTAGACATCAAATTTTAAATATTAATATTCAAAATTTTGAATTCTGAAAAATTGGTAATGAACTTAGAATTCTTCACGGAATGAACCACCTCTTCTTATAGAGAGGAAGACTAGTGTAATTCGACTATTAAGTCACATTGTTGATATTAAAGAAAAAACTTATCTCACATTGTTAAATTGACAACAAATGAACAAATCAATATTCCTTGTTAGTTGAGGCTTTTAATATATTTGTATCTCTCGTTTTTGTTCTGGTGTGGTAGGATAAACGACAATGATTTTACTAGACGAATATCAGATTTCAATGGAGCAAATAAGTAGCGAAGTCGAGAGAGTAGAATTTAATCATATCAATTTATTAACAAAATCTTTATTTTCCATATAGTATATATATTTAAAGAATATTCATAGAGTTTTCATTATAATTTTATATTTTGTGATTTAAGCTCAGAATTTTGTTGAGAAAAAATGTTATTTAATAATATATATATGTGAAAAAGAAAATATATTTGCTCGCCTGGTATCTCGGATATTTGTTGGTAACTCACAACCTCCAAACGCAATTAGACCGAATCATGATGATAAATTTTACATTATTTATACGCTACCGAAACTACTCCAAAAGTCTTAACAAATTTCCCCACGATTTCCTCGTTTACACTTTATAAATCAATAGAGTCGGTTTTGGGGATTATTCAATTCACACGTAAGAGATATTTTTGTTGTTTGAAGATCAAAGATGGGGAGGGTTTTTATGGTGGATCTGGTAGGGCAAATCTACAGTTGCAAACACTGTAAGACCCATCTTTCTACAGACCAAGACATCATGTCCAAGGTTTGATCTTTTCAATCTCGATATTGTTTCTTCTTCTTCTTTTTTTTTTGTTTTCCCCGTTGATATTCAAATGAGTTTTTTCATCTAGGTTAAATTAGATTTGGTGTTTTTGTCATTAATCTGATTATATTTATGCATTTTCTTTTAATTTTCAGTGATTTCTTTCAGGATTTACCATTTGGTTCATTCACACCACATTGTTTAACGTCGATCTTTTGTTTTGAGTTTACAGAGTATTGCATCTAATAACTTGTTTGAGACTGAGATCATATCATGTGTTAAAGGAACACCAAACTTTGCATATTTTGATTCTGTTTCTGATCAAAACATTGATTCTTTGCATCCTGATCCCTGAGAAACTTTCATATTAATCTTTCACAAAAACACTGCATTATTCCAACTCTTAAAAAGGTTTTGATCTCTATTTATCAACAACTTATAATTTTTAGTATGTTCAAAAAAAAAAAACTTATAATTTTTAGTACTGACTTTTTGTTTTTTGCAGTCTTTTCAGTGCAAGTATGGACAAGCTTATCTCTTCAATAAAGTGTAAGTTTCCAGATTTCTTCTAACAATCTCTGAGCTATTAGATTGTTCTCTCTACTTCTAATTACGTTTTTGTTGTTGTTGTTGTTGTTGATGATGTTTTAGTGTAAACATTTCAATTGGAGTGAAAGATGACAAAATGATGATAACTGGACTTTATACCGTAACTGACATTTTCTGTGTTGGTTGTGGATCAAACGTTGGCTGGAAATACGTAAGTCAAAACTCATTTAGTTTATTCGCAGACATAATAATAATAATAATCCATGTTTGATTCGAATCTGGAATAGTTAAACTTTGGTTTTGTATTTTATATGTTTCCAGGAGACTGCCCATGATAACAGCCAGAAGTACAAGGAAGGAAAATGTGTTCTTGAATTGTGAGATCCCCCTTTCTTGATTTTTGCTTTTTTTTTTTATCAAGCAATCACATTTCCAAGTTCCAACATAAACACAAATTTCACAACTTTTTATTCAAGAATGTAATTGAGGTTTGATCCCAATTGTTGACATTATTATTATTATTATTTATTTTTGTTTTTTGTAACAGGTATAAGATTTCGGGTCCTCATGATAGCAGCGAGTTGGTTTGTCAACAAATTTCACATCTTCTGATTTAAGAATCACATGATTTAGATGATATGCTTTTAAGCCTTTTTCCTTCTCTACTCAGATTTATGTTAAAATGTACAATATTCATCGACTGTGGCTTATCTTTTCTTTTCTTCTGTATCAAATAATTTTATGTGGTACCCGTAGTCATAGCTGCTTTGATAGATTTTGGTATGATTCTTTATCAGCGAATCCTGTAGTCATAACTGCTTTGATAGATTATGGTTGATGATAATTAGAAATAATGTAGAAGTTAACAGAATGATTTTTTATTTTTGTACTATAAAATCCAAAAGCCGGAACAACAATGCACACACAAAAATTCAAAGCACGGTTTATCTTTGGTGATGAGATTATTTGTTGAAAGAAGAAACAATGAAATGGGCCTTAAACTGCATTATAACTAATCAACCATTATGTAAATTAAATATTTTATTTTATTTGCTTAGCAAGAAAACACTTGTTGTAATGTGTACTCCATGGTATAAAATTTAGAAGTTTGAAACTGTTATTTGGGATTTTATTGGTGTTTTATTTCAGGAACTCGGAAGCTTCACCGAAACTCTGCTTAACTTTGATTAAATTGTCAGAATTCTTCGAGACGCAGGAAATTTATTCGGACCTCTTGGTTAATGTATGTATTATTTGCTGTCCTTGTTTAGCAACAAATACGCCCATTCAAAAAGTTGGGCTACATTAAATCCTCTCTTTCTTTGTATTAAAAATTTAAAATATATATTAATCATTTTAAAAACATATCAAATGTTCTTTTTTTTTACCAGCCAAATATCAAAAAATCTAACTACAGTATGCGTTTCGCCATAAACTTAATATTGGCATGATGACATGTCTAAGATGAAGGATCTTGGTTTGTGCCGTTGAAAGATATTGAAGGAAACTTGTGGGGCTTGTGAGTAATTCACCAAGCGATGACATTCCAGGCCTACAAGCTGAAGTTGGTAGACACGAACCGAAACTTGCATTGGAAACCGATTACGACAACAACTGGGCCTATATGAAATCTACTAGGCCTAGCCCATCAATATACTTTCTGGCTTTTATAAATAGCGCGAAGTTAATTTTTGATTATATCCGTAGAAGGAAGAAGGATAAAAAACAAAATATAGGATCTAAAGGAGAAGAAAGTGAACCCTAATTTTCTGGTTAGGATCTCTCCGTCGAAGCCATGTCCAGAGAACTCACATGTAAGATATCTCTCTATCTTCTTGTTGGAAATTGTTAAGAATCATGGGCTTTCAACTCAAAACCAATTGTCAATGAGTGGATTGGCCCAAATTATTTATATATTAGTCAAGGTCCCTTCCAACTTTCAATGTGAGATAATCTTACACATACTCTCTAGAAATTAATGTCTCATATCCCATTAACCTCTATTAATCCCAATATCCCCCCCTCGATATAATGACCCTTCTAGCCATTAATCTCGTCATGACCATCAATTTCGGGTCGAGGGGCAAATGCCACTTATGGGCCGAGATAAACCCTAATCAGACCACTTTTGGGCCATGGTTACGAGAGTGTGCGGATCGGGTTCTGATACCATGTTAGGAATCATGGGCTTCCAACTCAAAACCAATTGACAATGAGTGGATTGACCCAAGTTATTTATATATTAGTCAAGGTCCCTCAACTTTCAATGTGGGATAATCTTACACACACTCTCTAGAGATTAAGACATCATAACCCATTAACCTCTACTAATCCCAATAGAAATTGTTTTGCCTCTTTTCTTCAACTGTCTTAGATTAGATCCTAATGTTTTTTTTTTTTTTTTTAACTCGCAAACGGTAACACAGGCGTCTTCTGGGACATCGAGGATTGCCCAAACCCTGGTCTTGAATTCGATCCTGATTTGGTCTATGCCAATATCAAATTAGCTCTTAATATTATGGGTTATCATAATCATGGTGAGGCGTTGAAAATCTGTGCATATGCTAGTGAGTTCTTGGATTGTTTTGTTTCTTCCTATCATGACGTCGGAATCGTGTTGCAAGCAGGTGAATTCCTTAACTTAAACCCTCTTAATCAACAACTTTTTCTCTTTATTAGGGCTTATATGTAATATACACATCTCCGTTGATATATACAGTATCAGGTGATATATCTGAGAGACTTCATAGGATGCATATAGACATTATTAACTTTGCAATGGAGAATCCGGTACAATAAAATCTGATGGTAATCGCAAAATACATCTTAGAGCTCTGCGAATGTTTTTTTTAATGTGAAAAGGAATACGAGCTGCGAGGTTGTGGTAGCACAGCCTGATGCTCTCGTATCAACGGTGCTTCGTAACTTTGTTAGCGAAGGTGTTGTAAGATCAGTATTGCTTTCGACGAGGCTAGTAAATAATGGAAAAGTTGTTGTTTTAGAATCGAATCCAGCGGAGGTCAACCCTGATCTTCTCCGTCACTCTGTCGTAGCAAAAGAACCTGTCGGTAAGATATCTCTTTGTATCTTCTTGTTCGGGATTATTTTGCCTCTTTTCTTTCAACTGCCTTAAGATTTTTTTTTTTTTTTTTTTTTTGCAACGGGCAGACGCTAACAACACGGGCATTGTACGAGTAGAGCTTCATGGTATGAACCTATTAGATAGAAGAAGAGAGATGGATGCTCTCGCTTGTAAGATACCTCTCTATATCTCCCTGTTTTGCCTATTTTCTTTTAACCGTCTCAGTAGATCCTAATTTGTTTTTAAAACTCGCAGACGCTGAAATAGGCATCTACTGGGACATCGTGGATTGCCCAATCCCTAAGGGTCTCCGTCCTGATTCGATCTATGCGAATATCAAATCAGCTCTTAAGGTTATGGGTTATCGTGGTGAGAAGTCGATAAGCTGGTGGGCTTATACTAGGAGGAAGGTCTTGGATGATATATTTTATGACTATGATGCAATTGGAATCATAATGCAAGCAGGTGAATTCTTTTTCTTAAACCCTATTAATTAACACTCTTTCTCTTTATTACTTGATGTAATATATACATGTTCGTTTTATATACAGCTTCAAATAAAAATGCGAGAGTTGATATGATGACAAAGGACATTCTTTTCTTTGCACTGCACTATCAGAAACCGAAACCATCAAATCTGTTGGTAATCGTAAAAGACATATAAAAAAAACCAGAGCTCATGAGAGTTCTTCAAGTTTTGAAATCGAAAAATTAGAATGTTGTGGTAGCACAGCCTAATGCTCTCATACCAGTAGAGCTTCGTGGTATTGCAAACTCGGTATGCCTTTCGACAAGGCTACTAGAGAAAGGAAAGGCGGATATTCTTTTAAAGTTGGATCCTAATCCTAATCTTCTCCATAACTCTGTCCAAGAAGAAGAAGAACTTGTCTGTAAGATATATATCTCTCTCTCTCTATCTCCTTGTCTGCTCTCTTTTCTTTTAAGTTTCCTAGATCCTAATATATATATTTTTGAACTCATCGTAGACGGTAACACAAGCGTCTTCTGGGACACCAAGGATTGCCCAATCCCTAATGGTCTCGAGTTAGATTTATCTTTGATCGATGAGAAAATCAATCAGCACTTGCCAGTATGGGCAAATGTGGTAGTAGGGTGTCGCTAATCTGGGCTTATGATGACGGGAAGATAACGGCTTGGAAGGGAGGGGTCCCCACCGGAATGATTTTACACCAAGGTGAGAATTAACCTTTTTCTCTTAAACCCTCTTTAATTGGCTCTTTACCACTTATGTATACAATTCCGTTTATGTAATGATTTTCAAGAGATCGATTGAAGAGAATGTTATTGGACATTCTTTTGTGGGCACTGGACAATCGTGTGGGAGAACATCCGTTTGGTAAGCTACAACCAAATGTGATGGTAATCTCAAGAAACGTGTCAAAAAACAGGGCTTTCGTCAATACTCTGCGATTTCTGAGTAGTAGACATGTCAATATTATATGGAGTGCCTGATGAGGTCGGATTTGCAAGCTCTACATGTGGTTCCGGGACAAGCTTTATTCCTTTTGGAGACCCTTACTTCTGATCAGTCTTTTGGTTTTGTGTTTACCTGATTTGTAACCGGAGACTATTGAATTGTCCACATCTCTGGTTAAAACCTCAGGAGATTAAACATTACCAAGTCCAAACCTCTTGGTGATATGGGTGCACTGTTCCTTGAACATATATGTATAGTGAATGATGAACGAAAGCTTTAACTTTTGTTAATCAATTGAATGCAAACTCCTCCAAAAATTCATCACACAATATACTTAGGCCATTTTTAATTTGTGACACCCAAATTCAAGACATTATTGTTTTACTTTTCCACCAAGAAACACAAGGGGTTGCAATACATAAACCTAGAGAGGCCGTAACAACAAACAGACCAAAACACCTAGCGTCATAAGCTTTTCTAAACTTGAAATTGTTGGAAGAAATCTGTTTCCTTCTCGATAAAACATCATCAGTAGTACTAATGTGGATGCTCTGCTCTTGGAAACAGAGCACATGTACGATCAATTTCTTGTAAAACCACTAAAGATAGAAGTAATTTTTCTTACTACTTAGAAATATCCTAGTGCCGTCTTAACAATATGAGCTGCGTCAGTCCAACACCTTTTGCCTGTAAAACCACTGGGACTACCAAAAACGAGACATTACTGTTGACTTTTCCATCAATCAAGCAACACACGGTGCAATAGAGGAAACCTAGAGAGGCCTCAACAACCAGACAGACCAAAACACCCAAGAGTCATCAGAAAACAAAACATGGTCCAATGTTTGACGAGTTATGGGAAACGTAAGGAAAACATGGTCCAATGTTTAGTGAAACTTAGGGAAGAAACAAAAGAAAGAAAGAAGACCAAGTTTGAAAAGGAAAAACACATAGACTAGGGAAGTTAATAAACAATATGCAACTGCATCATCACTCTCTGGCATTCAAGTTTCTTCCTCCTCCTCTTGTGCCACCTCAATCAGCTTCTCCGTCTCCACACATTCCTCCATCTCTTTTGCCACGCCATTCAGAATCTCCTCCACCCAATCCACCTTAAGTCCAGCACCTTTGATTTGCTCCAGAGTAGCACGCGCCTTATCAAAGCTGAGATTTCTTGAGGTGGCTTGCAAAGTGACTCGATCAGGCTGATTAGGAGATACTTGAGTGCTCTCTTCAAACATGGGTTCACATCAGTGAGGCCTGATGCAGTGTCTGGGTGAAGCTTAAAAAATACGGCTCACAAATGGCACCTGAGAGAGTGAAACAGAAGAAGAAGTAAGTGGGTGATGTTACAAGTGTTTTATACGGATAAGGTTGAAATCTCCTACAAAAGCTAGCGTCTTTATGAACTTGTTGGTTACCTCTGAAGGAAGAACTGGAAACCCGTAGACATCAGTACATCAAATTTGTATGTCGTCTCACTTCATTTCTATCTGAAATTCGGAACTGGTGGAGGAATTTGGCGGTTAAAATCAGGCATCAAATTTGTTCACAATTCGAAAATCAAAAATGAAAACAGCACACAAATGAGAGGAACTTTTGTTGATGAGATTAACTTTTGAGTGTTTGAAACGATGAAAAACAGTATATATTTGGTTCCATCTTTTAAGTTTTTGAAACTTGAAGAGAAAGATAATTTACAAAGAAACTTCTCCACTGTCCAAAATGATAACTTTCCCTTTGGGCTCTCCACTGTCTTGTCCCTGCGCTTCGATCTTGCGCACTACTTCCATGCCAGACAATACCTTCCCAAACACAACGTGATGTCCGTCCAACCTTTTTTGCCAAAACACACAAACGCTTAAAGATGTCATAATCACATTGTCGAGAAAACAGAATCGCAACCAAATAAATCACCAGGCCTACTTACCAACTCGTGGTGACGGTTGTGATGAAGAACTGCGAACCGTTGGAATCTGGTCCCGAGTTTGCCATTGATAATACTCCTGAAATCCATTTGCAGGCTCAACCCCGTAAGCCTTTTTGTATGAGAGTGTTTATTGGCCTTAAGAGGTAGCTTTAAAGCGTACCTGGCCCAGTGTGTTTGAGTTTGAAGTTCTCATCTGCAAATTTATCGCCATAGATGGACTCTCCACCTCGCCCATCGCCTCGTGTAAAATCTCCTCCCTGAATCATGAAGCTAGGAATGATCCTATGGAAGCTGCTTCCTTTGAAATAAAGAGGTTTCCCCATGTTCCCAACTCCTTTTTCTCCTGAAACATCAAACCCCAAAAGACTCTCTTGTCTCAGAAGAGGCATGGCTCAAAAAATTTAAAGACTTAAAGAGGGAAACAGAGGTTACTTGGCTACCCGTGCAAAGTGCTCGGAAGTTCTCTGCAAAGAAAACAAAATGTAAGCAAAACGCCTCAACGGCTAGAAAGAGAGACAATGTGAAGATATTTCATCAGTCTTAACTTGAAACTGTACCTGCAGTTTTAGGAACTATCTTCCCATAAAGCCCGATGAGAATCCGCCCTATACATGACAAATAAATATGCAAATTTTACTCTATTAGCTTGAGCTGTACAAGAGTTCTGAGCTTCAAGCCACACAGTTAGAGACAAACAGTGTATTTGGAAAAAGTAAAAGAGCATTTTCTAATTCAAAGGCTAACGTTTTTAAAACCACACAAACCATCCACTTATGTGTCTAAGGCAGCTGAGTCTAATCCCGAATTGGTAACATCCTTAATCAACTATTCGATTCACTAACAACAATTAGCCATTTTTAAAGTCTGTAGGACCAAATGTCACACATCACAATCAGACTTTCTGGTTCAAATTCCAAATTAAATAGAGAAAGGAGGAAACTTTTTAACCTGCTGGTGAGCCATTGATCTGAATGTCAAAGTAAACTTTGTGCGTGACTCCCTCTAATTCCTCTCCTACCTGAACTCACAAAGGCAGAAACCCTAATTACAAAGTCTGATCAAACCTTAACAAACCAGAAAATGCGATGAGCTCAGTGCTCACACCTGATCAGCAATCTTCTCATTGACCGTAGGATCCGCAACATCAGCCAATTTGATCTGAGGAGAAAATTTGCGAAATTGAAGCCACGAACTTAAGTAATGTCGCAGACCCAGATCGAGGAACTAACACAAAAACGAGGAATAAGGATCAAATTAACCTGTATGAGAGCAAGTGTGACGAAGAGGACGACAATCCACAAGAGAGTGAAAGAGACCAGTCTAGTCGCCGTAAGCGCCATTACTCCGTCTTCGTTCGATTTCTCGGGGATTAAAATCAAACTATGTTCGTGCTTCTTAGTTTTCCCCAGATCTCAACAATTGTATGTTGGAATTTGGGGAAATGAGTCGATGAGTTTTTTTTTGCAGAAATCTATCAATGGTGGAAATGAGTCCTCAAATTAAAAAATGTTTTCAACATGACCCCCTTATATAAATAGTTTACAAGTTAGACCCAAAATGGCCATGAAGACTCGTTTGATTTATATAAATAGGTTGTGCAAGTTATTAAACTGAAACTTTGGGCCTTACTTATATAAAAAGGTAGACCCAAAAGAAATCGACGTGAACTAGACTACTTGTGATTTTGGCGAATAATTATTTTATACACGAAAAGACATTCATTGTTTTATATTTTTCTTATTATTTATTTACTAGTTTCTTCAAATAATTTACTTTGCTAATCACATTACTGTTTCAATTTTTTATTTATATCTTCTCGACTTTACAATGTAGGCATCGAATTGGAATCCCATTTCCTAGCTGGTTAGAGCAAGAAACGAACTTATCTAATTATTAATATAGGTATTGAACAAAAAAAGTCAAAAACACATCTCATTATTAACTTGTAAAACATCTGCCGACAAACAATAGTTATCGAGAATTCCACGTGGACCAATAATGCAAATCGTTTCCTTACATCCCAAGTTTTATGGAAAGTGACTTTTGCGATCAAATTAAGCGCAGACATAAGAGCCAGAAATCATTTTGATCCAGTTTCTTCTTCTTCTTCTTCTTCAATCATTTCACTGAAGGGATCGTTCGTTATTCCAATGTCGAAGCAAACATACAAAGTCTGTTTCTGCTTCCGTCGGAGGTATCGGCACACGGTGTCGGTTGCTCCGCCTGAGATCAAAACCGTTTTCGACAATTACTCCGACAAAGGGCTAATGACAGTCGATCTTCTCCATAGGTTTCTCATCGATTTTCAGAAGCAAGATCAAGCGACGAGAGAGGAAGCTCAAGCGATCGTCAATGCCTCATCTTCTCTTCTTCACCGGAATGGTCTCCACCTTGATGCTTTCTTCAAATACCTCTTCGGTGTCAATAACTCTCCTCTCGCTTATCATGAGGTGATCTCTTCTTCTTTTTTCCCCTTTCTTATTTCGATTATATTAAAACAATTCGATTGATCTTGATACTATGTGATTTTTTCTTGTGGAGATTGAATATTCTTGACTATGTGATTTTCTTGCAGGTGCATCAAAACATGGATGCTCCATTATCTCATTATTTCATATTTACAGGGCATAATTCGTATTTAACCGGAAATCAGCTGAGTAGTGACTGCAGTGAAATACCTATAATAGACGCATTGAAGAAAGGTGTCAGGGTTATTGAATTGGATCTTTGGCCAAACTCCGATGAAGATGGTATCGATGTTCTTCATGGAAGGTACTTTATAGTGCAAATGAGATATATGGATATGTTTGCTAGATTTTAATTTTAGTGATTAGTCATCCAAGGAATAATGGTTTTTTGTTCTGTTCTTATATATTAAAAGTGTATTGGACCATTTGCAATAGGACTCTTACATCACCTGTGGAGCTGATTAGATGTCTAAATGCAATTAAAACGTACGCCTTTGATGTATCTGATTATCCAGTTGTGGTAACTCTTGAAGATCATCTAACTCCAAAACTCCAGGCCAAAGTTGCTGAGGTGTGTGAGCTTTATATATTTCTGCATTTCTCTGAGAACATTTCTTTTGGTTTGGTTGCTCATTGTAATGATGTAAGAGATGTGTTTTGATCCTTAGATGGTTACTGAAATCTTTGGAGAAATGTTGTTTGCTCCTCCTCCTGGAGAATGCTTAAAGGACTTCCCATCGCCCGCGTCTTTGAAGAAGCGTATTATCATCTCAACAAAACCTCCCAAAGAGTACAAGAAAGCAAAAGATGAGGACGTGGTGAAGAAAGATAAGACTCTGGGTGATGACGAAGTTTGGGGGAGAGAAGTTCCAATCTTTACTCGGAGGGACACAAGTGATGACAAGGTTTGTGTAGAAACACACATCATGTTTCATTCCTGTTTCATGGGGTATGTATTAATTGGTTTTTTTCTTTCATTTCTTGTTGTAGAATGATTCAAATGGAGATGATGATGATGACGACGACGATGATGATGATGATGATGAAGGAGATAAGTTTAAGAAGAATGCGCCACCAGAATACAAGAATCTGATTGCAATCCAGGCCGGGAAACCGAAAGGTGGAATGACTGAATGTTTGAAAGTGGATCCTGATAAAGTAAGACGGCTTAGCTTGAGTGAAGAACAACTCGAAAAGGCCTCAGAAAAATATGCCAAACAGATTGTGAGGTACATATTCAAAAAGAACTATTGCTGTTTCCGTGTGTCTTAAGAAACACTGTTGATCATGGAGTATTGTAGGTTTACTCAGAGGAACTTGCTCCGGATTTACCCAAAAGGAACTAGAATTACTTCATCAAACTACAATCCACTTGTTGGCTGGAGCCATGGTGCTCAAATGGTGGCTTTCAACATGCAGGTTTCCTTTTATTTTCTTTAACATTTTCAAGTTTTTTCTTCACAAGTTCTCTGTTCCATTCACTTTAACAGAACAATCAAAAGTCATATTCCACAGCTACATATTGAATTCTAGAAATGAATTTATCTTGTGAAGGGACAAGGAAGATCATTGTGGGTCATGCAAGGAATGTTTAGAGCTAATGGAGGATGTGGATACATCAAGAAACCTGATATTCTTCTGAAACCCGACGCTGTGTTTGACCCGGAAGCTACATTACCTGTAAAAACAACACTAAGGGTCAGATATCTATCCTCTATATATTCTCTGTTAAAACCTCATCATGAACTTATAATGTTTTTGATTTAGTACTTATATATCTTACCTCATGAACTTATAATGTTGTTATATATTAAGGTAACTATATACATGGGAGAAGGCTGGTACTATGACTTTCCTCACACACACTTCGATCGATATTCTCCACCTGACTTCTACACAAGGGTATAAAAATTTGCAACCTTGAGAGTGTATTAGTTTTGGGGCTGAAACTGATAAAAAGTTTTCAGGTGGGGATCGCTGGAGTCCCAGCGGATACGGTAATGAGGAAGACGAAGACGTTGGAGGATAATTGGATACCAGCTTGGGACGAGGTTTTTGAGTTCCCATTAACGGTTCCAGAGCTTGCTCTTTTGCGTATAGAGGTACATGAGTATGACATGTCGGAGAAAGACGATTTTGGAGGCCAAACCTGCTTGCCGGTTTGGGAACTGAGGCAAGGAATACGTGCTGTTCCTTTGCGTAACCAGGATGGGGTCAAGTGTAGATCCGTGAAGCTTCTTATGCGGTTGGAGTTTGAGTGAGTATATTCTTTATATATGATAAATGTTTTCCGGTTTTAAGCACTTTAAACCGGTTCCGATACAGATAAGTCAACCGAGTTTGTGATTTCGGTTGATGGGTTTGGTTATAGTGAGATTGTTCCGTATTGGTTTTGGTAATGTTGAGATGTGAGTAAAGTTTGTGATATAACTAAAAAGTTATCGTGTGTTTTGGGATGATTGTGTTGTATATAACTCCTTTGCTTAACATAGTCATCCCTTGTGAAAACGGTGAAAGACTCCATGAGATTACTTAAACAAAAACAAAAAGAACCAATGAGATTCCCAAATGAAGCTGAGAGATCAAGAAACAATTAATGTTATCTCCGCCACATTAGGCTGGCTATGATGATATGCATGGTTGTGAAGCTTCTTCTTGGCTTTAATTCAACCACAATCAAACTCAAATTCGACATGTAACCGTGACATAATCAAACCAAAATCGGCCTCTCTATATATATAAACTCAAATTCTAATACAATATAATTCAAAACAGAAATCGAACTATAAACGAACGAAATCATCATCACACAATTCCAGTTTTGTTTGACCTAAAACCAAAGTCATAGTTTTCCAACATAAACGATAAAACAAATTAACAAAACCATTAATCATAGTTAATGCATGTACTCCATAATTAAACTTAGGATTTCGAACTTAAACCCTAAGTTATGGAATCAAAACTTAGTGTTCAAACCTAGTTATAAGACCGTTTATCATTTGCAGGACCGGCTCTGAAAATTTGAGGGCCTAAATGAAAAAAAAAAAATTTTGGGGGGTTTTGAAAAATTTAAAAATTTTGGAGGTTTTATGTTACTAATATAATAAAATTGGGGGGTTTAACTGAAAAAATTTGGGAGTTCAAAACTAATATTTCATTATATTTGGCTCATGACCGGTCCTGCCACTAATAAGTTTGATAAGACATCAAAAACTGCATGGTTCTAGCTGCATGTTTTTAGATTAACCATGCAGTTCTTGATGTGTTGCTAAAACTGAACCAATATTTTAGCCTCCAAAACCAGCCTCTGAGGTTTTCAGCAGTCGTATGAGGTTTTCTTCCAACTCTATGGTTTCTGAGATAATACGTGTCTGGTTTGGGTTCGGAGATGCCCGGATTTGTAAGGATAGATCCGAATCTAAAAACAAATAAAAATTACAACATATTAATAATAATGTATTGGGATGGATGGATTTCTGGATCCAAATGAGATTCTTTAAAATCGTGTGGTACGAACGAGGTAAATTCAGTCAACAAATAGAATCAAAGAAAATTATAATAATTAATATAAATTAATAATCTTATAAATTAATAAATATATTAATAATGATTTGATCACAAAACTAACAAAGTATAGTGTTAAAGTACTTCACAATAAAATACTTAGCAAGATGTTGTTGCCTCGTATCTGTTAGAAAAAACAATTATCAAAAGAAAAATAAGCGTGCATTATGGATCGTGAGAGCATCATCGGATTCTGTTAAGCTCATTGTTGAACAAAATGAAAAAGAAAGTTCATGAGAAGGGTTTCTTGCCAAAATATTTTTAGCAAAGATCATCTCGTTGTCAAATTTGACGGTGGTCTTTGTCAAATTTAGAATTAATTCATTAATAAAACAGATCGATTATCATGACCAATTTATCATCATGTAGGTTGTCAAATTGATGTTTGGTCAATCCCAATTTCCTATCTCCAATTGCTATTATGACAAATTGAAGCAGATAATAGCAATTGGAAACAATAAATTGGAATTGACTAAATGTTAATTTAACGACTTAAGTAATAATAAATTAATCATGATCACCGATCTATAAAAAAACGAAATTACTAAATCTAAATTGCAATTCTATAGATTCTTACAGTTGATGAAAATATGTGAAATTAAGATGGGAGCTTCGAAGTCAAGGTCAGAAATTATCACCAAAACATTGAAAGGTGGGTCATTTCACAATGTATGAAAGTTAATGTCTTGATTCAATGAGTGATGGGGGTAAAAGATCATTTTTTGGTTTTTCTGAAAAAATATAAACTTATTTAGAAATATGAAACAGAAACAATAGTTTTATTTAAGAAAATAAACCCAAAAATGAATTATGTTTTTTGACAATTCAAGCTTGCAATATGGTTTCCTCGCATGTGTTCTTGCACAAGATCACATGGAAAATTTGTTGCATGAAAAATGTTTTTATATCTACTCCATAGACGGAAAAAATCACCATGTATTGTTATCAATAAGATGAAAAAACTAGGATATGTCCTACAGAGAGATTCAGTGATTTTATCTGAATCGTAAACTACGACTAAATGTGATGTTAACCTCAAGAAACTTGTCGAAAAGCAGGACTTTCGTCAATACTCTGCAATATTTGAGTTTGAAACATGTCAATATTATCTATGGAATGCCTGATGAGGTTGGATTTGCAAGCTCGAAATGTTATTCCGGGACAAGCGTTATTCCTTTTGGAGACCCTTTCTTCTGATTAGTCTTTTAGTTTTGTGTGTATCAAAACATTGTCGTTGTGCTATTAAACTCTGTTGTGGATTCAAATAATTTGCATCTCTTTCCCATCAATGATGCCTAATGCTTTTTTTTTAACCAAATTTTAATTTTTAATATTTTATTGTTTAGTTAGTTTTTACAAAACTAAAACTCAGAATTATGTTTTCCTGGTTCATCTTCCTCTCTCTTAAATCAGACAAATCTAGATTTCAAATACATGAGCAACAATAATTTCAAAAAAAAAAAATTTGGCAAATCACTTGATAGCGATGATCTAAACTAAATTGTGACTTTTTGGCAAATCAATTGATATCGTTGATTATGTTGTTGGAAAGATCTAAATACTCTAACTTCTTTAGGGATTTAAAGAACCTAGGGAATTGACTAATATTGCATCCCTAACCAATAATCCCCACTAAATTTAACTTGTAATTCTATAGATTTTTACAGTTGGTGAAAACATGTGAAACAATTGTGCAATCATCCCATAATTTTGAGATTTAGCAACCATCCAATGAGTAGCACAAAAAAAAAAAACAACCATCCAATCAAAGTTATTCTAATGTATGTAATATATTATATATTCTGGTTAAATCTATTGCTGTTTGTAAATGTATGATAGTGAATCCTGACTCCTGAAAAAAAAGTAGAATAAAAATTAAATCATACAATAAGTCATTTATTCGTTGGTCATCATCACCGCCATGATTACCCCACCACCGTGCTGCCGCCACATTTTGTTAAAATAAAATTATTCATGTATATCTTCAATGTAATTTAATTCTCGCGTCGAAGAATTTTTGTTAGTTTATTACGTATGTATATTTAAGGAAAATTGCAAAATAAGGTATCGGATGATTGAGAAATTAACCGACAAAATTATCTTCTCTCTTCGTTACTCTTCATTCCAAAAAGACACAAAATACCTCTACCTCTTATTAAAACTTTTGATTGTTGTGGTTCGAAGATTGGGAAAGAAGAAGATCGATAAAAAGAAAAAAAAAACAATAAAAAATAGTGAAGGTGGAAAGTGGTTGTAAGGCACATGGTGGCAAATACCAGAAAAGTAACGATAACAATTTCGTATAAATTGAAAAGTTAACAAAGTTAATTAATCAATCATTCATAGCTTTCATAAAATGATAAAAAGGTTAGTACGATAGTTATTACGATAACAAGAATAATACGATAACAAGGATAATACGCTAATTTTATGATATAATAACATACTTAACACGATATTTTATATAATATGTTAATTGGTTAACACGTGAACTGCATAATAACAATGTTGAAAGATGGTTTAATCTCAAATAACAGTGTTGTGGATGGTTGATAAACAGTATCTCCGATCCATTGTGATACCATATTAAATAGAATGATAATAAAACTGTTATACAATATTACACAATATTTTTTTAGAGTCATATTTAGTTAGCGTGGTAATCGTATAGTTATTCACTAAAACCGTATAAAATAATTATAAAGATAAAAAAATTATAATTTTCGTATGTAATATATCTTAAACTAATTTTTGATTATTATATTTTTTTTTTTTTATTATTGATGGGTTTAAATTAAAGTAGACAGGTGTTCCTATTATTGGTCGGAAGCTTCACGGAACTCTGCTTAAGTTTGACTGGTTGCCCTTGAAATTTTGGTCGTTTTATGGCAGCAATAAATTAAATTGACTGAATTATTGGAGTTGCAGGAAATTTATACGGACCTTCTCTCTTGGTTAATGTATTAATATTTGCTGTCCTTATTTAGCAACAAATAGGCCCATTCAAAAAGTTGGGCTACATTAATTTCTCTTTTTTTTTTGGTATTAAGATATATACTCCATTTTACTTTAAATTTATAATTGTCTTTTCATAGTTAAATTAAATATAATAATTTCCGTCGAAACAGAAGGAAACTTTAACGATTTGGAAAATTCAAAAGTGACAGGGGAAAATGGTTGACCGCTAATAAACACAAAAATTCTAAGTCAAATAGATTCGGATTTGCCTGTTAGCATGATGACATGTCAACCTAAGAGAGAATACACGTGTAAGATGTAGACCCACTCTTTCTACTTTTCTATATATGAATTCTTTTTGCATTGTCTTTTCTCTGGTTGCCTCCAACACGAATTTTTAGTTATACACGAATTTTTTTGAACAAAAAAAAAAATGTTATATCGAATTTAACCACACAAAAAAAGAGAGTAGAAAATACATAAAAATAAATCGCCCAAGCCATTAACCACACGCTCTGACCAAAAGGTCCAAAAGAACGACATCATAATCCGCATCTTCCTTCGCACAAACTTTTTTTTTGCTAAAAACAATCCAATTTTAATGATTTCGCTCTCCGCTGTCCAAATTATACATTTCCCAACCAAAAAGGTTAGACCATGAATATTGAATATTCGAATTCTCTCCTAAGCAGCTCTAGTATCTACCCTAAACATTATTTACAAAAATCATCCAAACAAATAGCCAAAAATCTTATGAGTAAAAAAAAAATGAAATCCTCGAAAAAAAATCTATGTAAAAACAAAAGTCAAATATTTTGGTTTAAATCTCTCGATCGGAGACAATAGAACAAATGCCGCCACTAGAGATACTCCCATGACTATCCCCACACAACTCCAATGCTCTCTCCAAGTTACTAACAATGTCAGTCATCGTCGGCCGATTTCTCCCTTCCGCATTCACACAGTGCATCGCCGTATAAGCCACCAGCTCCACCGCATCTCCTTCCCCTAGCTCCGGCGATCCAACTCTAGGATCCAAAATCCGACCCAGCTCATTCACCGTGATCGCCGGCACTGAGTAATCTACCAAATGCACCGGCACACACCCTTCTTCCACATCGTCGCCGTTCCTAAATATCGCTCTTTTCCCGGTCAACAGTTCCAGCAACACCACCCCGAGTCCGTACACGTCGCTCTTATCCGTTAAAACATTGAGACTGTAATACTCTGGATCGATGTATCCGACCGTTCCCGCAGCTTTCATCGGACGTTGCTGTTGATCTTTCCCCAGCTCCGGACCCATCAAGGATAACCCGAAATCCGAAACCCGAGCCACCCAATTCGAGTCGAGCAAGATGTTTGATGATTTAATATCTCTGTGGATAATCGGCGGGACCGCGTAGTTGTGCAGATACTCGATTCCTCTAGCCGCGTCTAACGCGATTTTGATCCGCATTTTCCACGAATTGATCAAGCTGCTGTGTTTCTCGGCGTTGTTCTTGTCGTGCAGATGATCGTAAAGCGCACCGTTCTTCATGTAATCGTAGACCAGAAGCCTCTCTTCTCTCTCTTCGCAGTACCCAACGAGCCTCACCAGATGCTTATGGTGAAGCCTCGACAGAAACGCGATTTCCGAATCAAACGCCGTTTCTTTCTCCTGGAACTTCTTCATTTTCGCGTTTACTTCGCCGCGTTTGATCGCGACTTCTCTCCCGTCGCTGAGTTTGCCTCTGTAAACAACACCGAAGCTCCCGGAACCGATTTTGTTCTCTAGAGAGAAGTTTCCGGTGGCGGAAGCGAGCTCGGAGAAGGAGAATTCTTCGGCTTTGTCTGCGTGTTTCATCGATGACGTTCCGCTTCTTTGTCTTCTCATCGAAAGCATCCTCGAGCCTTGACGTCTTATGGTTATGGACCGAGAAGGCGGCGAGCTGTTGGACCGGCTATTTGAGCCGCCGCGAGTTATCGTCGGCTGGACTGAGTTATGAACTTTCTTCTTCCCCAAGCAACCTCCTGTCCATAAACAATAAACCACACTGCAGATCCCTGCGAATGCTCCTATTGATCCAACGATCGCAAACGCTAATAATCCTCTGGTTAAGGTTTTCGACGGAGGAGATGAAGTTGACTGTGACGGTGGTGGAGGAGGAGGAAATTGGCTCGGAGGGCTCGCCGGAATTGTTAGGCATTTCTTGCAGATCGAACCCGAACCTGAACAGAGCTTATCGGATTGTGGAAACACACCGCAAGAGCAAAGAGATGATTCGACGCAAGGGCCTGGTAAAATTTCTTGGAAAGGGGGTGAGATTCTTGAGAAATTGGAAGGGTTCCAACACATGACGGAGAGTTTACCGGATATTAACCCGCAGATTAGACCCGGCCCGGAAGTGATTGACTCGAAGGAGATCCCTTTCGTGACATTGTTGAATCGCTCTGCTCCTCCTCCCCAGCAAATTACAGAATTGTTCGAATTTCGCGTCGCGCAAGTGAAATTCGATCCGAGAGAGAGCTCCGAGTATTGGTAAGGTTGATTCGATGGAACATTGAGCTGCCCAGATTCGTTGTTGCCGACGCAAATCAAATTCCCATTGGAGTTTAGTCCACAAGCGTGTGATTCTCCGGCTGATATGCTTACCATCGTCGTGTTCCCGAATCCGGTTTGGATCTGACCCGATTTCATAGAATCTCTTCCCCAGCAAAGGATTCGGTTATTTCGAATCGAGACGCCGCAGGAGAAACCAACGCCGGATGAAATTGACCGGAATCCCTCGTTCGCAGGCGTTGATTGATCACTTCTCCAGCATTTTAGGGCATTTGTGCCGTTTACGGTGGCGCAGATTTGGCTGTCGCCGACGGAGAGATTCTCGAGCAAAATGGTGTCATTTTGGTAGATTCGCTTTGGGTTGAAAGAGTAGCTTCCGATGTTGTCCCAGCAGAGTAGACTGTATCCACCGGAGCGTACACCGCAGAGAGAATTCTCTCCGGCGGCGATGGAGGAGAAGGAGACTCCGGGATTTAGGGTGACGTTGGTACGAAGTCGCGTGTCGTAACAGAGGATGCGCTGTGTGGGCTGGCCGGAAATCAAGGCGCATACGGTGTCCGAGCCGTAGACGACGGCGTAAGTTGAGCCTGAACCTAAGGCGGTGGCAAGAATCGGGAGGTAGAAGACGAAGATGAAGATAACGGCGACGGTGACGGAAAACGTCGCGGTTGAAAAGATAATCCTCTTCATCTATAGAAGTTGAATTTGACTGCCGTCTTCGTCGATTCGAAGTCGGACTGGTTCAATTTCAGGAGTCATGATGACTCTGCAAGAGCGAGAGAGAGAGAGAGAGAGAGAGAGAAGAAGAAGAAGAAAAAAGAAGAAGACGACGAAGAAATGTGTTTCTAAGATTTGAGAGAAAAAACAGTAATTACATATTAGTAGGATTGCTTCAGAAATGCGTTTTAAATATGTTGAGTGAGTCACGTTTCTTTTCTTTTTCTTTGATTTTCTATATTTACAACATTAATTCATGAATTAAATTACTGGGAAACATTATTATTACTATAATATTTTAAAAGGAAATCCAGGACTGTTTACGAATATAATACGAGTGTTTTTGGTAATTAATTAAAGATATATTAATGGCCGATTTTATTTGATGATTCTCAAAGAAATTTTGAACTGAATTACTTCGACCGTTTCAATATTTAAATACCACAACTACTACGTTATATATGTGCGTATATTATAAAATGCTAGATTTATATTAGTCATGCAACAACCGCTCATATGATAGAAAGGTAAAGTGAATGAATAATATAAAGAAAATCAAATTTCCCATGTAAACAGTAAAAATATGATTCAAACTATAAGGTCAATGTTTCCAAAATGGTGGTGGTTGAACTCATTTCTTTCTGGTTCTTTTAAATTAATTAAACTGTCAATTTCTGTTTGTTGAACTTTCCTGTTTAAAAAACAAAAACAAAAAAACAAAAAATTTGCATATCTACAGTAAAGAATTCAATACTTTCCTGGTTCCTTTTTTCTCACCGAATCTTCCAATTCAAAAACTATGCATAGTTTTATTACAAAACAAATTAGAATCAATATCGACTCTATCGATAGGTCAATTTAGAGCCAAGTAAATCTTAGGACATTAAATGTCATCGTATAAATGGAAACCTTTACTACCATAAAAGCAAACACAATATTATGGAAACTAATCATCATCATAACAATGGAAACCTTATGGTTTATTACCATTCATATTCTTTTACTCTTTTTTGTTAATTTTTTTTTCTTTCTTATAACCAAATTATTTTACGCCAAAGTTCAAAGTTCAAACTTCAAACTGGTCTAAAATCTATAAAAATTTGGATATTCGTACCACCTAAAACGTCTAAAACTGACCAAGTGAAATGCTGAAATAATTTTACACTTGGGATTTTTTTTTTTTTTTTTTTTTTGGCTAATCAACAATACAAAACTGCTCGTAACTATTTGGTTTTCCATTTTCTAGTTTATCATTGTTGTATATGGTATATGGTTTTCTGTTTTCTATATTTTTACATATAACTCAGATTCAAGTAATTTCTATGAGAAACATTATGGAAATTCGATACATGTCATATTTTGTAATTTGTATGATAGATCATTCAAAACATATCATAGTTTTAATTGTTAATTATTAGCAACGGCACTTTGGGCTGTTCAATTCGGTAAAATCGAATTGAACCAAACCGAAATACAATATGTGGTTGGAATATAGATATATTATATTAACCGTATGGATATAATAATTTCAAAACCGTAGGATACGGATATGGTTTGGATATTAACCGATAAAACCGAAAAAACCGAAAAAACCGATTAATTTTAAATCAGAATATAATAGTATATAGTATACAATAACTATGTAAATTATGTAACCCTGAAAACTTGATGTCTAAACAAATTTATAAATAAATTAATATAATTAACCTAATCTTAAATTATTAAAAATGAAAAAATAACTTTATATGGAAACCATATGAACACTAAATCACTAACCGAACCATAAACTATAATTCATATAGAATTTGTTGCCATTTCTAATTTTCCATAAAAAAAAAACCGAAATCCACATTATACCAAACAAAATTTTTAGTTTTTGGTTAAAAATCGAATAAATCGAAAACCGAAGATATCCAAACCGAACCAAACCAAATTAGATATGGTATTAAAATAGTAATTATTTTTTACTAACCGAAAAACCAAAAAAACCGAACTAAAACCGAACCGATATCCAGATTGAACAGTCGTAACGGCACTTGTCATTTTTGTAGAAGTTCTATCCATTTTTTTGTAGAAAAGTATGAGATTGCCAAAAATGGATAGATGATATCATTATCATTTTTGTCCAATGAAAAAGCAAGGAGAAAACTGTTGACCAACAAAAGTTGTTTAATGTGTATAACATTCTAGTAAGAAGGACTTAAATAGGACTTATAAGGGCTTAAATAGTTACATTTTGTATGACAATTGAAAATATATATTGTTGTAATTGAGACTTGAGAGATATCTTTTGGGTGAAACAAAATTGAGAAGTCGATGAAAAGAATTAACCCTAATATTCTTTCTAATGCGCATGTACTTTCTTAATGAGTTCCTGCTTTGAAATAAAGAAAATTGATTGACGAAAAGTTCGAAAACGAAAATGATAGAGATGATAGACTTGAAAAAGACAGAAAAATTAAGAAAGCATAACTTATTCAATGGCTGGCTGGCCATATTTGACCAAAAAACCTATCAACCTACTGAATATTGGTTTTCGTTGATTTGTACCAAGCTAGTAATAGTTACGGTACGGAGCATTAATTTAAATATTGCATTTAACCTAATTAATTATATAATTAGGGTAGTTATATGTAAATGCAATGAAACTTGACAAAACAAACAGCTAAAAGAAATTATGGAATCGGAACTCAATATTTTATTTTCATAAATCTCATAAACAGAGGAGGTTAAGTTCTAAAAAGGAACATATGCGACAAATAATGTCAAACCGTAATATATAGTAGTTAGGGGACTTAAGTTAATTAATCGATTTATTGTTCATAATTGTCAAACCATTTATATTGTTTTTCATGACAATAATCACGTAACACGTCCCTTTACTGTATATAAAAGAAAAGTTATATTAATGAGAGTTCAAACAATAAGTTCTGTATATGCAAGACTAGTTCTCCAATCTTGAATAAGCGTGCGAGAATTAATTCGACACTAAACTAAAACTCATACCTGTGAACTACTAATAAACTAAAAGAAATGGATTTCTTAAACATAGAAAAACAAAATGAAACATCTGATTATTTCCGTAGCCATATACTATTTTAAACCTCACATTTTCATCAAATTAATGTATATGTATCTCTCAATGCAATAACGAATTCCCATCACGCGTCTCTTCGTTGATACTGGTTTCCAGCGGAAATTCGAATAAGATACTAAAAATAAAATAAGGTAATTAAAAGAAAAAAGTAGATTTAATTACATGGGAGTAGTTAGGCTTAGTTTAGATGTGAAGAAGCCTTGGAAGTCTAAGCACAGCTCAGAACGATCCCACTTATTAGCAACAAACATAAGAAGGCCGGCCATACCAATAAAAGATTAGTTGCAAAAGACATTATAAGTATAAGAAAAAGAAACATGACAGGTCTTGTAATGTAACTCACGAACTCTTTCGACCTGTAAAATGTGTTCAACAAACATTAAAATTGATATTATATTGTTTAGGGAGGGAGTGTGTAATAATGTTTGCTAGCTAAGATTAGGAACATTGACAATCTTTCTCAAATGCTTTTTGCTGGATCCTGACATGACTTTCAACTCAATTCAGAATTTCAATCTAAGACAAATACTTTTTTGTTGGATCCAAAAAATCATTGCCGTTTTTCTTAGATTTTGTTCGGATGCAATATTTTGAAATTTTAAGTATAATATAGATTGAACTTTCGTGGTCTAATATCATGCATGCGGGTTAAATTTTCTATTTGGATTTGGAAATAGTTGAAAAATCATAAATTACTGACAAGATATTATTATTATTTGTAAATTAAGATATTCTAGTTAATAAAATAACGCAGTAACATAATAACAACTCTTTGATTCATGGATAGCGACTAAGAAATATGAACCATGCAAAATCTAGAAAAATAACTAAGTGGCTCTTGGTCTAGTAATATTTTTCGAGAGAGGAGGTTCCTACACTAAAGGTTGACTCTAGACCAATGGTGAACCTAAAATTGTATTTTATTGGTGTCAAAATCTAATATTGAGAAGAAAAAAACCTAAATCTTATGGGGTCAAATGACAAAAATTTATCAATTATATTACTAATTCTTTCAATTTTACATACAATTATAAGAAAATAATTATTTAAGTGGTAACATCATATTGGTGTACATGGATTCGCCATTGCTCCAGACCTACACAAATTAGAGTTTAGGCTCGAACTTCAAAATAATTTAAAAAAAAATATATAGAAAAATAACAATCGAGTTTTTAATAAATCTTTCAAATGTGTAATGCATGAATCCCAATTACTCACTTTCCTTAATCATTTTGAGTATAAGTTATGATTGTTGAGGGTGTATATATGCTATTCAAAACCACTGCATTTCATAGGGAGCTAACGTTTGTTTATTTTCTATACCAAGACCCAGTTTCTACTTCGGTTTAATCCATGAGTCGGTATATTCAAACCGAACCAACCCGAAAAAAAGAAAAAATAATGCTTGATCATTAACAAAATTACAGAGAAAGCTAGGGAAATTACATGAAACCAAGAATGTGTAACAGAATTTATCTTTTAAAAGGAATCTACCATAGATTATAAACAATACGAATGGTAGTTTCTGTGCCTTCCTTTCTCCTCAGGTTCTTCATTGCTGAAACTACTGTACCAAACAAGCCCTTAACCCTTTTGTATGGACCAAAGATTTCTGATAATTTCGGTTTTCGCCATTACTTTCCGCTTAACCGGTTTTAAGTATTCCAGCACGACGGTGGTATGCCTTGTTTCTCAAACCATTCAGGCATGCGGAACCGATCGTAAAGCGTCGGTCTTACATCTTCTTCCTCTGAGAGTTGCTTCAGAAGTGGAAGAATAACGTCCAAAAGCTACAACTTTGATAATTACCGTTTAGTCTCAAGAGTAATCATAACCTTAAGGGTTCAAAAAAATGTATGAGAAGAGTAGTGATTATAAATAGCGACCTGAGTGTCATTTGGCTGCCCGGCGGAAAACGCAATACATGGAATCCCATTTGATGGTTGCAACAAAAAGCTGAAAGGATTGTTGTCAACTATTACTGTCCTACACATATTCTTTGATGTGCTTAACAGATCCTTCACGTGATCTCGGTATTGCCTGATTAGGTATATATCATACAATGTATAAAATAATCTCAATAACCTACAAAATAAACGGGTTTCTATAAGATAAAACAGAGTATAGCTTACGTGCTGACTGTTGAAGGTCGATAAAGTCGGTTGCTGAGTACTTTCCTGGTATCTATTCGGTCCACAAGCGGTCTAGCATATCCTGCAGACGGTAAACATTATTGTTAGGATCAGGATCACGTATCTGAGCATGAGTTTTTGGGAGCAGAGGATGAAACTGAGAAGTTACTCAAGAGAGACCTTCAAGACCAGCTGTAAACAGAACAAGATCTGCAAAATGGCTGAGTTTCTCTAAGAACTCGTGCAATCCTGGACGCTCAAACACAGTGACGTAATTGATCTTAGGTTTCCCATCACATTCCTTCAAGACACGAGAGGGGCATGTGTCAATCAAATGGCAAAAAAATCAACAGAGATTAAATCAATTTGGAGAACATGCTGTGGAAGAAAACCTTGTCTGATGACAAACACTCAAGCTCGAACCACTTTAACCCAGCGTCAATGGCTTGGTTGCGTAAAGCAGCAGGTAGACTAGACGTCTCATATGCACACACTAACGTCTCATCCAAGTCGAGAACTACCTGCAAACACATCTTCGATTCTCAGACTACTCTTAACACTACCAATAGCTACTAAGCAAAGCTTATCAGACTTTTCCTAATTGGCTTCAGACAAAGAGAACATAAACCTAGAAGATATTGCTGACACTCAGACTCAGTCAGGTTAAAGAGATTCAAATCACTTTGCCAGAGGATACACCTCACTAAGAACTTCAAGGTCCTTCAATCAATTAACAATAAGTAGAGATATCGAATGCACTTATCTCATCAACAAGAGTAGTTCCATCAACATATACTACTTTATGCATCAACCTGTGAGCTTAACTACAGACCCGAGTGTCACATGAAAACGGATGAAAAATCGAATTCAAGTCTACACTTTCCTACTGATGCCATTCACAAAACAAACTCTTTTGGATTATAAATTACAAATCAAAAACCAAAAGTTTTTAAGAAAAAATATTAATTTCTAATTGGTTCAGAATTGTATGCTGCAGAGATTTTAGACTACCACATAGGAAAATGGAAAAAGATTGATGTGTATCATACTAACATAGTGTGCTTATCCAAACTCGTTACTCCTTATTTAATAAGATTCTGAATTCCACAGAGCAAATTTCTTCAAGCATAAATTGTCAAAATCAAACCAATTCTAGATGACTTTGACCAATCGATAAGAAGAAGAGAGAAAAAAGGCGAAAATTCAAGCATACCTTGAGTCTCTGGAAGCGGCTGCGTTGGCCTTCTCCGCAAGAGGTCGTGGAGGAAGCGATTTCCACGGTGGTGGGAGATTCCGCCGCCCTATCGAGCAATTCGATGGCCGGTAAGGGTTTAAAACCATCGGCGGCGGCTTTAGCAGAGGAGGAGAGAAGAGGATGGTAGCCGACGGCACGAAGGATCTGGAGGAAGATCTGATAGAAAAACGCGAGCCAGTTCACCAAAGTCTTCCACACTTGAAGCGGCCGAGGCGAGTAAACAACATCGGCCTGAGTCAACTCGGCCATGAGTCGGTGGAAACAATTGACGCAAGACGGCGAAAACTCGATGGACGTTAGAATCTGTAAAAGGTGAGACAAACCTGAAGAAGAAAAGGAAGCAATCAAAGTTTTTGGGTTTCTCCTTTTTCTTCTTCTTCTTTGCTTTGCTTTGTTTTCTCTCTCAAATGCTAATTTAGTTTAATTTTAATTTAATTAGAGAGAGAAAGAGAGAGAGAGAGAGGTGTGTGTGTCTATGGCGATGGTTCGATGAAGTCCTTTGAAAATGACATTTATGGTATGATCCACGCGCCCACTTGGGCGTTTTGGAATTATATTGTTTGCTCAATAATGTTGTAAGTTTTCAAATCAAGAAAAAAATATCACATTTGTATTCAAATCCTTTTTAGCATTTCTAACACAATACCAAATTTGGTGTTAAATTGCATTTTATAATAAATTTTGTTCTAACCCAATCTCATTTTCAATTGTAAAATGGTATAATACCATTTTTGATTTCAAATATGCAACCATCTCATTTTCAATTGCAAAATGCAATTGAACTTTTTTATTTATAAAATAGTTTTTCAAATTTTAAATATTTTTACTTTTAGAGTTATAAATAATTATTTTGATGATGATTTCTTTTTTTGATGATTAGAAATATTAAAACACTCTAATATATAAAACTAGGAGAAAGTCCGCGCGTTGCACGGATTTGTGATAATTCAAATGTTTTAATTTTATAATTTATTTCATAGTAGTTGTTAGTAAATATTTGTATTTTACAGGGACATCATTAAAAGTAAAGTTATTTTCTCGTAATATTTGGCTGGTGGTAAAAAAAGTTGTGTAGTTGATGTTGTATTCTTGACGAAGTTGACATGTGATTAGGAGATGAAATTTGTTTCCGGTTAATGGGTGATACGAATTCTCTGATAGTATAATTTCTATTATTTTTTTTGTATTTTGTATGGATAATATTTAATTATCATTATTACTTTGGTTTAGTGTAGTTTAATATTTGACTTTTTGTTGACTATCTTTTTATTGAGTGTTATTTTGAGTATTAGTTGTTTTTATTTATTTTCTATATTATATTTGTTGTTTGTTATTGCTAAGATGTTGTTTATGAGTCTTTTTTATATGTGTTTTTAATTTTTTATTTTTTTAATTTGTTTTTCAAGTCATTATTGTTGACACTGAATTGATTGTCGTAAATTAAATTATTTTATTTGTTTATTGGTTTTTTTTTCTTAAGATTATATTGATGTAGTAAAAAAATTATTCATATTGTTTATATTATTTGTGTCCCGATTATTATTTAAATTTCCAGTTTTGGTTTTAATCGTGTTATTAGAAACGAAATAAAAGTAAGAAAAATGAAAGACAAGACACCATTTATAAGATTTTTTGTATTCAAAAATAAGAGAAGAAATGTTTCATTTTAATTTTATAACATAATTCAAAGTTGTGAGGTTGTAGCATGTTACGTGTTAGCGTTTCAAAGCTGCTCTTGTAAAAAAACATTACTTTATTATAATAGATTAAAATGAAAATAACATTATTTAATAGAAAATATAAAAATATAATACTAAATTTAAAATAATTAAAAAGTATTGAAATTAAAAATAAAAGAAAATAAATTTAGTACAATAATGATTGGTTACTTAATAAGTGTAGTGTAATGTGTATTTTTTAAATTATAATAATGAAATTTCAAAAATATCATAATTTATGAAAATTTTAAGAGAAATTAAATAATGGGGTCAATTTGTAAATTTTAAAGAAAATATGTATAATTAGCAATTAATAACAAAATAGAAAAAGAAGAATATACTAAAAATATTCAATTTGACATGGAAAATTCAATTATGGGTTGGAGAGAAATCCAATTGCATTTTGCAATGAAAAATGCAATTATGGATTGGAGATGCATTTAGAGTGCATTTTGTTAGCAAAAAAAGTTAATGTCAATATCAACTAAACCAAATTTGATAGATTTTTAAGTCAAATATATTTTTATATATATATGCACTATATTTTATTAATTTGATTTGTTGTAAAATTGGACGTACATTCTAAAAATGAATGGTTATACTTAGCTAACCATCCATATACTTTTGTATAGCCAAATTCATCAGCTGCTCAAAGTTTCAAGGGTTACTCAAAGTCACTTATGTTTTATTAATCTTATTTGGAACATTTTTAATCATTCAAATAGGAAAAACGAGAAAACTAAAACCAAAAAACACTCAAATTTGTGGTATTTTTTTTGTTTCAGTGTCTCAATTAGTGATTAGGTTTCTATTGTTTCTATCATTTTTGTTATGTCTGTTTTACCTTTTTATTTCGGGATCTTTTTTCTTTCTTAAAAAATTTAAGTTTCTCCGTGTTGGAGCTGTTGTCTCCAGAAGTTTTCGAACTCGTCGGTTTAGTCTTTGGAGGGGTTGGTTTTGTTTTCAACCCTTGCCGGCTTGTGTATTTCACCAAATATTTTACTTCGCTAATAAAACATCAAATGAAAAAGAAAAAAAGAAAAAACCAAAAAACACTACCAGTTGGAAGAAGAAACGTGAAACCACTCGCCGAAAAAATGAGAGTGTGAGTTAAAAGGCAAATAGAGCCAATAGGAAAATACAGATTTATTATATAAACATTATAAACTGTACGAAGAGGCTTCTTCGATCATTCGTTTACTTGTATATGATTTTCTCTTTTCGTCCTTTTCTCCATGTACACATCTTCCTTAACCTGGGCTTTATTCCGGTTTGGTTTGATTTTTGGATTTGGTTCAACTCCCATTTTGTTACAATCCGTCTCATAATCTCGGGTTTTGACTGAACAAAGATTAAACCAACTTGAGATCGATCATTTTGCATTAACCTTTCCCGGTTTTCCAATCAGTCCAATTTGACCCATTCAAACCATCCACGTGGCATTTTATATATTTATTTATCGTATCTGCTTAATTTAATTTGATCCATTCGTTGCTAGTATGAAGTAGAGTGAGACACACGTACACACACGCACGAGCACAAGCTTGCAAACTTTAAATGTTCAGTCGCTCTCTCTGCAATCCCAAAATCGACAATTATCATGAGAGATGGAAGAAGACATGTTTGTCTTATCTCTACAGCTTATTACATATTCATTTGGTTTGGTATAAAGCAGTCGCAGATAGACCAACGATTTTGGATAAAATTAACACAACTCCAACCACACTTACATTTAGATTTATCACACACTAATAATTTCCAAGTGTTAGTTAGATATATATAATGTACAGAGGAAATATAATAAACAAGTTTCAAAATTTGATCCATTTCAGCGTATTTTTTTAAAAAAAATTATATAATATTTACAAATCTATTAAAAAAAACCCAAATTTTGAATGTCTTGGCCTTGCGCGACAGCACTACATGTATACCCAAGTGTATAGAAACTTATTTCAACATGATTTAGTTTGGTTAATTTGTGATTATTTTTTCCTTTGAAATCGGTTTACCTCTTTATACCACTAATAGCTTTAGGTTTCTCTATTAGGGTCAAATTAATTCACGTTTGATTTTGGGCAAAAATAATACGAGTTTTCTTTATTTTATTTTTTTGAACTTTCACGAGTTTTCTTTATTGCTGCTAATGTTTGTTCTTGGGAGAATATTATTCATTTCTATCTAGTCCTGGCAAGTTTGTGTTAACCTTCGGGCTTACAGTTACCATCTATCGAGACCCTTGACAACATTAGGAACTTTGATCGAGTTCAAGAAGTTCCGCATGAAGGGCCTATGTGTGACTTATTATGGTCTGATCCTGATGACTCATGTGGCTGGGGGAATCTCTCCCCGTGGTGCCGGATATACATTTGGCCAGGTATTGAATTAAATCCTCTAAACCCAAAGCAACATTTGCTTCACAACATGAAAAACAGATTACACTAAATGCTTCATATTTATCCGAATAAACAACTATCAGTAAGCATATCATTTGATCCCATTGTCAACTATGCGATTCTATAGCATCCCGGTTACAGCATTTAGCCGATTTTATCTTGTCACGGCATTGGAATACCAAGAGCATGGGTTACTAGCTACAAAATAACTACGAGACTCTACAACAAACGGGGGTAAAGAGTTTGCGGATCTATGCCAATGCCATTTCATTTCTCATCACCGCTCAACAAATTTATGGCATAAAAAAGAGCAGCAGCTCATAACATAATCAAAAATACCAAAAATGCCCATTTCCAGGTAGAAACATCTATTGGTTTCCTCCAATGAGATCAAATAATCTCTTACGACAAACGATAACACCAAAACAGAACAAAAAGTAGAACCAAAAAAGGTTTCATGGTCTTAAAACAGTTGAAGAAACAAAGTCTTGTGATTTCTCTCCTCCTTTGGCTTTTAGTAGGGTAACTGAATGTGATCAAAGTAAGTCTATGCACGAATGCCTCGGTTAAGACTTACCATACGGCTCGTGCCATCCATCTACATTCCTCTGTTCCCTGTTCCACCTCTTCCTGCATACCCACCAGTCCCTCGGTTCTGACCTGACCACTCTCTTGACTGACCACCATGCCCAGATGATCTGTTACCACCAGATCTAGCACCGCCATTGTAACCTTGTCTTCCTTGGCTGTAAGACATGTTGTCTTGCCACTTTCCACCACCTGCTCCTCCTGCATAGTCCTGATTGTTGTCTCTTCTCCTTGAGCTCAGATCCAGACCGCCACCACCGGTCCTAGCCTCCATTGCCCTTTCGTTGCTCTTTGCAAGAACAGCAAGTTTCTCTGTTAACTGGAAAGCCAAGGTTTGCAGCCTGTTGTGCTGAACATCGTGGAAGACAATGCAACGTGTAGGCTGGTCCCAGCTTGCAAGGAGTTCTTCATTGATCATCATCTTGCTCACGATGCTGTGGACTTGGTTTTCAGAGAGATCAAACATCTTGGCAAGCTGATCTAGACTTAGGGACTCGTAAGATGCAGAGTATGTGAACATGTAAGTCCTCAAAGCCTCCTCTTTGATCCTATCCTTCACCATATCAAGGATGGCTTCCTGATTCTTGAGCATTTTCCAAACATCAAGCGAGTTCAATACCTCAAAAGCCTTTTGGAAGTCTCCTTTGGTGAGAGCTCGGGTTGCTGCCATGACATGATCACGGACGTTCTCAGGAGGAGCAGTAAATGCTTGCCTCTCGCTGACCCCGATTCGGTTAAGCTATCACTTTTTTTCTTTCTTTTCTTTTTCTAATTGCTTTGTGGATTATTTATACACAAACAGCGCGCAGGAATTCAACAAAACTCATGTCTAGCGGCAAATTGTACTTCTAATCAAAGCTACTATATTTTAGACTACAATTAATTTATTAGAACAAGACCACGTAACCAATGAGAACGTAACCATCAATCAAATACTACGAGTTAATTTAATAAAAGAGGAGTGTAGTAAAGGTAGGACTTGTAGATATTACATTACTGGTACGTAGCATTGAAAAAAAAGTTATAATGGGTGAGCTGCATTTGCATGATGTCAAAACTCTTTTGTCTACTTATTGATTGCAACGTACTTGTTTTTCGTGTCTAAATTTTAAAACGTCCACGATAATTTTTCGTCTTTTTTATTGGAAATGTTTGAGAAAATCTTTTTTCAATCATATTTATTAAACCAAACATACATCATTTTTTCCGGATTCCGTAGTTTAACCGACGTATTACATGACCGCCAAAAGAAAGAAAGTCATAATAAAAGTATCAAGTTCGAACAATTGACGGAGAAGGGCTAAACTCAGGACCGGTCCTGGATCAAGTCTATTGAGACATTGGGTTTGGCCTCCAAATTTTAGTTGTTTATTTTAATTTTTTTTTTATGTATATGTATAGTCACTAATTTTTTATGGTGTTTTTAATATGAGCCTACCAAAAAAAATATACAAATCAGCTCAAATTATAAAATCTACTAAACTAAATAAAAAAAACCTTTTTTTAAATATAATTTTTTTATAATAATTTTTTATAACATATAATATTGGTCCTCATTATATAATTGGTATGGAACCCCCAAAATCTCAGGGCCGGCCTAAACTGGTTTCCGACCCGAATAGAGAACGTTTTTAGTTAAAGAAAAACATAATTCATTATTTATACAAAAAAAAAAACATAGTTCATTATTTAACATAATTAATGTAAATATCCTCACATAACAACACAATATATATTTCATTATTTAAAAGAAAAAAGGAAGAAGCATACTTTCATTACATATAAATTATATGTGATTAAGCACGTTCTACTATCGAGGGGATTTAAGTTCGTCGATATGAGATTTGCTGCGTGGACCCTGCGTACGAATGAATTGACGGTATTGATCGTAGGTCGTGGAGGTGTAGAGAGCTGGTGATTCGACGGACACTAGCTCCTTCAATGGCTCAATCGGGACGTCGCCCTTTGGGTTGTAGAAGAATGCTAATGACAACCTCTCTTTTGCAGGGCTCACGATCACTCTGTGTTCTATGCTTTTGTATATTGAATTGCTCAGCATCTAACCAATACAAAAATGTTAACCGTTTGTTAAAAAATCTATCAATCCAATAGTTGGAATTTTTTTTTTAATCAACAACATGCAATCTATTGGGTTTAAACCAAAGGACACAATAACAATAATGATGATATAAACAACTTGGATACATGGATTATCCTTATAATTTTTTTTTTCTCCTAAATTTTTTAATTTAACGAAGCAAAGGAAGTAATTATATACGTGTTAAAATACCAAAAAACGATAAAACAGAAGAAGAAAAAGAGATATTGTTGTTTGACTAACTAGGCGGTTTTGGTTTTAGCACGTTTGAAACATGTGAATATATATATGTGAGTAATAGTCGTTGAAATTGTTTTTTCCTGTTTCTTTATTTGGACCTTTACTTTTTTCCTTTAATAGAGAGGCACATGTAGAATTAATTAAAGAATATGGCGACGTGGCTTCACCAATACCTTATTGATAAACTTTAACAAAAACAAAAGAAGAAGGAAGATGCATGCACGTGCTTTATAACCAACAAGTTAACAACTACAACGAAAAAAGAAGAAGAAACCCAAAGTCCCTCCACGTGATATTACTTTTTTTTTTTTTTTGACAAAGGTTATTCGTAAACCAAGATAGTAATTAATCTAGAAGGCTGGAATCTTCCCAAACGATTTTAGTTATGGTTGGCGAATGTGAAGTTAAACAGCAAAAACATCATTTTTTTCTAGTAACTCTTGAGTTTCGGTTCAAAAATTTCCAGTTATTTAAAATAATTAAAATGAAAAAAAAAAAATTTGAAAGAGAGTACTCACCTGAATTTGGTCACCAATGTTAACGATGAGAGCATGAGGAGCTGGTGCGACGGTGATCCAAGCATCGTCGGTTCCACGGACCTGAAGACCGGCGACATGTTCGTCCGGCAAGAGAATGGTCAATCCCCCGGGATCGGAGTGCGGAGAGAGGCCGAGGGTCAACTCCGGTTGAGGGCATTTTGGGTAATAATTAACCCTTAAGCATCCTCCTGCTTCCTCTTTACCACCAAACGCATTTTGAAGTCTATCCTCTCGTAATCCCAAGTTTCTCGATAATATCTTCATCAAGTTCTCGCACAATTTCACCATTTCCTTGCAATAATCCTCCAATATTTCTCTACATAATATAATAACAAGAAATAATTTTTTATTAAAATTTAGTTATCTTTTGATTAATTTGAATAATTTTAAAAATATATAGCTGGATCGAACAACTAGTATATTTATCTTGAACATGTACTTGCGTTACGAATAAATAATTCACTAATAAGTCGTTCTAGTACTTCGGTTATGTTTTCTAAGATGTGATTTTTTGTTTAAATCCTAGGTTTGATGTAGCTTGAAGTAAAAGTTATATACAAGTAGGATTAGAAAATTTAATAATTTAACAATTTAACAAGGGACTCGTTTAGCAAACGTGAATACTTATTATAACTAAGTAAGAAGAAGTTTCGGAATAAAATATACCGGCAATGAAGAGGCAAAGAAGGCCACTTGGTGTAATCTTTCAAAGAGGAAGGATGATAGTGAAGATAATAGTAATCGCTCCAATCAAGAATAGCACCCTTCTCTACGCCAAGTCGGCTTCCATATCCCTCGTAAGTTTTCGGCGAATTAGCATGCATATTTTTGAGCTCCATGGGAAGATGAAAGAACTCTCTCCATGTTTCTTTAGCTCGGTCCATGAGCTGATGACTCATCCCATGGTTCACCACTTGGAAAAATCCCCATCCTCTACAAGCTTTCGAGATCTCGTCAAGCGTTTTGGCCTGTAGAGTTATGTCCTCTGTGTATAAGCAGCCTAAGTCAATGATGGGGATGGCGGTGGTGCGAGGGTTGATTTTGTTTTGGTGGTTGTAAGTGGGACGTTGAGCTAAAGGCTTGACGTAGCGATTCGGTATGGCTTGGAGGTTACTTTCGGATAGGGACTGGACACGGACTATAGGTTCAGGCCAGTCTTGAATTATGTTCATGGCTTTGGTTACTTTTTGATTATGGGCTCAAAGGAGATGAAGGAGGAGACTGAGGATGAAACAAGGAGTATTAAGAACGTTATATATATATAGAAAAAGAGAGAGAGAGAGTTAAGGCATGCATAAAATGATTTTTATTTAACTTACAAAATAATATCCGGCATTAACCAATTAGAGTGGTACAACGGTTGAAAACTCATCTTGTCAAGAAAAAAGAAAAAGAAAAAAAAAACGGTTGAAAACTCGTTCTACTTGACGAAGCTAGAGGCCCTAGAGATTAAATTTTTAGGCCCTAGCATGCATATGCCTCATCCACTGCGAAAAAAATATCTACTTGTTTTACATGTTCTAGAGATTAAATTTTTAGGCTCAGAAAATGAAGAACATTTGTATGCTAAATTCTGGATTCAAACCAAAATAAAAGTGGTGGGCTAGGCTCGTCTGTCGTTACTAATAAGAATTTGATATTTTATTATTTTCGCGACGGCGTTTACATCTATGTATTAAGAAAATATTGTCGTTACAATTTCCAGAACTAGTATTTGATAAAAGAATAAATTGTTATGCTAATTGTTTTGTTTATTGTTTAAACTAAACAAAGTTTTTACATGAAACACGTACAACCTGACAAACGCAAGTGAGGTCCATATGTACCTTAGTTCGGTTACACAATAAGTCTATAATACTTTTTTTTTTTTTGTACATTCATAACATAAGAGATGTCTGATCCAAGTCCTCTTTTATATGTATTCAAAAGTCATGTAACCTCCTATTTTATTACTTTATTAGGATTGGGTTTTTAATCGAGAGATTAGCTGTTCAAATTGAAGTGCCGGTTTTAAATTCAATCTCAACGACCCGATGCTTAGACACATGCATAGCAGCAATATACAACCGACAAAAGGGAGATCTGAGGGATAGATGCTTGGCAACCTATCAATTTCCAACCACAGAAAGAAAATAAAAGGTGTCTAGATGAGGTGGACGTTCTAATAAATGTCAATGCCAATTGTCGAGGGACATTTACTAAATTTTTTCCCACGTTTTATATCAGACTATTTAAATAAACAATGCCACAAAAACTTGTATTAAATACAGATTTTTGGTGCAGTATATATATATATATATCTGAAATTATAACCCTAGATTTTTTTTGGGTGCAAAATTCTGCTATCATTCTTGAAACGGGTTTAG
Organism: Alliaria petiolata; assembly: GCA_020283515.1. Taxonomy (NCBI): domain Eukaryota; kingdom Viridiplantae; phylum Streptophyta; class Magnoliopsida; order Brassicales; family Brassicaceae; genus Alliaria; species Alliaria petiolata. Next base: position 104,552,797 of record JAHZTW010000002.1, on the reverse strand, counting down.
TAGTTACGTGTGTTTAGCTTCATTGTCTGCTAAAATATTGGTTTTTCTAGGAATAAATTAAAAAAGAGAGACAGAAAAAATCAGGAGGTTTCTGATTAAAAGTCAGTATAAGTTGCTGAGTTGAATGCCGTTTTAAAAAAATATATGTCTAGAAGCCAATCTCTTTCCTACGGAAGAGTTCCATGTGCTGCTTTCCAGATGATTTTTACGGTATAGCCCACGCATCTGTAGTCCAAGTTAGCGCATAGTGAGGCCGCTTCTTTATAAAGTAGACCTCCGAGTGTCTTTTTTCGGTTTGATGCTTAAGATCGTTGCTTCCGACTGCATAAGTAATTAAGCTCTTAATTTTTCCTATGGCCCATTCCAAAAATTTTGGAAGGAACATGTATTATATTGGAGACTGTGAGCTCTTTGGATTGCTCCTATTGGAGTTTTTTTGGTGAGTGGTTGAGAGCCAACGATACACCAAACTTTTATTGATTCTCCATTTCTAATAGCCTATCATGTGTGTTTGGCTAAGAGATCTCGGCCAATAAAAATTATTTTCCACTCATCGGATAAGGTAGCTGGAGTAATACAATCCATGAAGAAAGTACAGTATTGTGGCAGTACTCGGCAAACAAGACCCCATGCATCTAGAAGACATTATGGATTTATGACATATAATATAATTTTCAATATTAGTTTAGCTAGCAATTCATGATTGAAACTTTTACACATTCCAAAAATCTAAGCTTGTTTTTTTTTTTTGTCAACAATCTAAGCTTGTTTTGGTTGTAATACATCCTAAAAATAAATTTCAAATTTCACACTAGATCAATTTAGCAGAATTTTTGTTTTTTTTGTAAAGTTTTTCTATTTTTATGTGAAGACCAAAAAAAAAAAATCCTCATATAGTGTCGGGCCGATTATAAGAAGTTTGGTTGGTTGAAGTCTAAGTTTATACGGAGATTACGGTGTTTGTTTTTAAGAAAAAGATTACGGTGTTTGTTCATTATGCACAAGATGTTGCAGGAGTCCATTTTCAAGTCAAATAGAATTTGTTTGCATTTGTATCTTTTTTATATATATATATATATATATATATATATATATATGTAGTGTGTACTTTTTTGTTTCTTAACTAAATACACAAAAATTTTATTAACCAAGTTTTCTTTATTAACTACTATCAACGTAAAACCCTAATTAAACATAAGGATTGACGTTTGAAACCAGTTCTACCGGTTCGAGACTCGAGCAGCTTTGGATCGGTCATCAGTAGTTGTTAAAATTCTTCTAGATTCTAGAGTATATATTATTATTTTAATCCGACATTGTTCGTCCTCTGGATAAAATCATACTATTCTTCTGGATAAAATCATAATGATTTTCCATATTGACGAAACGAATCATAATGTAGAGAAGACAAATTAAGAGATAGCTTTGGAATAGTACAAGTTGTATACGCAACTCCGAGATAAAGTAAATAACTTCACTGGGGAATTAATTTGGCACGTGCTGTAAAAGCTGAGAAGCAATTATTCAAAAATTTGGTTAACAGTATTATAAACACCACTTATTAAAGCGGAAAAGGTGTGAAACATATCGTCATCTTCATATATTACTATATTAGTGGGGTTTTTTTTATGGGTTGAATTCATATATTAGTGGTTTCTGAGTCATTTTCTATAACTAGGTCAAGATTCAATAACCAAACTATTTAATATTAAGACAAGTGGTTCTAATCTCCTAAGTCATTGCATTATGTCTGCCAACTGCGTTTTATTCCATTAGATAAAAATGTTCATTGTTTACATGGTGCAAATTTCCATGAAACAAATCTCTTCTAAAAGTGACTTTTCTTTTCTGGCGATGCACTTAAAACGACAAAAAATAATAACATGATTATCTGAATAAAATATACTTCCTTCCTCTGTTTTTCAATGATTAATTTTTTACATTTTTCACAGATATTAAGAAACAATCATTGTTTATTTTAATCTATTATTTTTTTTTGTTTTTGAATTTAAATTTACTTTTTTGTTTGTTTATTGTTTTTAAAAAAGAATATGTTAAATCTAATCTAAAAAATCAATCTATTAGGAACAAAAATAAAATCTAAAACATCAAACTATTAGGAACGAAGGAAGTACTAATTATTTGCTGGGATTTAGGTTATTTTTCAGTCAACATTTACAAATACCTTGAACTACTCAAGTAGAGGGGCCAGTATAATTCGAAGGCTCCAATGGCCAATCACTAGCTTGCGTATGTGTGGGCAGGGTTTCATGGTAATGGTAGAAACAACAATTTGGAATTAAAGTTTTTAAGTTTTCTAATAAAAGTGGGCTTTTCCTCAACTAAATGAAAAGTTTAGTAGATGGTAGAAACAACAATTTTGGAGTGCCTGTTGCAGTAATCATTTTGAACTGAATGATGGATTGAAATGAATTGCGGCTATAACATTGGGCCTTTGGAAAGTAAATGGTATATGAGCTAAATACTGGTCTTTGGGTACATTGGGCCAGACTAGCAGTTAGAAACTCCAATTTCCTAAAATTAGGCCTAATTTTTAAAGTGCCTTATGCTTTAACTGGTTGAACCTACTTCTCTTGGTTAAATGGTCACGGTTACTACTACTAAGGGTTTTTGTTTTGTTTCTAGCAATTTTTGTTGAGTTTTTTATTTGTTTTTTTTCTAAAGAAACTTCATAAATTACTTTGTTCAGTTTATCCTATTTTCTTGATTCTACAGAAAATAATAATATATTTCCTACCCCATAGTTACTCTTTAAGCAGCCTTAGTTCCCATAAAACCATAACCCATTTTTCATTAAAAAAAGATTTTCATGCATAATTCACGTGGTGTGGATTTTCTAGATAATAGTAACGGAAAAATATGACATCTCCGGCATAATATTCGCATATTTTTTTTTAGCCTATTCTAAATGACATCTCCGTGACACTATTTGTATTTTATTTTGTTTTGTAGTCCAAAATCTGACCAAGCGAAAATGTTGTGGAAAACAAGTGAGAGGATAACCTCGATAATTGGAAGATGAGCATTAGAAATATTGTAATAATGATTTTGACTATGAATGCATGTAGTGACACAGTCTTTATTTTCCCAAGTTTTGACTCTTCGACCAACTTGTCGATATGATAAATATGATACCAAGTTGCCGAAATCCAAATATATTCCCCACAAAAGTCATGTTTGCTTTGGCAAATAAAAGAATTGTAAACACAATCATGTTTTGTGTGATCAATTATTAAAAAAAAAAAATGAGATATACGAAGAAGAAGAAAGATTTGGGAAGGATTTAATAAGAGATATGTGTTGGTATGTTTAAATTAAGAGTGGGCAAATAAAGTATATGGAAAATGAAAATGAGAGGGCAAAGCCAAGTGAAGACAATTTTGTCGCCCACCCAAAGGGAACACAGATTAGAGAACGCGTGCTTGACTCTCCTTTCTTCCTCCCCCCCCACGCGCTTTCCCAAACGCGTATGTTTCAAATTAATGAATGTTTTAAAAATAAAATTTGTCTTAAAAATAGTATATGTTTTGTATTTTCTATACATAATAATTAATTTTATATTTTTATTATGTTTTTTTATTGTATTAATTTTTCTTATTTTTTTTATAAACAAGAATTTCTGTTGACTATATATATATATATATATAAAATACAAAATGAAGAGAGTATCTCACAACAAAAAATTAGCTTAATTGTTTTATACCAATTTATATGAAAAGAGTATAAAGCATCTTCTAGAACATCAATATTATCTGCATATTTTTTTTTTCTCAAAGAAATTGATATTATATAGAGAAATTGCAAAATGTGGTATTTTGACTATTTTTGTCTATTTATGTGATATATTTTTTTTATACCAAAATCAAATGATATCATCCATAAATTTGACACAACTACAAGTTACTACAAGTTTAATATCTACTTATTTAATTTTATTTTAACTGATGTTTAAAAAAATTATATACAAATTAAAAATTATATAAATTTATACTATTTTGTTGATTTTTTTACACAAAAATATTATTTATTATCTATTTAAAAATAATTCAATCAATAATTTTTTTTGTTTTTGTAAAATATAAATAGTTAAAAAGCAAAAAAAAATTTAAGAATAAAATATCATTATAAACTTTTTATAAAACAAGAGAATAATACTATTAAATAATCATTAATTTTGGGTTTGGCCCGGATTTGATAGAAAGGGACAGCTTTAAGCAAGTAGTAGAGTTGACTGGTAATAGTCTCTTTCACGTGCTCTTGAAAGCGCGTGTTTGTGTCTGTGGTGGATCACACACACACGCGTGTCCAAGTGTTACCGGCTTAATCGGTCACACCTTTAGTGATTGGGTTGGGTGGTGGGTCCCACTATAACACTCCCCAACTCTAATTTTTCCAATTTCCACCCACAAAAAATAAATAAATAAAACGAAGGAAAAGAGTAATTAGATTTTAGATGATGAGTTTATTTCCTTGTCAGTTTACACCAAAAATACGAATTTTTTCAGTAGAACAGTCAGCAGAAGAGCGACATCTTCCTTCACCTTTGAAGTTTTTGGTTTCGACTTTTTGACTTTTTGACCTAAATCATTTATACAGGACCAGGAAGAAAAACATAAAAGAAATTAGAAGATAATACTATAAAATAATAGTGAAAAAATAAAGAAGACCGAGAAAGTGAGAGAGGAAAGAAAGAGCGCAGCTTCCTCTCTCCTTCATCGCAACGAAGCACCTTTTAAAGAAACCCTTTATCTCTCTCCAACCCCATTCTTCTTAAAAACCCAACCCATTTCCCACTTGTTTCTTCATCTTCATCACCACCTATTTCTCAAACACCCACAAAGCTCCCAACTTTCTTCTATTTTGATTTCTTCTTCCCCACTTCATCCCACCAGGTTTGTGCCCTTATCTTCATTCTTCTGTGGAATCTTCTTCAATCTCGTTTCGTTTATGGTTTTGATTTGGTTTCTCAAACTGAACTCTCTAATTTCTTGCTTTATCTTTGACCCTTTTTCTGAAAAATTAAATTTCATGCTTAGAATTTTTCAACGGTCGTTGGCTTGTCGCAGTAGAGAAAGTGCTTTTACTTTATTATATCCGCTAAAATTGCGGCATCGAATTCTGCATAAGAAGAATCTTAGGAAATGGAAAAAGTTTACAACAAAGAGAGAGCTTTAAAAATCAGTTTCTATCTGCGGCGATTTTATTCTCTTTTATCAGTTTCTCATCAAACGATCATTTCCTTTTTGTGAATTTACAGGATTATATTATGTGCAGTGGGACAAAGAGCAATCTCTGCTCTTCAAAAACCCTAGCCGAAATCGAATCAAAGCAAGAAGAAACAATGGGTCTCCTCGAATTCGCCGCCTGTGATGATCTCCAGTCGTTCAAGAGAGAGATCGAAGAGAAAGGGCTCGATTTGGATGAGCCAGGGTTGTGGTACTGCAGACGGGTCGGGTCAAATAAGATGGGTCTTGAAGAAAGGACACCTCTCATGGTTGCTGCTATGTACGGAAGCAAAAGGGTTTTAGATTTCATCGTATCCACTGGGAAATCCGACGTGAACAGAGCCTGCGGTGAAGAGAGAGTCACTGCGCTTCACTGTGCTGTTGCTGGGTGTTCTGTGGATATGATTGAAGTCATCAGCACTTTGCTTGATGCTTCTGCTCTGGCTAAGTCTGTTGATGCTAATGGGAATCAGCCTTTGGATCTGTTCGTTCGGGTTTCGAGATTCGTGGCTGCTCCGAGGAAGAAAGCCGTTGAGCTGTTGCTGAGAGGAGGCGGTGTTGTTGGTGGAGGATTGATCAGTGAGGCGGTTGAAGAAGAGATCAAGATAGTGTCCAAGTACCCAGCTGATGCTTCTTTACCGGATATCAACGAAGGTGTCTATGGGAGTGATGAGTTTAGGATGTATAGCTTTAAGGTTAAGCCGTGCTCGAGAGCTTATTCGCACGATTGGACCGAGTGTGCCTTTGTTCATCCTGGAGAGAACGCGAGGAGGAGAGATCCGAGGAAGTATCCTTACACGTGTGTCCCTTGTCCCGAGTTCCGTAAAGGGTCATGCCCGAAAGGAGATTCTTGCGAGTACGCTCACGGGGTTTTCGAGTCTTGGCTTCACCCGGCACAGTATAAAACCAGGCTTTGTAAAGATGAGACGGGTTGTGCAAGGAAAGTCTGTTTCTTTGCGCATAAACGCGAGGAGATGAGACCGGTCAATGCTTCAACCGGCTCTGCCGTGGCTCAGTCTCCGTTTAACAGCTTGGAGTTGATGCCTGGTTTGTCTCCTCTTGCGTACTCTTCAGGAGTCTCGACTCCTCCCGTCTCTCCGATGGCTAATGGCGTTGGTTCCTCTCCAAGAAACGGAGGGTCGTGGCAGAACAGAGTCAATACTCTGACTCCTCCGGCTTTGCAGCTCAATGGAGGAAGCAGATTGAAGTCGACATTGAGCGCTAGAGATATGGATATCGATATGGAGATGGAACTGAGACTCCGCGGCTTTGGCAATGCCGAAGAGACTTTCGGGTCTTACGTTTCCTCTCCAAGTAGGAATTCTCAGATGGGCCAAAACATGAACCAACAGCATTATCCGTCTTCCCCTGTAAGGCAACCGCCGCCTGCTCACCACGGGTTCGACTCTTCAGCGGCTGTGGCGGCCGCGGTGATGAAGGCGAGATCATCCGCATTTGCGAAACGCAGCATGAGTTTCAAACCGGCTACTCAAGCAGCGCCCCCATCGAACCTCTCGGATTGGGGATCGCCGAGCGGGAAGCTCGAGTGGGGAATGCAAGGAGAGGAGCTGAATAAGATGAGGAGAAGTGTTTCCTTTGGAATCCATGGAAACAACAATAACAATAACAGTAACGCAGCGAGAGATTACAGGAACGAGCCAGATGTGTCGTGGGTTAACTCTTTGGTTAAAGACAGTGTGGTGCCAGAGAGAAGCTTTGGGGTGAATGAGAGGGTTCGGATAATGTCGTGGGCGGAGCAAATGTACAGAGAGAAGGAGCAGACTGTGGCGTAACCACACAAAAAGATGGGTTTCATATATGTCGAGCCATCTCTGCAATTTAATTCTTTAATTTTTGTTACTTTTTTTTTTATTTTAGTATATGGTTTGTAGTCGCAACGAGAAGAAAAGATAGAAAGTTAACTGGACTAATAGCTTTTTAGTCTCTATATTCGTTGTTTTCTTTCATTTACTTGTAATTTCAAACTGCGAAATGGTTAAGCAATAATAAATAATTATGTACATTCTTTCTATCTTCCCATAATTCCATTACTTTTTTTACTAATGAGTGCGCAGAAGACAGATTTTCATCTTTATTTTTTAGGGCACAGTGGCTGAAACTGAGATACCTATAGTTTATTGCTTTCTCAAGTGCCAACAATGACTGAATTGCTGGTGCGTGATTGAGTTATCAAAATTCTTAAATCTAGGCGTGAAAGTATGGTATTAAAAATGAAATATTCAAATCAACCTGATCCAAATTCAGTATAAAACTCTTATGGTGATTTTTCACATGCCCTCGGAATTAAACTCTATGCTTTGCGTTTGCGGGTCCAAATTCTCCGGCTGTAAAAAAAATATATGTATATGAAAACTCCAACCGAAAAAGAAAAAGAAAAAAATGGTCAAGAATGAATACTGAAGCAGCTCTCGCTCAAACCACTTGAGCGGTACATGTTCTACATGCAACATGCACAACGCCACCAATCACACGGATGCGCTTAATTAGCTAGAAAGATTGTTGTTAGTGTATGGAAAAACGGATTACATTCAATGGGCTTCATAAACAGGCTTTAACTACTCCATCACCGTAACTGAGTTCTCCACTGGCTTATGTTGGCTTTATGCCATAAGCCACCAGTGGACCTCTGATATTGGCTTATGCTTAGTGGTTTTGACTTTTGAGCGAGAGCTACTTCTTCTAACAACGTAAAACAAACCCATGAGACAATTGTAGTTTGTCCATACCAAATTAATGGATATGCCTAGAATGGTGAAGTTTTAGATAGTATAATTTTAAAATTTTATTTAAATAGTAGAACTTTCTTAGATTGGGAGTTTAAATGAAAGTTTTTTAAGAAAGAAAATGGCAAAGATGTTATTGGACGCACGTGTGCCTCAGACACATCATTATGCACGTGGTGAATGAACTTCAAGCAAAATCATCATAGAAATAAAAAGGGGTAAGTATATAATCCGATTTGTGTCTCTGACTCACACAGACAAAGGATACAAAAGGTTTGGGTTGGGTTCCTTTGGCTTTGGTTCAAAGCGAAAGGATTCAAGTATTGAACTAACCACTAAAGCCAAATGGAGTCGTAATAAAGTATACACAATCGATCTGCCAAGAAAATAAATATATATAAATTTACATATATGTAGAAGATGTTGTAAATTAAATGGACTGGAAATGGTTGGTGCCGTATATATATATATTGTATGTGTGTGTTTTGAGATTCCTTAGCCTTTACTTTTCCCAAACAGAAAGCTTCTCATCTCATTTTGAGTTCTTATTTAATTTTGCAAATCGAAAGTATATCTTTATTAAATTTTCTCTTAACGAACACGGATGCTTCACCCTCAACATGCGATGGACTCATGATTGTTACAGAAAACGAAAGATTAGTTTGGTGCTAATCTAGTCTCAGATTGGTGCTTAGGGGGAGTAAAATTGTGTTTAACTTAAAAGTATGAGAATATTGTATCACGATAAGTTCTAAGACAACAATAGATGCTACAACTAGTTTAGATCATGTTATCTAGGGCGTTCTAGGAGTATGAAGTTGTTGACCAAAAAAAAAAAAAAACTAGTTTGGATCATGTTTGGATTTTAACCAAACATCGCTTTGAACAATTAGTTTTGGATCGATTCGTTATTCGTATATTTTTTTTTGTTGCTAAAGACGTTTATTCGTATATTTATAAATTCTGTTCGTTTTTCATATGAATACATTTTCTTCTTTAATTGATAAAGAATATAAGAAGTAAAACTTCAATTGGATACATATTTAGTCTTTGTTTTACTATATATATAACACTATAATTATGTATATAGACAGAGAATGTTAATATGTTGCATGTTTGGTTAAATATATTATTACACCAGGATTAGGCTATACATTTTTTTTGCACGTTGATACAAATTTTTGGAAGATTTCACTACATGTAGAATTTATCGTTCATCGTGATCTTGTGTGTTGCAGTTTGGATTGTTAATCTGAAGATAGTTACATCAATGATTTTTTGGGCATCATTTATGTTAATTTTTTGTGGACCTATACCATTTACAAAATATTAAGATCCTCTAATATATATGATGATATAATAGATAGCAAAATTAAAGAGACGTAAAATTGAGCTGATTGAGATTAAATATTATCAAATTAAACTACAAAATTCAGTTTCATTCTAAGATGTTTTCACTAAGTACACAAATTTTTAAAATACAAGAATAGTTGAAATATATTTGGTTAATTAAAAATGATCAATATAGCAATTATATTTGTATCTTTGTTATGAAAACAAATAGAAAAGTAAATTCAGATTGCAACTAGAAAAATAATTGATTATTACGAAACAATAAAAAAATAAATTTAAACATCACTACTGAAAATAAAGAGATCATATATTCATATGATACTGCAGATACGTCTAGTGACATTAGCTCAACTAGTAGAAATGTTCCGAATTTACTAAGAGAAACTTGATCTGAATTCTCAACAGTGATATTATAGACGCAACGCATAATCAAATTTTGTTTTAGTAGTAATCTATATTTTCTAAGCACTTATTATGAAAAACGTGAGTAATGCTGAAACATAGTTATAACTGACATGAGAAACTAAATTCATGTTGATCCTAGTTTTGAATAGAAAGCTATGTTTAGGAAAGAAACAAAAGTCATTATAATCCATGATCCGAAAATATAAATGGATCGAATATAATAAACTCTGGGGGACTAGGAACTAATGTGCACAATGAAAACGAAAAGTATTATGCTTCTAAAAGTGTTGAAGTAGATGTAATTAACAAGATGCTGCTTCTACAATTGTTGTTTCTATAGTCCTTTTCTTTAGGTGAGGATTGAGACAATCTTTAGAATCTTTGAATCCACTCTTCTCTCCAAACTCTACTTTGCTATAACAACAACTTCAAAAGAGATTAGTTAAGCAAAATAATGAGATTACATTTTTCATAGAGCAACTTGCTTTAAAAAAAAAAAAAAAAAAATTCTTCACCTGAAAGCCTTTGAAAACCAGTTCAAGATAAACCCACCTCACCAAACTATTTAATCACAAAACTAATTAACGTTAACTAATAACTATTTCGCAAATTTAAATTTTATTTAGTTTATTATCCTTTATTCCTTGCTCTTATATTTCCATCGATCTTTCTCCCTCCCTCACAAACATACTGACATTTTAGAGAGCGTCGAAGATAAATTTTTGTTTTTTGTTTTGTTATTTCGTTTTTTCTTCTTCTTCTACTCTTTCTTTTAAATCAGATGCAACCCTGGAGAAGAAAATTTCCATTGTTCGAAACAGGAGTGACAATGAAACAGAGGAAGAACAGTAATCTCTCGATCTTCGTCGTCGTCTTCTCTGTTTTCCTCTTCGGGATCTTCATGTACAACGAAGACGTCAAATCCATCGCCGAGTTCCCTTTCTCGAGCTCAAAACCTAGCGACGTCCAAGATAACCAGGAGGAGGCTACTAAACCGTTCAAAGAGATTACGGCGCTTCCGATTCAAGAGTCGATCAAGAACTCAGACCCAATTCAGGATTCCGCGGGAAACGCAGACCCAATTCAGGAATCTGTCAAAAACCACCCAGACCCAGATCAAGATTCAGCGAGAGAAGCAGAACCAATACACGAGGAGGTACCGAAAACAGAGGAAGGGAAGAAGATCGAGCTCTTCTCTGTAACGGAGGAAGAAGACGACGGAGGTGACGTGGAACTGCCACCGGAGGAGTGCGATTTGTTCACCGGAGAATGGGTTTTCGATAACGAGACGCATCCGTTATACAAAGAGGATCAGTGTGAGTTCTTAACGGCGCAAGTGACTTGCATGAGGAACGGAAGGAGAGATTCTCTGTACCAGAACTGGAGATGGCAACCCAGAGACTGTTCTTTACCAAAGTAAACCAAGAAAGCTCTGTTTTTTTTTTCATCGAATATTATTGGGTTGATTTGGTTTTGGTTAATAGAATTTGTGTCTGTGTTTTGTTTGATTTGGTGAAAAGGTTCAAAGCGAAGTTGCTGCTGGAGAAGCTAAGGAACAAGAGAATGATGTTCGTTGGGGATTCGCTAAACCGGAACCAATGGGAATCAATGGTCTGCTTGGTTCAATCAGTGGTTCCTCCCGGTCGAAAAAGCTTGAACAAAACCGGTTCTCTCTCTGTCTTCAGAATCGAGGTAATTAACAAACTTTCTCCACTAGTGGATTTGTTATATAGGAGGATAATGTATTTGGTGAGGTTGCTGATTTGAAGAGTAGTTAAGTTTGGATTTTTGCTTGCTAGTAATTAATATAATTTTTTTTCGTTTGATTTTGGATAAAAAAAGGATTATAATGCGACGGTGGAGTTTTATTGGGCGCCATTTTTGGTGGAATCGAATTCAGATGATCCACTTATGCACAGTATACTAAACCGTATAATAATGCCTGAGTCCATCGAAAAGCATGGAGTCAACTGGAAAGGCGTTGACTTTCTTGTATTCAACACTTACATCTGGTGGATGAACACATTCGCCATGAAAGTCCTGTAAGTGCTACTACAGCATCGCCTATATCATCAACATGTGTGTCAGTGTGTGTAATTTACAAAGTTATGATTTTGAGATTGTGTAATTGATGAAAAGCAGACGTGGATCGTTCGATAAAGGGGACACCGAGTATGAAGAGATCCAACGGCCAGTAGCGTACCAGAGGGTGTTAAGGACTTGGGGTGATTGGGTGGAACGAAATATTGATCCTCTACATACCACTGTTTTCTTCGCTAGCATGTCTCCTCTCCACATCAAGTAATCAAATCCTCTCCTCCTTTATTTCTCAAATTTTCCTTAATTACCATTTAAGCAATTGTGTTAAGACCACTGTTTCTTGCTTAATCAACTGCTTTTAACTAGTGATGTTTTGCTTGCAATTTGAAGTTATTTGACAAATTGAGAGGGTCACTCTCCATGTTTGACTAGTGTCACCATTTTGATAATTTTCAGGAAATTGTTTTTAAGAGATTAATATGTGGCCATTAAATGAGCACTGTAGTGTTTGAGACTTTGAGTGCCATATGTTCTTAGAACTTGACCTGCTAAATATAAATTATTATTGTGTTTCATTCTTTTCTTACCAAAAATGATGCACAAAACTGATTGATTCAAAATAGGAAAAGGTTGATCGTTTTATTTTTTTCTTTGTTTAGGTTATTGATAGATTGCCAATTACATTGCTACCTAGCTTATTCTTTTATTTTTGTTACACAGTATGACCTTTTTTTTTTATTTTTGTTGGCTTCCAAAACACATAATACCACCTACAGGTCCGTACAATAATTTATAAATACCAGATTTTTTAAAAATATTTTTTTTTTGGTTCAATACCCTTATAGATGATGATTGCACCGTGAAAACCAAGTAACTACCAGAAAAAGAGATAACCAGTCTTTGTCCTCTGTAAAGGCCACATTAAAAATACAGAATTAGCCATAAAGCATAAAACTCTATAGTCTTTTATTTTAATATATTAGTTGGTGTGGTGTAGCTACCACATATAATAATTTTAACTGTATGCGTTTATCTTAAGAAATACTAGCATTAAATTAACAAAACCTAATTTTTTTTTGTCGTTGCTCTATCTTTAGGAGCTTGGACTGGGAAAATCCAGATGGGATAAAGTGTGCTTTGGAGACGACACCGATCCTAAACATGTCAATGCCGTTCAGCGTGGGAACAGACTACAGGCTGTTTTCAGTAGCCGAAAACGTCACGCGTTCTCTTAAAGTTCCGGTTTACTTCCTCAACATTACGAGACTCTCCGAATACAGGAAAGATGCTCACACATCGGTTCACACAATCCGACAAGGCAAAATGCTGACGCCGGAGCAACAAGCCGATCCAAACACTTACGCCGATTGTATCCATTGGTGTCTTCCCGGTTTACCTGACACGTGGAACGAGTTCCTTTACACACGTATTATTTCCCGTTCGTGACCTACAAGGCAACAACAACATCACAAATGTTTTTGTTTTTAAAAAAAAAAAACAAAAATGTTTGGAATCTCTTCTTAATTTTTCTCTTCCCTCCACTTGGTGTCTCGAAAATTTTATTATTTTGATGTCATAATGTTCATAATTTTTCTTAAATTGTAATTGTGAAATGTTTTTTTCCTGTCTTTTTTTTTTTTTGGGTTCTTAGAGTGTCTATTAGGATGAAATGGAAATGATTTTTAACTGTTTTTGTATACTCTAGAACTTTAGAGTGAGGTGGAAAGCAAAGGATGCCAAATGTTTTTTTTTTTACAGTTATTGGGTAAAATTTGCCTGCGTCGACCGTATCTTTTAACAGTCCACATGTTGTTCACCGGAAAAATAAATATAACCTGATGACAAAACATCATCTTTTAAATCTCTATACAATCGAACCTTTTGAAAGAATGAATGTGTAGGAGAAGAAGAAGAAGAAGTAGTAGTTAAACGTGTCACCGTTGATCAACTCGGAACCGGCATACCAATATAGCCAACTCCAACAACAAAGAAGGCAATAGACTGCAAGAAGAGGTATACATAAAGGTATGTCTTCCCAAACACGAAGTCATAGTATCCACAGATGAATAGATACATCCCAACCATTATCTCTCGCCATCGGAGTCTGCACAATTTCAAACACATCACAATCACATCATCGTTCTAACAACATTTCGTGTAATAGATCTATGAGGAAAAGAAATTTCAAACCTTTCGGGGAAGCTATAGTGAGGAATGAGGTTTTGCCTGAGAGTACTAGTCTCTCCTAGTTTCTGTGTCACAACCCATTCTTTAACTCTGCTAGTCTCTAGCAATCCTATGAGAGTTCCTTTACTCCTATGCATCGCCATTACGTTCTCGAACAGGATCCAGTACAGTATGAGGTAGAATGATTTTGGTGTTGCGATAGCGTTTAAGATAGTGATGGTTGCTGGAATGTAGATAGTTGTCCATTTGGGGACTTCGATTTCCGGGAATACAACGGTTGCAGGCAAAATCAGACAATAGAAGACGAACGTGAAGATGTGTACTACAATCTTCCTCACAAAGAAGAAGTTGTATATCAAATACGCCTTCTTCCATAAAGACACTCTCTGTATCAAACAAGGAAGACACAAAACAATAAAAGGCCATGTGAACTATGCTTTTCGTTTTCCCAAAGGAATAAGATTTTGGGGGAGTTATGTAATCAACAAACCTCCTTTTGAATGATCTCCATGGCCATTTTCTTGAAGAGGTTCGCTGGACCACAAGACCAACGATGTTGCTGAAACCGGTATGCTCTAAATGAGCTCGGAAGCTCGTTGTTCACCTGGTAAAGAAAAGCTCACAGACTTATTCAGGTCATTACAGTACAAGGTTGAGTCATTGTGTCTTACAGTTGGGAAAGTTTCTTGATTTTCAAACCTTAACGTCGTCGACAAACACAAACTTCCAACCGTTTAAGTAAGCCCTAACTGCTAAATCCATGTCCTCGACGATCGTGCGGTCCTGCCATCCACCGGCCTCATTCAAAGCTGAGATTCTCCACACACCAGCGGTACCTAAATAATGGACTCAAAATTAGGATCATATAATACAAAACACACAAGAGCATAGATATGGATGCTCCACCGTTGAATCCAAAGAACCCATGTATGGAGGATCCAGACTTTTGCTCCACCGCGAAATGGTAGTTAAGAGACATCTCTTGTATTCTTGTCATACAACACTCGTCGGCATTCACTGTCAAGCAAACCCAAACAAAAAAATCAGTTTAACAAATCGACTAAATCGACTAAAACGGGTCTTTTAACAAATTGCCTAAAACGAAGAAGAAAAGATCAAACCGTATTTCCAGCCGGCCTGTACAAGAGCTATCTGAGAGTTGTGTGCAAGAAAAGGAACAGTACGTTCAAGAAAATCTGGCTCAGGCTGAAAATCTGCATCGAATATAACAACAAACTCGCATCCTTCCACATAACTATGCTTCATTCCTGCAGTGAGAGCTCCCGCCTTGTACCCGTTTCGACTGTCTCTAACCTCCGACTTTATGTTTATACCTTCGCTCGCCCATTTCTTACACTCCAATGCAACCAGTTCCTAATTTTTTTTTCCAAAAAGACTATACATTGTAACAAACCGAGGCTGAAACAAAGATCAATGGAGGTTCAAACGGGTTTAACGAAAGGACCTTACTGTGTTGATCGGTTGAGTCATCGAGAACTTGAACAACCATCCGATCCAATGGCCATGATAGCTTGCAAACCGCTCCTATCGAAAGTTGGCATACCTGTAGATAAAAATGATCACTAGTGAAACAGAACCGCTCTGTTTTTTTGAAACATATGTCTCTGATTTCTGAAACAGAGTGCTCTGTTTTTTTTTTTTTTTGAAAATCAAAGTCAAACCTCTTTTTCGTTGTAGATTGGGATTTGGATGAGAACCATTGGATGATTGCTGGAAGGAGCTAGCTCGACGTCATCGCTCTTAAAGGATTCCCATTTGAGAACTTTCTCTGGTGTTCGTCCACGTAATTTGACAATTGCTACAGCTATAGCCATATAGGCTGCATCTATGAACAGCAACAGAGAGATAACCTGGCATAGATTCACCATTAGATTCAGAATCGGTACGAGGAAGATGAATCTGGTTTTCTCCAGTACATATCCGATCACTCCCAACACGTTCATGCCGTCGAATAGCCCATCGGAAGATGTCGCCATTGCAGATACTTTTGACCTCACAACACAAACACAGAAGACACAATCTGGTCGGAGAGAATATATATTAGCAGAAACTAAGAGAGGACTTGGAAATCTTCCTCGAGAAAGAGAAATGAGCTTCAGGAAGATCCGACATTCTTTTGGCTTCACTACCATTTTGTCTTTGATTTAGTAAAAAGTCTTTGTTTAGTTGATTAGAATAATCTATGAGACATGTAGAGTCGTGATCATAAAAATAATTTAATGGGTTTTGATTGAGCTGGAATTGGTTGTTTCCACACCACCACACCATGTCTTAGTTTTTATGTTTGAGATTTCAATATTTTTATGACATAATCAGAATTTCTGACTTTTTGTTTAATTTAAAGGTCTAACGAGATTAGTAATCGCTGCATAGTTGGACCGATCAATGAGAGGTACTGTTTTTGAATATTTTAAATGCTCACAACAACGATAACATCAACAGACAATTAATAGACATGCCCATCTACTTACATTTGATGGATAGATACCCAAAATTTAATCATATTTGGTACAAAAGCATTTCCACATGAGAATAAAAAAGGGAAAATTAGAAATAAATGATGTTTTTAGTATTCTCTGGTCCATTTATACCTTCTTAAGCCATTGTTGGTGGCTTATTCTTTATATTAATTGAAATCCAATTATACCCTCTTAATTTGTTAATTATTTTTTAAATATAATTATAAATACATAATACCCCATTTTGATTATTTTCGAAAATCAATTGTTTACACATGAAAAAGTTGGACATCAAAATCTTGTGAACATAAATTTATGATGAACAACAAAAATTTATCTACGATGAACAAAAAAAAATTAATCAATTCCTCCCAAATAGTTGTAAAACAAACAACAAATTCAATAAACTCACTAGATATATGTGAAATCTGTCCAATTTTTTTTTGTTTAGACAATTGATTTTTGCAGAGATCTGAATAAATCATAAACAGAGAAATAGAGTTAAGAAACGCCATAGAAAGATGAAGAGAAGAGATGCTCTAAAATTCATAATTCTAAAACTCGCAGAAGACATCTTCTGAATTTGGCAGATTACGTACATTATGCAGAATGTATATTCTACGAAATCGCAGAATACGTACATTATGCAGAATGTAAATTCTACAAAATCGCAGAACACGTACATTATGCAGAATATATATTCTACGGATTCGCAGAACATATACAAATCGCAGAAGACATATTATAAAACTCGCAGATCAAAGAGAATCCGCATAAGACACCTTCTGAATTTCGTAGAACATATCGAAAAAGATTTGTAAATATTTTTTTGTTACGCTTTTGAAATAATAGAAATTTTCTGTTTCCTTAAATAAATTTTTTTTCCATAAAAACGAAATTTTAAAATAAATTAAAAATTAAATTATATGATTTTGGGGTAGTTTAGGCACAATTTGACATTCAAAAATAAAGGTGTAGATGGACAAGATAATAAAAAAACATCATTTATTTCTAATTTTCTCAATAAAAAAAGCTAAAACTTAATCTTTTTTTTTTGTTTTTTGTCAAGCTTATAAGCAATTATTTACATGTGTGAAGAATTGTCACTAAAGACAAAAGCGGTTTAGATGGGTCCTCTCATCAATGCAAACGATTAATCACTTACAAACTCAGTGATTAGTGGACCATTCTTTATTTGCAGGGGGAAAAAAATGTAAAAGTTCATGCACTTAATTATAAGTTGTACATGAGCTGTAACTTCTACCTTGCTAGATAAAGTTATTTTTCTAGACACAAAGAATTACACATTTTCCAAAAAAACATTTTGAACTAAGTTTTACACATTTTCCAAAATTTCATAAAAGATTTGCGAATTCAACTGGATCTAGGCTTAAGAATTGGTGAAGACAAGTTTTGTTGTTGTTAAAGTCGAGTATATCAATTTATCAGAAAGGTTAAACAGGTATGCGTAGCCATTAGACAATACTAATTATGCAAAAACCAGAATTTGTAGACAATATCAAATGATCATCCGATATAGAATTTGGGTTTTTTTCTCTTTTGAAAATACAATACTATGATTTAATGAAATGTCAAAACGATTATGAGTTATTTTTGTCTTTTAGAATTTAACGTCGTCAAATTTTTAAACTTATTTACATCGTTAAAATAAATTAGTTTGGACATTTTATGTGACCAAACTATAGTTGCGGTTGTGTTTTGCATTTTTCATTTCTTAAAAGAGGCAACCACGTGGTTTACACGCGCCATAGTAGCGAGTGGAGTAAGAGAACCCAATCTCTTCGATTCTCTCTGCTTAGCTTCACTGCCACAAACCCAAAGCTTTCTCCCTCTTCGCCTTCTTCCATATGCATCGCTCTTAAAAAAAACGTTTCTCTATTCGCAATGGCCGTCGCTCTCAACGCCGGCTTCAGTTCTCCGGTAAGTATTTGCTGTCTTCTTCTTCTTCGATGATTCGTCTTCCCATACGTCTGTGTATAATTGCTCCAGAACAACTTGAATTGGGATGAATTCGCTTGCTTAATTATTCTGTAAAATTAAAAACTGTTTCGTCAAATTGAAAACTGTTTCGTTTCCTGGAACTGGGTTGAATTTGATAGCCTTGAATTTTGGTGCAATATCCACATATGAATCTGGACAGGATTGGTCTCTCTCTATAGCGTTTCAAAAACCAATGCTTTCAGTATCTCTTGGATGCGGAAAGCTTTCCTTTTGCTGAAATTAACAAAAAAAAATCATCTCTCTTTGAAGCTTTATAACAGATCACATCATGTTCGTAGTTTCACAACTCAAGTTACACCGTCAAAGCCTTGGCCTTTCGCGTTCCATATTTCTCAAAATGGTTCAACAAGGTTGTTACTTTCAAGCAAAAGGAGACTGGTTTTATCTTGCTTGGAGACAAATGACAATTCAATCACAACAACATCGGTCGATTCTTCATCTTCGGATTCAAATAAAGCAGCAAGTGAACCCGCTGTTGAATCAGGCAGTAATGGCACTGCGAAAAGAGCACCACTGACAGCAAGAGAGAGGCTAAGAGCAGCTCGTGTGCTTAGCCGATACACGGAAGCAACACCGAAACCAACAAAACCCAAAATGGGAAGCCAAATCCTCGAGGTGCTCAAGGAAAGTGATAAGAAATCAAATAGGAAACCGGGTCTACCCGAAGCACCAACCAACATGCTTGATGATAGCAGGAGAGGTATGCCAAAGAAAGGCCTTACATTTGATCTCCCGGGAAGCGCAGATATACTCGTCATCGCTTTTTCCTTTGTGTTCATAAGCACGGTGATGTTTGCTACTACTTTTCTTGTCTGGAAACTCGGTGCGATTCACTTCAACGAAAACTAAAGATAAGATCTTGGACAAGTTTAAAGGATGTGGTTTCCAGAGTTGAGAAACCGTTCAAGCAGAGAGTGAGAGTTGTAGTTGAAATGCATATTTGGGGAAGTTCACCACTTGGCCAAGCCGGTTTAAGTGTATGTAAAATGTGTAGTAGTAGTACACATAATTTTGCTATTCCATCATCTCTCTTCATGCTTCATTTTCAATTTTAACCTTTACATTGTAGTTTCTTTTTATAATACAGCTATGGATATAGATTTGATTATACCAAAAAGAGAAGCCAATGTATCCAAATTAATTACTAATTAGGACTCGTAAGAGACAACAAGGGCGACAGATATGAGCCAGCCTCTACAAAAAAAAATTAAAAGCAATTTATATATGCAGTGATGATCACATCTTTTCATCAACTACAGTTTTCAGCTTCGAAAGATCAGAAGTAAGAGATAGATATTATCAAGGCTCTGATTCAATTTTATAACAGAAAGTGTGATAATGACTGACCTCTGTGTCTAATAAAAGATCATCGTTGCCCCCAAAAGCTCCTTTACTAACTAGTAAGCAAATACACATTGATGTATGAAAAAACATTCCCAACGATCCATAGGGACAAAGAACGTAATGAAAATAAAGTAAGCCGTAGAGAACCTAATAACAAGACAAAGATCTTCCAGTGCTTATGCATCTATAATTTCAATCTAAACATAAGAGATTTGATTATTCTGAAATGAAAGCAGCCCGTAGAGAACCTAATAACAAGTCAGAGATCTTCTATTGCTTAAGAATCTATAATTTCAATCTAAACATAAGAGATTCGATTATCTGAAATTAAGGCAGCCCAAAATGATAGTGTGAATCAACTAGTAGATACGCAAGAGGGCAATACGAAGATAACAAATCTTATCATTAATTGAAAGATAGATCAATCCAACAACAACAAAAATGTATCCCATAAAACTTAAAACCCAAGACAAAATACTTAGTATCAAATTCCGGTGAAACCCAGGAAAAAAAGCCGAACCAAACGAAACACGAAGCAGAGGGAAAATCGAAACAGCTGTAGATTAGATATGCGTCTACTTAGATCTCTGTCTCATCTTTCGTCTCTTCCTCTTCAACCTCCTCATACGCTTCTTCTTCCACTGAGAACAAAAAACACCACCAGATCCACAATTAATTTATTTCATTTAGGAAGAAAGGAAAAACATTTCTGAAACATTAATCAAACAATCAAATCGAAAAACTGGAACAAGATCATATTTTTTACCTTGGCCCTCATCACTTCTCTTTTTCACAAAACCCTAATCGACGATTTCGTAGTGTGAGTGACAAAATAAGACGAAATATATATCCAAGAAACCCTAGAGAAAAGGAACTATACTAATGAACATATATATAGGCTTTTAACATTTTGCCAGTTATTTATTATGGGCCTAAAGGCCCATCGACTCTCAGTATCTAGACTGTCTTCTTCCTTAATGTTCCGGGCCTTCCGACTAAAACCCTACAGAAGAGAAGAAAATCATTTTTCCTAATCGCAGGCGCCTTAAATTCGACGATGTCTCTTCTCCGGCGATTCGTTAAAGAAGCAACCAACTCGAGAATTATCCTTCAATCGATCTCCGGACGTTCGATCTCCACCGTAACTACGAATCCAATTGCTCCTTCTGGTCGTCGTACTACCACTGAGTTCGATAACCTCATCTACGAATCAGGAAGCTCCGGCGATTTCGAATCCGTACGCCGTCTCCTAAACAGCCGCGTCGTAAACGCTTGTTTCAACACCACCGCAACTTTCAAATTCCTGACCAACACCGCCTCATACTCCTCCGCGCTCGAAGAACTCCGCCGCATTTTGCCCCAGACGGACGCCGGTTACACGTTGAAGCACGCCTACGAAACTCTCATCGCGCGTCTCTGCAAACTCGGCCGGACCGACGACGCTCTGATCCTGATCGGCGATATGGCAGAAGGGAGACTCGGCCTCTCATCTTGCACATTCCACCCGTTCATAAACGCGCTCACGAAGAAAGACAAGATCGATGAAGCTTGGCTCGTGGTGGAATCGATGAGGCGTCACGGGGTTCCGGTGGACGTGACGTCGTACAACTACTTTTTAACCTCGCACTGCTACGACGGTGACGTGGCGGAGGCGAGCGAGGTGCTGAGGAAGATGGAGGAGGAAGGGATGTCGCCGGACACGCGTACCTACGACGCGCTAGTGTTGGGCGCGTGCAAATCGGGGAAAGTGGAGGCGGCGATGGCGATTCTGAGGAGGATGGAGGAAGAAGGGTTACCGGTTTTGTACGCCACTCATGCGCACGTTATCGGAGAGATGATGGAGAGTGGCTATTACGCGCTGGGCGTGGAGTTGGTGATGGCGTACGCCGGGAAAGATAAGAGGTTGGATGAAGAGATTTTTGGGAGTTTGGCTAGTAAGCTTTTAAAGAGGAAGAGGTTTAAGGAAGCCAAGTTGGTTTTGAAGGAGATGTCTGTGAGAGGCTTGAGGATGGGCAATGCTTTGCGTGATTTTCATGAGACTAATGTGATAAAAACAATGATTGTTGTTGATTCTTGAGAAGACGATCGATCACCATTGTTATCTTACAGAGAGCCGCAAAACACTAAATTGATAAGAGACAAAATGTTGTTGAAAATTGATAGTGTGTGTTCCTGAATGTAAATGTGAACATCTTAATAGTAGTAAATCTTGTTTATTCCTAATGATACAGAAAAATCTGAATTTATTGGTGGCTTCTAAATCAAGCATTCATGTGCAATTATGATGAATTCTTCCTGTGAATCTTTACGAATTCTCAAGCTTTGAAAGAAGACACATCAGATAGATAGATGGTGAACAATTTTGTTTAATTTACAGGGGGGGCAAGCAACATTTACAGCAAGGAAACTTTCTACTTTTATTTGCAACATATATTACGTGAAACTTTCTACTTTGGGAGGCTTAGCTCCCAATTATTGGATAGGAGTTAGTTTTGTGAAACCACCACTTGTTGAAGATGAATGTGGGATCCATTGAGTTGGTAGTTCCATTACCAGCTTCCTGTTTCCATTTCCTCTTCTTTCATTGCTTCCAAGTCGATGCTTAAACCTAAATCTAACACACCAAACAGTGCAATCAATCAGATATTAGTGTCAATTTTTGGCCTCATTTTCTAATCGACCATTGCTTTTGATAAGATTCACTGACCTGGATTTCCTCGTGTGGTGATCTTCAGCCTGTGACCGTCAGGTACTTCAAAAACATGGTTTCCCTGCAAAGTGTATATAGATCACTTGATTTGAAGCAGACACTCTAATCTTTGTTTTGCACTTCCATATTACTTTACCTGTATAGTTACATTGCTGGCTTCGAATTCTGCATTACCGTGCAATATGATTTTACAAGTCTCAAGCCGGTTCACATCGTTTCTCCAGTAAACATTTGATTTACTGTTCCAATTGATTCCTCGGTTCACTACCTTGACGTTATGCAGTTTACACTTGCCACATCTACAAAAGAAAGTTTTTATGTGAACTCACATATGCAAACCAATTGATATGTCTCTTAAGGAGATATTCAAGTACAAGAATATTATTAAAACAGCTCTAACCTTAGTCCGTATTGTAATATTGGTTCGCCATTTTCGCTAATTGTTGTTGAACCCATGGCATTTTCAGCAGTGATGATCAGGCTACCATCAACCTATGCGACGACATAAGCTGATTTAGGATTTAAGAAACTCAACACGATGAAAGATTTGCCAAAAATCTAGTTGGCAGAATGAAATATTGAGAACCTGAACATTGTTCCATGAGAACTCTGCAACCTCTAGTTGCAGTTCTGAGGAACTGGAAATTGATCCTCCCTTGAACTGTAACAATGATCAAATATGATTAATCATAATAAAGCATATGCTAGAATTTATGAAGCAAAAAAAAAAAAGCAGACGGCATCTTCTAGTGTCAAGAACAGACTGTTGACTTACTTTCTGTCTTGAAACTTCCCAAAGAGGACCGAGAGCAGGATGCAGAAGGATGAGATATGGAGGTGGGGAATCCACATATTTATCATTAGGTTCAATCTGGAGAAATAGAATGAAACTATTAATTCTTCATTTGAAATTGTTATTGATAAGATACACTGACTGACTGACATGTAAAACATTCATGGCTCTTAAACAGCACTGATAATTAAAACTAAAAGAGATGTATCTATGAACTAACCATGGGAAGTTTAATATCACATTCCGTAAGGAGGTCATATGCATTCCTTAGTATATCCAACAGTGCACCATCTGGAGTCTGTAAAGAAAGAAATAAGTTTGAAAATAAGTCAGATTACACTAGATGAAGAAATTAGGTCCATTGAATGCCAAATCAAAGCAATGAGACAAAGGAAAAGAGAAAGAAGGACTAAGAAAGTGGTCAGAGAAAAATAACCTGGTGTAATGCAGCACTTGCGTGTGGTTTCTTCTTCTTAGCTGATGAAGTGACCCTTCTTCGTTCGTTGTACACAATATATGTATCCAGTTTGTCTGGTAAGATCATATTCACAGAGTAGGTAACACCTAAATACAGATATACATAAAACATTGCAACTTATTGAAATAAGTTTACCTTCTAGACTCCCCCGGCATCTCGACAGAAACTTATTTGAAAAATTGTCTGCTATGTTTTGCATCGTGCACTCCAATCTACCACCCATAACACTGCCCGGAAAGGAAATAATAAGAATGTTGCTAGCAACGTTAAAAAATCTCCTAAAATATATTTGAAATATTACATTTCAATGTAATTGGGATCTAAAAAAAAGTGTTAAGAGTCAGGAAAATTGGAATCAATTCTATTTCAGCTATAAGCAGCAGTCTAGATTTGATCGACGCTTCTATTTAGAAGCCAAATATGACGAGAAGAATGATGAGAACACAGATTATCAGTCAGCATAAGTGTTCAGAAACACAAACCTGTGATAGTCTCCATACTGATCTATGTACTCAATTCGCTTCTTTGTATTGAGAACCATATTTGGCAAACTTCTTACATTACTGCTCGACCCAATTAGCTCCGCAGAATGTAGGTCTACATATAGAATGTTTGTATTGGCAGGGAAATCAGCCTGCAAACTTCACAAGTAAAAAATAAATAATGATTTGATCTTGATCTACACTCTGAGCTGAATAATAAAAAAAAAGACTTGAAAGACTCGCACTAATAAAATAGCACTAGATTTAACCAGAGAACAAGAAAAACAACTAACACAAGAGACAGACAGCAAAATAAGAAATAAATTTGCACTTATCTCATTATTTTCAGCTAAAATGGAAATGCTATGAATCGGTTATCGGATAATAAGCACTTTTAAGCATGAACTAACTCAATGACAGAATTATCATACCTATTTGAGGAAGCTGATTTGTTGGAAATTCCGAATTTATCAAATTCAGTGTACTCGATGCACGATATACCATATTCCCACTTCCCATCGAGATTCTTCTTCTCCATCAATACATTAATTCCTTCAGTTGCTCCAGCATTCCGTTTACAGGATGCAAACCCAAGTTTCTGTCACATCAAGATTCAATAAATCAAGGTTTGTGGGTAATCAGTTGTAGAAAGACACTGATACATTAATAATAATTGTTCTCAACTAGTAAGCAAGTTTGGAAAGCATAGCCATTTCTTAGAAGATAGTTCAAAGCCAAAATTTTAACTAAAAAATCTTTGAGGCCTATGACACAGCTCATCTTTCCAAAGGAACTTATTTATCATATACACTCAAGAAAAATTACTATGTGCTACAGAGCATTTTCTTTAAGCTAACACATGGGACCATTTGCAATCAACATCAGAAGCTTATCCTTTTTGGATCCAAAAGTGATAAAAATGATCTTTTGAATCTATGAGCAATGCATGGGTGCCGAACATGCTATGCAAGCCTACCTTCTTATGCCTTAAACCAATCCCAGCAAGGGCCAAGAGAGTCACATCTGTGGCAGCCACAACGTTACTGCCATATCACAGTGATCAGCACTATAGATCCAGATAGTTCAAAGTTTATTTTATCGAACAACTTCGCAAGGGTACACCACTAACCTAACTTGGCGAACAGTTGCACCTTTTCTTCCATGATTTTTAAACCATTTAAAGACACCTTTGTCATACGCCAATTTCCAAATCACACCATGACCACCAGGTTTACTAACTGGCACAAAAGGCTTCGATACTATCCATTGACCATCTTCAGCACTGACAGCTGGGACGAGAGGCTAGAGATCAAAAACCGTTTTTTTAACTGTAAGTAATAATACTCAATCTACAGTTGTTGCAGAAAAGGGTAATAGAAATGAGAAGAAAATATAGATTTCCTATACCTGTTCAAAGAGTTGGAAATTTGATTGACCCCTTCCGAACCATTTGAGCCTTTTTCAAAGCGAACTTACATGCTCATGGTTGTTCTTTGCAGAACTTGTCATAATGGCAACAGGTGTGACACATTGCTTTCCATAAAGTTTGAAGTAAAGGTACTCTCTAGCCTAGCAAGTACAATATAAGGATAACCAAATAACACATTACTAATGCACATGAACATTTGCTGTTGCTGCTCATACATTCAAATACAGATAAACACACCAAAACTCACTCTAGTAATTAGTGAACCTGTACCTGAAGGTCTCTAATAAGTCCCTCCAACAAAGTTCGTCCACAATGAGTTATCATTGCTGCAGGAAGGCATTCTCCTGTTTCTGAATCAACCAAACCTAATCTGTCTGCTGCACCTCCTAGGGGATATATTTCACCTAGGTCTGGCAATCCCTAATATGTATATCAACTTATAATCCAGAAACCATACTCAACAAATTCGGTTAACAATGAAAGCAATAACACATTACTAACCTCAATTCCCCATAGTGCAGCCTGGGAGGCATACTCTTTCTCTTGAGTGAGGTCAAGAACGCTAGGAGTGTGCATTTCTAAGTACTGGCAACCAAAAGATTCTTCAACAATATGTGACCGGTTAGTATTATGCCTCTTAGTCGATTGGTGAAGAAGCTCGAGAACCATAACCTGATATCTGACAAACAATCATGCATGTCTCAGCAGTGAATATATCAAAGAGAGAAATGGCATTTTCTCCTTAGGGTCTAGAAATGAATAAATCAAAGCATTCAAGGCATCTCCTCTAAAGGGTTCATCAAATGTATGTACTAAAGGAGGTTAAGAATTGGTACCCGATGATCCCTCCAATGCAGTCGTAGAACTGTTCAATTTCTCCCAGAAACGTCAGGAACTTTCTAAAGTGAGCAATATCCTCTGCATCTAAAACTGTACCCGTCTCTCTTCTACCTTTATAGCCGCTACTATTCACATCGAATCGCTCTATCATCTCAACCAAAGCGTAAAGCGCGTTCTTCACCGAGCTTCTCACTGTATAATCCTCCTCTTCTTCTTCTTCTTCTCTAAATGTTTCCTCGTATCCCACATAGAGCGCGTGTTCTTGCCCCGCCGCGATCACACACTTGACGAGAAACATCTCTTTCGAATTCAAACCAAGTGAAGCTAAAACCTTAGATAAACCGCCGCGATTCTCGCTGAAGAATCGGCGAACTCTGGAATCAGCGTCGATTACTGATTCCTTCCTCCGTAGGTCCTTGGAAACGTCTAGTTTCGATCGGAGAGCCTTAAGCCGAGCGATTTCCGATGAGAAATCGTCGGATTCTGGAGGAGTCGGTGTCGAGTACTCCACAGGCACGGTGGACACGCGTCTCACCTGGTGATTACATTGCTGCTCGGTCTGCGGTGATTGCGAGGGAAATGAAGAAGGAAACGAAGAAGAAGAAGAAGAAGAAGAAGAAGAAGGGAGAAAGAGAAGAGGCTTCCTGAAATGCAGAGAGGTGAGAGAGGGAGGAGATGTAGTGACAGTTCGGAAGCGGAGAAGAGAGAGATGATTCTGGTGATGGAGAATCGGAGAAGCTTGAGGATTAGCCATGGAGAGAGGAGGTTACAGAGGAAGAAGGAGGAGGAGGAGGAGAGGGGTTTTTGAAGAGAACCCGGAGGAGGGATAAGGAGAGATACTCGAAGCATATACCCTCCTCCCAAAGCTCTCAAATGTACGATTTTGCTTCTTTTCTGTTTTTTTTTTTTTTTTTTTAGTATTTAATCCAACCAGCAGCGAAGGATTTGATGATTGTGTAGAGACGATGTGTGATTGTCGTGTGATGCAATCTTTAATCTGACGGTCCACATGGCATCGCTTTGGATTACAGCGATGGGCCCATGTTCATGTCGACTCCAATTTTTTTCTTACTTCTTTTTGGGTTTTGCGTTTTAATTATTTTTGTCAACAATATGTTCTGAATAAACACATATTACATTTCATATGTTTGATTATTACTATTATCTAGAAAGTTTTGCTACTGATTTAAGACAACGTGAAGAATACATTTGCAACAAATTGCAAGAGGCAAAACATTTCCCAAAGAAATAGCCCGAGTGTGTACCGTTGCCGCCCAATGTGTCCACGCAAAACTTACCCGGGAAACCGCAAACAATACCGAGGAAAAGCACGATGAAGAGAACCCGGAGGGATAAGGAGAGATATTACGTAACATTGTTTTAAATATGTTTGATTATTAGTTACGAAATTTTGCAGGTGCATTGATGAATTGGAATTGTTAGATTAATTATTTCCTGAATTCGATAGAGAGGTATAACCATCCAATTCTCGAACTCCTTTTTTGTTTTTATTACTTAGTAAGCTGTATCAACTGCAAGCCTGAATCACCATTCTCAACTAAATTCTTTGATCGAGCAACAACCTTGTGATAAATACTTTCATCGGTTTTCTCTATATGTTACTTCAGGACCTGATTGATTAAAACATGTAAAGAATTTAATAATACTAAACACACAATACCCACCATTTAACATTATGCACACAGAAAAGGGGTATTACCGTGCTCTTGGACATGTTCTGTTTAAGACTTAAAAGGAACAAATGAATCGACCAGATTTTAGAGTCGTTTTTATGAACTAACTTGCATAGATTTTATATATGTAGCCTAACGAGAAGCAACTAGCTCCACCACAGAGACACAAAAACCTCACACAATCTTCATATTTATACTTACAGTTTCCTTGTGAAGCAAAAGTAGTACTCTCTCTCTCTCTCTCTCTCTCTCTCTCTCTCTCTCTTCACGCAGTGGACAGCACTTCCAGCTCTGCCCACCAGAGCGCCGAAAGCTTCGGAATAGCATCGTCAGGTGATAATCCCGTTATCTCTCTTAATCTCCCCGTGACTTCCTTCATTATCGGTCTCTGCTTCGGGTCTGCCCTTACACAGCTTTTGATCACTTCGCCTATATTCTCAATCTTCTCATCAAAACATTCCAGTGTTGGATCCACCATCTCCCTTAGAGTCTTTCCTCTCAAGAAATCAGCCAATCCGGTATCTACCGAGTCTCCTTTTTTAACAGACTCTGGGAGTTTTCCGGTCATCAATTCGAACAACAGCAAACCGAAGCTGTGAACATTGTCTTCTTGGGTTGTGACTGAGATGTGCGTATCTATGAGTGCATTGGTGCTCGTTTCTGTCTCGGATGGGCCTTTTAGGTAACCAAAGTTGAAATCCGCAATTTTGACTGCGTAATCCTCTGTGAGGTGAACTGCTGATGAGAGGAGATTGCTGTGGACTATAGGTGGCTTGAGCCCGTGCATATGGTCAAGGCAATATGCTACGCCCATTCCTATTCTTAGCCGCATTACCCAGTCCAAATGTTCTGATTCTTTATCTGCAAAGAAAAAAAAAAAAGTAATATTGTTTCCCATTTAAAATCGTCAAGGAAACGAGACAGCTTAAAAGTGTAATGACTCATGTGACTAAAGAGCTTTTTTTGCTTACAGTGTAAATGTTCAAAGACGGATCCGTTTGATGCATATTCAAAGACCAAGATCCTAGTGAAAGGTTCATCCTCTTCACAGTAACCAAGAAGGTTGACAAAATTCTTGTGGTTTATCTTGGATAACTTTTCGATCTGAAATTATCAAAAACATGGACGATAAGGAGAGATACGAATCAAAACCCTTTAAAAAATAAAAAAGGAACTGGTTGACCATAAATACCTTCTTTCTGAACTGCATTTCTATGTTATTTGTCCATTCTTTGGCAGACGCAGTAGCAACAGAAGCCACAGCTATCTCCACCCCGCTCGATAATGTCCCTTTAAACAATGTACCAATGGGGCAAGACCCAATGACATTACTGAAATCTTCACAGGCACCTTCGATCTCTGATCTTTTGAGTTTGGGAACACCTGAGTTACCAAATCACAGCATCATTAATGTTGAAAACCAAAAGAAAATGGTGAGCTGAGGAAGACAAGCACATCGATTTCTCAAAAATCATGGACGACAAGGTTAAACCTCAAAAAAACTAACAATGCCACTTTACATATTGTAAAAAAGTGGGTGGAAAGACAATTACCAGTTATGAACACTTTCTGAAGTTGTCCGCTAAGGCCTGTACGCCAAGGATTCACAGATTTCCCAGCCTTGCTTCTGAAAAAGAAGACACCAGTAGCTAAAAGGAGAAGCAATACAGCACCGCCTATGCAGCCAGCCATTATAGGAACCATGCTGTTTGATGAAGTTTTGGAGCTTCTTCTTAGACTAGGAAAATTTGCAAGGGGCAAAGGAGGTGGAGCAGAAACATCTGGCGCAGGAGAACTTTTCTGTGGCGGAGGCAATGTTGAGGATTCAGTGGCAATAGATCTGGGGGAAGGAACCGAAGATGACCGTGGTGTAACAACTGCCACAGGCCGGTTCTTGGACGAAGTCAAATTGGTGTAGGGGTTACGGAAACGGCCAAGTAATTTCCTGTGAAAACTAACCGTTCTCCTACAAAAAGACGAAGGTAAAAAGAAATTGAGTTCAAAGATAGAAAAAAAATAGCTACAAGTTTCTAAAATAAGATTGATATGATTATGCTGCAGTAGTGTAATAGAACATATAGCAAATCTTGGAATACATATGCATAAAAGAGAGCGTCTGCCTTCATGTTGCATATCAACTAACAACAGCTTCTTTCTACATAAGAAGAGTGAAACCCGTAGATTTTACCACTTGGAAAAAGTATTAGTTCACTCAAATAATCTAAAAGTATGGTGTTAAAGTCATAGATCTACCATACCAAGTCCAACTACATTGATGTTGATGCTCAACCAAAAAAATCATTTTCAAATCATATTTGCAACCTATTCATTCCAATTTTGAACAATCAAGTTGCAGTGTTAAATTTCATTGCACATTAGATCTCAGCAAAAAAAGTTGGTAACAAATCAGAAACAGAATTTGCAGAAGTACCAAAAACACCAGAGCGCTCATGTAAAGCGCAGGCGTCAAAATGGAAATTACAAATCTGGAAAATCAACAAGAGGTCTTACCCAAATACCTAGCACATACTCAAACAAGCAGTTGCGTTCAAAAATTGAACAAACTAAAGCAATCGCAGAAAAATCGAAAGCTGCTACTTACAAATCCGCGGCATCTCTATCAGACCATAGATATTTCGTCGCTGCTCCTTTGGATTCCACACCTGAAAGCCGAAAGCGAAACAGAGGGGAGAACAAATTTATCAGGAACTTGCTTCTTTTTTCTTGGCGGCCGAACAGTCAAAAAGTAGAAACGAAAACAGATATACCTTCATATTTCACCGAATAGCACGAATCGAAGCTCAAAATCACCAGAAAACACATGAGCAAACGCATTTGGAGCCTTAATCGAACGGATTTCCAGTTCTTACTCATCGTGAGTCAAAAACCGAGAAGACGACAACTGGAAATAGGAGTTAAGCAACACGAAGTAAGCCAAAAAAAAAACACGGAAGCAGAGAAAATCGACTCTGGATCTGAATCTGGTATCACAGATTAGAAGAGGAAGAAGAAGAAGAAGAACAGAAAGGAGGAAAAAAAAAAAGTTAGCTAAAAGACGAAGAGAGAGAGCTTTGAGTTTGAGTTCGCATGGCTGAGGAAACGATTTGTGAGAAGAAAATGTGACTTTTCAACTTTGTTTTTAATTTTCTTTACAGATTAAAATTATTTTTCAAAACGCGTGTCCCCGTGGTTGGGCAGATAATAATAAATCAAGAGGATGCAGCAGCAGAGTAAAAGCAATAACTTCTTTTCTTGTTGACAATCACAATAAAAAAGTTATTTCGCATGAAACAATATACTCTTTTTTTTTTCCTTTCAAATAAGGTCAACATTTATCGCTGTAAAAAAATAATGTTTAATTCGCCATCTCTTTATTTTAGAGTTGGGTAAAAAAAAACGTGTAGAATAATGACCGGTATATAATAAGGTAAAGAAAATAATCTAGCATGGAAAAATAGAAGAATCTATGGACGGACCTGAAGATGCCAGAGCTAAAAGGTTTCAAAAGAAGAGGCCAAAGCCACCGTCGAAAAAGACTCTTGCCGTATCCTGTGGAAATGGTTCGTTTTTTTTTGTTTTTTGGTGCGTTTGTGTGTTTTTTTTTGCTTTTTTAATATAGTTTACCAGAGAAAACAAAAACATAAATAACGAGAACGATAGTGGGGTGTACATGCCACGTGGAATTTTGTAATTGATGTGTGGGGGTATTTCATATTTGGATGATTGGAGTTGTATGATTGTGTTGTGGTCTGGTGGATTAATAAAATTGTTTTAAAAAAAAAATGGAATAGTACGTGCCTACGTGGAGGAGTTTCTGACTAATTCAACGTGGAGTTTGCTTCGCTGTTACTTTCTTCGTTTTCAATCCAGCCAGCTTTCTATGCCATGTGGGTATAGTGGAATACCCCCATTTTCTTTAATTTTAAATTTATTCTCTTTTATTCCTCCAATTTTTTTTCAGATTAGTGTATATATAGGAGTGTTCCATAATTTGTAATCAACGACGCCCACGTTTTGATTTGTGATGTTTATTTTATCCAAGTCAAAGAAATGTTTTTTTTTTTGCCCACACAAGTATCTATCTATGCTATATATGTTTTATCGCCTGATGTTGTTTTCTTAGATAAAAAATTATATGAATATATGCAATGCATATATATACACACACACTCTATAACTCTTACCATATTTATCAATTTATACAAAGCTAATATGCTCGAGTTTTCATTTCAAACACCTAATGGCTAATACCATCTTTGATCCCTCCAATGTCACTGCTTTTCATGCATAATGCTTGTCCGAGAGTGCATCAAAGAAAACAATCCTTTGTTTTAGAATAGATTGCAAGAAATATTCTATTTTATTATATATTTTTTTGATTTTATTATAACTGATGATGATTTATGTATAAAAGAAAAAGAAAGGAAAAAAGAAAATTCAAGAAGTGCATTGCGTGGTTCCGTTTTTTGTTTTGATGCAATTGCCAAATCCCTTCCATTTTTGTTAGCACAGAGCGGGACAATTGCCAGTGGCACAATTTGCTTCATGCATGTGATCGGTTAGTCGGATTTTATAACGAACCCTTATACAAAAAAGAGTATGCATGTTCACTTTCATGTGACTTTTGCTTAAAGAAATGGACAAACTGTTAAAATACATAAGCTTTCGCCGTTAGGGATTAAAAAAAAGGTTTAAATTGTATAGGCCATGCATTAATCAATTTTGTCATTGACATATTAAATGCTACAAACCATTCATATGGGAGCTGTGGATGATCTAGGATCCAAAACCACTGTATATAAAACATTATATAGTACATTTTTCTGGACCATAAAAAAAATACTACAAAGATCTGGACACATTGATTTTTTTTTTTTTAAAGATAAGTATTGAAGCTGCAATCACACATGTTAGCGTACATGTACATGTTCACTACAAAAAAAAACAGGTCTCATTCCCACTGAAGATAAACCGGATTGGATGACGGAAGACTTGTGGTTAGGTTACATCGAATTATGGACAGAGCCAGTTGTTGCTGAGCGCAATAACGCTAACCACACCAATGATGCAAAAACTTATGAAGTACGTTATGATGAAATAGTACGTAATCTAATTTCTTTTAATACATTTCTCTTTTAAATTATAATGTATATGCTTATCATGAACTTTTATTTTGAATATAAGACTAAGGAAGCCGGGGGTAAAGAGCTTGATATGCTTGCGTTTATTGAGGAGACGCATACTTCCAAAAAAACAGTCACTATAGGCTAAGCGGATCATGGAAAAGGTAAAGAAAATCATGTCATATCACTTGTCTCATATTAAATCCCAAGATCTATCGGTTCAGTCAAACGTCCTTTCTCAAACCGAGATCAATGTTTTAGTTATTCAGGTAAGTAAATTTTATGTTTTAATTTTGTATTTTAAGTTTAAATTTTTGATTCTATCTCATATCATGTTTTAATGCGTTGTTTCTTATTTTTTTCTTTTCATGATATTAAATATGTTAGTTACTTATTTTACTCATTTTTCAATTAGGTTTTAAGTTGGTGTTTTTGATTTTTACACATTCTTCAATTTATAGAAAGTGTCTGATTTAAAAAGATGCTGTTTCAGATTATCATCAATAAATTTTATATAAAAAAAAAATATATCAATTTTCGCTAGTGTTCCTGGACAAAATAACTTCACATATTTATTAAATTTTATTTTTTTATAAGAGAAAAGTCACTTACAAGATCATGAAATATGTGATATACACTATACTGATCCTACCTTGAGAGTTTAAATTCAAACCAAGGCTTTTGACTCGAAACAAATAAAACCAAAAACTCATTTTTTAATAGTTAAAACTCAACGTGAGCTTCATCATCTTCATCGTCATCACCTCCCTCACAGTCTTCAACATTGAGGATCATTGTTAAACCTAAAACTTGTAATGCGGAAATTTTTAACTTTGATCCAATCAAGAATCTAAGTTTCTCATAACATATAGAATATTATAGAATTGATTGTGTTTAATATAAAATCACAAAATTCCCTATATATTATTTGAGAAGCATTTTTAGAAAATACCCTTATTTTTAAAAATATTTACAGTGGTGTCATTTTGCTGATGTGTCACCACCACATTCATTCTCACCAACCTTCTAAAAAGACTTATTTCAATAAACTAATTACTTTATATGCTATTATCTATTTTTAATTTTTAATATAACCAAGAAATTTATAATTCATTTTCGGTTATGATTCATTTCCAAAAAAAATTCATAACCAATAATTGTATACAAAATAATTAAACAAAATTAAAATTTACAAATAATTTATGATATACATAAAAATATATTTTTTAATTTTTAATATAACCAAAAAGATTATAATTCATTTTCTGTTATGATTCATTTCATAAAATTTTATACAAAATAACTAAACAAAATCAAAATTTACTATGATTTAATATTATACACATTCAATTACTACTTTGCTTAATTTTGTTTTCTCTTATCAGAAAATATTTTTTTTAAACATATTATATTGTCAACATAACATCTTATTATATAAAAAAAAAACTGCATTAAAATATTTTACTATGGTTTAATTTTTAAATTATACAAAATTAAATAAATAATAAATTATTCACCATGCACAGGGCGCAGGTTATCAACTAGTACAATATATAGTAGTAACATTAACATAATGTTAACACTTAAATAATGTAAACTTTCATAAACACATAAAGTAAATATAAAACTTTCATAAACACATAAAGTAAATATGCTAATAATAATATCGACATATAAAATATTTTTCTTTAGGATTCTCACTTCAATGTAGGTCCACAAAATACACACCTTGTTATCCAATTTATCTCCAATAGTTTACCTTCTTTGAACGATGAAAGAGGATTGTTCTCAATCTTTCATAAGACCAAGCAACAATCCTCAATAACAAGAGCATATTTAAAATCTCATAATTCTTCTTTAGTTTCCAGAAAATCAGATCTTTCCCGAAGAATCTTCTGCCCCATATACCTACACAATATAACTCTCCAAAATTCATATCTTATCTTTAGTAAGATGTGTGAATTATTTGGTTTGTGCTCAAGTATTTACCTTCCGAGCATCATGATCGTGGCTTGAGGATTAGTCCCGGGGGTCTTGAGAAACGTGGATGCATCGATGACCCTTAAAGCATCAATCCCTAATACTTTGTAATCATTGTCAACCACTTTTCCAACTTGACAACCTCCATGGTAATGATAAATAGTCATCACGGTATCTTTACAAAACTGTTGCAAATCGAACGATGAGGTTATGTGCCTTGGCCTCAGATTGGTGGGAAGGGCAAGAATGAGGTTCAGCAGTTCACGCCCGCTCACTCCAGGGAACTTGTACTTGGAGAATCCCTTCGAATCTATCACTTTAATCATAGCACGAAGTCCTTCAACACAGTTATTCAAATCCTCTGGTTCTTGGTAATAGTTGAATGTCACCAAAGGGTTATCATCTGGATTTTTGTTCCGCAGCTCCAAATGACCCCTCGAGATCGGTCCATCCGTTTTCATAAGCATCACACCGTTATGTGTCACGTTCAATCGAAGATCCAAAGATTTGAAAAAGCTAGAAGAGATGGTTTCGGTGGGGAGTTTCATCTGCATAAAACATCATACAAGAATTAGCTATTAGCCTTGTGAGTAACAATTTTGTGTAACGTTTAGATTATAGAAATCAGTTTTATATAACCCCAAACGGTTAATTGGTTAAGTATATGAATTGGTTATACCTCATTGAGAAGATTTATAACACCATCGAAGTAGCTATGGGTCAAACTACGAGAGAAACTTAACCCACTTCCACTTTCAATGAAACTATCAAAATGTGGGATACCAACGACTTGGACAAGGGACGCTTCTACAGGTTCAGGAGAAGGTATGAAGCCAGGATTCATTGGGTTGTCACCCATTCCTTGTCCTACCATGGGGTGATCTATAATGATCGGATTCACCCCACGGTCTGCAAGATGGGCCTCAGGGCCAACACCACTCAGCATCAGTAGCTGCGGGCTTGCGATGGCACCCGCTGATAAAATCACTTCATTCAGTGAGTTATGTGCCGCTAGTTTTGCCGTGTGTAACACTCCATCGGCATCTCGGAATATCACCCCATTTGCTTTGGGCCTCATATTTCCTGTATAACAACCATAATCAAAATGATCACAACAATTATATGATACATTTATTGCTCAAAAAACACCAAAGCGAACAATTGAAAATCACGATTTAATATTAAGATTTAGGGCAACAAAAATAATTATTATAATTGAACCTTAATTGTTTGTTTTAACTTTTAACTATGCTATCACAAAATTTGTTATTAGCATTCTCTTGAGACATAATAAATAAACAAAAAAAAAATCATAAATAAGAAAACAAAGTGTCGAGGTTTTTTTTATCTTTTTTTTATCTTGGTCTGGGAAAAAAAATTAAGAAAATTATTAACCAAAGAACACTAGTTGTAGCTAAAAGGGACCATTAGTAGTTATCAATCACCATTTTTTTTTTTAATACCGCGAAGTTATGGGTTCCGAAAGCTCGCAACTAGTCAAAGATCCACTTGGTTCAATATTCTTAAACTTCTTATAATGGAAAAGGGATCATTAGCACCGTTACCTTTGGTGGTGAAGAGGATCTTATGAACAGAGGCGTGCAAGTAGACAGTAATCATATTCGGATCAGCATACTCCAACAGATCCGCCGCCGTGTGTCTCCGACCATCCCGATCAAATATCGTACCGCCGATTTTCGTCCCATGGATATGTTCGTACGTGAAACCATTGTACGGAACCACTCCAGCTTCCAAAAGCCCATCTATAAACGCCGATTGCCATCCCTTGACCTCTGGTTTGAACGCCACTTTCTTCTCGACCCACTCGTAAGCCGCTTCGACCTCTTCTCTCTCCCAACCGGATTGCTCCACGAAATCATCTTGCGCGCGCGAGTAGAACCCCGCGTTTAGCACCGTTCCCCCTCCGAGCACACGCGCGCGTGCGTTTAAAACGCCGTCGGAGATGAAAAGCTGCGACCACGAGCTTGGTGTTGTGTTCAAGAGATTGGTAAAGACGTTTCCGATGTCTGTGTCCCTCGGGTTGTCGTAAGGGGACCCACCCCGCTCGAGAACTAAAACGGTTGCGTTTTGGGAGAGCGTTGCGGCTAGTGCACATCCCGCGGTTCCTCCTCCGATGACTATGTAGTCGAAGTGAGATAACTTTGGTGCTGATGTTGCATCTTTCATAAAACTATAATCACCACCAGCTTCACGAAAACAAAATTTTATAAAAATAAAATATTGGAATTTAGTATACCAAGAAAGTAACCTAAATCATTAAAAAATTCATAAATTGAAATGGTTAGCGGGAGAAAGTAATAATCGTACCTTTTTCGGAATAACACGAGCCGTGGAAGATGAAAATGGCGACGATAACAAAACGAAATATTTCGAGTATGTGAAAATCCATTATGGTGTAAGATTGTATTCTAAATTTTACCACTCCCAAAAAGTATACTTCCTTTTTTTCTACGTACTTTATCTTTTGGGGCGTATATAAAGAAAAACTATATATTTGATGCGCTTTATATAATGTTGAGAGCCGTATATAAATCCTCTTGTTGAGAGCCGTATATAATCCTCTTGTTGAGAGCCGTATATAATCACGGTTACGGCAAAGTCTCTTATTCGATGGTGGTTTTGACTTATTTTCTCATATTTCTCGCACCATTAATTTGGTCTATAGATTCGAACGACTCTTCTACATGTCATTTATTTTTGGAGGAAAATTTTCCATGTTTGGTTTTTTTTATTAATATATATATGGTTGATGTTACATCGCCGTCTTTGTTAATTAGGTTTGGACTTTCGATCGACACTATCCGTTTTAGATTTTTAGGTGTTTTGCAATATTTCACATTTACTATTATGAAACGAAGGAAGTAAATTATAATTTTTATTTTAGAATCTTTAGAACCTCATGTTCTTTCTTGTTTTCCTTGGGAAGCCGCCCTTTCTCGGAGAATCTTATGTCCCATGTACCTACACATAATAACTCTCCAACAATCATATATTTTTTTATGTGACGTGCCAACCAAGTTTCTTTATTGGAGGATTATGTAATGTATAAGCTCTATGACAACATCAGAAGCATTAAATTACAGAGAATCCGGGATCCGATTTGTTTCCCATCTCCACTTTTGGCTCCAACATATCCTCTTCCGGCACTCCTCACGGTGAAGCAGAAACAAATATCCCTTAAAGCTCGTGCCTCAAAATACTCAGAGATTCAAAATTGTATGCATGCATAACCGGGAGATCATTCGTGTGCAGAAGATTATGGGAAACAACCATTACTTGCCGGACAAGAAACCGATTTACTTGGACGGAGATGTTCACCGGCTGAGAAACTGCTGCGGCGGCGTCCTAGCTTTCAATCCCGAATCAGAGCAACCGCGACTGGTTCCTATCCAATTGCCCTGAAAAAACAGAGCTCGAAGGTATTGTTAGCGGCTGCGGAAAACGAACTAACCGCGACGGAGGAAGTAGTTTACGTTTATGCCATCGAGAATATTCTCACAGATCATAGCCTGAGAGTAAAATATTCCGTGGAATTTATGTGCCATTCCAAAGCTTGAATCGAAATGGTAGAAACCATATTTGCAGTCATTTTCGTGACTTTTTAAAGGATAAAGGGACCATTGCATTATAGTTAAACCCTCTTCCTCTCTGGATACTTCAAATGGTCCGAATTTGTTATTGCTACCTAATTTTTGTAAAGGGACCATTGTATCGACTAATTAGACCGTTGTGATTTAAAATGTTAATTGAAAACATTAAACTATTTTTACGACGACCACACGCGTACAAAGCAATCTACGTCGGTTTTGTTCGGTACTAGAAAGTTAGAAACACAAAAAGTAGCTGTTTTGGTTTTATTTGTGTTTAGAAAGTCGCTGTTAT
The DNA here is from genome assembly GCA_020283515.1 of Alliaria petiolata. Lineage (NCBI taxonomy): Eukaryota > Viridiplantae > Streptophyta > Magnoliopsida > Brassicales > Brassicaceae > Alliaria > Alliaria petiolata. The sequence goes on along the minus strand of JAHZTW010000002.1, from coordinate 104,513,544 downwards.
ATATGAAAATCTTTTTAAAATAGCATGAATTTGAAAACGGACTGCATGACATATCAAATAAGAAAACGAAAGAGATAGTTTCTTGTCCACTATAAGAAAATAATATGCATTTTTTACGGAAAATCAGGTCGGAAAGCCATTCCAAAATATCATTTCTGACATGTCGGTTCTACATCATAGGAAAAATAAAACCGTTGGAAAGATTTTGAGTAATAGAAATCCAATATTAGAAATATCCGACGGATTATGAATTTATGTTTATTAATCTTGATCATCTCAATACAACGAGTATTGATAGCACACTAGATTATATTTGTGAAAATTGTATGCATTGAGAAATTCAAAGTTTAGAAAAAATTATTCGGGTATACTTATTATTGAACTGTGTTAAATCTAACTAAAAAATTGTTTTGAAAAAACAAAACAGAAAATACCAAAAAGCAAACAACAATGATTTTTTCTTTTTATGTTATTTATAGTAAGGGTGTCCATTTTGTATATCAGAAAGGATAATCCAGAAACGAGTACCATGACAATAGGTGAGATTATCATCAAACCAACTTCAAACAGAGCCTTCGTAGTCCGTTGTTCCGGAGCCTCTGTAAAAAAAAAATCACAAACTTTGCTAATATGATTGTATATATACGGTTCTCCTTTATAACACTTTTAGCAACACCTTAATTAGCCTTTGGTGTCTCAACAATCATTCGACTTTCGCAAATTGATCTAACTTAGTGAAGGACATCTGCCAAACAATATAGATACGTTTAGAAAACCTTTTTGAAAAAGGCATTTCCTATCTGAATTGAACAACATCATATGATATTTGATACTGCTCCCTCTGTTTCATATTACTTGTCGTTTAACATTTTTTCACACAAATTAAAAAAAAAAATATGTTTACCTCTGATTAATACATTATTTTGTTTGATATACATAATTAATAAACTAAAAATGTAAGAATAAAATTGGAAAATTTATCATAATTCTCCTCCACTGTACATATAAAACGACAAGTAATATGAAACAAAATTTTAACTCTAAACGACAATTAATATGAAATACAGGGAGTAGTTTTTATTTTTATAAAACTGAAAAACTATAGATAAAAAAAACCAAACCAAATTACAAATAATTTTTTTTTTTCAAGGCGAAAATTTTCACCAATATGAACAGCTTTTGCATTTTCCACAAAAGGAACCGTTTTTGCAGTGATTTCTCCACGTAATTTTGCTTGTGTTGTGTTTCAGGTCATTCACTTAAACTGTGGATTAATTCATCTATTCATGAACTTGACTCAGCTGGAGATTCGTAGTTTCAGGACCATGGGATGGGGATCATTATTAGGATATATGGGAATCATGTGGTTGATCTTCCAAAATTGAAGAAACTGTGGCTTGATGATGTACATTGCGATATTTGCCACACTAGTTTCAAGCTGTCCGGAGGTTGAAGAAATGGTAATGAAAGACTTGAAGTGGCAAGAATGGGAAGCTTGTGTTGTGAGGAGCAACAGCCTGAAGATGCTGAAGATCATATGGAATGGTTTTACAGAAATGGGTGAAGCGAATGTATGTTCAGAGAGTGTGTCCTTTGACTCTCCAAATCTGCTCTATCTGGAGTATACAGATTACGTTGCTGAGAAGTATCCGACAGTGAATTTGGATTCACTTGTTGAAGGCAAAATAGATCTCCGAACCAAAGATGACAATCAGGAAGAAGAGAGCAGTGAAGAAGAAGAGATTGTCGGTGATGCCATCGCTTTTGTGATCGGAATAAGCCGAGTTCGAAAACTTTATGTGTCTGAGAACACAATAGAGGTTCGTAAATGTCTGAGTAATTGGTTTAATCGGATAAAACTTGACTATTGATTTGATTTGATTTGCTTGTGTTTCTTTCAGGTCATTCACTTGAATTATGGAGCAAAATCATCCATTCATGAACTTGACTGAGCCCGAGATTTGGAGTTTCAGGACCATGGGATGGGGATCAGTTCCAAAATTTCTCAAAAACTGTCCAAATCTAGATGAACTCACTTTCGAGGTTAGAAGAGGTTTATTATTGAAAACAAAAAATGCAAAACAGATTGTGAATATCTATCTTTTTTTAGTTTTAGGGACTCTTCCACATGAAGACGGAGGGATGTGGTTAGGCATGGGCATTTTAACCGGATCCGAAGAACTGAACCGAACTGAACCGAATTAAAAGGTACTGAACCGAACCGGAACTAACGTAATAATCTAAATGGGCCCTACACTTCTATATCCGAAGAACCGGACCCGAACCTGGACCGAACCGAGAACCGAATGGATATCCGAAATATCCGAAATAAAATTATATACCTAAAAATATTATTTATAGTTAAACTCGAATAACTAAAATATTTAAAATTATAATTATAAATCAAATATATTAGATAATTTTAGACTAAAATAATCAAAATAACGAAAAATTTCTAGTTATATTTTTAAAAATAATTTTTTTTGGCAAAATTCAATCAAATAACTGAAATATATAAAATATTTGAGTTTTTGTAAAAAAATATTTAAATAAATTTTGAGTGATTCGGATACCCGGAACCGACCCGAACCCGATTAGAACCGACTCGTACCCGATCCAAAAATTATAAATATCCAAATGGATCCCATCTCTCTATATCCGAAGACCCGATATCCGAAAGACCCGACCCGATTGTATCCGAATAATCCGAACGTCCACCCCTAGATGTGGTGATGTGTGCCTATGAAGTAACATAGAGACTCTCTCGTGCCTACTAACATCGCTTCACTGAAGATATACAAATGAGGAGATGTTATCATGGATAAAAAAAGATTCGTTGACGTTTTCAAAATTGAACGATTTATATTTTGATAATGTTGAGTTCTAAATAGATGGTATTTAGATTGTCAAGCTTCTCTCCAACTGTTACGTATTTGAGCAGTTAATTATGTAAGATATTAAATGTTATAAATGACAAGTTTGTTATGTGGACCATTTCATATTTGTCCAATATGCACAATTTTTGGGCACATTATTTTTTGGATATTCATTTTTTTTATTCAAATGATATCCATTTTCCAAAATGAATTTTAAGACTATCCACGTGTTGTAATTGTTTTTCAATAGTTGAATATGGTTTAATGAGATAGTTGAAAGAGAGTGTTGAATGATGTGGCAAAAAGAGAGTTGTAAAATCACAACATGTTAGAATCATGAGAAGAAGGGACCACCAATGCCACGTGGCGAGCTCTGGAGTGACCATTTCAAGCAAGTGTTTAGATTGAGACACATGTCGCGTTTTAATTAATTGATAAAATTTTTGATAATTTTTATTTAAGGTCAATTATTTTATAGTAAATTATTTTTTAATATAATTTTCTTATATCAAAATTCATCATTTTTATGTTCTATAAATAGAAACACTATAAAAAAATAATTTTTTAATATAATTTTTCTATTAGCCTCCAAAAAATTCTTGTTTAGAACTTTAAACATCTTTTTAATAATATATATTTCTATTTTTTGATTTTATAACTTTTCAAAAAATTAATTTGAGAGAAAATCATCAAAAAAAAATATATAAAATAAAAATGGTGGAATATGGTGTTATTCAACAAAACCATTGTAGAGTGTAAAAACTAAGAAAGTGTTGAATTATTAGGTGAAAGAGAGAAATAATGATGTGTAAGTGTAACATTTAGTGATCTGCTGAAAGAATTGTTTCTTAACATAAATAAACGGTAACTCTGTCGTATGCTTTTCTAAGAAGAAGGTAGAAAATCGACATGAAGGATTTATCGAGGCTCAAGTTTCAGTTTGGTCGGGAGCATAATGATGCTCGTTTGGTGAGATTTGTTGATGAAGTTTTGAGGTTGAGAGGAGGCAATTGTAAGTTAGATAGTTTCTCTCGAACGATTTACCAAATGATCAATGGAGATATTCTAAATCCTTGGATAGACTGCCCATTGGATAATGGAATAGAATAGTTGAAGGAGATTTTGAGCCGACTCCAAGAGTATTTGTGCAGGAAACTCTGGTTAGCTTGGAATTATCTAGTAGTCTAAGCTCGATTAGCATAGGTGAATGTACTTCTTGTTCTTCCATGTTTGAAGAAACAATTTTTTACTAAGGCTAGTTGTGAAATTCCCGAACCGGACTATATAAACTATTCTAAACCGAATTGTAATAATAAAGTTTGCATTTATGCTCATTTATGCGCAAATACAAAAATAAAACTATAAAACTGTGGAATTATGCTCATTTCATCGATCTAAAGCTTTTAGGAAAACAATTACTAATTGATAAACTAGCGAGGTAGCCTCACCAGTATCATTCATTTGATCATTGAGCTTGTCAATATTTGTCTCTTCCACAAACAGCTTGAGAAAGTTATGAGGATTACAGAGGCTGTGAAGGCTCCTCACCTTGTATAACCCTTGTCATGTTGAAACCCTTGTGACGAGCACTAGTATCAAAACCAAGGTGTTTTTACTCACTACAAGAGAATTATTTAGTATTTAGTATTTACACACTACAAGAAAAAAACATTATTTTATGGTAACACTAACAGTATCCAGTGGTAGTGGGATGATAATTCTTGAATGCAAGATTTAGGTAGCCCCACCACACTTTGAAAAAAAAAAAGTTTCATTTTTTTTCTGCTCACTTTTGATTCTAACTTCTGCCTCTTCCCATGGCTACGATGGCTAGTATCCTGGCTTCAACCCAAACCCCATTTTTCTGCCTCCGCGAACCACCGTCTCCGGGAAGCCGCTCCCTCTTATTCTGCCGTTACCTAGAGCCCTGCGGCAGACGATCGATTCCCAGATCCATCCGAGCATGCCAACCTCCCGACAAGGTCTCTATCTCTGCCCCTTCGAATTGATATTTTCTCAGCTTTATGTATCTGTTCTAAACTTTATTTTCTTGTTTTGTCTCTTTGGAGAGTTTTTGTTTTGTTCACTTCACAGGTAGGTGGTGATGGAGGCATTTCATCTCCAGCTAAAAGATACATTTTTGGGAAGGAATTGCTGGATTTTGCCTCAGATAATTTCTTGCCTCTAGGTACTATTATACTCTGTTCTTGCCATTTTTCCTTCCACTCAATTTACGAATATAATCTGATGAGAGAAACTAATTGAGTGAATCAATATTCAGTTTTCCATGAAGCATGTAACTTTACTTCTCTTTACACGATTTTAGTTACTTGGCACTTTAATTTATTTTTCTTTGTCTGGTATGCTAGCTTTTGCCTAAGCATTCTCTTTTAAACTAAAAATCTTCTGGGAAGAATTCATTGTTGCGTAGTCATATCCTTACTGAAAAGTAGAATTTGGAAACCGTAAATACTGCTTTTTCGAATTCATGCATCTACTCTTTTGCCTTACTTTGTTCCTTTTGACATTTCAATTAGATGTTTTGTGCTATGTTGGCTATTGCTTGCAGCTCTTGTTAGTGGTGTGGGACTGGGCTTTGCAAACCCAACTCTTGGCTGTCTTGCTGACAAATACTCTCTTTCAAGGTTCAGCACATGTGGGATATTTATTATATCAGGTGGTGATTCTATCATTCTCTATGTTCAATTTGCTTGTTTTCCTTTTTGTTTCTTTGTTAATTGGTGTGGAAGCAATCACTTGAATAGCTAGTAGTAATCTATTGTGTACTCTTTCTCTGTAATGTGAAACAGGTTTGACTTTACGTACTGAAGCGATTGGTGCTGCTGTGAAAGGATGGCCTCTTGGAGTCTTCGGGCTTGTATGATTTCGATTCTTGTTTAGCTTTCATACGTTCTCTGAATGGTTCATCTTCTCTCTAGTTTAGATCTCCTCTGCTGTATTCTGAAAATTCATGACAAATTTGTTCCTGCTTTTATGAAACTAATAAGACAATGTAATGAGTAGAAACCCCTTCTTGCCCCAATGTTCTTACCTTCAGTCATTTTTTTTTTTGTGACTTGCAGAATATTTGATCTTTTTGGTAATGATTTTCCTTTTTAGCTTATGTTAGTTATACTGCATACTTAAGTCCAAACTATTTCTCTCTATTGTTTTTTTGTTCAGGTCTCTATTTTGTTGCTCACGCCATCCTTCTCAAGGCTAATTATGCTGGTCCAACTCCAACCTCAGGAACTTGTTACAGGTTACTCCGTCTCCTGCTTCAACTTAGAATGAAGGAAAACGTGGAAACATCATGTTCTTTCCTGATTTTGTACTGCTTTGTATAGACTTGCATTGATTTACAGTAATTCTACAGTTTTAGTTGAATTGTATCTGGTTTGATATAAGTGTGATACTACTGGTTGACCGAAGAGCTAAATCAACAGTTCCATATTGATGTTTTGTTTAAATCTTTGATGGGTTCATTACATTTATTCAATTTCTATTTAAGAGTGACAACTTGATTAGTTAGTGCCTCCATAGTCTTTTCTCTTGAACACTTTATTCTTCAGTTTAATTGACGCTCAATAGAGATTTGAGGACTCTAAAACTAATTTATTCCCTCATGCTATTTACAGGGCTGGGTATATTTTGCTGCATGCCGACCACCTTATCAAGTGGTGTTGCCCTTACTCACGTACTCAGTTTGATATATTTCCAAATCAATATTTTGTGCATAGTTTTTTTCCTTGTGCGTCCTCCACTGACTTACCAAATTGGCAATTCAGCTTGCTGGGGGAAATTCTGCTCTTGCTCTTGCGGTGACTGTGGCATCCAACTTGCTAGGCATTTTAACTGTATGTGGACCTTTCTTGCATAGTACTTGTTCCCCCTTTGAAACTAGGAGTTGATTATACTGAATCTAGGATATTTCTAGTCAGATTCTATTTAAGAATTGCTAAGCAATTTGTTTTCAAAACAGCATAAGATCTTGTATGATCAGTGGGATTCAAAATCTCTACTGCGAAAACTCTGTTGCTATGATCTTTTTATGCTGTTAGGAACGAGTATTATGAATTCACAACTGAAGCTAACATGGTTGGCTTGACCCCTTATCAGATTCCGTTTTGGGTATCAAGATATATAGCCGGGGGAGTAGGGGTTTCTTTTCCTACTGACCAACTATTCACAAGTCTTATAGTTACTCTGTTAATCCCTTTAATCATTGGGAAGGTGAGACCATCTTTCTTTGAGTCCTACTTTTTGTTCTTGCAACGATGATTCCATTTCAATTTTTGCTACATGGTACAATTGTGAAAGCTTAATATTCAGTGGCGGTTGTTGCCAAAAGCTATTTTGTCACTTTAGCAAACGTCAATTAAAGTGGGGGATATGACATATTTGTGCTTTATATGTTATAGGTTATTCGAGAATCATTCAAAGGTGAGCCTCATTTGTTATCTTTTCCCTTTCTCTGGTGAAAGTAATTGAATATATAAACACTATGTGATACACAAGTGATGATAACATAAACCATTGCAAACAATTTTGGAGGAGCCACTTGACAATGAATCAGAACGGTTCTTTCTATAATATATGCTTATCGCTGCCAGTTTTCTGACTATGTAGAATCTCTTGTTGCAATGTGTGATGCAGGTTTCGCAAACTTTGTTGACAATAACCGTAAACTCTTTTCGAGAATGAACGCAATCTGCCTCAGTTTGGTAAGATATGAAATGCTAGTCTTCCATAGTTTCCTCAGTTTGCTAGGTCCTTGGAGTTTCGCTCTGTGTAGCAGGAATCTTAATGTTGGCACTTTATTTTTCTAAAGTTAAAACTTTCTCCTTTCCTGTATGCTATTTATCATAGCTTGAGAGTAAACCATTCCAGGGAATTGATGTGCCAAATGCCATTCCAAATCTTAATTCAAATAGTAGAAACCATATTTGCAGTCATTTTTTATGATTAAAAAGGATAAATGTACCATTGCATTATAGTTTAACCTCTTCCTCTCTCATTAATTCAAATGGTCTGACTTTGTTATTGCATTTATCTGGTGTTTTGGGAGGGAACTTAATAGTATGTTTATCTCATGATACGATTATAGGTGCCGTGGATCCAAGTTAGCAGGTCAAGATCTTTGCTGCTATCCGTTAAGCCTAAGCTTTTTCTTGCCGCCGTTGGCATTGGAATGTATGCATTCTTTTTTAACATGTATCATTTTAATAATAACATGTAAAGATGGGTTTCTCTGGTTGTCATTTACTGTGGTTGTTAAGAGAAGAAGAAGAAGCACATGAAAATATTTGGCTAGAGATCGGAAACTGGAATTGACAGAAGATTCTCTTACGTCTTTTGCAGATTGCTGCATCTTTCTCTACTAGCATTCAATGCTCTTTCAATCCGCATCCTCTCAGGTGTTTCAGGTGATAAGAAGTCCAAGGAAAATGCCACAGCAGTCTTGCTCGTTGCAAGCCAGGTAATAATAGAGTTTTCCTTCAGCACATATTTCTTTACCACTTAATTTGGAAGTCATGGCTCGGTCTTTTTTGTTCCGTGCCTGTAGAAAACATTACCGGTAATGGTGGCGGTAGTGGAGCAACTAGGAGGTGCGTTTGGTGAATCAGGGCTTCTGGTTCTTCCTTGCGTAGCTGCACACCTGAACCAGGTTATAAGTTGTATTGGCCTCTTCCATTATGACACTTTTGGGTGTGCATACCCTTATCATTGACATATATATTTCTGGAATGTGTAGATCATGATTGATTCAGTTCTTGTCAACTTATGGCTCCGGCCGAGTAACGTGTCTTCGACTGATGTAAAGACAGCTTGAGATAGAGAGAAAGAGAGAGAAGCAATGAAACCAACGTTACAACATCCTCTAAACACATTCAATGCAGTCCAAAGTTGTTTTAGGTGTTTGCAGAGACCCATTTGTATAATTTCTGAAACGATGTAAACATTGTGGCTGCTCGTGGGAGGAAAGGAACTGCTCGATTTGAGCTAGTTGATCAGCTTACACACTTGACAAAGATTGCCAAGACTCCTGCGCAGAAGATCGAAATCTTGTTTAGCGTTATTTTGTCAGAAATAGAACCTGATGAGAATGAAACTTAGAAGACGACGACACGTTTGGAATCTTGTTTAGCTTAGAAGACGACACGATTGAACCTGATGTGAATGAAACTTCAAAGCCAGCAGATTATGATGGCACAATAATCTTTGAGAATCTTTAAAAGCTCATGTTCTTTCCTGTTTTCCTTGGTAAGCCGCCCTTCCGCGAAGAATCTTCTGTCCCATGTACCTACACATAATAACTCTCCAACGATCATTTTTTTTTTGTCGTCAATCATATCTTATATATATTATAAATAGCATGCTTTGGATAAATTTGTGTCAATATGCATGTGTTTACCTTCCGAGCATCATGATCGTGGCTTGAGGATTAGTCCCCGGAGATTTGAGAAACGTGGATGCATCGATGACCCTCAAAGCATCAATCCCAAAGACTTTGTAATCATTGTCGACCACTTTTCCAACTTGACAACCTCCATGGTAGTGATAAATCGTCATCACGGTATCTTTACAAAACTGCTTCAAATCGAACGTCGAAGTTATGTGCCTTGGCCTCAAATTGATAGGAAGGGCAAGAATGAGATTCAAAAGTCCACGCCCGTTTACTCCTCCAGGGTACTTGTACTTGGAGTATCCCTTAGAATCTATCACCTTCACTATAGCACTAAGTCCTTCAACACAGTTATTCAAATCCTCTGGGTCTTGGTAGTAATTGAATGTCACTGAAGGGTTATCATCTGGATTCGTGTTCCGCAGCTCCAAGTGATCTCTCGAGAGAGGTCCGGCCACTTTCTGAATAATCACACCTGCTTTTGTCTTCACGTTCAATCGAAGATCCAATGATTTCAAGAAGTTTGAGATTGATTGGGTGGGGAGTTTTTCATGCATGATAAGAAAAAAAAGTATATAGTATAGCCTTGTGTTAAACCAAAATTATAACATTTTTACGTGTATAAATTGATCACATGCCATTTCTGTCTACTAATTGATTATATATACCTTATCGAGAAGATCTAAAACGCCATCGAAAAAGGCATGGGTCAAACTAATAGAGACACTTAAGCCACTTCCACCTTCAATGTAACTACCAAAATTTGGGATGCCAACGGCTTGGACAAGGGACACCTCTACCGGTTCAGGAGATGGGATGAAGACAGGGTTCATGGGATTATCACCCATTCCTTGCCCGACCATGGGGTGATCTAGGACTACCGGATTTATCCCATGGGCTATAAGATGGGCCACAGGGCCCACACCACTCAGCATCAATAGCTGTGGGCTTGCGATGGCACCCGCTGATAGAATCACCTCATTCAGTGTGTTCTGTGTCGCTAGTTCAGCTGTGTGGAACACTCCCTTTGCATCTCGAAATATCACCCCATGTGCCTTGGGCCTTTGATTTCCTGTAAGAACTAAATCAATTTCTTCCAAACGATAGATAGAAATGTTGTTCAACGACGTACGAGATGACATCAACCAAACGATCGCAATAATTAAATGATACATATTATAACAAAGAAACACCAATTACCAATTATAAAAACAAAAACAAAAAAAACTTTTATAAACACCAAAGCTAACAATTGAAAGTCACGATTCTGAATTAAGATTTAGAGTTCTAAAAAAGTGTGTCAAATGTAAAATTTAAGTTTGTTTAATTATGTTATCATAATTAAACTCTTTTTGTACATTAGTAGTATGTACTTGTGTCATGCATACTCATAACCAAAGTTTAGATTGTGAGTTCATGTTACAATTAAATTTTTTTAGTTATGCTCTCATTAAAATATAATGTTATATTCTTAATTATAAATAAATAAAACCTAATAATAATAAGCAAGTGTTAACAAACAAAAATAAATTTATTTGAAAAAGGAGCATTTCAACTAAAAAACACAAGTTGTCATTAAAAACAAAACAAAAAACTCGATTACGTGTAAGCTACGTGATCTCCTTATCCCTTCCTGACCCTCACGAGTCATGCCGTCTCCATCTATAATCATAGCGACATGCATTTAATATCAACCAAATACCTTTAGTGGTGAAGAGGATTTTATGGACAGAAGCGTGCAAGTAGATAACAATCGTATTCTGATTAGCATACTCCAACAAATTCGCCGCCGTGTGTCTATGACCATTCCGATCAAATATCGTGCCGCCTATTTTCGTCCCGTAAACATGTCCGTACGCGAAACCGGTTGTACGGAGTCACTCCAGCTTCCAAAAGCCCGTCTCTAAACGCCGATTGCCATCCCTTAACCTGCGGTTCGAACGCCACTTTCCTCTCGACCCACTCGTAAGCCGCTTCGACCTCTTCTCTCTCCCAACCGGTTTCCTCCACGAAACCATCTTCGGCACGCGAGTAGAATCCCGCGTTTAGCACCGTGCCTCCGCCAAGCACGCGGGCGCGAGAGTTGAAAACGCCGTCGTCCGAGATGAAAAGCTGCGACCACGAGTTTGGTGTTGTGTTCAAGAGTGTGTTGGCGAAGTTTCCGATGTCTGTGGCCGTCGGGTTGTCGTAAGGGGACCCACCGCGTTCGAGAACTAAAACGGTAGCGTTTTGAGAGAGCGTTGCGGCTATTGCACATCCCGCGGTTCCTCCTCCGATAACAATATAGTCGAAGTGAGACAGCTTTGGTGCTAATGTTGCATCTTTCAGAAAACTATAATCGCCAGCTTCACAGAAAAACAATTTTCATAAAACTTGGAATTAGTATACTAATAATGACCTAAAAATTATAAATTTAATGGTTGGTAAAGGAAACTAATATTTGTACCTTCATCGGAATAACACGCACCGTGGAAGATATATGTTGCGACGAGAGTTAAATGAAATAATCGGAAAATATGAAAATACATTATAGTGTAAGAATATACAATAAATTTTACCCCTCAAGAATATATATTTGGTTTGTAATTTATCTCTTGTGGCAGAAAACAAGACTAGGGTTCATGCGCTTAGTATAAAGGTGAAGTATATATGATGCTCTTGTTCAGAGCTGTATATATGAAAGAAAGGGAACCATACGGTCAAGTCTTCGATGATAGATTTTTCTTTTCAAAACATTTAATTTCTGGCACCACATTATTTGTGTCCATAAATTCCAGTCCACTATTTTTTGTACATGTGAGGTTTTTTTTTGGGCAATAAATTTCTATGATAGATTTTGTTTTAACAATATAATACTCATTTTGTTCCATTATAAAAACTTTTTAATTTAAAAATACAATGTCTGAGAAATACATAAATTCTAATTTTTGTCATTTTGAATTATCATTAATTAATATTTAACTAAATATAACTCAACCAATAAGAAAATATGTTGGGGAGTACAAATAGTTACAAAACATGAAAACTTGAAAAAGATAAATAAATTTAAACAAAAATAGCTATTAAATCATGTTACATAAGAGAACGGAGGAAGTAGTATATTCGATGTTACTACGCCGTTTTTAGAAGGTGGGGGGGGGACTCATGAATTTTGTATCATTTTTTCCTTATTTTTAGTGTTGAATGTAAAGCATGCATACTATAATAATAGTTTGTGTACATGTGAGATTTAAATCCGCCTAATAATTAGTTGTCAAAAAAAAAAAATCCGCCTAATAAATCTTGTTGCTAAAATAAATGAATGTATTAAATATTGAAACTTGTAGTTACAAAATAGCAATAATTGCAAAGGCAAACCGGTAGTTGGATATTGATATGAAATTATTCATAGATAGCAAACTACTCAAAGAATTAAAAATAAGAGTTATATTATATGATATATTATCCCCACATGATCAAAAAGTCTGTCTAGTTCTGCGTATGGAAGAAATCTGCCCATGTCAAAAAGTCAGCAATTTTATATGTTTTTTTTTTTGCTAAAAAGGTTTCATATTAAAATGTAGGGGAAAAAATTACAACGATATGACTTTGATGTCATATAATTTGACTTTAAATACTGCTCAAAGAAAGTAGTAGTGAACAACAAGAGACAAGATTCTTTAGAGAAAAATAAATTTCTAGAGATTTTAGTGTGGTGCACTGGTGTTCTGTCTGTGGCTACCTCGACCACCACGGCCTTGTTTACCACATCCACCTGTAATAATCCATTTCATTCATAATGTTCAAAAAAAAAAAAAAAAAAATCCATTTCATTTCTTTAATTTTTTTACATCCGTTTGATTGGTTTTTTTCTTTTTGAATCTTATTTATGGATGAATCAGCTATTTTATAACCTGAATAAACTCCGGAATTGAGGGCGACAAAACTACTACTAATTTTATAAGTTTAAATAAAAAAATATCGAAAGTGAATCCAAAGAGAGTTTGGCTTGTACAAAACTATTACCAAAACATTAACATTCCATCAAAGAAGACTTTCGGGTTTGACATTTTTTTCCTCTGTAATTCACAAATCTTTTCATAAAGGACGAATAATCTCCCCTATGTTCGCAAACAATGTTCCCCACGACCGCTCTTGTTTCTGAACAAAAATTTAACTTTTGCAGTTTAAATTTAATTTTTTTGGTTAAAATGAACTTTAATTAGTACAAGAGAAAACCCACTTGCAAGATTCACGAATGAAACGTATGATATAAATACACTATAATGATGAATAGGTCTTCAGAGTTTCCTTTATTTAATTTGGACGACGAAGAAGGACTGTCTCATCTTTCATGGGAGCAACAATCCCCAAATAATAAGATTTTTGAGAATATTTAAAATCTCATGTTTCTTCTTACTTTCCTCGGAAAGTCGCCCTCTCTCGAAGCATCTTCTGCCCCATATACCTACACATTATTATAACTCTTAGACAATCATATCTTATAAAAATAACAAGTTTGTATCAATTAATTGGTTTTTTGCGTTACCTTCCGAGCATCATTATCGTGGCTTGGGGATTAGTCCCTGGAGACCTGAGAAACGTGGATCCATCAATGACCCTCAAAGCATCAACCCCTAATACTTTGTAATCATTGTCGACCACTTTTCCAACTTGACAACCTCCATGGTAATGATAAATAGTCATCACGGTATCGTTACAAAACTGTTGCAAATCGAACGTTGAGGTTATGTGCCTTGGCCTCAGATTGGTGGGAAGGGCAAGAATGAGGTTCAGCAGTTCACCCGCAGTTGCTTCCGAGTACTTGTACTTAGCGTATGCCTTGGAATTAATCACTTTGATTATAGTACCAAGTCCTTCAACACACTTGTCCAAATCCTCTGGCTCTTGGTAGTAGTTGAATCTCACTGAAGGGTTGTCATCTGGGTTCTTGTTCCGCAGCTCCAAGTAACCTCTCGAGACCGGTTCTGCGACTTTTTGGAGGATCACACCCGCTTTTGTCGTCAAGTTCAATCGAATATCCGAAGATTTGAAAAAGTTCGAGATGGATTCGGTGTAGAATGTTGTCTGCATGAAAACATCATACAGAAATATTAACATACATAGTTTTGTAGTAGTTATATAACGTTTAATGAGATTAACTGATTATACCTCATCGACAAGATTTAAAACAAGAAGCTACGTGTCAAACTGATAGAGAGACTTAAGCCACTTGCACTTTCAATGTAACTACCAAATTTTGGGATGCCAACGGTTTGGACAAGAGACACTTCTACAGGTTCAGGAGAAGGGATGAAGATAGGGTTCATCGGGTTATCAACCATCCCTTGCCCCACCATGGGTTGATCTACGATGACCGGATTCACCCCATGGGCAGCAAGATGAGTTGCCGGACCCACACCACTCAGCATCAATAGTTGCGGGCTCCCGAGGGCACCCGCGCACGAAATCACCTCGTTCATTGCGTTTTGCACCGCTAGTTTTGCCTTGTGGAACACTCCACTCGCATCCCGAAAGATCACCCCATATGCTTTGGGCCTCGGATTTTCTGTTCAGAACAGAATTTTGTTATCCGAAAGATTACCCCAACAATTGACAGTCACATTCATAATTAAGATTTAGAGATACAAAAATATTATTACTTTTTTGAAATTTATTGTATAGTGAATATGTTATTTTTGTTATAATATAAGCTATATAACTAAAGAAAACCATTGATCAAGCATAATCCTTATGTTATAGTTACGTTTTAAAACTAAAAATCTATAACGTAACAATGCTTTTGTGTCATGTTTCAACAACAACAAAAATATTATTATGTCATAATTTAATATTTGTATTAGATATAATAGTATAATACAACTGTGGAAAAGTTGTTATCTTGGTATCTCCTAAAAAAGCACACACAAGTTGTGAGACAAAAAAAGGTTTGATTCCGTGTAGGTCAAGTCTCTCACTCCCTTTCGAACCCTCACGAGTCATAATCATGCCACCTTCTTCTTGAAAGTAAGGCTCTTAATTACTATATATATGGGAAAACAAAGACGGAGAATTAATTACTAATCAATACCTTTGGTGGTAAAGAGGATCTTATGAACAGAAGCATGCAAGTAGACAGTAACCGTATTCTGATTAGCATACTCCAACAAATTCGCGGCCGTGTGTCTATGACCATATCGGTCAAATATCGTACCGCCAATTTTCGTCCCGTGCGTATGCCCGTACGTGAAACCGTTGTACGGAGTCACTCCAGCTTCCAAAAGCCCGTCTCTAAACGCCGATTGCCATCCCTTAATTTGCGGTTCGAACGCCACTTTCCTCTCGACCCACTCGTAAGCCGCTTCGACCTCATTTCTCTCCCAACCTGCTTCCGCCACGTAATCTTCCTCCGCACGTGTGTAGAATCCCGCGTTTAGGACCGTGCCTCCGCCGAGCACGCGCGCGCGCGAGTTGTAAACGCCGTCTTCAGAGATGAAAAGCTGCGACCACGAGTTTGGAGTTGTGTTTAAGACTGTGTTGGCGAAGTTTCCGATGTCCGTCGCCGTTGGGTTGTCGTAAGGGGACCCACCGCGTTCGAGAATTAGAACGGTGGCGTTTCGAGAGAGCGTCGCGGCTAGTGCACATCCCGCGGTTCCTCCTCCGGTAATTATATAGTCGAAGTGAGACAACTTTGGTGCTAATGTTGCATCTTTCATAAAACTATAGTAACCAGCTTCACGAAAACAAAATTTTATAGAAGAAAATATTGGAATTAGTATACCAAGAGAGTAACCTAAATCGTAAATTGAATGGTTAGTATAAGTATACCTTCCTCAGAATAACACGAGCCATGGAAGATGATAACTACGACGAGAATGAAATAAACTAATCGGAAAATATGAAAAACCATTATAGTATAAGATTATATTTGTTTAAATTGTATAAGAAATTTTATCTATATTTGTATTGTACTAGCTGTTCTTTCTCTTTTGGGGCAATAAAAGAAAAATACTATTGGTTCCAACAGTATGAGAGCCTTGCTTTATAAAACACAAACACAAAACCCATAAAATAAAGGGAAGACCAAAAAAAAAAGGCAACCATGTCTCACGGTTATTCGAAGGTAGCTTCGGCGCCGTTTCGTATTACCGGTGAAGTTCAGGCGCATAATCAGGTCCACAAAATATAATAATTTACATGTTAGATTTTGTAGTTATTATAAAGTAATTATATACACGTTTTGTTGTATACAAAAGTTTGGTTTTGTTACTTTTTTATTTAATTTATTTTTGCAGTTGGGCTGGTCCAAAATCATAGTTTTTGCTTTTGCATGTACAGGTGAATAGATGCCACGTAATCCCGTATTTGAGAGGACCTAATTTGTTGAATTAAAACGAAATGTGGATGTGAATAGTATATACCAATATTTTTTCTTAATGGTGAATGTATTAAATAATGAAGCAAATACCAAATAGTCGGTTAGATTTTATGGTTAGAAAAATAGCATTGATTTCAAAGGCAAACTTGTAGTTGGAGTTTCTTCGAGAAGACTGTCGAAATTTCTTTTGGAAGTAATATTATGGATGATGAAAGTAACCACAGTTAACAGAACAACTCCACAGCCAAAATGTGAGAAACTTCAAACAATTGTTACTGCATTGCATATACCCCATTTCCAAAAGTCAAAACAATTTTATAATTTTGAGTACAAGTTCGGAAGTTTCTCCTATGATAGAACACGGTTTATGCACAAACTAAAACCAAAACACGAAACAATCCAACATAAATTAGACCAACACCTAAATCAAAACCAAATGTCTCCTCCATAAAGAAATTTACCATTATTATATCATCCATCCTATTTCCATAAGAGTTTCACAGGAAAAAAAAACTAAAGGAGTGTGTTTTACATCACAGTTTTGGTTGATCTCAAACGATCCTCTGATGTTGCCTCCGCTTCACAGAATATGACCTATCAAGATCAACCCCTTAGTTCTTGAGCTCACCACAATCTTCAATCACAACTGTTTCAGAGGTGGCTCCCCCATCAGATCCAACATTCTCCATCGCTTTCACAACATCATACCCATCAACAACTTTGCCAAAAACAACATGTTTCCCATCAAGCCACGATGTCTTAGCTGTGCAGATGAAGAACTGAGACCCATTTGTGTTGGGACCTGAGTTAGCCATAGACAGAATCCCCGGGCCAGTGTGCCTCAGCTTGAAGTTCTCGTCCTCAAATTTAGACCCGTAAATCGATTCACCACCAGTTCCATTCCCACGGGTGAAATCTCCGCCTTGGCACATGAATCCTGGGATTACACGGTGAAAGGCTGAGCCTTTGTAGTGTAGTGCCTTTCCTGCTTTCCCAAGTCCCTTCTCTCCAGTGCACAGAGCACGGAAATTGTTAGCTGTTCTCGGTGTTGCATCTGCAAATAGCTCCATCACAACACGCCCCGCCTTCATCTTCCCAATCAAGATGTCAAAGAAGACTTTCGGGTTTGACATTTTCCTCAGGCTTCACTAAATCTCCAAATCCTGCTAGTAACAAACTAAAGCTTCAGCAATGGAACTAAACCATGGATCTACAAAATTCAGTAAATCATTAAGATTTAATCTTTATCCTCCCTAAGATCCCAAAAGGTTGTCACAAACTGTTCAAATAGCAAAAACTATTGTCCGATTCAATGCAAACGACTCAGGACTCAGTTATTCAAAACAGATTCATTGAGATTCTACTCAAATGTTAAATCCTAAAAACGAGAAAGAAATGTCTCACCCATCAAAAATTGTCGATAAGAAAAGATAGATTCTTATAACACAGAGATATTTTAAAATCTCAATGGATGGTTTAGGATTTCGCACAAATATTGAGCTCGCAGGCGTTTTAATTATACGTTATCTGCAAGCCTTCGATATGTGCTTTTACGCGATACAACGCAAAAAGATGAAACAGAGAACAATCGGATTAAATTGAGGTAGAAAAAATCAAGAATATGAAATGGGTTCACCGAAATGAGGTACCTTTGCAGATGAAAATCGTGTTCTCGACGAGTCTGTAGATTCACCTTCGCTGATGCGAGTGAACACTTATATAACGGCTCAACGGATTAAGGGATTTGGGAGCTAGGGTTTTACTAGGGCTTTTGACTGATTGAGGCGGAGATCTATGTGTTTTCTCGGTTTTGTCCTTCTATTTTTTTCATATGTATTAGGCTCATCGAAAAAGCCCATAATATGATTCAGGCCCATTATCAAAACTACCGTACCGTCTTAGATTTAGAAAACTCAAAAAACTTTTGCATTGTTTTTTTTTTGTTCAGATTATCTCAATTTGCAATAATTAAATTCAATTTGCAATTCTTTTGAAACTTATATTTAAAGACATTATCAAAATAATTTCGAGTTCAATTTGATTCCCTATATTTTCTAAACCAAAAAAAAACAAAAATTAATGTAAAAATCAGAAAATCCACACCAAAGAAAACCCATTGAACATTTCCCAATCAAAATCTCTTTAATCCTTGTTACAGAGAGGATGAATATTGTGTTTACGGACGCCACGACGACTTCAAGCCAACAAGGAATTTGCCTTTGTACACATTCGTTGACCATCGGAGAGATAAAAGAATAGGGTTAAGCTTCTTTAGCAATTCAACGGTGTCTTGCACCACAAGGTACCCTCCTGGCCTTACTATTCTGTCTATTTCCACTACCACCTCCAATAAATCACACCTGAGAAAATCAAAAACCAAAAGTTAAAGAAACAAAATCAAAAAACACCACGTAGTTTTGCTACAGATTGGTGAGAATCATAAAAGGTTACCTTTGAGAAAGATTGGCGAGAAGGAAACTAGAGTGCAAGAGATCATATGATCTTGGGTATGTGTTGAAAGACTCGCACCAATCATGGTAAATCCCAATCAAACCTCTATCGAAAATCATCGATAGCGTGTCTTCGCCTTCCACAGGGATCACATTCATCACCCAGAGAGGTCTGTTTATAAGAGCAGCTGCAAATCTGAAAGCAAATTGAGAACAAAAGGTAAGGAAAATAGAAAGAATCTTCTCTGAGGTAACTATATTGAAGAATGGTCTCACCCTCCATAACCAGCATTCATGTCCATCACGTTGTGAATCCTGGTCCAGTTTATAGCTAAACCGTTCAGATAGATATCGATACGATTCCAGACCAGAGTCTTGTGTCTTCTCTGTAGCTCTCTTCACTGCTCTGTTCTGTTAAGAGGCTAACCGGCCCATCCGTTAACCTTTCAGGCCAACGGGAAGGCCATTTCCCGGTTGGACCCGCCGGTACTTTCGGTAGACAGCTAAGCAGAGGAGTGTACCTATGTTTCGAAAAAGCCGTATTGGTCAAGACACATCAAAAATCTGTTTTTTGTTGAAATGAAAAAAAAAAAGAAAGGATAAAATGTCATTTACCATGAGCTGTTTCTCTTTGTTTCTTCTTCGATGCAGAGAGGCGGATCATTGTCCTTACGGGATTCATAGCAAGAATCTGAGTTTGGTTTCTGGTAAATCACGAATCCAACTTTTGTGAATCGAGTTCTAGCCACAACTTTCCAACACATTGATGTAGTCAAAGACTCCATAGCTACAAGAAAAAGAAAAAGAAAAATCACAAAAGCAGAACATTCATAAATGTATCTTCTGTATGCTAATTAACATAATAAGGAGAAGTTAAAAACAATTCTATACTAACTTTTCCAAACATTTCGGTGCCCTTCATCGTGTTGATAAACAGGCGTAGCTGACCAAACAAAAAACCCTCCAGGCCTTAGAATCCGGTTAAGTTCCAAAAGCGGTTTACCACCTGCAACACACACATTTCCATGATAAAGCATGAAACCTTCTGAGATCAGTCATAAACCGTATGGATTGTATCCAAACCGTATCCGTGCCAATGGACTCTGCATCTTGCGCAATGGATAACGTCGTAAGCATTATCAGGAAAAGGAAGCTTTTGAGTCCCGATAACAGCTAGAGTAGCCGGAATTCCTCGTTCTAATGCGAATTGAATCTGAGCTTCGTGTTCGTCTTTAGGAGCAAATGACATTGTGATCACGTTTTTGTCTAGTAAAGTCCCACCAAAGCTAGCCACACCACAGCCAACATCAAGAACCACTCTTACTTTCTTTCCCCATTCAAGTACAGGTAATGTCTGTAAAACAAAAAACACCGTGAAATCAAGAGAAGGGGACACAAAATCAACGTTGGTTTATGTATAAATTGTATACCTTTTGTATGAAGTTGATGTAGTGAATAACACCGTCCTTGAATTGAGTTCCGCCTCCAGGGAAGACAAAGAAAGGTCCAGACTTACGAACCCAGTTCTGATCTTTCTTGTATTCTACAAGCTTCGGGTGAGGAACATTATCATACCAAATCTGCAACAAGATAAAGAAATTAGAAAGCAGAGCAATTACAGAGGTACTAATCTAAGCTAACCAACAAAACAAGAAGAACCAAGAGAACCTCAATTTTTTTTCATTTTTGCTAGAACCAAAGAAACAATCACAAATCTTCAAGAAAAGATCTTACCGAAAAAATAGAAACGAGTCTCTCACCATGTCCCTGCTCTGAGGCCAAGGAAGAGGAACCTTGTAGCGTTGTGGTAAAGGAACGAGACATTTAGGTGCAGGCTCGGGACAATGTCTCTCTCTGTGTTCCATGTGCCTCTTCGACTTGAGTTTCTTGATGGCTTTTATGTTATCCAAACATGGCATGTAATCTGGACTCTCGCATCTCTTCCAATCCACCTTCAAACTCAGATTCCATTTGTTGTCTTTAAGCCAATCCAATTCCGAAACTTGATCGATCGGATCATCATCGACTCGGTTCTGAGAAACCGGTGATTCCCGAGGCGATGAAGAGTCGTTGGCGGGACTCGAGGTTGGCGTGAAAGTGGGGATGTCGGAGAGAGAAGATCGACGGAGATAAGAGAGAGACAAGTAAGGGAAGAGATCGATTGTGTCATTGGTAAGGAGGATGATTGTGACTGATACCAGCAAGATTGAGAGAACACAGAGGCCTGAGAATTTCCGACTTTGAAAGATGCTCTTCGTCATTTCTTTCTTCCGTTGTCACACAACAGAGAGAGAGACTCTGATCGATCTTTGAGAGCAGAGGAGAAGGTCTTGCATTTGTGTGTAAAGAGCTAAAAATAGAAAACAAGGCTGGCAATAAAATAAATTTATGTGTGACACGTGTCATGTTATTATTTGCTATGACGTGATGTGAGATAGGGAAATATTGTATATATATCTCTTTCTTTATGAGTCTATGATTGTATTTGTATTATTTGATGTGCAAGTTAGTGGAAAAGAGATGTATAACAAGGAGACAAACCAAATTTGTGAAAATTGGTCTAAACCGTAGACCGGAAATCGTTACTCTATTTATCCGGTTACTGACTTTGCCCTTATGTTTTCTCAATTGTCTCGGTGGATTTTCTAAATTTTGCAATTCATTGTTCCTGTTTCTCAAAGAATGAAGAAAGTTTGAGAATTTGGTCAAAAGTCAAAACGAACAAGAACCTATAATTTACCAAGATACAGGATACAAATAACTGGTCCAAGTTCAAGAAATTGATGGTTTTTGAAAGAAGCTAAATTAGAGCAATCAAAATTGCCTAAGTTATACTCTAATGGAGCAACTAAGCAATTGTTTCATGTGAAGAGTGGTTGTGAGTGTGGATGTAAAAAGCATTCAAATGTAAACATGAAGATCATGTTGGGATTTCATGAGAAGACATGGTTATGATCGTGTGGATGTTGAGATTTCTAATAAAAGGTCCGGTTACAGGTCATGGCCGTTGCGACTTGATTGATTCATATCTCCTCCACCAAGAGTCTTGATTGGTCCAAGACGTGAACCAAAACCATTATATGTATCGTCGCACGGAGCGGAGAAAGAGGATGTGTCGTCTGATATGTCGTCTTCTTCCACGCATCAGAAACTGAAGCATAAGCGAAAACACTTCGAATAAAAAGATATAGTGGAGAGAGTTTGACGTTTGGTTTTCTATAAACTGCATGACGATATATTTAATTTAATTGGTTTGATGACCTTGGAGAAAGAAGATGCATGGCTTCTTCTATTTGGTTTTCAGGAACTCAAATCCTATTTTGGCCGTGGATCATTCTGACTGGTTGTACAAACTGATGTGTCATTTTTCTAAAGTCTAATTGGCTGATTATTTTTGGCCGAATATTTTTGCTGATGTGGAGCCGTGGAGAAAATCAAAAATCTTTATCTTCAAGTTCAAACAATGCCGTCTTCTCTAAAATTAAACCATTTGTTAAACATTATTAATTCTCTAATTTCCTTGTCCACATACTTTGATATTTTGATTCTAGTGTTTAACAAATGGTTTTTAATTTAGAGAAGACAAACCAACTTTCATATTTTAATATGTTTTAGGTGGCCGCCATATGCATAAGTTTATATAATTACTGTATTTGATTTTTTTTCCTTCACTTTTCCAATTATTCCATGCGGGTTGTAACAACGTATAAATCAACCGTTAATACTTAATAGCAAGATGTTATCAAAATGAATTAATTACTCGTCTCAAAGGTTTGTGAATCACCCGGTGTCAACAAAACTAAAGGATAATAATATTCCTGAACCAAAATGGATTAAGCAGCAGTTTTTAGGAGATTACAACCAAAATAGATTAAGCAGCAGTTTTTTTTAGGAGATTACAACCAAAACAGATTAAGCAGCAGCAGTTTCCAGAAGCTCCTGATCGAAATGCCATGTTCCTGAACACATAAACAAAGTGTGAGACATGAAGTGGACGAAACGAGGAACGTGTTTCTATTATTTTCAAATTGAGAAAACAAATGGTTACCATGTCCTTTGCCGAGTCTTCTGAGTTGAGAGACATACTCCGAGATTTCCTTAATTGCTTCAACCTGCGAAAATGACGTTATTTTAAGTTAGATTCCTTTTTGACAGGCTTTAGATCATCAAGAACATTTGCCACTAACATAGAACGTGTTCTTTTTGTTTACCTGTTCGTTCAAAAACACGCTCTCAATAAAATCTGCCAACTGGACATCATCGTTCTTCGAAGCCACCTGTTGCCCAACATTATTCAAATGCAAATTGTATTAAGAGAAGTATTATATTTCTTGGGACATTAGACTAAAAATGACTTGAGTGCCATAAACAAGAATTGGATTCGAGGAGTAATGGTCTTACACTGTGCACGTTTAGGAGCTTTTCATTGACCAGCTTCTCCAATGATAGAGCCAGCTCCATGGCTGCAACAACAACAAAGAAACATCATTATGATTCCACAAAGGGCTATGTCCCTTGCTGATGAAAACCTACAACCTCTTTGATGTCAATTCTAACAACTTTCTCTAAATTCTACAGATATGAAGACTACTACTACTTTATACTTGAATTCCTCATCCACAATCTCAGAAATGAGAAAGAGCTTACCATACAGAGCATCTCCTTTCTCAGCGTGATCAAACTCAGAGAGAGGCATCACCATGGGCTGTAACTTGACTCTCCCACCACGTTTGTTCTGCAGACCACGGGAACAAGAGAGAAACGGTGTTAGAATAGATTCTAAGCTCAAATGAATAGCGCTTACGAATGAAACAATATGAAAACAATTGGCCAAGGACCTGATACTCCATCAACATCTCGGCGTGGTCTCGCTCTTCCACACTCGATTCCTTGAAAAACCTGATAGCAAGACATCAAGCAACTGATTAAATCGACACACCCAGAACGAACGAATATTAGCAAAGAATTGAGCAACGTTTTGCAGAAAAACTCACTTGGCAAGACCTTTGAGAGCAACGTTATCACGATCGAAATAGGCATACAACGCGTGATACACGTAAGACACGTTGTATTCCACGCTGCGGCAAAGAAACAACCATTAACGAAATCCAGATTCATAGAGGATACCCAAAAATCCAATCTCCACATAAGGCTCAAGCGAAAAAATTAAGCTAATCGACAGATTTACAACACCAGATGTTTCAAATCTAACACGAAAAACTTACTTGATCTGCTCATTCACGGCGGCTTCGCACTCAGGGGAGTACAGATGTCGAGCAAGCGAGAGCTGCTGACCCGATGGGACGAGATCGAGTTCCTTCTTCACCTCTTCAAACGGCTCGAAAACGACGCCGCTTAACGTTTGGGTGGTGGGAGCCTTAGAGGCACGAGCAGAGAAGGAGAGATTTCCGGATTTCCCGGAAAAACCAGGAAGACTCAAAGAGAAATCAGCCGGGGACGAAATGGAAGAGAAGAGAGGAGATATGTCTTTCTTCTCTCCATGAATGTTCAAGAGAGAGAAAGCGGAAGCGGCTTTGAGAAGCATTTTTTTTGTTTTTCCTGGAAATTTTTGTTTTAGCTCTCAGATTCCCTCTCTCTCTCTGCAACGAAATGGGAGGAGAAAGGGTTTTTGTGAGGTGAATGGTGGCGGAAGAGGGACTATAAAGTGAGGTTATATGGATGATGAGGCTGTGGATTATCGACACGTGGATGGACGAGATTGAGAGTTGATTGCAGGCGCGTGGCAGGCTTGTGGTACTGTTGCTGTGCTGGAAGATATTTATTATTTTGCACTGATATGTATAAGCATACAACTGCTATTGGCTCCTCTTGTTTTTGACCTTTTTCGGCTTTTTCTTTTTCTGTAAAAAGAAAGAAAGAAGAAGCAAAAGCCGAATTTGCTTGCTGATAAAAAAGGATAAACTCAAGAATTGTATGTTGATTTTTTTTTTTGAAGTAATATATTTATGGGTTATGATAAATATTTAAAGGCTTGCAAGATTTGTTTCTAAGGGCATTTTAATCAAGATGAAGGGTTAATAATTTGACCCATAGAGAAATATCTTTTTTTTTGGTCAACAACCAATAGAGAAATATCTAACCGTTGGTTTAACTGGTATTTCCAGGTACAAACGGGTTATGTGTGTCTGGGTTTATAAAGATGAATTGGATTACCAATTGTGTAGTGGATTTTCCGGTTGAATTTTGAATAACACACGTATATACTTCTACAGACTCCAAGTTTTACGTTTTGCACTCAAATTTTCACTCAAGCTTGACAAAACAGAGAACTCTGTTTATGAAAAAGAAGCATAACCAGTTTACGGTATTTACAACACACAAACGGATGATGAAATGGTTAAAGAATTGCATAAAACCTACTACGTGAAGAATCAAAAAAATTGCATAAAAAGTCTACTATACCAACTACCAAAATTCTCCACTCTTTTCTATTGACTCGTGGAAGCAGAAGCTTCAGGAAGATCGATCAACGGTTCGGATGTTGTTGCTGTCGTCTCTTCGGGTCTAATCTCTCCGAGTTGTGTCATAACTTGTTGAGCTTCAGGTCTTGTTGATGGTGTAGGATCAACACAGTGCAACGCCAGCTTCAGTGTATTCAGAATCTCATCACCCATTGTGTTCACATCATTCAACAGCTCCAAGTCAAAAACCTCATTAGTCCACTCTTCTTTAACCGCAGTAGCAACCCATTGAGGCAAATCCACACCGTTTAAGGCCTCGCTCGGAGATTTCCCAGTCAAAAGCTCCAATATGATCACACCGAGGCTATAAACATCCGTTTTCGTGTTGGCTTTCTTCAGCTTAGAGAGCTCAGGTGCTCTGTAACCTAATGCACCAGCTGTTGCAATCACGCTTGATCCCGCTGCTGTTGTCATTAGCCTGGAAAGTCCGTAATCTGAGATCTTCGCATTGATGTTCTCATCCAAAAGTACATTGCTTGATGTTAGGTTTCCATGGATGAGATTTGCGTGCGTGTGAAGGTAGAACAAGCCACGAGCCATTCCTTTTATTAAGCTCATCCTTGTAGGCCAATTGATATGAACATCTGGTCCCCTTGCTGCAATTTTAAGAACATGAAAACATAAGCTAAGAATGTTACATTTCCACCAAAAAATGTTGCCCTTTTAGCATAACATAAGTACCAAACTTACCATGGAGGAAGGTGGCAAGGCTGCCTCTAGACATGTAATCGAAGACCACAAGCTTCTCTCCCTTTGGGCCTAAGTAATAAGCCCTAAGAGCAAGGAGATTCGGATGCCGGATTCTTCCCAATACATTAATCTCGTTCTCGAACTCCTTCTGGCTTTTGGTGATCTTTTCCCTCAATCTCTTAACTGCAACTTGACTTCCATCTTCAAGTGTAGCTTTGTAAACTGTTCCGTAAGTGCTTTTCCCCATAATCTCTGCTGTTGCACACAGAAGATCATCTGCAGTAAACGCCATTGGCCCATCAAAATGAACCAGCTTCCCTCCTGTTTCACCTCCAGCTTCAGCTTCCCCTCCTTTCTCGGTCTTTGCGGCTGCAGCTCCTGGTCCAGCCTCTCCCCCCTTAGGTTTGGTTCTGTCAGGTCTCTTCCTCAGCAAGCAATAGAGGAGAACAAATACTAGGATAAGCAGAACTATGAGGAGTGCTCCAGAAGCAATGAGGATGATGTCTTTGGTACTCAGATTCCTGTGAGATGATTTTCGAGGAGACGGTGAAGGAGGTTGTATTGTAGGACACAGTGTCGAAGCGCTGTATCCACAAAGCTGTAAGTTTCCCACAAAAGAGGTGGAGTTGAACTTTTGGGACAAGAGAGCAGGAACAGGCCCAGATAAGTCGTTATAAGAGACATTGAAGAAGCTAAGGCCTTTCAGATCAGAAATCGAAATAGGAATCTCTCCGTTGAGTTTGTTGTGAGACAAATCCAAATGTGTAAGAGAAGAAATGTTCCCTAGAGTTGCAGGAATCTGGCCACTAACACTGTTACCGCTAATATCCATTGTTCTAAGCTTAGTGAGTTTGCTTAACTCGGAAGGCAGGGTTCCACTAATCTTGTTGTGACTAAAGGAAAAGTCTTGTAGCTGAGTTAAGTTGCAGAGTGAATATGGGAATGGACCAGAGAGAGAGTTGTGATCAAGAGATAAGACACGGAGACTAGGAGAAGTGTTATTACCCCAAGTGTCTGGGATTGGACCAGAGATGTTGTTATGGTCAAGGGCAAGAAACTGAAGAGAAGAAGAACGAGTGAGACTCTATGGGATTTGATCAGAGAGTGAATTGAAGCTGAGATTAAGCCTAAGAAGCTTAGTAGAATCAGCAAGACTCGGTGGAATAACTTCGGATAGCAAGTTATTGCTGAGATCAAGCGTCTGAAGGAAACGAGATACTCCAAGAGAAGCAGGGATTGAGCCAGAGAGACGGTTGTTGAAAAGCTGGACTCCTCTAAGATTAGGAATGAGTCCTAAAGACAAAGGAATGGAGCCTCCGAGGTTGTTGTCATGGAGACTAAGCTTACGAAGAGCTTGAAGCTGTCCGATTTTCTCAGAGATTCTACCTCCAAGAGTCTTCCATGGGAGTTGAATCACTATGACTTGACCTTGAGCACATTTGATTCCAGCCCAACCTCCAGAGCAAGCACTGAACCCAGAACCGTTCCAGCTTCTCAAGAAGCCTCTCGGATCAATCAGCTCTTGTCTAATCGCTTGAAGGCCTTGGTAATCAGCTTGTGTGATCACTACACCGTCAAAGGCTTGGCTCGAGCCTGGAGAGACGAAGAAGAGGAGGAAAACGGTTATGTGAAGGAGAAAGCGGCTTCGAAGTGAAGTCCGAGGTTGATCAATGGCGGTGTTGATCAAATCCAGGGGAGTGAAACAGAAGTAAGCTTGATTTTGGGTAATATACTCCATGGAAGATGAAGAAGAGAGAAGAAGTATGTTGAATGAGATTTTCCTAATGGGTAGTTTTGAGGAGGATGGAACAGGGAAAGGTTTTGGATTTGAAAGAGTTTTGTAAAGTGAGAGATGGGTTTCGTTGGAAAAGAACACAGCACGTGACCATCTTAGAGAGAGAGAGAATCTTTGTGTTCTTTTATCTTCTAGTGAGTGAGAGAGAGAGAGAGAGAGAGAGAGAAAGAGGAGACAAAGATCAGGTGATGGCAATAAGAGGTTGAGGGGTATAGAAGAGGCTCTCTGTCTCGCCTAATACTAAATGAGCTCCACGGCTAGTTTCATTTATTTACTTTGTTCTTAATTAAATGTGTTTGAACATTTTGTTTTGTTCGTTGGGGTCGATCTCGCTCATGTCGTTTTGTTTAATCGTGTTACAAATATATCACTGGAAATTTGGAATCACTAGTACTCACGGAATGTAGAATTTTTATATAAAAAAGTGGATCTAATAAGATTATTTCGGTTATATTATATGAGTTTCAAAAAACCTCGAATCATAATCACAACACAAAAATGCTGGTTCCGACAAAGATTGATTAAAAAAAAATATTTAATTTATATTTGATTTTTTTCATGAGTATTATCATGGTTTAATACGCATATTCAAACTTATACTTGTTGTAAGTTTTGTAAAAAAAAATTGAACGAAAAAGCTCATTGCTCTTAATTATTAGTGTGCGAGTTTTATTTATTAGGCAATGCTAATTCCAAATCTGAGTAAAGAGATCAAAGTATCAAAGTAAACAAAAAAAAAGAAGAGAGAAGAAGACAGCATTATTTAATTATGTTTTTTCGCAGACCAGCTTCGGTTAGTGCGCTGGAGCTTGCATATGGACAAGAAGCCGCTCCTTCACTTCTCCTCCTAACGGCTATATTCGTGGGTCCCACGAGACATAAGATCACTAGATCTGCTAAGCCAAGTGTGGTGCCAAGGTTAAAATGCCATTTTCTTCTTGGTTAATGACGAAACAACCCTCCAAAGTGGAATGTAATTAAACTATAGATATATAGCTTAGAAGAAGAAGACACACGACTTTGAAAGCGAAACCTTTCCAATAGAAAAAGAAGAGAAAGGGTTTTTGGTATAATAGATTCAGAAAGTAGAGAATGGTTGTGCCGTACGAGGTTATTATTGTGTTGACGTTGATCTATCTTTGCTCTTTTACTTAAGACAGTTGCTGATTGGTACACGTGTACGTTGGGTCTAACCCGTTAGATATGAAGGAAGAAAGCTTTTGAACTTGAATTTTTTGAAAAAAAATTATTAGTATATTTTCTTTGTTCGAATTCAAACACTTATACTTTTAGAACATGTCAAGTCCATAATGACATTTCATTCCTATGGTTAGAATATGGTTGGAAGAAGACAAATTTGGCAATAAATCCTACCTTAATAACTCAAATGATATGCCACAATTCATAAATGCTATCACATGATTTGCTTGTCGTCTCAAGTACGCAAATACGTATTGCATAAATTTGGAAGATTCGAAACAAGATTTGTTTTTTTTTAAAAGGGAGAAGTGGCTCCACAAAAATATTTTTAGGCCGGGAATTGAAGACCAAAGACTACACCAAATTGCCAAAATTTCAATCGTAGAAATCATGTCCAAGCATTCTCTCTCAAAGATTATGTTGTCATATCCCATGTTTTTGATTCACAAAACCATTAAACATCGGACACCAAAGCTGAGCTTAATTTTTGTGAGCAATAAACCACAACTTTTTCTTTTCACCATATTTCAAAAGTGTTTTCTATCACTAGATAAAAAAAAAAACAAAGAAAATTTTGTTAGCACCCATTATTCCTACCACACAAACACAAACACCAGTTTCACGAGTGATCCTGCGTTCTTGAGAGAAAAGCAAGAGACGATCAAAACCAGTATTAGCTCTATCATGCATAATCAAATTTCCACATAGCTGGATGTAATCCTAGATAAATTAATCTTGGCTATTTTATCAAGCTTCATAAAATAAACATGAAAGATTCTCGCCTCAAATCATAAAACCAGTGAGCAAATACACAAACAAGATAACCGCAGTTAGAGGAACTAGCCACTAGACCATCAATGCAACAATTATGAACACTAGACCGACCAGTGCAAGAGATCTAATGTGCTATGCCATTGAACATAGCACAAATATCACATAAGAAGATGAATTTCATCAAGTGAAGAGAATTTCACCAGCTCTATTTCCAAAACGGTGTTCTCTACTCAAAAGCGACTGCCTACTATCATTTACAAGCCACAACGAATCAAAGAACAAGAAAACGGATCATGAAGAACCAGGAACATACACCATGAACTACATATACACACTCTACAAAGATCACATAAGTAATTCGAGAACACCATACAACATTTTCAAACCAATAAAATTTTCTCGCTACATGCTTTCTGATCAAACTGTCACTAAATCTCCATCAATCTCCTAAAGAATCCTGAAGGCAAAAAAAACTGACCATGATCACCCCAACTGCAGCAAGATCCTTCTTGGTTTTGATGAACAATGTTCACTGCGATTCGTAAAGGTAACAAGCGAACAAACCGATTTAAGGAAGATAGCATTTTTTAACACTGAATCCCACAATAGGAGAAGGATAGAGAAAGATCAACTTCGAGTTTTCTACATCTGAAGATAAAAGTGTCAAAGCCACCGAAGAGAAAACAACACAAGAAGCAGATATTGCAAAAAAAAAAAAAAATCTTAGTTCTAAAATCTGAAGAGGAATCTACATTCAATTCAACAACATCAAAAACCAGTACGGAGTGACTCATTACAACTATAGTCAAAGGCACGAATACTCATCTCAAACCCATGTTCGTTTCCGAGATCTGAATCGAATCCAGCTCCTAAACTCTCGCCGCAACGGCGGAAGCAGCCGAGGTAGCAGAACCTCCAAGGAAGGAGAGTAATCCAGTGTTGGCAGGCTCTTGATCGTCCATGAAGAGATCATCCGGAACCACAAAGGCACCGTGTAGGCAAACGATTGCGACGCCAATCATCAGCGCGGAGGTCAAGAGGGATCCGACGCTCGTCATAAACACGACGACAATTGTAGACAAGATGAGAGCAAGCATGGTCTCTCGGTCAGAGAAAGTGCGGCCTAAGACGACCAAGGGCTGATCTGACGGACGGAAGAGGTAGAGGAACATCCACCCGCCTAGGAGACCGACGAGGACGAGCAGGGAGAGAGGATGGGAGAAAAGGGAAAATGCGAGCACGAGGGAGACGATGGCGACATAGTTAACCTTGAAGTAGGCGAGATTCTTCCTGATCCGGGACAAAGCATCGGTGAGAGATTCGGGTCGCGCCATGGATCTCCGATCGACGAGCTCCGTCCATGGGCGGCGCTGTGACAAGCCATCTCGGATCGAGCTGGAGAGGCGTGAGAAGAAGGTACGGAAGGCAGGAGTGTTGATAGGCGGCTGGGACTGAACATCTTGCTGATTGGAGACAGGTAGCGTCGGTGGACTTGCCATAGCGGTGGCGCGTGAGGTTTGGTGCCGCTGATTTGGCCGATAAGATTCGATTTCAATTGCGATAACAAAAACAAGAGCTGCTGATCTGAGAGAGCTTCCGTGTTGATGATATTTTAGGGCCTGACCATAAAGGTTGAGCCGGCCCAAAACCTCAAGTCACGGGTTCGAATCCTGCTTTTGCGTTTTGTTTTTAACAATGTTTTTATTTTCTCGAAATCAATTTTAATTAATTTATTTAATCAAACCCTAAAAAGAAAACCGAGAGCAAAAATCTTCACGGCTTCACTGACGCACGTCCCGTTTTTTTTTTCTGGCGGTCCGTTCTTTCGTCTTCCGCCGATTTTTCATCTCTTCTTCTTCATTCGCCTCTTCTTCTTTTTGTCTTCTTGATAGTGTGAATTGTGTGAAACATAGTGAAACGACACCGTTAGCACCATGTTTGATGAAAGTAAGTTCGATGTCAATCTCAAGCTGATGGCTCTTAAAATTCCCCGTGAACTCTGTAAAAGCGCAACTCGGATACTCAATGGGTACGTTTTTTCTTTTAAACTTCCTAAAGATTTGACCTTTGCTCTAAAGATGACCCCAGTTTCAAGAATTTGTTTGTATTCCTTACCCTTTATCTCCAAACTTCAGATTCAACAATAATGAACTCAGTGAGAAAGAGCAGAACGTAGTTATCGCATATCTAGATAAATAATTGGAACTCGTTGAATCAAGTTTGTAGGAACCCTTTGGTCGAGCGAGCTTATGAGAAGTGAAATGCCTTTTGAATGTGGTTTGCGTTCTTATTGATGAAAATGAAGTTTCTTGGTTTTGATAACTTGTAGATACATGCTCAACATGCCACGAATTAAGCCCATCACCGAAGATCCTGCTTGTGAAAAGACTCGTTTGGTGATATTGTCCGAAAACGTTAAAAGTTCTGGTAAGAGTTTATTCTTTATCTGGGATTGTGTTTAGGAGATGGTGGAAGTGGCGGGATTATTCGTATTAACCAAGCCATTTTTGTTATAGGACAGATTTGTCGGAGATACCCGATGAAAAACTAAACCAGCTTAAGAAACTAAGTGAAGTTGAAGTAGTTCCTCATTCTGTCACCCTTGGATATTCTTATTGGAGTGCAGGTAAGACAACAATGTTAGGCTATTTGCAAATGGTCTAACTGTTTTTTTGATTCTATCCTGTTTAGGTGATATAAAACCTTCTGATATCATTTCTTCCTCGCAGATCACATACTGAAGCAGATTCTGCCAGATGGAGTGGATATACCTTCATCGTTTGAAACAATAGTTAAGTATTAAATTTCAGTTTGCTTCCTGAGCTTAACAACCTAGCTTATAAGAACTTTGTTTCCATGAGCTAGCATTTTTGTTTTGTTTTTAGTGCGGTTATAATTATTATTCTTGCTAAGTTTTCAAGCATCATGAAGGTATGAGAACCAACATCTCTTTGCTTATTATGTGCAGGTCATATTGCTCACTTAAATCTACATGATGAGCTCCTTCCATTCAAAGATGTTATAGCAAAGGTTATCTACGATGTAAGTTTTTTTTAATGTTCCTCTCATGAAAGCATTCTTTCGATATCTCTGTGTCATGACAGGAAAGACATCTGATGTTCTAGATGATCTTTTATATTTCGTAGAAAAATTATCCTAGGATCAAGACAATTGTTAATAAAGTCGGGACTATCTCTAATGAGTTTCGAGTGCCAAAGTTTGAAGTGTTAGCTGGAGAAAATGGGATGGAAACAGAAGTAAAGCAATATGGGGCAAGATTTAAGCTGGACTACAGCCTGGTTTATTGGAATTCAAGATTGGAGCACGAGCACATGCGCCTTTCATCTCTGTTTAAACCTGGAGAAACCGTGTGTGATATGTTTGCTGGTATTGGACCTTTTGCTATTCCAGCTGCGCAAAAAGGATGCTTCGTTTATGCAAATGATTTAAATCCAGACAGTGTTCGGTACTTGAAGATCAATGCAAAGTTCAATAAGGTCGATGAGCTGATTTGTGTGCACAATATGGATGCTCGAAAATTTATTTCTCAGTTGATGGTGGTCTCAACTTGTGAGGGTAATATGCAACCAGTTTCTGATGAGAAAACAAAAGAAGCAGTCTCGAGTCGTGGAGGTAGTTCTTTTGATTTAAACTCAGTTTTCTGCATATTAGTTGGCACACTTTGTTTTAGCTAGAGAAAAGGATAATCTTTAACGATTTGTTTCTCTTTACTTTCTGCTTAACCATAGCTGAGACTAATGTAGAAGATAAGAATGCTGGAGTTAAAAGAGAGGAAATACGTGAATCTAATGCAAGCATAAATGAGCCTCTTGGTGCAAATAAGAAGCCATCTGGTATTTCAGAAGCAGGTAAGAAATATCTGAGAAGGTTTCTCCAAGACATTCTAACAGTTAATATTGCCTTGGTGGATCATCGCTGAGCTGTTAATTAAATGCAGAAAATGGGGTTGGGAAAGACTGCAAGACTATAGAAGGAAACACAAATAAGAGGCTGAAACAAACGCTGCTTCCAATCGCAAAGCCGTGGGAACACATCGACCATGTTATTATGAACCTTCCAGCTTCTGCCTTGCAGTTTCTTGGTATGCTACCAATGATTCTAGATTTTTGTTCAGAATTTGGGACTATATAGTCTTGTGTATACTTTCAAGGCATTTACGTAAGAAACTGCAGGCTCATAAATAGCGATCTTGACTCAATAAACTGGTTGATTGTTAGATGCCGATGCTGTTTTAGTTATGTGATAAGAGAGCTCATCGACTACATGCCACATCAGCAAGTTAATTAGAAGTAGTTGGATCATTATAAATAGGAGATGCATCATGTATTGAGGCTTGTTAGAGTAATAAAGGAAAAAAAGGTTTTGTTCTTATCATATTGCTAATTCATTTTTGCGCTGTAATGGTTTGTTTGCAGATGCTTTCAGTAATGTTATTCAGCGGAAGTATTGGAAGGGAACTCTTCCTTTAATTCATTGCTATTGTTTCATACGTGCAAGCGAAACCACAGAGTCGATAATTGCAGTAAGAATCAACCATCCACTCTCTTCTGTTATCCCCTTGTGATCGTGTTTCTTCATTATTGCTTCTTTGTACCAAATATCTGGTGGCATTTTTCTGCATGCCTCAGAAATCTAAATTACAGCTTTTGTGTTATTTTATTAAGGAAGCTGAAACTGCTTTGAAGTTCCATATAGAAGACCCGGTCTTCCACAAGGTTAGAGATGTTGCGCCAAACAAGGTCAGAGTTTTCCAATTGTTCTGTCTTTTACACACAAAAAAATAGAAGAATTTTGATAGAATATCCAAATATATCATCCGTATCTCCTCACTGTTTTTGTGTGTGTGTGTGTGTGCATTGCAGGCGATGTATTGTCTAAGCTTTAGACTACCTGAAGCATGCTTGAGGCAAGAAGACTGAAAATACATTTTTGGGAAGTGAGAAGAATCAAAAACATATGTTGGGACTTTTTTTTGTATTTCATTTGGTTTTTGGTATCATAAAAATATCAGGAATCGCTAATGAATGAGACGAGTCATCTTATAGAGATCTAAAACAGTTAGAACCCATTCTCTACAAATTATTGAATGTCGTAAGTTTTGAGGTTAAGTTTTATACTCAGAGGTCCTTCCTTATTTTTGATTTCATTGGCACATGAGCCACTTTATACAAGTTCACAAAAAGTTTCAAGATGCTTAAGAGTCTTAACCAAAGCAAAACAGTTACAGTACTATGAAAATCCGAATGTGTTTTTTTTCTTTTCTGTCAACAGATCCGAATGTGTTTTAAGGACAAAATACTAAAGTACGCTTATGATAAGGGTGCATGTTAGCAACAGCAGTGACGAACCGTACGGTAGCTGCGGCGGACGGAGTTACCAAAGAAGGCCGCTCAAAAATTAAATTGGGCAACCGTCATCTTCTTCAACCGATCTTAGCTTAACGAACCCATTTTTTTCGCGTTAAATCAAACAAAAACCCTTTCTCCTCTCTACCTCACGCCTTGCTCTTCCCATGGAGTCTTCTGCAGCTCTCGGATCTCTCCATCGTGAGTCTCTGCCTCTCTCTCATTCTCTCTCTCCCTCATTCTCACTCTCACAATAGGAATGTATTGCATTGATTCGAGCTATCCGTTAGCAATTTGTTGCTTCTTAGAGTAAACTATTCAGTGATACGGTTACTATCTGAGGTTTTCATGTTTTTAATAAATCCGATCTCTTTATGCGAATTGGTAAATCAGTGAGGTAATTAGGTTCCGATTTCGGATCTTGTATGTCTCATTTGCATCCGATTCGTTTCTCGTCTAGCTAGAAGAAGGTGGATTTAATGATTTTTTTCTCGCTCCGTTTTACAGAGACTTTAGGTTCCGCCATTAATTCAGAGAGTAAGGTCCACTCGCTTTCTGGAAACTGGCCTTCCTCTGTTAATTCTTGTGTGCCACGGTGGAGATTGCTCAACAGGAACAGCAGGTACACGCTTGTGTTACGTGCAGAGGCCTCTAAATCTTCGACAACAACCAAAAGTGATGGTGAGTTTATCTTTCACATATTCTTCTTCATCTTGGAGCATGTAATTTTCTTTCCTTGACTTTTTTTGTTCATCTTTGATTTTTTGTAGATTCATCTGATGCTAGTGTGTCAAACGGAAAGAATACTTTTCGACGGACAACTTTCCCGAAAGAAGTGGAGGTTTCTCTTCTTTGCCTTCTTTGGGTTTTTAGATGTTAGGTTTCTTTAGCTTATGCGTTGCTAGGTACTGATTTGAAAATGTCCTATATGTAGTTTCTAGATCGTCAGGATTATGGATGCATAACTTCAGGCAATCTACTCTTATTTTTTTTTTTTTCCACATGATGTAAGGACCGTTCTTTATATGTTTGTTAGATGAATTGTATGTTCATTTTTTTTTTAAATGTTTCAGGCACTGGTTCACGAGATGTGTGATGAGACTGAGGTTGCAGTGCTCAAACTTAAGGCAAGTCTCTCTGACGCTATTAGTTTTTAAATCTTTACCTTTCTTTAACGCGACTAAGACGACCAGTGCATGTTAATTATAACAATAACAAATTCTGATGCTTTCTTTGACTTGTGGCTGATACTGTAATCGCATGTTCCTCCAACAATTACAAATTCTGATGCTTTTCTTTCACTACAGGTTGGAGATTTCGAGATGAACCTAAAGCGGAAGATTGGAGCGGCCGCAAACCCCATACCCGTGGCCGATATTTCCCCGACCATAGCGCCTCCTATTCCGTCTGAACCCATGAATAAATCAGTTTCTGCTGCTCCTAGCCCATCTAAAGCAAAACCCGTCTCTGAAAAAGTGTCTCCATTTATGAATGTATCATATCGGAAATCATCAAAGCTGGCTGCTTTGGAGGCATCTGGAATTAACAACTATGTTCTGGTCACATCTCCCTCAGTATGAGATCAATCTCCTAATCAAGTGATTGCTTTCTTCATTTTCCCTTTCTCTGCATTCTTCTTGATTGGTTTGATCTTGTTTCTTCTCTTGCAAAAAGGTTGGCAAGTTTCAGAGGAGCAGAACTGTAAAAGGAAAGAAACAAGCTCATAGCTGTAAAGAGGTAAATATGACTCTAAATTCATTTTAAACTCCCAAGGCAAATAGAACAAAGATTGACACATCCTTGGCAAATAATTTCTTTCAGGGCGATGCAATAAAGGAAGGCCAAGTTATTGGATACCTACATCAGTTAGGAACAGAGCTCCCGGTGACGGTAATAGCTTAATTAGTTAATGTATCCATATGTTTTCTTTGAAACTATCAAATTGGTCTCATCGAACGATCATGCTATTTATGGAACAGTCGGATGTAGCTGGCGAGGTCCTCAAGCTTCTTTCAGATGATGGAGGTAAAAACATTGTGTATTCAGAAAAATCGTTTCAGTTAATATGAACATTATTATTTCACTTTCAGAAAATGATCAAATTCATCATTAAACATCCCAGTTATGATATAAACTCATATATTGCAAACAGACTCCGTAGGTTATGGGGAGCCTCTCGTTGCGGTCTTGCCATCGTTCCATGATATTAACATCCAGTGATGATTTGTTTCCTCGATTCCACAGCAAATTAATAATATCTTCTTCATCCGGAGACTACTCTACTATTCATCTTCTCCTTCCTATCTTTCTTTTATGGAGATACACTTGATTTGCAAAGACTCTACTTTGATCTCATCAACTTTATGGAGAGTGTAATCGGTTAATTACTGACATGGGACGTTAAGCTTTATGGTTTTTTCACTCAAGACTCGAACAGTCTTTAATATGGATCTTCTTCTTCTGCACCAGAAAAAAAAATAAAAAATAAATGAGAAAATGACGTGGCTGTCTATCTTATCTTCCCCGATTATCATCAACAAGCGTCTCATAAAAAAAGTCAATACTAAAAAAATTCAGAAGAGAAATGACAAATGCTTTAGGCTTTTGGCGAGCATGACGTATCGTTGTCCCTTCTCCTTGCTCGAGCAATGTATGGCGTTAGCTGACGTGTACAAACGGATTTCTCATCGCTGAGAATGAAACTCACCACGAATGATCTCTTTGCTTCTCAACCATCACTTCGCTGCCCGTGCTCCTCCTCCTCCTCCTCCTCCCGTCCTCGCCGTCGCCGTTTCCATGGCCTTCATCTTCCGATCAACCTCACTAGGAAGAACAATTCTCTATCCGTCGTCGCTCTTTCCCATCCCGATCTTCCATCCCGAACCGCCTTTTCCCGCCGCGCTCTTCTCCTCGCGCCGCCACTCCTCTCCGCCGCTGCAACCTTGATTTTCAAGCCGCCCGTCTCTTTAGCCTCCGAGGAGAGCTCGTCCGCTACAGCGACTCCGCCTGCAGAATCGGCGGCTCCTCCGGCAGTTACTGCCGCGCCGCCGCCTACGTCGGTGGATAAGGAAGAAACTATAACCTCGAGGATTTATGACGCAACGGCGATTGGTGAACCGATGGCTGTGGGCAAAGATAAGAAGAAGGTGTGGGAGAAGCTGATGAATGCAAGGGTTGTGTACCTCGGCGAGGCCGAGCAGGTGCCCACCAAAGATGACAAGGAGCTTGAACTCGAAATCGTTAGAAACCTGAGGAAGAGATGCGTCGAGAGCGAAAGACAAATCTCTGTCGCATTGGAAGCATTCCCTCTTGATTTGCAGGACCAGCTAAATCAGTACATGGATAAGAGGTTTGTTCCACACTACACTACGAGTATCATTGCTTTGCTTTGCTTGCATTTCTGGTTACTCTTGTGTTTTGTACTAAACTATGATGATTTATCTTAAATTTTGGTTGCAAAACTTGGAGGTTGCTGGCTTAAGTTTTGTGACTGTGATTATTGTTTGTGTCTTTCGTTACTGACAAAAAAATTCGCCTATGGTAATTTTGGTGGTAGGATGGACGGAGAGACATTGAAGTCTTATGTGACACATTGGCCAGCTCAACGCTGGCAAGAATATGAACCCCTTTTAACTTATTGTCGTTATAACGCGGTTAGGCTAATTGCTTGTGGCACTCCTCTCAAGGTAGAGTCTTTAAGTGTTACAAATTTACACAGTTCACAGTTTGATTTGGGTGTAGTTTACTGTTTGGTTTGGTTTTGCTGAGACACTGTAGTCCAGGGCTTATCTCTTGATCACCTTGATTATGCTGCTTGGTTTCTTTTTAATCACTTGGTTCTCAACTGGTTTTTAGATGCAAGGCAATGCTCTTTTTGATTATTGTTTATTTCCCTCTGATTGAAGCTTGTGGGACGAATTATATCTTGATAGTGTTAGTGGCATTAGTCTGGTTTTGACCATTTCAACTAAGTATGCACATGTTCAAGCTGTAAAGACGATTAGCCTTATCAAAAATGTTGCATTTGGACTCTGATGAGAACTGACAGCATTCTACTTAATCTGATGTAGGTTTTAAGAACTGTCCAAGCAGAGGGTATCCGTGGTCTTTCAAAGTCTGAGCGTAAATTATACACTCCCCCTGCTGGTTCTGGGTTTATCTCAGGATTTTCTTCATTTTCACGTAGATCTACATTCGACATGAGCCCCCCAACACAGATCGTTCCGTTTGGACCGGGCTCTTATTTGTCGGCACAAGCAAGAGTTGTGGAAGACCATACAATGTCACAAGTTATTTTACAAGCAGTAGCAGATGGAGGTGGGACTGGTCTACTATTAGTGGTGACAGGGGCAGGTCATGTTGAGTACGGTTCAAGAGGGACAGGGTTGCCAGCAAGGATCTCAAGGAAGTTTCCGAAGAAAAACCAAGTTGTTGTATTACTCGACCCTGAAAGACAGTACCTGCGAAGAGAAGGCGAAAGTCCAGTTGCTGATTTCTTGTGGTATTCTGCAGCCAGACCCTGCAGTAGAAACTGCTTTGACCGAGCAGAGATCGCTCGAGTAATGAATGCAGCTGGCAGGAGGCGAGATGCTCTTCCACAGGTATATGACATTCTCTTATCATTTTTTTATTAAGCAGTATAATTCTTTTCTCTGTTGTGCTAAACTTTGACTCAAGCTTGTATGTCATAAGTTCATAGTGATGGAATCTTTTTTCCATGCTTCCAGGATATTCAAAATGGATTGGACCTTGGTTTAGTGTCACCTGAGGTTCTGCAGAATTTGTTTGATTTGGAGCAGTATCCTCTTATTTCTGAGCTTGCTCAGCGGTTCCAGGTATATCCATTCTGGATGATATTTCTTTTGTTAGATTTTTTGCATGGAGTATTTATGCTTTGTGTTCTATAATATTGTAGAGCTTGCATATCAGTCCATCGACATTACAGTGTCCTATTTTGATCTCTTAGAGTTAATGATATCTTTGAACAGTTAAGCGGAATTTCAGTTATGATGATTCACTTTGAATTTGTGATACAGGGTTTCCGAGAAAGGTTGCTGGCAGATCCGAAATTCTTGAATAGGTTAGCTATAGAAGAGGCTATATCAATAACAACCACACTTCTAGCACAATATGAGAAGTGAAAAGAGAATTTCTTTGAAGAACTCGACTATGTTATAACTGATACAGTGAGAGGATCAGTTGTTGATTTTTTCACAGTTTGGCTTCCTGCTCCAACTTTGTCTTTTCTTTCATATGCTGATGAGACCACTGGACCAGACAGCATAGACGCCCTGAGAGGCCTCCTAGGATCCATACCTGATAATGCATTTCAAAAAAGTCTTGCTGGAAGAGAGTGGAATTTGAATCTTAGAGTTGCTTCAGTTATTGTTGGTGGCTTGAAGCTTGCTGGTGTTGGAGTCGTTTCCAGTTTCGCAGCTGTGGGAGCTTCAAATGCATTGTATGTTGTTCGAAAATTCATTAAACCAGAGTTGGTTGTTGCCCAGAAACCCAAGAGATCTCCTCTTCTGAAGACAGCAGTAGTTTATGGAGGTTTTCTGGGAACATCTGCAAATCTTCGTTACCAGGTATGATGATCTATGCTGCTTGACAGTGATGGGGTGTATATATGGAACTTGTTTGTCTTAGCTAAGGAAAGTGTTGATGATGGACATTATAATTTGATTTATGCCTCTAACATCGAAGAGTGTTGAAATGCAGATAATTGCTGGATTAATAGAGCATCGCATTTCTGATGAGCTTTCTTCTCAACCTCTACTTGTAAATATGATTTCATTTGTTGTCAGGACACTTAACTCATATTTTGGAACGCAGGTCAGAGTTACATACCTCTATTTTGGTTTCCTCTTACTTTTCTTTATTTCCTTTTCTCCTTTAAGCATAGTGTACCGACCTCCTCTTTTCAATTTTTTGGAAGTTGTATTATCGTGATCTCCCAACTTTTCATAAAAAAAATGTTGCAGCAATGGATTGATCTTGCGCGCTCTACGGGTCTTCAAACGCAGAAAAGCATCCCAGCCTCTAAGGAAATTCCGGAGGCTATGGAAGAACCTACGGTGGAGTGCAATGCTAGTGAAGAGGAAAGTATTGACAAGCTCGATAATCAATGATACTGGTGAGGCTGCCACACTAGTTATCAATTAATAGTTTCTTTCCACACGCTTTAAGTTATATGTTTGTATTTGCGCTTCTTGGAGATAGTAAAGGGTTTCAATATAATTTTTTTCTTCTTAAACTAGAGTTCCTATGGGTCGATTGCCTCTCTTTTATTATTTCTTTGTACTTTGAGCAATCATTTGTCTAGGTAGGATGATGGGAAGCGGTAAGACTCTATAGTTGAAAAATAGTTTTGAGCAGAGTAAGAGATGATATCTCAGGTGGCCATAAGTAGTGGTTCAAAAAGTCATTTGCGTAGTCTAGAAGGAGAAAATCAACAAAATTTTGGCGAATCTGTTATATATGAGCCGGCTGCTTTATCAGCATTTGTTTTCTTTCCGGAGTTAAAGGTTTTGTCAACGAGGCTTACGGTGGTTACTGATACACAGGAAAATTTCAGGAAATCTTGTCTGTGCAGTGCAGATATGTTAAGAGTGTAGAAATACTTTGAAGGCCTTTTATGTGATTCAGCATCGATTTCTGATTAGGTAACTGCCAGATTTGAGGGTAGTTAATTAGGTTTCCTAACAGTTATGAACCAGAATATGGTATCTAATTTACTCGTACCTGCAAATGTTGTGAGCTCGGAATCAAATATTGGTACCTCTCTACTCGTGTCATATTCTTGTAAAGTACACTGTACTGATGCAGCAATGGATGGTGGACTCAAAACCAGCCGATTATAGGTCGTCTCTGAACGTTAATTTCCCCAGGTACATTTTACAAAACTTTCAAGTTGGTCTGCCTTTTGGTTCCATGTATCATGCAAAAAGGATGTCAACTTCTGAGAGATAACACCTGAAACATAAAGTAAGTCGCATCATTCTGATTGTATGACACAAATTCTTATCCTTTTCATTGCAGCAGAAGAAGAGCCTTTCCTCACAGGATGCGACTTACTTTGTGTTTGTTTTCTTTCTTTCATTTTTGTTTGTAAAATGACCTCTTTTAACTTATAAAGTAAGTGATTTGTATATAATAAGAGCATTGAAAAGAGTACTTTAAGAATTTCAGAAATGTTTTTTTTGCACAAACATCTCAAAAGACACAAGTACCGTCTGAACTCCAAACCTCGTCATGCCTAGAATAATTAGGAATATCGCTGCTTCTTTTGTAAATTCAAATGTGAGATTACAAACAAACAAAAAAAACTCCGACCACACCGTTTGTTTATATGCAGTTTAGCCTTTTCTTTTTTCTCAATCAAGCAAGAAAGAAACTAATAAATAAATAATCACACTTCTGACCAATCAATGCGCCCAGCTTTTCACAAAAGAGAGCACACTTCCCCATGAATTTCTTTTTCTTTTCGTTTCTCTTCCACTGTCAGATTCTTCATTTTTCGTGATCTTTGTTTCTTTTTGCTTCCTCACAGATCTCTCTCTCTCTTTTTTCGTCCTCTTCTTCCTCCTCCAAACTCCAAAATGGAGCCTAAGCGTAAACTCTATGCTTACTTCCACCTCTTCCTCTTCTTCACTTCAGTGGCTGAAGCAGCTGACCCTCAAACAGAGTCCCTTCTCACCTTAAAATCTCACTTCACCGACGATCTCAACACCTTAAAAGACTGGTTCATCATCACTCCAGGAGTTTCCGACAACAAACTCGCATGCTGTTCTTGGTCCGGTGTCCGATGCAACCAAAACTCCACCTCCGCCATCTCCCTCGACCTCTCCTCCAAGAACCTCGCCGGAAATCTCCCGGGCAAGCAATTCTCCCTCTTCACCGACCTCCTTGAACTCAACATCAGCGACAACTCTTTTTCCGGCGAGTTCCCGGCAGAGATCTTCAGCGTCACCAGTCTCAGAAGCCTTGACGTAAGCCAAAACAACTTCTCCGGTCGTTTCCCAGACGGTGTCTCAGCCCTCAAGAACCTGATCCTGCTCGATGCCT
The DNA here is from genome assembly GCA_020283515.1 of Alliaria petiolata. Taxonomy (NCBI): domain Eukaryota; kingdom Viridiplantae; phylum Streptophyta; class Magnoliopsida; order Brassicales; family Brassicaceae; genus Alliaria; species Alliaria petiolata. The sequence continues at coordinate 104,470,084 of JAHZTW010000002.1, read as the reverse complement.
TGAGCAACAGCTTCTCCGGTCCGTTGCCCATCGATCTCCCTCGGTTAGAGAATCTCAAGGTACTCAATCTCGCCGGGAGTTACTTTACCGGGTCGATTCCGAGTCAATACGGTTCTTTTAAGAATCTCGAGTTTCTTCATCTTGGAGGGAATCTACTTAGTGGGCACATACCACAAGAGCTTGGGAACCTGAAAACTGTGACTCACATGGAGATTGGATACAACGCGTACCAAGGAGTGATCCCTTGGCAAATCGGTTTCATGAGTGAGCTCAAGTACCTCGACATTGCCGGAGCCAATCTCTCTGGTTTCTTACCAAAGCATTTCAGCAATTTGACAAAGCTGGAATCTTTGTTCCTTTTTAGGAACCATCTCTCTGGGGAAATCCCATGGGAGCTTGGAGAAATCACTTCTCTTGTTAACTTAGACCTCTCGGACAACCATCTCTCCGGAACCATACCAGAGAGCTTTGCAGGTTTGAAGAATCTCAGGCTATTGAGTCTTATGTACAATGAAATGAGTGGCACTCTCCCTGAAGGAATTGCTCAGCTTCCTTCTTTGGATACTCTCTTCATATGGAACAATTACTTCTCTGGGGCACTTCCAAAAAGCTTGGGGATGAACTCGAAGCTGAGATGGGTCGACGTTTCCACCAACAGTTTCCAAGGTGAGATCCCGGAAGGTATTTGCTCAAGAGGTGTTCTCTTCAAGCTCATGCTCTTCTCCAATAACTTCACTGGAACTCTGTCTCCATCTCTCTCCAATTGTTCCACGCTTGTTCGTATCCGGCTTGAAGATAATTCATTCTCAGGTGTGATCCCTTTTAGCTTTAGCCAGCTTCCTGATATCTCATACATAGACCTCTCTAGAAACAAACTCACAGGAGGCATTCCTCAAGATATATCCAAAGCTACAAAGCTCGACTACTTCAACATTTCCAATAACCCTCGGCTAGGAGGCAAACTTCCACCGGAGATCTGGTCCGTGCCGCGTCTTCACAACTTCTCTGCGTCCTCCTGCGGTATCTCCGGAGGTCTCCCTGGATTTGAACACTGCAAATCCATCACTGTTATTGAGCTGAGTAATAACAATATATCAGGGAGTTTAACACCAACTGTTTCAGCTTGCCGCTCTCTTGAGAAGGTGGATTTAGCTGGAAACATCATGACAGGCGGGATCCCTGAGTTATTAGCAAAGCTTCCACATCTGAAAGTCTTGGATTTGTCAGACAACAACTTGAGTGGTTCCATCCCATCTGACAAAGTGTTTCGATCAATGGGGAAACATGCATACGAGGGCAATGCAAACCTGTGTGGGCTTCCTCTGAGATCATGTGCAGCTTACAGCTCGAGGAAGCTTGTGTCTGTTCTGGTAGCTTGTCTAGCCTCGGTTGTACTAATGGTAGCTGGAACTTTGGGGTTGTACTATGTTCGTCAGAGAAGTCAAGGCCAATGGAAGATGGTGTCTTTCGCGGGACTCCCTCATTTCACAGCGGATGATGTTTTGAGGAGCTTCGGTTCACCCGAACCTACTGAAGGAGCTCCCCAAGTATCAGACTCGGTGTGCAAAACAGTTCTGCCAACAGGAATAACAGTCATAGTGAGAAAGATGCAACTGCAAGGCAAGAAGAAAGGTGTTATGTTGAAACTATTAACGCAGATGGGGAATGCAAGACACGTGAATCTGGTCAGATTGCTCGGTTTTTGTTACAACAATCATCTTGTGTATGTGTTGTATGATAATAACCTGCATACCGGGACTCTGGCTGAGAAGATGATGACGAAGAAGAGAGACTGGGAAACCAAGAAGAGGATCATCAATGGAGTTGCAAAGGGGCTTTGCTTCCTTCACCATGAATGCTACCCTGCAATTCCACATGGAGATGTGAAGTCGGCTAACGTTTTATTCGATGATGATAGCAACGTGGAACCTTGCTTGGGTGAATTTGGGTTCAAATACATGTTACATTTGAACAAAGGCTCGGTCTCTTCAACTGCAAACACAGGTACTAAACCATTACGATATGTAACGAGAAACAGAACATCTTCTTATCACAACCATTGTTATTATTCCTCCTAATATTATTATTTAACGCTCTAAAAAGCAGATCAGATGAATCAAGTCATAAGAGCGGAGCAGGAAAAGGACATTTACAGCTTTGGAGAGCTTGTTTTTGAAATCTTAACAAATGGTAAGCTGAGGGATGCCGGCAGATTGATACATAACAAGCCAAAGGATGTCCTTCTACGAGAAGTATACGCAGAAAACAAAGTGAGTTCGAGTGATTTTGAACAAGGTGAAGTTAAAAGAGTTGTTGAGGTCGCACTTCTCTGCATAACATGTAACCAGTCTGACCGTCCCTGCATGGAAGATGCACTCAGGTTCTTATCTGAAGCACATAATAGGTTGAAATAGCTACTATGGGACAATGCTTATAAATGCACATAGTTTCCCTTATATATATATAGTATTGTACTAAAACGTCCTCTTTCTTTTATATATAGGTGTGTGATTAGTTTTTTTCTTTTTCTTGGAGCCATATGTGATGATGATGTAATGTTGTTCTTGTATTAATGTATTGTTGCTACTCACTCTTAAACTGAGATTGAATAGAAGAGATACAGTGAGCTTTTGATTTTACCAGGAAATAATATTAAACAACAGTAACAATAATATTCGGATGATGCACACAACTTGGGAGTTGAGACTATCAAGTGTTTGGTTTGAGCTTATAATTTTGAGAATCATAGAACCAAGTTCGTGTAGATCAACTGAGAGTGCAGTGGACAGAGATACCTTTAAAATGATTCTTGAGCCAAAGACTATCTTTGAGAAGTGAAAAAGTCAAGAGCCCAAGATCTGAGTTCGGAAAACCATCACAAGTTTAAGTTTAATCAGAGTGCATTCACATGTTCAGAACATCACTGCTTAGTTTATACCAAGAAAATCCACAATTTTGGTAAACAAAACTCTCCGTAAAAAGTTATTCTCTACATTAGCTTTAACCATTTGCAGAGAATTCAAGTGATTTAAAGTTCTGAAGCAACTTATTAAAAAAAAAGATTCAAAATTTCAACCAACAAACAAGAAAACATAACAAAAAGTTTTAAAAGAGCTCAAGGTCAAGGTCAACACTGCCTGCAGATTTCTCCTCATCATCCTTAAGCGCGAACACCTCGGTTAAGACTCACCATACGGCTTGAACCATCCATTTGCATACCACCTCTGTTTCCTGAGCCAGATCTTCCTGCATACCCACCTCCTCGGTTCTGGCCCGACCAGTCTCTAGGCTGACCATTCTGTCCAGATGATCTTCCTCCATACCCAGATCTGTTACCTTGTCTTCCTTGTCCATAATTCATGTTGTCCTGCCATTTCCCACCACCTGATGCTGCTCCTGCATAGTCCTGATTGTTGTCCCTTCTCCTTGAACTCAGATCAAGACCACCTCCACCCGTTCTAGATTCCATTGCCCTTTCATTGCTTTCTGCCAAAATCGAGAGTTTCTCGGTTAACTGAAAAGCCAATGATTGTAACCTGCTGTGTTGCACTTCATGGAAGACAATGCATTGTGTTGGCTGGTCCCAGCTTGCATGAAGCTCCTCATTGATCATCATCTTGCTCACAATGCTGTGAACCTGTGCTTCAGTGACATCAAACATCTTAGCCAGGTGATCAAGACTTAAAGACACATAGGAGCTCGAGTATGTGAATAGGTAAGTCCTTAGAGCCTCTTCTTTGATCCTATCTTTCACCATATCGAGGATGCTATCCCGGTTCTTGAGCTGTTTCCAGACATCAAGAGAGTTCAAAACTTCAAACGCCTTTTGGAAATCTCCTTTGGTCAGCGCTCTGGTGGCTGCCATGACGTGGTCACGTACATTCTCAGGCGGTGCAGTGAACGCTTGCCTCTCGCTGATCTCAAGCAGGCGTCGGAAATTCTTGCTAATCACTCTGCGTCGGGCTTCCAGCGAGTTTGCTGCCATGTTTGGGACTTCAAGTAGCATAGCACAGATGAGGTGAACAGCCTCCAGGAGCTCGAGGTTTAAGTGCATGTGGTACGGCATTTGTCTTCTCCTCTCCATCCTTTCCTGTTAAAATCAAGAGTTTTACATATAAATATACTGAATGAAACAACATGTAGAACCCTCAAATGCAACAGAAATATAATACTCGATCTAATTTGTCAGAATTATAGAGTTTGCAATCGTGTTTCACTCAAACTATACGATCAAAAAAATTGTTTTTCACATTCTATTGTGTTGAAAAATATAAAAACAGAAAATAAGTATTACCTGTTCTGGTGTCTTCTCATGATATCGACTTTGCGAGACACCTTGGGCAAGTAACTCCCTCACTCTTTGACCAGAGTACAGCTCGGAGAGGCAGCTATGGGACTCAGTGATCATTCCAACCCGGAAGGCACAAAGACCAAGCTGTGCCATGGTCCTGTTAAAGAGAATTTGTGTTGAGATGTCCATGTGCTGAATGTTGTCTTGGAGATGACTCATCAGCAACAAGTCTCTAGCAGTCACAAAGTTGTCCATTAAAGCATGGTGATAGATATCACATAACATTGCACGGGCTTTGGTCCGCTCATCTCCATTTTTGTAGATAAGGGACACAAGAAGGTCCATCATTGCTCGGCCGCTCTCTGGGAAGGAAGGCTTACGGGGAACAACCTCTGGAACAACAATGAATGAAGAAGGAGGTCCATTTTCCTCTTCAGCCTCCTCAGCTTCTTCGTCTTCTTCAGCCTCCTCAGCCAATTTTCTCATAGCATCATAAACTTCCTGGTGCCTGTAATATATCGACTCAACTCGTCTTAAGGCTACCTTTGCAGCAGCTTTATAATCTCCCATCCGCTCCAAGTAGTCCTGGATGTTCTGAGCAAGGGCCAAGAACATGGGCTCATCCCTCAATCTCTCAACATACTCACGGGTGTGAGGATCAAGGCACTGCAAACTCTTGAAAAACTCAGTGTCAACCCTCTCTATGAATGCAACCAAATTTCCCCAGACCCGAATTGTTCCATCAAAATCTGCTGGCTTTGAAGTTTCATTCTCATCAGGTTCAACCGTGTCGTCCACAACAATGTTATCGTACTTGACAAGAATGTCCAGTATGGTGAGAATGTTCAGCACGCATTTCTTCCAGACTTTGATAGGCATGTGTCCGCTGAGACCTGGATTCACATCAAACTGTGCTGAAATAACGCTAAACAAGATTTCGAGCTTCTGCGCAGGAGTCTTGGCAATCTTAGTCAAGTGTGTAAGCTGATCAACTAGCTCAAATCGAGCAGTTCCTTTCCTCCCACGAGCAGCCAAAATTTCTTTGAACTTCTTGTTAACCCAATCCCAAGTGATCTCTTTAGGATCTTTACTAAGCAGCTTCTCCATATGCTTATCTTTCTTGTTAAGCATCGTCTCCCAGCTTTTATCACCAGGTTCCTCCACCTCCCCGTCAGACCCAGCCTCTATGATAACATCGTCTGGAAAATCATCCTCCTCATCCTCGTCTTCTTCATCCTCCTCTTCTGGTTCATTATCATCCTCAACTTCTGGAGACTCCCGATATTTATTGATATCTTCTTCGTACAGCTTGTTGTTCTTCTTCAATTTCTGCTTCATCGAGTTCAACGCCTTGGCGTTGCTGGTGCTCATCTTCTTCTTTGCTTCCTTATTTGCCAGAGCTTCGTTCAAGAAATCTTCCAACATGACAAGGGTCTTGATATACAAGGTGGGAGGCTTCACAGCCTCGGTAATCCTCATAACTTTCTCAAGCTGTTTGTTGACTTTATCAAAGTTTTCTTGCAGGCTGACCCAATCATTGATCTTTATGGCATTCTTCATCTGCTCCACAATGTTGGTCATCTCCTCGAAACGCTTATCCTTTGTTGGCTTAATGACACGCTTGGTATCCGTATCATCATCATCTTCACTACCAACATCAAGGTAACGGTTACTGATGTCTTTATTCTGAACCTCCTGGATCTCTTCTTCAGAAAGACTCTCATCTTCGCTGTCACTTCCACCCTATGAACGAACATAGCAAGAAGAAGTTCAATAAGAAACTGAGGCAAGCAGGAGAGTTGAAAGACTATGGTGAAACATGCATTGATGAGTAAACAAGGTCGAAAGAAAAAAAACCTGAGCGAAAAAACGGGACGCCATCTTTCTTAGCGGGAGAGATTAATGTGTAGCAACAAGAACCTGATCCATCAAAAATAATAAGCAAGCTGAGAAGTGAAATTGATTGTAGGCATCATAACAAGAAGAAACATACAACCAGATTATATATCTAAGTGCACGAGGTACCAAAACAAATCAATTTCAGATTTCCAAAAACATATAATATAACGGTAAGAAGTTCTAATGTCAGATTTGAAGATATCAACGACTCATACTCTGATATGACTCAGTCGCATCAGACAAAGACTCGACACAGGCAGACACGAACCACCAAAAACACGACTCGATCCACGACTCGATCCACACGATACACGACTTGTTCCAATACAAACTGAAGAACAAAAAAACTACCTCAATTGAGACGATGGAGATAAACAATCTCGGAGATATGCGAAGGGAGAAGCTTTACGAGGGTATAAAAGAAAACGAGATGTAGAGAAAGATAGTGCAGCCGTCGAAATTGGAGAAGAGAAAGGGATACGCAACAGAGTTTAGGGTTTAAAAACGGATTGTAGTCTTGTTTGTGTTTTCTCCACTTTTCCTTTTTCTTGTTCTTTTTCCTTATTACATAAAGTACTCAATTTGTTAGAAACTGGTCGGTTCGGTTTGGTATTCCCATCACCAATTGACACAGTAATGCTGCTTATGAGAAAAAAAAATCGATTCCTACTTATTATACTTGTTTGCAGTTTGCCTATGAAATCCTTTGTACGACTCTTGTGATCTTCTAATTTGAGGCCGTCGTAAAGTAATTTAATATTTTTAATTTTTATCACGAATTCTACATCGTCTCAGAAATCATACAAATGGGTCTCTGCAAACACCTAAAACAACTTTGGACTGCATTGAATGTGCTTAGAGGATGTTGTGACGTTGGTTTCATTGCTTCTCTCTCTTTCTCTCTATCTCAAGCTGTCTTTACATCAGTCGAAGACACGTTACCCGGCCGGAGCCATAAGTTGACAAGAACTGAATCAATCATGATCTGCACATTCGATGAATATACATGTCAACGATACGGGTTATGCACACCCAAAAGTGTGTCATAATGGAAGAGGCAATACAACTTATAACCTGGTTCAGGTGTGCAGCTACACAAGGAAGAACCAAAAGCCCTGATTCACCAAACGCACCTCCTAATTGCTCCACTACCGCCACCATTACCGGTAATGTTTTCTACAGGCACGGAACACAAAAAGACTTAAGTATGCAGTATAACTAACATAAGCTAAAAAGGAAATTCGTTACCAAAAAGATCAAATATTCTGCAAGTCACAAAAACAAGACTGAAGGAAAGGACATTGGGGGCAAGAAGGGGTTTCTACTCATTACATTGTCTTATTATTTCATCAAAGCAGGAACAAATTTGTCATGATTTTTCAGAAGGGGTTTCTACTCATTAGAGAAGATGAACCATTCAGAGAACGTATGAAAGCTAAACAGGAATCAAGATCATACTAGCCCGAAGACTCCAAGAGGCCATCCTTTCACAGCAGCACCAATCGCTTCAGTAAGTAAAGTCAAACCTGCTCCACAATACAGAGAAAGAGTACACAATGGATTACTAGCTACTCAAGTGATTGCTCACCAATTAACAAAAAAACACAAAAAGGAAAACAAGGAAATTGTACATAGAGAATGATACAATCACCTGATATAATAAATATCCCCAAATGTGCTGAACCTTGAAAGAGAGCATTTGTCAGCAAGACAGCCAAGGGTTGGGTTTGCAAAGCCCAGTCTCAGGCCACTAACAAGAGCTGCAAACAATAGCCAACATAGCACAAAACATCTAACTGAAATGTCAGAAGGAACAAAGTAAGGCAAAAGAGTAGATACATGAATTCGAAAAAAGCAGTATTTAAGGTTTCCAAATTCTACTTTTCAGTAAGGATATGACTACGCAACAATGAATTTTTCCCAGAAGATTTAGTTTAAAAAAGAAGGCTTAGGCAAAAGCTAGTATATCAGACAAAGAAAAGTAAATTAAACTCCATGGATATCACAAGGAAAGCTCGTGCCAGAAATTGGTGCACGAGGTGGAATATAGCTTACAGAGAGAAACTGATGAAGGAAAACTAGAGAGATCTAAAGCTAAAAGCTTGCAGTTGCCTCTGAAAAGCCAAACTTTTCATGGAATTTCTTGGTGTTACAGTCCAGCATTTCTCTAAGGCTGCAGTGAACGTTGTTCTTCTTGACAAGTTTGTACCGTGATTCGACCTTCTTCTTCAACCCATGGTGAAAGAAGTCAGGATAAGTAGCCACTTCATCGATGCCTCTTCCCATCACTTCCACTAGGAATCTGATTCTAGGTTGTAGTGAATTCTTAACACTCTTTATCAAAATTTGGGGATAACCAGTCACCATGGTTGCTATCTGCCCATCCACAAACCCACACTCCCTCAAATAATCATAATTTGGCCTGAGGATCTTGTTCACGTCTCTGCACACAACTTGAGGAAAATTCATGACCACTGACTGAATCCCATCCTGTGTCAGACCAACGGGTGATTTCAAGAACTCAGTGGTAGGCCGCAGCCTTTTATCAACACTATACCCCATAAGAAACGGGTGCTTCACCAGAACTTTGCCGATCATCCCATCTTGGTCAAGGCCAAGACTAGCAAGAAAGCTGACGATGAGGGTGAGCTTGTTTTCGATGCTGTAGCTGATAAGCCTTGGGTTGAAAAGTAGCATTTTGCCAAGTTGAGTCTCAGGCACACCCAGTGTTTGAAAGAAAGCAAGAAGGGGACAGAGTTTCTCCTGCACGCTATGAGACAGTATGGGAGGAAATCTGGTTATGGCGGAAGCGACTTCCCGGGGCTTCCTCCCTAGCGAGGAGAGACACTCTACCATGGGGATGAGCCTCTCATGGAGAGGTAAAGTGAGGATTTTGGGGCATCTAGAGACGATGTAAGGGAGTTTCCTCTCTTGGATACCGACGACGTTTCTCAGGTAGTCCCAGTTTTCAGATGCCACATCGCTTTGCGCCTTCTCCAACTGCTTGCATTTTCTCAGCACCTTGTCGATGCTCGGGTCATCGAAACCTTTCTCCCTGAAGAACCACATGATGCTGCTGCTGCTGCTGGCCTCCATAAACGCCACTGCAACAACGAGGAAGACAATTCTTGTTTTCAGTGATGATTCGAGCTTGAACAAGTAAGTAGAGTAGAGTAGAGTAGAGAGAGGAATATACCAGTGAGCCTCCCGCCGATGCCTATCCAATTGAAATTAGAGAAGAAGAAGAAGCTCTTCTTATCCGCAGAGATGGATTGGGTTTTCTCAGTGTAAATTACTATCATACCCCTAAGGTCTTTTCGCATGACTTACTGGCTCCTTCGATCAATCGGGCCGTCGTCCATCCACAAACCCTAAAACCTTGTTGGAATCACAGCAATGGTGCCCTCCTCCTCGAAAGCCGTCGTTTTTGCGAGGCAGATGGCGAAGAAGATTCGTGTTACGACGCCGTCCGCAACGCGATTTGTCTCAACGGGGGACAACCAGCAGCAGAGCCCTCCGGAGCCTTTACCCAACAGACCCTTGCGAGGGGAGAGAACTCGCAGAGAAGCACCGCAAGCCCTCAACACTCTGTCTGACCATGGCTTCCTCGAACAGTTCAAGCTCGGAGTCCATCAGCAGGACGAAACCCCCAAAACGGAACGAAAACCCCAGGAGGAGGAAACGAGCCAGGCCTCACCTCAAGATTCGGATGAGATCTTCAAGAATATGAAGGAAGGCGGTCTCATTCCTAACGCGGTGGCGATGCTTGACGGCCTCTGCAAAGATGGGCTTGTGCAAGAAGCCATGAAGCTTTTCGGGCTGATGCGTGAAAAGGGTACGATCCCTGAGGTCGTCATCTACACTGCCGTCGTTGAGGGCTTTTGCAAGGCTCACAAAATCGAAGACGCCAAGAGGGTTTTCAGGAAGATGCAGACCAGTGGGATTGCCCCAAACGCCTTCAGCTACGGCGTCTTGGTCCAGGGACTGTACAGCTGCAACATGCTAGACGATGCTGTTGATTTCTGTGGCGAGATGCTCGAGTCTGGTCACTCTCCCAACATCCCCACTTTCGTCGGATTGGTTGATGCCTTGTGCAGAGAAAAGGGCATCGAACAAGCCCAGTCGACCATTGATAGCTTAAACCAAAAAGGGTTTGCTGTTAATTTAAAGGCTGTCAAGGAGTTCATGGACAAGAGGGCTCCATTTCCGTCTTTGGCTTGGGAAGCCATTTTCAAGAAGAAACCAATCGAGAAACCCTTCTGATTCTTCTCTCACTTACGCAGTGTTGTTGTTATGTACACGGTACACCACAAGATGTTTACTTGCAAGATGTAATAACAACCTTGGAAAATAAAATCAAGCTGCGTTCTGCTTGGAGTCCCATATCAGAGTCCCCCAATTTATGAATTCTATTGATTGCAATTTCAATTGATATGCTATGCTAAAGTGAGATGACTTGGTAGATTTGGCATTGCGTTGTCAAATTTTGCTGAGGCTTGTTAGTCATCTTTGTACGCAGAATGTTGCAAACTTTTTTGGCATAAAACTACATCATTCTCCAAATTAATTTGGTATAGCAAAATGGTTAGGAGTCGACAACAAAATAGTTTGTGAAAAGAAAATAAGGCTATGGCTTTAAAAACTATCATGGTGATGCTTTGATGCTTCTCTGGTCTTGATCGTCGCGGCAAAATTGTCTGGTGAGACATATTGATACTTCGGTCACCTTCTCTACTCCTTCCCTCGATCCAAATGCTGGTTTAATGTCTTGTATTTTGTTTTGTAATCTGATCCTTTTGGATTCCTTGCAAGTCTTATCTTATTTATTAATGAAAATCCTTTAACAAAAGTGTATAATAATGTTCACTTGTACATTCTATTATATTTTTTTCCACCTAAACAAACTGCGCCGTGCTTTTTCCTATCCAAACAAAGACTTGATGCCTTTTCCTATTTAAACACCTTAAAAATTCAATCCATACTCCGACTTTTGAGCGTAAAACAAAGTTGACCGTCATAAAGGTTAGTCAACCGTTAAGTTTGCTGACTCAGCTCGCACGCGTGGCATTAAAATGATGACGTGGCATTAAAAAATCGAAAAAAAATCGAAAAAATCATAAAAATCAAAAAAAAATTTAAAAATCAAAAAAATCAAAAAAAAATAAATAAGATAATTTATAAAAAGAAAATTGGCAAAATAATCTAATTAAGATTTGAAATTTGAAAAAAAACCAAGGTTTTTTTATTTTTTGGTAATTACACTTATTGATATGTAATAAGACTATTTTGATCAGATTTTAATTAGAAGATTCATAAATAAAAAGTCACCTTCAAAAATTGAAAATTATAAATATTAATCAGATTTTCATAAATGAAGAGACGGTTGTAGAAGAAAGCGATGTTCATATTCGTCAATCTAATGTCGTTGATCGGTAGAATTCAAGTCAAAAAGCCTTCAACAAGACCATATGTTATGAATTGACTAAATGACTATATTCTCCCGATTCTACAACCGTCTCTTCGTTTATGAAAAATCTGATTTTTCGTATGTCGTTCGATTAACGTTAAAATTATTTAATAAAAATAAAAAAATAAATCTTTTAGAATCGAATGATATCTATTGAGATTTTATTTTATTTGTAAATAATAAATCTTAGTTTTAAATTTATCTAAAACATATTTTATTATTATATATATTTTTGGCCGACATAACGCAAAAACTTACGATATCGTCTTCTACTTGTAGTTCATCCATTATTTTCTCTCTTTTCATCGCCTTCTTTTTAGTTTCACAGCAATTGCAATGTTTTGAAGTAAATTCTGATTCATTCTTTTTAATCCCTACAATTCTTCTTTTTCAATACAATCTTCTAAATCCAATTATATTTTATCTATCACACAATCATATACATATATTACTATTAAGTTTTATATATTTTTGACTTAGGAACATCTTCATGTATTACTTAAAATCAGAATTTTACTGAACAGTAATTCATTAAACATTAACATCGATCAAAAGTCTGATTAAATGGAAAAAAAACTGAATTGAAAAAAAAATTAAAGACTAGAGAGAGAATACATGAGTTCGAAGTAAGCTTTGTTTTTTTAAAAGTTAATGTCGATGATGTTCCAACTTTTTTACGTGTTCTTTTTATATAATATTAATAAAATTTAGAATACTAATATTTTGTTTGTATAAATAAATTCTCAAATACTAAGATTTGTCTAATTATATAAAAATTTAAATATTAAATAATTATATATCTTTATCTTCAATTAAAATATTAATATTTATAATTTTCGATTTTTATTTTTATTTATGAATATTCTAATTAAAATATGATCAAAATAATCTTATTACATATCAATAAGTGTAATTACCAAAAAAATAAAAACCAAGGTCTTTTCAAATTTTAAATCTTAATTAGAGTATTTTGCCAATTTCCTTTTTATAAATTATATTATTTTAAGTTTTTTAATTTTAAATTATTTTTTTTTTGGTTTTTAAATTTTTTTCGATTTTTATGATTTTTTCGATTTTTTTTATTTTTAATGCCACGTCATCATTTTAACGCCACGCGTGCGAGCTGAATCAGCAAACTTAACGGTTGACTAACCTTTCTGACGGTCAACTTTGTTTTACGCACAAAAGTTGGAATATGGGTTGGATTTTTAAATTTTTAAGGCGTTTAGGTAGAAAAAGGCACCGAGTCTTTGTTTGCATAAGAAAAGGCACCGCACAGTTTGTTCAGGTGGAAAAAGATCCTTTTTCCTTCTATTATATATAATCTTTTGAATTTTTATATAAATTAATATTTAATGGGCCAATTGTTTCTTTTTTGCTTGGAATTCTATAATTGTCAGAGCCACCCGCTCTGCGCCAAATATTGTATAACAAATATGAAACAACGATAAATTTAGTGGTAAAATGTTTCAAACATTTTGTTTCTAGTAGTGGAATCAAAACTTTTTTTAATAATATGATCACAATTTCTTTTATTGAATAAAAGATAGCAGCTAATAGTTCAAAAATAAAATAAAAGATAGCAGCTAACTTAGGTACTACTTTCGTGTCTATCAAACTTTCTCAATGAATTTCTATATATGGCGTACCAACCTCATTTTTACCTCCACGTATACAATTTCTTATACCATTACTATCATGCAATTTTTTTATAGTTGCTATGCGGAGTGTGATGATTTTTTTTTTTTTACATTTTGTAGTTCGTCTAATCTATTTCGTTTAAACAATCTAATCGAAATATGAAAACATGTATGTTTAGAACATTAAAAACTATTGTTGTTAGAAAAATAACCTAACAAAAATGTCTTTCTTCAAATTTGAATCTTATGCTTCAAATTTTCTTAAATCTTACACATTTTCAATACATTTTTCTAGTAGGTGTTATGCGAAGTGTGAGAATAAAATATGGTTTTTACATTTTGAAAATTCATCTAAGCTATATAATTTGATAAACAATCTAACAGTTAAAAATAAATATGTTTAGAACATCAAAAACTATTGTTGTTTGAAAAAAACATAACAAATATGTTTATATTTTTTTCATATTTGAATTTTATGATTCATTCTGTAAAAAATAATATGAAACATTTAACAATGTTGTGTATGTCAATGTTCTATTAGCAATAATGTATAACAAAATTAACAACATAAGTTTAGAGTTATGTTTCTCAACATACATTTTTGAAATTTATAACGTAAAGAAACTTGGATAACTTAATTTTAACTAATTGAGTTAACTTGCATCTCGCCCGAGAACGTAGGGGTGGATCTTCCGAAGCTGAAGTGGCTCTATGTGGACAATATTGACTTTGGAAATGGTGATGCTTTCAACAGACTTCTCTCTGGTTGCCTAGTGCTCGAGGAACTGGTCATGGAAGATATTGCATGGCATAGGTGGCTAGCTTGTAGTGTGTCTAGCCAAAGTCTCAAGAAAGTGAAGATTTTCTGGGAGGATAACGCAGGTGAAGACGACCGTGATGATTGTCCCGAGAGTGTGTCGTTTCAGACCCCAAACCTGCTCTACTTGGAGTATTCCGATGACACTGCTAGGAACTATCCAAAGCTGAATTTTGGTTCGATTGTTGAAGCAAAGGTTCTTCTTCACCTGAGAGAAGGAGTGCAAGAAGAGGGAGAGGAGCTTGATGAGGATGAAATGGCAAACGAGGATGCTTCACTATTCATGAAAGCAATTCACAATGTCAGCAAACTTTATTTGCGTGCAGACACTGTGCAGGTAAACTGATAAAAAAGAAAACCCGTGAGATCTCCTTATAACGATTGAGATATATGATCTACTTAAATGATGGGATTGCGATTTCTGTTTTTATGTTATTAGGTTATTTTGTTTTCCTTTGTTGTCTTAGGGGATGTCCTTGAATAAGTAAATATTATGTACTCTTTAGGAAAGAGTTGTTCCATCATTGAGGAAATCAGTCTAGAACTTTCTCAGGAAGCAATTCTCTTTTCTATCTTTTAAATTTCTATTCGTTTCTCAATCTCCCAAATGATCTTTTGATTTAGTTGTTTTGGGTTGCGTTTCAGGTGCTTGCATTCCGGTGTGGAGAGATACCAATTTTCAACAACCTGAGCCAGTTAACAATTGAGAGCGGCCAAGGAGTAGTGTGGGATTCATTGTCGGGTCTGCTGAGCAGCTGTCCGCTTCTAGAGACTCTGGTCTTGCGGGTAATTCTCTTTACCTATATTTTTACAAAAAAAAAAGTGCAGTAAAAACAGATTCTCAAGAGAGATTATTATGCTGCTCGGATTCTCAGGTGCAGCATTTAGTGAACATGATGGTGCTGCTTGAAGAACTTGTGGTGCACTGCTCAGAAGCACATGATTATGCTGCTCGGACTCAACTAGGGAAGAGAATTCGTCATGGGTTTGGAGGTAAAGCTGCAGGTTGTTGCAGCGTACAGGGGCTGGTGGATAACATTTGACTTCTTTTGCTTTGTGAATGAATCCCTTTTGGGTCTTTTGCTAAAAGATCTTAAAAAAACTCAAAGCTGTTTTTGTTTATGTTGTACGTTTTTTGCTTTTGCTAAAACGATCTTAAAACTCGAAAGGCTGTTTCAGTTTCTGTAGGATGAAAATGAAAGAAATAATCAGTGAAAAAACATACATATTCTAACACAAAGGGGTCTCTCTTTTAAAAGTTTGATTCGTCTCTCCAAGCACTATATCGTAGTCTACTCATATGTTGAAATTAAAATTAATTTAAATGAAAAATAAATATCCAAAATAATGTGGAAAAATTGTTCAAAATCCAAACAGATTCTCATTTAAGTTTTGCATCATTTATGTTTTGAGGGACTCGTCCATGAAGTTGAACATACATGTGGGAACTTGTGCTAGTGTGAAGGTGGTGAGACAGGATGTGTTGGTGCCCTAGCATCATATCCAGTGAGGGTGCTCCAAGTATTCGAGCTTGGAGAATCTATTGCTGATGAAGGTAGAGAGAGATTTTGCCATGGATTTGTCTTTATAAAACTCAAAGTTTTTATTTTTTTGGAAAAACTCAAAGCTGTTTGTTTATGTTTCTGTTGTTTGTCTTTTGTTAAAATTAAAGATCTAAAACACTCAAAAGCCTGAGGAAGCTCCAATTCCAAGCTGAAAGTGTGAGCAAACTGATAGCGTCATGATGTCAAAAGTGAAGAACTCATGGCAGCCATTGACGTTGGTAGGAAAGACAGCACATGATGTTGTAGCTCTTGAGGTAGATTTTGTATCATATTAGAAACAAGTGACCCCATAGAGATCTGGAATGGTTTTGCTAGAAGCAATTTAGCTTTTTGGGTGAGAATGAATATAAAAAAAAAAAAAATTAAATTGACCAATAAGGGGAAATTGGTGTGTCATTTATTGAAGAGTTCTATTCATCTATTATATAGTAGATAATATAAAAATAGAGTTGTAAATTTATATACGATTTCATCAAATGAAATAAAAATAATTTTTAAATATAGTTGATTCAATTAAAATTTGAAAATAAACGTTATTATGTCTTCTTCTTTTTGTGAAAAGGGCCTTTAGAACGTTATTATGTCTAAAATCTAAATTTAAATAAATTGGTATGTTTGGGTACAAAACTCATTTTATCAAAATTCTGTTATTATCTCCGATCTTAAGAAAAAGTAGAAGTTAAAGATCTCAACTCCATGATTTTAGAAATACTGTATGTATATTTTCACTCAAAAAAATATAATAGAATTTGTGCTCAACGTTGAAGAAATATAGCAGTAGGAACACTCAATGCGTCATTAAGATTTGCTTAAACTCCAAACTTCAGTTTACATAAAACAATAAATATAATGAATCTGAGATGACGACAAGGCACCCCACCATACCCATACTTACTTTTCTAGCTAGATATATAATATAAAAAAAAATATATATTCAATTTAATCCAATAGGAAACTGCCACGTAGCATTTCCTTCTTAACCAAATAATCTCTTTGCTTCCATATGACGACGATCAAAGACTTTCGTACCAGAAAAGAAGATAGATCAAAACTCTCTCTTTTTTTTTGTTTTTCTGCTGTTTCCAGAAATCGAATCGAAGCAATGGGTAACGCGATTAGGTTACTCTACCGGAAATGCTGCAGGCCCACGACGGAGGATAAACCTCACGGCGTCTCCGCTTCTACATCCGGCGTATCAGCTCTTTCCCGTGATCTCTTCGACTTCGAGACCACTTCTCAGGTCTCTCTTCATTGCCTTCTCCTAAATCTCCTCTCTTTTTTTTTTCAGCTTACTAGTCTTCGATTTGGTCTCTAGTAACTGTTTTATTTATAAGTGAATTGTGAAATGATCTGTCGCTTAGCAGAATCAATACCAATTGTCAGAGAATATTCACAATTTTATGATGTGTTTTTTTCCCACACATTCGTATAAAATTGATCATAATTTAAAAAACCTTTTATCCTAGGTTCCTGAAGGGCTTGGAAGTTACGTTGTGTCTTCTAAAAAGGCTCAAGCAAACTGGTAAAGAAAACAATACACTGATCATCATCCTAAATCTTTCTTTCTTACTACCTTCAGATTTTGGATATTTTCAGATTTTTAATTTCCCATAATATTTCAAAACATGTTTAAGGTATGGCAAAATACTTGAGGCATGGAAGCAAGCTAAGCCTCGGCCTCAGACCGCTGAGGAAGCCGCAAGGCTTGTTACCGTGACTTTGAAGGGTCATAAAAAAGCCGATGTTGAGGTATATTAATTATGTTTCAAGTTTCGAAAATATTAATGAGTTTGGAAAGATTATTAATCTGGTTTGATTTGTTGATTACATTTTTAGGGACTTTTGTCTTTCTATAGACTCCCTTCGTCTCCTAAGCTCGTTGAGGTCTCCACTGAATCTCATGTTTCTGTACCTAAAGGAGCTCGGTTTGAGCTTCAAACGCTTCCGGTTCGAAAACTTTATCAATCTTTAGATGGTTTTTATTAGTTTGGGGAGTATGCATGATGATAATGTTTCTGATCAACAAATGTTATAAGGTGGATCAAAAATCTGTTGCAGATGGAGATACCGTTACTATGTATGTTAATAGTAGCACAGACCCGGTTGTGTCATCTTCTATTCCTAAGGAAGTGATTCTTGCAGCGGTTAAAAGGGCGAAAGCGCGTGAGAGGAAGAATTATACAGAAGCAGATGCACTTCACAAGAAGATCATAGCTTCTGGTTACAGGTTTGTGTTTTTGATATACTTCACAACAAGAAAGATCGTATAGTCAAATCAAATAGAGCTATTGGAATTTATAACTCTTCTTGCCCTTTTCTTATCTTGTGATTTAGGATGATAAATTATCAGAATGAGGAAGTGCTTGCTAAAAAGTTCAGAATTAGACTAAGGTAAAGCTAAAGCACTCTCATCTTAAATCTCTTGAAATCAAAGCTATTTTGGAGTTTCTAAGAACAACTTGAAAAACAGGGGAATTGATTCACCGGAAAGTAAAATGCCGTTTGGAAAGGAGGCGCACGATGAGCTACTTAAGATGGTTGAAGGGAAAAGCTTGAAAGTGGTAGTTTATGACGAAGATCGTTACGGAAGATGTGTAGGAGATATATACTGCAATGGAAAATTTGTTCAGGAAGTAATGTTAAAGAAAGGTCTTGCTTGGCATTATGTAGCCTACGACAAGCGCGCAGAGCTTGCAAAGGCAAGATTTTGTAAAACTTTTAAGTCTCTTTAGTTTCTCTGAATTAGCCTTTCTGATGTTTAACTGTTGTTTTGTTTTGGTGTTTGAGATCAGTGGGAAAATGAGGCTAAGCAGAAGCGTATTGGTTTGTGGTCATCTACAAATCCAGAGAAGCCATGGGAGTGGAGAAATAACAAACGTGGAGGAAACTGATACCTTCTGTTCTCTGTCGAGTTCGATAACAAAAGTAACAAATATTATTCGATTGATGATTATTCTTGTAAAACATGTGATCTGTTTCTGTAACTGTAAGAGCTCTCTGTAAATGTTTTATGTATTAAGTTATTGGCATTAATGGGAGAATCTCTCTTTGAACCCGAAAATAAGAGTTTGCATAGTTGTTGTGTTTTCTAAATTTAAAGAATTAGTTTATTTTTGGGTTTAACAATCAAGGGTTGAGAATATGTTTTCATAACCAGAGGAAGTAAAAAATAAAAAAAAACCAATCCTGACAAAGTTGCAAATTTGTTTTCTAGTTGATATATTGCTACAAAAATGTGAAAACAGTTTTTTTTTTCCCTCATAATTCTTCATCATAAGGAGGATTATCAAGGGCTCTAAAGCTAGAGCCTTTCATAATCTTTTTGCAATCTTCTTCTTGAATTCTTAAAAAATAGAACCAATGCCGAAGAATAAGAAAACAGAATGGCAAGTAGGAGATCCTGCGATAAGCGTGGTGAGCGATCAATTCTGTAATCCATACCCAATGGATCTAATGGTGAAGAGGAAAGTTCAGAACTTCTCAAAAGATCATTACCAAGTGTTTGATACAAGCGGTAATCTCCTCCTGCAAATTGATGGACAAGCTTGGGGATTCAACCGTAAAAGGGTTATGCGTGATCCGGCTGGTTTCACAATCCTCACTATGCGCCAAAAGGTTACAAAAACATATTCAATTTTGTAAAACCGCCATTGACGCAACCACAGCAACAACAAAAACAAAACAAAAAAAAGAAAAGAATCTTTCTTGAGATTGTGAATGTGTTTGTGTGTACAGGGGATTACGTTGAAGAACAAGTGGGAAGTGCATGGAGGAGAGAGCAAAGAAAGAGAAGACTTGCTGTTCACGGTACAGCAATCTCAAGCGGTGTCATTGAAAACATCTGTGGATGTTTTCTTGCCAGAGAACAATAATGTCAAGAAGAGCAATACTTGTGATTTTCATGCTTCAGGTGGATACTCGAATATCTCATTCAAAGTTTTCAAATCGGATGCTCTCATCGCCGGGGTAGGGGTAAAAAA